>OZ018325.1:165977921-166696291 GCA_963969495.1 Ceratothoa steindachneri | reverse complement strand
ATCATACAACCCAGCGTTCACGGACCATTTCTTATAAATGGAAACAGGATGAAGGGTATGTACTTGGGGGATGGGATGGAGGAAGAAGCGCAGAGCGTCATTTTATCTCCAAGAATGGGGGATGGGGGGGGACAAAGATACGGACAGTATCAAAAAATTATCGAAAAACGAGCCCAAACAATCTTATCCAATCAGATCTATGTGAACAACACACTTTCTCTCTCGAGATTACTTGCACAATTGTGATCACGTCGGGACGACAAGAATACACGTGCGCGATATTTCGCGTGAGCCCCCACGAAAGGGACTATTCTCAACCCCCCTACGGTACCAGGCCAAATTACTTAAATGAGGTCATTGCCTTGCCCTCCCCCCTCTACTCCACGTTCATGCCCCTTACATAGGCAAAGGAGGGAATGGATCAATAAATGTCAGCTCGCGGAAAGCTTTCCCGTTGACCCACATAGAGCCCAGAATCGATTCTGGCCACGCGCACAGAGGATTAGCTCCCCGAGCACAGCCCGGGGGATGCCCTTCTCCTTATGCCTGGCATCTCTCGACATCTCACTCAATCTCCCGAGACAGGGAAACAACGTTGGCGAAACCAGAGGATACGAGGCGTGTCGAAAGGTAAGATGGGTGTATACGCACCATAGTCGATAAAGCAGAAGAAAAATAATGAATAATAAAGTACAATCGGTAACGAAGACGAGTGAATAAAGAAAGGAAACGTAAAAAATCTTAGAAGAGCAAATTTTGGCGAGGTACCACAAATCTTTTAGTACACCAGTATTTTTTCCGTATCATACGCACACTCTCCTCTCCACACATAGATGCGCGCATGTGTTCCATTTTTGTGTAAAGTAAAACGAATGTTTGCTTTGAGTTGGCATAAAGTACACATAATAGGAGGGGGGGGGATTGGGAAATAAGTCTCTATGGTTCATTCCCGCCCAATTCGAAAGCTCTTTCCCCAAAGCCTCGTCAAAGCAGTAGAGTAACCTAGCTACAAGAGCAGTTACGGCCCTCGCCTTACCCGGGCGGGGCCACCGAAGGCGGAATGCATTTAAGGTAACTTCCAAACTTGGGTTACAGACGATTCGAGACTGGGGAATGCAACGAGCGACGTCACCCCCCGCTCTTTCAGCAAATGAAATGAGCTCCCTAAAAGGCCAAACGGGAGGACGGTGCGCGCCGGCTGACCAGCAATGAAGACGGGAGGGAATGGAAACAACCATCACCTGATGAGATGGGCTAAACAGGCATGAGTATATTTTAAATGAAAAATCTTTGATAAATCTCGACCAGAATCCATAACATTCTTAAACATGATGAAATGGGGATACAGGAAATGCAGAAGGTAACATATACCAGAGTATCCAGTGGAACAGCGAATGGGAGCGTGTGCAGAAAAGTCCCCTTGCAGGAGCACAAGAAAATTGGAGTACTTTGTTCCTGAGGCAAAGGAGGAGTGTAATGGGCGGATAGGCATCACCAGCAACGGGGAGAGGCATTCTTTCCATCGCAGAGGCGACATTAAAGAAACTGAAGCAGCCTCGTATCGTCTCGCTCTTTGGTTTGCTCACATGAAACTTTTAAATAGGAGCCCTTGGAAGGGGGCTCTTACAAGAGCGGTCGTGAAACGAGAGATTTTTTTAAAGACCTACAATGGGGTGCCAGGTGTAACATTATCATAGCTGGAGCTGGCACCTGGATGTGTACGTCATCCCGGTTCCAAAACCATAAGTTTGTCCTCTAAGCTCCAATTGTCTGCAGGAGGATCTGCGGCTAATATCACTTCCACACATTTCTACTTCATTTTCACTACTTTCTCTACTTTCTTTCTTTACAAAGTTTAGGCGTGAGATGTACTCGTTGTAAATTCGCTCTAAATTCATGGGGGGGGGATGAAAACAAGTTGAATTTAGGTAATCAGTGTTCGTTTATGAATGCAAAGATGTAACGAGGCGAGGCTTGGTGGCTGGAGATGGCGGCGACCCTGGGAACACTCGGCCCTTAAAAAAATACTAGGTACCGGGTATTGCAAAAGTCCTGTTACACTCGTTACGACGCTCTTAATTTTTTTTTTATAGAACCCATTTGGCAACTGCCCCCTTAGCATAAGTCGCCGGAAACACGACACAGCCTAGAACTAGGCTACATTAAAATAAAAATATGAAAACATAACTGATAAAAATGAGAAAAACTTAACAATTAGGAAGCAATCTCCGGCAGAGGGGAGAGGTCCCCCTCACCCCAGTGCAGGAGCGTGCAACCTACAAAAAACAAAACAAAAAAGGAATCTTTTTAAGTAGAGGGAAGAAGCACGGCCTCCCCACAAAAGTCAACAAGTCCACAAGTCAATGTGCACGAACTCGTCCCGAGCACAAGGGACAGGCGGTAGCGACCCCGCCCATCCCGGTACCGGGACAGGTATCGTCGCGAAGATCACCCAGGCTGGGACATTCGACAAGAATGTGACGAACAGTCTGGGGGACGAGGCAGTCATCGCAATAGGGCGCTGGCGAGCGCTCTATCAGATAGCGATGCGTCACACGAGTATGTCCGATTCGGAGACGACAGAAAGCGACCTGAAGCCGTCGCGGCATTGGGGGATAGGTCCATGGAAACAGGCGCGGCGCAATGGCACGCAACTTTAAGTTCCCTTCGACCGTCTCCCATCTTCTTTGCCAAGCAGTCCGAAGAGCTGCCCGTATTCCTGCCATGTAGTCGGTGTGAGGAAGAGCGAAACGCTGGTCCGGTCGCAGAGTCCTCGCGTACTCTTTGGCGCCCTCATTCCCAGCAATTCCTACATGTCCAGGAACCCAGCAGAAGATAATCTCGACATCTGCCCGGCTCGCTAAAACCGTGTCATCACGGATATCGCGAACCAGGGAAAGCGGAGATTCCAATGCCCCGAGAGCACTCAGGGCGCTTTGTGAGTCGCTATAGATCACAATCCGTTCTCGGAACCGGGGACGTCGCGTAATCTCCCGTACCGAGTGGTGTATTGCCACCAGCTCGGCCGTGAAGACAGGCGCAGCGCCTGGTAGAGCCCCGCTGACTTCAGAGGGGATACGGCGTGGAAGCCGACCCCCTCTTGGGACTTGGAGCCATCCGTATACACTGGCACGGTTCCAGCGTGACACGAGGTGTGCTCCAAAAAGGTCGAACGCAATACTCCCGGCGCAGTACAAGCTTTGGGGGCAGAGGCGTGGCGACAAATAGCCAAATGTGGTACCCTCCAGGGAGTCGTCCTGGGCAGAACCAGGGGCGCCACCGGCCCGAGAGCTATATCTAACTCTCGGAGGAGTTTCCTGGCGCTAAACCCAAAGGGCTTAGGGTATGACTGGCGTCTCTTGGCGGCATAGGCACCGTCAAGATCATATTTTTTTTTTCAAGGGGCTATCTGGCGACTGCCCACTTGGGCATAAGTCACCGCAAACAAACAGCCCAGTTCTAGGCTACTTTAAAATAAAAATTTTAACAGAAACAACAATAAAAAGGGGATAACAATCAGGGAGCAAGCTCCGGCGTCGAAGTGCGGAAGGCACCGATCGCAAGGCGAAGGCCGGTGTGGTGGATCGAATCCACCTTCCGCAATAAACGCTCGGCTGCGGATGCATAAAACTCGCATCCGTAGTCGAGCTTCGAATGAACAAAGGATCGATAAAAAAGTAGGGCAGTAGCCAGATCAGCGCCCCAAGCGCTGAACGTCACGGAACGGAGAATGTCCATGGCGCGGGTACAAGAGACCCTAAGGCTGCGAATATGAGCCTCCCAGGTGAGGCATCGGTCGTATAAAAGACCAAGGAAATGGTGCGATTCCACCACATCCAGGCGCACCCCATGAAGAAACAAATGTGAGTCAGGGTGAAGCCGCGGATGGCGGCAGAAGTGCACCACATTAGTCTTGGCCAAAGAAAACCGAAACCTGTGCGCTTCGGCATAGCGAGAGACGCGGTTCAATGCCTGTTGGAGTCGACAGTCCAGAGTTGGCATCTGGGCCGCGCCAAAAGAGATCGAAAGGTCGTCCACGTAGAGTATAGCGAGAAAGTCTTCCGGCAGCACCGAGGTGATGCCGTTGATGTTCAGGGCAAAGTGTGACACTGAGGACACTTCCCTGCGGGACACCCTCTTCCTGCTCCTTTGGGCCGAAGAGGGCTCCCCCCACCCGTACGCGGAATCGACGATCTCGCAAAAATTCAGATATAAACATTGGGAGGCGTGCCCTTGCCATCTTGTGGAGAGTCTCCATGATACCGTATCGCCATGCGGTATCATAGGCCTTCTCCAGATCGAAAAACACCGTGGCGTAGTGCTGTATACGAAGGACAGCCTCGCAGACGGATCTCGACCGGATAATGAAATCTACATAAAGGTGAGTATGACAATCTCTGATGAGCACGAGGGCCCCAGCGGCCGCTCCTCTTTGGAGAGAGATGTCAGGAAGTATTGTTTTTGAGACTAAGCAGCTTTCAGGTGGAACCTTCGTCGCCCTCGGGCAGAGGGACCTGTTCCGCGTCAGAGGTATGTGGATATAGATACCCAATCGGCAGGATTCCTTGGAACGGAGAGTGTGTGTGCTGTGAAGACGGCAGAGAAAAGAAAGCAGTGTTGTAATTTGCTATGTATGTGATGAGAAGTGGTAGCCAGATCTCCCTAAGTGCGCTGACGTTTGTGTCCGTTCATGCCGGGATCGAACCCGGTACCGCGACGTTGGCAGACCAACGCCGTATCGACTCGCCTGGCAAGAGCACTGACTAAGTGAAACAATTTTAAGTTAGATATCATCGTATGAATGAGATGACCAACGAGAGCATAGTCATTTTTCCAGATGAAAAAAAACTTGCGTCAATATGAATGGATGAATGAGAGCAAAGTAACTAACCCGAGAAATAACCATAGTTAATTGGGAATAGAAAAGTAAAGTGGTAAAACTTGCTCGAATACAAGATTTAAAAAATGACATCGGGAACGGAGGAAAAGTGGGAGGAAAGTGACGTGCATCAACGTCCAAAGTCTTCACAATCGCTGTGTTGAACGAAACTGAAGACATAATGGATTGAATAGGAGTAAACTTGGTGCGAAAGAAAAGCGTAGCCAGGTAAGATAAGTCGAATGTGGCTGGAGTAAAGGGCCGTAATATCGGAGGATGACAGACTTAATGGAAACTAGTTTAGGGAATGACACTAGAATCTCAAGGGGAGTGGCGACAAACCAGAGATTGTCAAGAGTGAGCAAACGACAATGGCCAGAAATGTGAACAACACCGATCCAGAGATTGCTGAGGCTTTCTTATAGTGGAGCGACACGTTCCCTCAATCTACTATAGTCAACCGTCTGTTTTACAGTGCACAGTGAGCCTGACAAGAAAAAAGTGTCTTGTTTAGGTAAATGAGGCAGGCCTTCATGGACAAACTAAATCACATAGGACCAATAAATTATGGAAAACGATCAGGAACCTCGCCGAGTCAACAGCGGCGAAAACTCGCAAGAAGCCATCAACTCGAATGCAAACGTCCCCATACAACATAGCCAGGCCAAAATATCACCAGTCGAACAAACAAACCACAATCCACCCAACTTACTCGCAACAAACCACAAAATTCATCTATCCACAATTTACTGAAGAAATTATATCCCAGGTTATCAGGCAGACAAGATCTTTCCGACTACAGCCAAAACCACATATCCAATATACACCTAAAACACTTAGGTCATAGACACATCAACGCCTTCACACAAACCCTTAATCCTTATATTTCCTCACAATTCCAGTCCTCAAACCCAGCAAACCATTCATCTCCAGCAGGGGATCGGAAGCCCTCCTAAAATGTTTCGGAATCAAGTTGTATCAGAGCAACAACGAAGGTAGTTATTTACGAGGAGAAAGGGAGGGGGTATAATTTTGTTATACCCTAATAGGCAGTCGCCCCGCCCAGCTGGAGAAAATAGCGACATCCTCCCGGCTCGCGAATCAGTCGAAATCACTCAACAAAGCCCCTCTGGCCACCTACCCCGCCGAGGCACTCTCCTTCCCCTCGGTTCACTACTGATCCTACCTGGTCGCAGGTGATCCAGAAGATGGCCGTGTGCGGAAATCGAATCGTGCCCCCCAAGCTGACCCCCCCCGCTTCGTCTCGCTGGCGACGTAGGTGCTCGCTCTGGGGTGTGCCCGTCTTCGCCCAGAAATGCAACGAACTGAAACACGCCAAAAACAACGAGTTAAGAGCAGGCCTCGGGTTGTGGGGCTACACTTATTCACACTCCGCCACGTCACCACCGGGATTCAACACCAATTTAAAAATTTCACCTTAACAAACCTCAGCACCCGTCAAACCCAGGTGTTCGCTTCACTACCCTCCACACCAACCCTTGGTCACACCATGTTCAACACCAGACACTTTTTCACCCTTCTCCGAATAACTCCCGTCTCACCCTTTTAACGAGGGGTCACATATCTTCCAAATCTACCCTCACCGGGCCGCCGCAAAGGTGTGAATGGGTATAGCAGTGATAATGCCCCAACTCCAAGTGAAAACTGGATGAACAACACGCCTTCCTCTCCCCTGTGCTCGCAGTCATGCACACCATGGCCTTATATTTTCTACTATTTTCAATTGCCCCACCTTCACTTCCTTTACAAATCTCTCCTTATCTACGTGACGCGGCCTAGTCGCTTTAAATTCGAGAGAAAAATATATAACCGCCACACCCTAGACGAGAACAAATCATCTCTGGAAGGCTATGGGGCACCGAACAAAGATAGAAAGAGAACAAAACGAGAGAAGAAACAAAAAAAATCAGTCACAAACGGAAGACGGCCATTTCGAGACGTCCGCCAACGAGTGCAGCCCCACGGCGAGAGGGTACAACTGCAAAACGAGTCATCCTCCCGAACACCACCACCAAACAGCCATCACACGCGCACATGTACAGTTCTGGAAGGGACCCACCCCCCCCTAAATTTAAAGAGGAAGAGAAATCCGTGTGTAAGATACTGTATATAGGCGCAGATCCAGCTACAAGCATTAGAGCGGGGAAGGTAAACTGCGCGTATTGGAATCGGGAGGGGACACACGGCTCCAGATTTTACCCGACATACTCTTGCGGCTGCGAACAATTGTGCAGGTGAGGGGAGTTGGAGGAAAATGTGATGAGGGGAGTTGGAGGAAAATAGGGATGAGGAGAGTTGGAGGGAAATTGGGGTGAGTGGAGTTTGAGGAAAGGGGATGAGGGGGATTGGGAGAAAGGGGTTTGAAGAAAATGGATGCGGGGTGAGGAGAGTTTGATGAAGGGGTGAGGAGAGTTTAATGAAAGGGCTGGGGGCACTTTGAGGAAACTGGGTGAGGGGAGTTGTGTGAAAATGGAATGAGGGATTATATGAAAATGGGGGTAAGGGGAGTTATATGAAAATTAGGCTGAGGTAAGTTGTATGGAAATGGAGGTGAGGGGAGTGTAAGGGGAAATTCACGTGTGGAGGTTTGGGGGGAAATGGGGGTGAGGGGAGATTGGGGAAATAGGGGTGAAGGGAGATTGAGGAAAGGGGCTGATGGGAGTTTGAGACAGCCAGGGACACAGGAGCCTGAAGGGCATGAGTCTCATACAGGTTTAAGTCTGTAGACTTAAACCTGTATGAGACTCACGCCATCCAATGTCATTATTTCTCTTGCCATGAATGTTAAAAGGTCCGTAGTTTTTGCCCTTTTCCTGTGAGCATATCGCATGTGATCCTTGTTTCCTGCAGGATGAAATTAACACAATCATCCACCCAAACTTTCAATGAACTGAGCATCCCCTATGGTTCATAGAAAAATGTCACTAGAAAGCCAGAACCCACTTTTATTCACCAACTAATCGTGAGTAAAAAGCGTGTAATAATAATATTTCCATATTCGCTACAATTAATAATCTTTAAAAAGCTGGCTGGGGGCAAAAACACTAATCTTGCAGTTTCGAGTTAGTGAGGTGAAAGCGAAAGACTAGTAATACAAAGATCGTCACTTACTAAAAATGGAGTTATTCAAAAGGCCGAGGAGTGAACTAACAAATATGAGTAGAGCGGAACGTTAACTAAGATAAGAACTATGAATGATAGTAACGCTCAACACTAATCACAATTTCTCTTAGTAAGCACACAGGAATGGCTAATTGTCTAACTGCGTATTTCTTTACATATAAGAAAAAATTGATAGTATTTTGTAATGAGAACTTGGCTGGAATCACTGAAATATGTTAGCGTGCGATTCTCAAACAATTAATTATGGTTAATTCGTTATAGGTGGAGTAAGATGGAGGTTTTTAATAGAGCGTACGCATATACGTGGCTGCATAACGTGTTTTTGTTTATTCAATGTATTTGAGCGACTTCATACAAAATTTCATTTTCCCTAAAGCCTAATTCCGAGACGAGCTTTTGTTTGCATTTGGATCTGCCAAGATTGAAATAGAATATTTACATTTCCATTATATCAGTCAAGACTCTCTCTGTGTTTGTAGTAGGATTTGGGCGTCATTTTATAGAAACAAAGTGTGAAAAGGGACATGGACAAGCGTTTAAACCACCATCTCTCATGGAAAAGCATTAAGGAGGAATGGGGAAAAGTGGTGGACACCACCTGAAACTGTACATGGAGCATTAGGCGGACAGGAGCAGTTGGCGCTGTTTCTACGACTCCTATAATCAGCATGGGTTTTTATCTCGTGCTTAGCAAGAACTCTCTCCAGAAATTCTGTTAGCAAACTCAAATTCCCCATCGCGAAAAGCAGGTTAAATAAAAGGAACTTCGAACACGTTCTTATATACCAATAATGACGAATACTTGGTAAAGTAAACAATTAAACGGCGTCAGGTGAATAAAGCCTGATATCGGTGGACTAAGACCCACGACAGACCTGATTTAAACAAGTATGACGACACGATATTTAATTAGCTTTTACATAATTTTCGGTCACCTTGTATCCTGTTCTTTCATTATTTTCCACGCTTCCATAAATTTACCTCTAATTGAAAGGCGTATTATAACCTCAACAGTCAACACGACAGTGGAACACCAACGAGGGAATCCACCTCAGATAAAGAAAAATATTAATTTAAGTGAAAACCAACGAGGATGTGATTTTTTTCGGGAGATCTCTGAAAATAAAAATGAACAAAGGAAGCGAGTGTGGAAGAAATAGTCTCAGATGCTCATGCAAACTTACAGATGTCAGCTGCAGCAAGCTGGTCCATTCTACAACTAACTTCACCTTGCGGTGTACACAAGTGACTCCAGAAGTGAGAGCGTTGGGGACAAATCAATTTTCTCGGTTACCATCATCCCTCAAGCTCGACTCCATGCGGGGTGCACCGTGGGCCCGGAGGCGTAGGGGAGGGGGGGGCTACATCTCGAGTGCCAAGGTCTCTCAAGCTCAACCGTTTCATCCTAGACTTCCAGAATGCAAGGCACGATATAAATAAATTATGGTACTCTAACCACAAACGCACACACACTCTTTCAATGGAGTCCGACAAAATCTCAGCCCCCCCCCCCACCTCAGTCACGTCAATTAAGTCGACCCCCTCCCCGTCTCTCCCCACATGACCCAACCCAGACCTATATTTTCCTCAGTAGTGGTGTTTTATTAGCGAAAAAGGCGGTGGCGGATTTACGGGCCGAGGGGAAGGCCGGTCGCACACTGAAAATGGGTCCCCACGGTAAACAAAAAAAAATGGGCAAAAGGGATGAGTCTGCAACGGGGTAGATAGGGACCAAAGTCATAAACTCCCATATGTACCTACACTAAATGTGTGGCGTGCGCCCTATGAAAGCTTACATGGAATGGAAACTACGCTAATACAACTCATTCAATTGCCTGGACAGATGGGAACATGTAACGAGCCCCCCCCCCCACTCCCATCATTCCCTCGCCCAAATAACGCCGAGTCATAAAGCCCTCCCCCTCTCCTTACTCCGCCAATAGCTGAATCTATTAAAAAAAAAAAAATCTGCCCCCACCAAATCCAAGCATTCCACCCCCACCCCACATTCCGTTAATCGACAATTTTCACTTGTTGAAACGAGTTCAATTCAAACACAAACAATGCACACCGATCATTAAGGCGGCAAACGCAGTAATAACCTTCAATATATAAAAAAAACTGGTTCGGGTAAGTCAATTTTGTGCTTTCAGTGTTCTACCGAAGCAAGTAAACAAACAGGCAGTGGCAATCGGATCATTAGAGATCATCGCATTCAGCATTTTCCCATAAAATGAAAGCCCTGTAAATCCTTAAAATAAATGCGGGACAACTGCATTTTACTCAGCAACTCACAGGGGTAGTTAAAATGCTAACCCCGGGTCCTTTGAATGTGCAAGCAGGCTCTTCGCCACTTGGAGAATACTACTCTCTTGACAAGCTTGTTTTCAAAGAATGTTATGACGAGAAGCAAGTCTGTGTGTGTGATGTGGGGGTACTAATAATCCCTCGCTTTCCCCTCTAAGCTCTTACAAGCATAGTTTTTATTTTAAATATATACCGACAGGAGGATCTCCCCTAATATTTGAAAAAAAGTAAATAAATTGGTCTCCGTTCCTAACCTAGCCAGGTGTCCCGTTACGCGGGTGGAGGAGGAAAAAAAAAGCGAAGTTAGCAAACGGGGAAGAAAACAGAAGCAAGACCAAACCTAAATGAAAAAAAGAAAAGATATCAGCATCCAATGCCGAGAAGGGAGGGGGGAAGTAGGAAGGGGAGATTGGGAAGGTGAGTTTCCCCCCAAACCACAAGAAGACAAAAGCCCGAAATGGTGCGCTCCTTTGGAGAGCGAAGAACTTCCATCCACCGTAGAGGGGGGATTGGAACCTGATTCCGGTCGGTAGCAGATGCGAGTCCTCCTTTGTGGGAACGAGGAAAAAAACAAACAAGAAATGATAAGCAAAGTAAAATTCTTCTCCGAATCTCCAGGACCAAGTTTATACACGTGTGCAGCCACATAGACACACAGTGTTGTGCGAATATAAACTCATTTCGTGAAGGGGGAAAAACTAGGCTCGGAAAAGAAAAGGAGGCCCACTAAGGCGTTCGGCTCTCGCCTTACTAAGCTTGCATCTCTTCAACAGAGCAGCTGTGCCCAATTCAATGAAGACAAGCACAGGTAAAATCGTCAAGCCCGCCGGAATTATAGTGCCCTCGCTAATGAGGATGCCCTCTTTCCCACTTAGCCAATTTTCCGAAAATAAAATTCTAAATGCACATTATGCTCCTCATTAAACTTAATAAAGCAAGAAAAAATACAGAGAAGCACATGTACAGTAATTTAGACCTATAAACATTTAGAATACAACCAACCTCCTCCAACCTGAGCACAAAATCCTCACCTGAGGGGGTTGCCAGAGACGCGCGGGGTTGTCTTCCCGCTGTTGCCCCCCCCCCCAAACGGAGATCATCCAAAAGAATAAACAAAATATCAACAGCTGGGGAAGGCAAAAAGGATCGAGGGGGACAATGACCAGTGGAACAGCGAATGTAGGGGTCCGCGGCCCTTGGAAACAGTTTGCACGAAAGAAATAAAAAATAAACGAGTCCACAAAATGCGTTGCCTTTCTAAGAAAAGGGCGGAGGGGGGGGGGGGAGTAAGGTGCGGGCGTGTGGGAGTTGGCCAGTTCTGCGTCGCTCCTTCACATACGACCGCGGGTGAGTGATATATCACGAATAATTACTCTTCACAAACCGTCACCCTTCAGAGATAATACAAACTCTAGTATCTTCAAAACTAAATCGCATCTATTCCATCATTCTCTCTCACTTTGCAATCAGCCAACACCTAATAAACGCTTGCACACCACATGCATAGGATGCGTGATTCGGGGGCATAGCAGGAAGTGAGGGATGTTTATTACCTCGGCTGCTAGGATCTTGGATCTACCTTTATCCATCAGTACTACGAAGAGGGGTTCGCAAGCTAACATATTTTACTATACGAAGACCATAACTTTATTTCATCCGAGAATGTACGTCACGATAGAGCATTTCCCAGTGCAATAAAGTCTGCCTATCGAGTGCCGTGTAAGGAGGGAGTAGAAAGGCAGTATGGCGAGCGAGCGACGCGGTTCGAAAGGTAACGAGAATAACCCAGGCATGAAGCCAGGGCACAATAACCTCGAAACGTGCACGCATTCATTATGCAACTTGAAGATGTTGAGGAGTTGCACACCTTCAGTTCCAGCGCTCTCAGGTAGTCTCCACTTCTGGCCCCCCGTGATATGTACCGCCAACTTTGTGTTCCTCTTTTTCTAAAAAAAATTCTGGCGAAGATGCCCTCGATAATTGGGTAGACACCGTGCCTGAGGGTGAACCGGCCTCTCCAAGTGCCAACATACCCTTAACGAAAGGAGTGCGCGGGACGAGGTATGTTGGGTATCAGAAAGAATAGAAAAAAATTACCCCCAAATTTTGGCACTGCAGTGGGAAGTGTCCACATCATATTTAACTTCCCCATGGCAACGAGAAAGTAAACACGAGAAAATCATTCGTCTCTTGCATCGTATTTGCTATCCAGGCGGACGAAAACATCCGCCGGGGATGGGGGGTCGAATGAGCTGTTGATGGGGACAGACGGATAAACGGATAAATGGACAACAAGAGGTTACTGAACTATCTGATTTCAGAGGAGAATTCAAGAACCCCCAAAACGAGGCGAAGGGTATTTTTGCCTCCCGACAAAACGCCCGAGCTGTGGCGAGGGAAAACGACCGTTCTATCTTCCTCTTAGTATATGAAAACCCAACCGTGAAGTTTTCAAATGAGTTTATAAAGTACGAGGAGCGCAAGCAATTCTCCTGAACCTGCCCAACCAGCAAAATGACAAAGCTCCCGTGAGGGCTAAAATCATTACTATATATACATACATACACCTATGGCGATGAGTTCAAAATTATGGGACCCCTTTCGCAAGATTCTTTCGTCGAGGATTTTGAGAGCGCGGGAAAACGCGCGCATTTGCGTGAGGAGAATGAACAACGCAAACACAACTTGCCACTGAAAACGCTACCAGGCAGAGCGAAACAGCAAGACGAACGACTATCGCCTTGTTCCCCGCGAAACGAGGCGGGCGCGGACGGGAGATACCACAAACACCTCTCTTCCACCGACACCCCTCTTTCCCCCATGTTTATCGTCGACCCTTCGCCTAGTTAACGGCCCAACGAAATGGACGTGAACTGACGTCAATGACAGGCGGGTTGGTTCGCTTTCTCACACTATCCCCATAGCAACAAATAAAACCCACATACACACGAGCCTTGACGGTGCCCCTAGACATCGCCCTAAAGGTGTGTGTGTGTGTGGGGGGGGGGGAATTACCCGTCTCGAGTCTTCGCTATCGTCCAAGCGGGAATCAGGGGAATGTGGGGCACTCGAGGGAGGACCTCGATTCCGAGGGCGGGGGAGAGTTCTTTAAACTCGGAAAGGAGTGATTTGGGATGCGCAGGACGGAGCCAAATTATAAAAGGGTGGGGTAGGGGGTGGGGGGCACGTGACGCGGAGTGAGTCAGATGCTGTGACATTATTGTCGCGCAGATCAATTCCCGGTGCGGCGCGGGAGCGGGGCCGCCCGGGGAACCTCGGCATTCATGAATCCACTGTACACACACAGATGAATCCCGACACGCGCAGCAGATACATACAAATGGTAAAGGACCCGGGGGGAGGGGGGTGAAAATTTGCCATTAAAATGGGCGCAGAAGAGTACTGCAAAAATTAACTGGTCTATTCCAGACGTAGACGACCTTTTTGGACTTGGACCACAGCCGTGTCTAAAGGGAGGGGGGGGGGGGGTGCACCTCAGATTGGCCACGGGCCACACCGGTATCTCAATAGTATTAAGTAGATATTTTATAGGTAGCGACACAATTAGCATACGATCACTTCAAACATCGACCAGTTCTACACTAAAAGAGGGGTTGGCGCACAATCCCACACCATTTTGTTCTTCATAGTGATGGGATCGGTGCTATTATGTACCGTAGTATCCCGAAAAGTCAGAGTTGAGCCCTGGGCAGAAGTCCCCTAGGACGCTCCCGCACAAAGCCTATCTATCCAGGAAGATTTAGGCCGTCTTCCAACACCTCACATTCACCGTCGTACACACTTTTCACGTCTATTTCCATCCATTCTTCTTACACGTCCACACCAACTCAGACCATTCAGTAACAAATTCATTCACACCCAAGAGATCTTTCCTTCTCCTCCCATACGCCAACTACGGCACCAGCACACTTGTGCAACTGCCTGGTACATTCCACACAAATCCTCGCCATTCGATAACGTTTTAATCGCCTGCCGAGTCCGTCCTCAGAACTCCACCGGGAGGCGATACTTAGCGCTTAACTACTTTCTTTTTAGGGGGGGGGGGGAATGTACCCCATTTTGTTCGTCATGAGTGGGCACCGATGCCTGACGGGGCAGTCTCAATCTGATGATTCTACGAAATGGGGAAGAATCTCGTCGTCCGTAGGCCCAATCAGGAGGGCATTCTCTTTTAGTCTCCAGGGACCACTATTGAGCCAAGCGCAGGTTAAGGTTGGGGACCGTTTGCCGAGTCAATGTTCGCTCCTTGGGAGAGGCCGTGGCATCTGGGGTAGGAGAACGTAAGGGTAAATATGTCCACCTGGCAAAGTCGTGGTGTCGAGGATCCGGAAAGCTATTAGGGAAAATGAGGGGGGGGGGCACACCGACCCCATAAACGCCACAAGAAGCGGATCAAAGAGAGGGGTTCGGCTCCATAGAGCACCTCACGATGTGTCTAGTACGTGCTTTCTTGGCGTGCCCATATGAAATGTGAAAGAGGAAGGGCGGGGGGGGGGGGGGGCTAGTAAAAAAAAAAGTCTACCAGAGCGAGCCGACTCTGAGGAAGGGGGGTGATGGGAAAATATTCCTTTAGATATAGGAGGGGAAGTATCTTTTCTGCTGGGAGAAGATTAGAGGGGCTCCTAAGAAGACAGAGGGAGGATGGCGTTTCCTTTATAAAATGGAACTGCCCGAGGGCGGCTCAAGAAGTGGTAAAAGCGAAACGTCTTTACCAATACCGAGTGATGAGAGGGTAAACACTCCATGTTAGTTGATCTTCGCTCACCCCATCACCAAGGTTGGGTGAGGTTTTGCCGTCTGTAACGTAATCTGAAATTTGTAAACGTTTTCAACACATGAAATATCCAAAATAGGTGACCAATGAAAAAAATAGAAAGAGGGAGGTGGGCTATAGCTGGCGTCGAGCCGCTCCAGTCTTCGAACTTTTCAGGAATTTGGCTTTGCGCCTCTGCAGCGGCACACATCGACTAGAAGGTCGCTACCCAAAGGCCGCAATTCACAACTGGGCAGGTCGATAGATTGGAATCGATTAAAAAGTGCAAATGATGGACGCGAAGTGGTGGCGGTTGTGTTTGGGAGAGGCAAGGAGCCAAATAAACAACGTTCAACTCACTGATGATCCGAGGGGAATGTCTAGCGAAAACACATCAACCCCATTGGCAAGCACAACCACCATCTCAGGAAGACATTCCACATACATTCTCTTGAGTGGGGGCGCAATGGAAAAGGAGGATGGGGGGGATCTAGCAAGGGAAAGGGAGGAGGGGCTCTAGCGCGGGAATGAGAGGAGGGGCTCTAGCGCGGGAATGAGAGGAGGGGGCTCTAGCGCGAGAATGAGAGGAGGGGACTGTTGCGCGGGAAAGGTAGGAGGGGTGATCTAGCGCGGGAAAGGGAGGGGTGATCTAGAGCGGGAAAGGGAGGCGGGGAGGATCTATCGCGGGAAAATGAGGGGGCTCTAGCGCGGGAAAGAGAGGAGGGGGCTCTAGCGCAGGAAAGGGTGGAGGGGAGATCTAGCGCGGTAAAGGGTGGAGGGGAGATCTAGCGCAGGAAAGGGAGGGTGGGGAATCTAGCGCGGGAAAGAGAGGAAAGGGGTCTAGCGCGGGAAAGAGAGGAAGGGGGTCTAGCGCGGGAAAGAGAGGAAGGGGGTCTAGCGCGGGAAAGAGAGGAAGGGGGTCTAGCGCGGGAAAGGAAAGGAAGGGGGTCTAGCGCGGGAAAGGAAAGGGGGGGGGATCTAGCGCCGGGAAGGAAAGGATGGGATCTAGCGCGGGAAAGGAAAGGATGGGATCTAGCGCGGGAAAGGAAAGGATGGGATCTAGCGCGGGAAAGGAAAGGATGGGATCTAGCGCGGGTGAGAGGAGGGGAGCTAGCGCGGGAAAGGGGGGAGGCGGGTCTAGCGCGGGAAAGAAGGGAGGCGGGTCTAGCGGGGGATAGGGGTGAGGCGGGTCTAGCGCGGGATAGGGGTGAGGCGGGTCTAGCGCGGGATAGGGGTGAGGCGGGTCTAGCGCGGGATAGGGGTGAGGCGGGTCTAGCGCGGGATAGGGGTGAGGCGGGTCTAGCGCGGGATAGGGGTGAGGCGGGTCTAGCGCGGGATAGGGGTGAGGCGGGTCTAGCGCGGGATAGGGGTGAGGCGGGTCTAGCGCGGGATAGGGGTGAGGCGGGTCTAGCGCGGGATAGGGGTGAGGCGGGTCTAGCGCGGGATAGGGGTGAGGCGGGTCTAGCGCGGGATAGGGGTGAGGCGGGTCTAGCGCGGGATAGGGGTGAGGCGGGTCTAGCGCGGGATAGGGGTGAGGCGGGTCTAGCGCGGGAAAGGGGTGAGGCGGGTCTAGCGCGGGAAAGGGGTGAGGCGGGTCTAGCGCGGGAAAGGGGTGAGGCGAGTCTAGCGCGGGAAAGGGGTGAGGCGGGTCTAGCGCGGGAAAAGGGTGAGGCGGGTCTAGCGCGGGAAAGGGGTGAGGCGGGTCTAGCGCGGGAAAGGGGTGAGGCGGGTCTAGCGCGGGAAAGGGGTGAGGCGGGTCTAGCGAGGGAAAGGGGTGAGGCGGGTCTAGCGCGGGAAAGGAAAGGATGGGATCTAGCGCGGGAAAGGAAAGGATGGGATCTAGCGCGGGTGAGAGGAGGGGAGCTAGCGCGGGAAAGGGGGGAGGCGGGTCTAGCGCGGGATAGGGGTGAGGCGGGTCTAGCGCGGGATAGGGGTGAGGCGGGTCTAGCGCGGGAAAGGGGTGAGGCGGGTCTAGCGCGGAAAAGGGGTGAGGCGGGTCTAGCGCCGGAAAGGGGTGAGGCGGGTCTAGCGCGGGAAAGGGGTGAGGCGGGTCTAGCGCGGGAAAGAAGGGAGGCGGCTCTAGCGCGGGCATGAGAGGAGGGGGCTCTAGCGCGAGAATGAGAGGAGGGGACTGTTGCGCGGGAAAGGTAGGAGGGGTGATCTAGCGCGGGAAAGGGAGGGGTGATCTAGAGCGGGAAAGGGAGGCGGGGAGGATCTATCGCGGGAAAATGAGGGGGCTCTAGCGCGGGAAAGAGAGGAGGGGGCTCTAGCGCAGGAAAGGGTGGAGGGGAGATCTAGCGCGGTAAAGGGTGGAGGGGAGATCTAGCGCGGTAAAGGGAGGGTGGGGAATCTAGCGCGGGAAAGAGAGGAAAGGGGTCTAGCGCGGGAAAGAGAGGAAGGGGGTCTAGCGCGGGAAAGAGAGGAAGGGGGTCTAGCGCGGGAAAGAGAGGAAGGGGGTCTAGCGCGGGAAAGGGGTGAGGCGGGTCTAGCGCGGGAAAGGGGTGAGGCGGGTCTAGCGCGGGAAAGGGGTGAGGCGGGTCTAGCGAGGGAAAGGGGTGAGGCGGGTCTAGCGCGGGAAAGGAAAGGATGGGATCTAGCGCGGGAAAGGAAAGGATGGGATCTAGCGCGGGTGAGAGGAGGGGAGCTAGCGCGGGAAAGGGGGGAGGCGGGTCTAGCGCGGGATAGGGGTGAGGCGGGTCTAGCGCGGGAAAGGGGTGAGGCGGGTCTAGCGCGGGAAAGGGGTGAGGCGGGTCTAGCGCGGGAAAGGGGTGAGGCGGGTCTAGCGCGGGAAAGGGGTGAGGCGGGTCTAGCGCGGGAAAGAAGGGAGGCGGGTCTAGCGCGGGATAGGGGTGAGGCGGGTCTAGCGCGGGATAGGGGTGAGGCGGGTCTAGCGCGGGATAGGGGTGAGGCGGGTCTAGCGCGGGATAGGGGTGAGGCGGGTCTAGCGCGGGATAGGGGTGAGGCGGGTCTAGCGCGGGATAGGGGTGAGGCGGGTCTAGCGCGGGATAGGGGTGAGGCGGGTCTAGCGCGGGATAGGGGTGAGGCGGGTCTAGCGCGGGAAAGGGGTGAGGCAGGTCTAGCGCGGGAAAGGGGTGAGGCGAGTCTAGCGCGGGAAAGGGGTGAGGCGGGTCTAGCGCGGGAAAGGGGTGAGGCGGGTCTAGCGCGGGAAAGGGGTGAGGCGGGTCTAGCGCGGGAAAGGGGTGAGGCGGGTCTAGCGCGGGAAAGGGGTGAGGCGGGTCTAGCGCGGGAAAGGGGTGAGGCGGGTCTAGCGAGGGAAAGGGGTGAGGCGGGTCTAGCGCGGGAAAGGAAAGGATGGGATCTAGCGCGGGAAAGGAAAGGATGGGATCTAGCGCGGGTGAGAGGAGGGGAGCTAGCGCGGGAAAGGGGGGAGGCGGGTCTAGCGCGGGATAGGGGTGAGGCGGGTCTAGCGCGGGATAGGGGTGAGGCGGGTCTAGCGCGGGAAAGGGGTGAGGCGGGTCTAGCGCGGGAAAGGGGTGAGGCGGGTCTAGCGCGGGAAAGGGGTGAGGCGGGTCTAGCGCGGGAAAGGGGTGAGGCGGGTCTAGCGCGGGAAAGAAGGGAGGCGGGTCTAGCGCGGGATAGGGGTGAGGCGGGTCTAGCGCGGGATAGGGGTGAGGCGGGTCTAGCGCGGGATAGGGGTGAGGCGGGTCTAGCGCGGGATAGGGGTGAGGCGGGTCTAGCGCGGGAAAGGGGTGAGGCGGGTCTAGCGCGGGAAAGGGGTGAGGCGGGTCTAGCGCGGGAAAGGGGGGAGGCGGGTCTAGCGCGGGAAAGGGGTGAGGTGGGTCTAGCGCGGGAAAGGGGGGAGGCGGGTCTAGCGCGGGAAAGGGGGAGGCGGGTCTAGCGCGGGAAAGGGGGAGGCGGGTCTAGCGCGGGAAAGGGGGAGGCGGGTCTAGCGCGGGAAAGGGGGGAGGCGGGTCTAGCGCGGGAAAGGGGGGAGGCGGGTCTAGCGCGGGAAAGGGGGGAGGCGGGTCTAGCGCGGGAAAGGGGGGAGGCGGGTCTAGCGCGGGAAAGGGGGGAGGCGGGTCTAGCGCGGGAAAGGGGGGAGCGGGCTCTAGCGCGGGAAAGGGGGGAGAGGGGTCTAGCGCAGGAAAGGGAGGGATAAAGAACATTACAAGGTGTATGTGTGTGTGTGTATGTGTGTATATATTATATATATATATATATATATATATATATATATATATATATATATATATATATATATATATATATAGACAGCGGGTTGACTGCGTCGTGGACTCGGCTCCGTTTTCGAAATGAACAAAAAACATGGCCTAAAACATAGTTTATTTCTTTGCGGGAGGGGGATAGTAAGAGAAAGATTCATGGCTGACATAGGCTACCACCCCACCCCATCATCCCCAAGTGTACCGAGATGGGGTAGGGTGGGCCGGAGCCAATGAAGGAGGAGATGAGTAAGAGGAGGAAAAGATTCTAAATGAGAGAAGAAAGAATAGAAGTTGATCTGTCCACCTTCTTTTCTTAGGGGATAGATTGGCACAATTCAATTTTGTGTATCTAGTGATTTTCTCTTTTCCTTTTAGCCCTTTTATGCTGCTTCCATACACAGAACTGCATTGAAGTCATTTCTTCTTGCTCTTTTTAGTCGCGTCGCTACGTTTTGCTTTTTAAAAATTTTGGGGGGTAATAATATTGTGTCTATTCAGCCGATTCTAACGAAATCTAAAACCCTTATGTTCTTTTCCATTCTCTTTCGATTGATATAGTTGCCAAGGTCCTGCCAAGATTAGTCCGGGAATTATTGAAAGTTTTCAAGGTACTAAGGTCAAAAATCAGATAAGTGAGCACGCGACTTTGGTCAGCATACCTTGTTTATAGAGGAATGACCCCAACCACTGATTTAACTAGTGTGTTGGCACCATTACTTGGCACTATCGTTTGAAACTAATGCAAAAACCTATTCACTTTTGTCTGGCATGGACAAACAGCCCGTGCATTCAGACACACGGAAAAATTCATGAGAGTCTGGGCAAGCCTTGGCCCATCTGGTGACTACCTGCAAGGGTAAAAGCTACCATAATGAAAATTCTAGGCTATTCTAAAATTCGCAACATAAAAAAAGAAAAACAAGCAAACCAAAACAAAGAAGCACGTCGAGTGTGGAGGAGGGGGGGGGGAATATCCACCTCCCACCGGCACATGCACATGCGACCTACAACAACGAGTCTGATAAGCGGTAGCGAAACGCCAAGACTGGGGCATTCAACAAGAATGTGCCGAACAGTCTGGGGGATAACGCAATCGTCGCAACAAGGTGCAGGAGAGCGCTCCATGAAATAGCGGTACGTCCCGCGAGTGTGTCCAATTCGGAGACGACAGAAAGCAACCTGAAGCCGTCGCGGTGCAATGGCTTTTTTTAAAAATTTTATAGAGCCCATCTGGCAACTACCCACTTGGGCATAAGTCGCCGAAAAACACGACAGCCTAGAACTAGGCTACTTTAAAAAAAAATATATGAAAACAACCTTTTTAAGTTGGAAAACTTAACAATCAGGAAGCAATCTCCGGCAGCGGGGAAAGGTCCCCCTCACCCCAGTGCAGGAGAGTGAAACCTACAAAACAACAATAACAATCAGAACCTTAAATAAAGGGGAGAAGCCCGGCCTCCCCCCAAAAGTCAACAAGTCCACAAGTCAATGTGCACGAACTCGTCCCGAGCACAAGGGACGGGCGGTAGCTCGGCCCAGAGTTGGTATCTGGGCCGCGCCAAAAGAGATCGAAAGGTCGTCCACGTAGAGCGTAGCGAGAACATCTTCCGGCAGCACCCAGGTAATACCGTTGATGCTCAGGGCAAAGAGTGCGACACTGAGGACACTTCCCTGCGGTACACCCTCTTCCTGCTCCTTTGGGCCGGAGAGGGCTCCCCACACCCGTACGCGGAATCGATGATCTCGCAAAAATTCAGATATAAACATTGGGAGGCGTCCCCTCTCCCCCATTGTGTGGAGAGTCTACATGATACCGTATCGCCATGCGTTATCATAGGCCTTCTCCAGATCGAAAAACACCGTGGCATAGTGCTGTCTACGAAGGAAAGCCTTGCAGACGGCATTTTCCAGTCGAAGCAGAGGATCCGACGTGGAGTGGAACTTGCGGAAGCCGCACTGTGCGGAAGAGAGATGGCCTCCGCTGTCCAGGAAAAAGGCTAATCTAACATTTACCAATCTCTCCATCAACTTGCACACGCAAGAGGTTAGAGAGATTGGGCGGAAATCGGTCGGAGTAGAGTGATCTCTCCCCGGTTTGCGAAAGGCGAGCACAGTAGCGATTCGTCAGGAGTCTGGGAGAAGACCTTCCACACAGATCTTGTTGAACAAATCTAACAGAAAGGCCATGCCACGCTCACCCAGGTGTCGAATCATGGCGTACGGGACATCATCCTGACCATGGGCGGTGTCCGCGCACGAAGCGAGAGCGGAACGCAACTCACTCACAGTAAACTTGTCGTTGAAGGGTTCTCCGCATCTGGAGGTAAAGTTCAGCCGGAGGCCTTCCGCGACATCACGACGTGCATTGAATGCTGGCGGAGCAGCATCCCGGCTAGAGAATGCGGAAAAAGCGGTCGCTAAGGATTGCGCCACAGACGCGGGGTCCGAGATTGCGGTCCTATTCTCCTGGAGAACGGGAAGGGGGTCCTGCGAGAACTTGCCCCGAATCCTTTTGACTCGCTTCCACACCTCAGCTAAAGGGGTCTTCCCGGTAAATGAAGACACGTATGCCCGCCAAGAAGAGCGGCGGACGTGCAAAACGGCCAGATGTCCTAGGAATAGTAGTCAGGCCCACGGCGATGAGGTTGCCGGAGAAGAACTCAACGGCCTCATCTACCGACCTAAACTCCTCGACTGAGATATAGAATTCAGTTATTTCCCGAAATGCAGGCCACCGCGCCCGTGCCAAGCACCACCGAGGTGGTCTCTCAGGCGGCATTTGTCCTGAAAATGATTTGAATGGGAAAGTGATCACTACCATGGAGGTCATCGACCACCCCCCAATCAAAATCAGGCTGTGCATCCGAAGAGCACAAAGATAGGTCAAGGCAAGAAAATGAAGCGGTTCTCGGATAGTGATGCGTAAACTCATCCACGTTTAGGAACACCCATCTCAAGCTCTTCGATCAGATCGGCAAGGGCTTGTTCCCTGGGATTAATGGAGTAATCTCACTAGAGAGGATGCCTGCCGTTCAGATCTCCAAGCAAGATAGGACCTCGGCAACCGTGCCACGACGCGGCGGAAGTCCCCCGCGTCGAAGTCAGCTGACGGTGGAATGTACGCAGAAATGATAGTATACCTCCTATTCAGGTGCAGCTGCACAGCCACTGCCTGAAAGGGGGTATCTAAAGAGAAAGGAAGAACGGAGACATCATGCCGGGTGTAAACCGCGCATCCCCCAGCCCGGCAATCCCGCGGTGGTGGGGTCGCAAGACCCTTATACCCCGGGAGGGCAGGCAGGGAGAACGCGCCTAGAATGGTCTCCTGCAAAAAGATAGCTAACGGGGAACGGGAAGGGA
Source organism: Ceratothoa steindachneri (assembly GCA_963969495.1). Lineage (NCBI taxonomy): Eukaryota > Metazoa > Arthropoda > Malacostraca > Isopoda > Cymothoidae > Ceratothoa > Ceratothoa steindachneri. The sequence continues at coordinate 166,673,640 of OZ018325.1, read as the reverse complement.
CGAGACGAGCCTCCGCAGTCGAACGTGACGAAGAGTGTAGGGGTGGGTCTCGAGGCCCCTCCCTGTTTTCTCATCACACGTTCGACCTTGACCGCCCCATGGTCGACCAGCTCTAGGGTGGCGTCCTCAATGGAGTAGTCAACGAGTTCCCTCGCATATACTACTCCTTTCACAAAGTTCATGGTAAAGTGCGGCGTCACACTCACCGGGGTGCCATGAAGTGTCTGAAGAGCACTTATCTTGGCCGCCTCGGCGGGATCCGCCGCATTCGCCAGAAGGCTCCCGTCCGAGAAACGGGTCACCTTCGGCTCTCTACCAATTGCACTAGCTAATCCTCTCCTCTGATGGATCATGTTGCCCTTGGACAACATGCTGCCATCAATGGAGCAAATAACGAGGAAGCGTTTGAAGCCAACGGGCTCGAAAACGCCAGGTAACCTCTGAATGAGGGGCCCCGATGTCGAGGATCCGCCCTGTGCACTTTTGGTCTTTGTCATGGTCAGGAGCTCCGTACACGGGGGGCAAAGAGGGGCCGGATGTGCCGATCTTGGCTTGGTCGCTTGCCAGAGTGGCAGCAGACCCATCCGTCCCCGCAGCCCCCGCGGATGGAGAGGAGCCCCGAGTCTGTTTAGTATTCTTTTTCTTTTTAGGAGAGGAGGGCGGGGAATGAACCCGCTTCTCACTTCCGCCGGTAGAAGCCCCTAGGCCAGATGGAGATCCCTCCCCTCCAGGTACTGCCACAGAATCCCCAGCCGTTTGAGGAGGACCTTGCATAGGGGCGGATTCGGGTTCGGTGCTTGGCGCCGAGCCCAGATTCCCCCCCGTGGAAGGCCCTACCATCTGAGGCTGGTTTTCCTCAAGGACCATGTCTATCACAGGAGGGGCCTCCAGTTGGCCATCCCCTCCCAGGACATCGCAGGTCCCCTTGGCAGCGTCATGAGTCTCTTGTGGGGAGGCACAGGCCTTGACCCCGGCAAGGTTCAATATTCTTGCCAGCAGGTCTTTTGAGGGAAGCGACCGAAGGGGCTTGGCTTCCCTCTCCCCCTTAAGGGGTTTGCCCTACCGAGCCGCTTACACGAGGGGCGGTCGGCAATGGGCTGCCTGCTGGCTTTCTTGGCAGTCCCCTTACACCTCCAGAGAAGGGGGTGAAGGGGAGTCCCCTACACCCGTAGGCGTAGGAGAGGAGTAAGCCTCCTCTCCAGTTAAAGACGTATGGAGGGTCCCCTGCGCAAGCACAAGGGGGGGGGACCTCCATTTTTACGCTGGAGCTGCCCGAGGGCGGCTCCGTTCATGTTCTTGGGGAAGTTGGGGGTTTTTTTTTATTTTCATCATTGGGCATGGTGACCCTCTTATTTACACGGGACGCAACAGCTCACCACCTCTTGCAGTTGCCCGCACTGCAAGGTGCTTACAAGCCCAACAGAGCCAGGCGCCGCCATTTGGGACCACCCCTCCCGCCTGGTAGCCTGGCAGTCCATCGGCATGGCGGCTCCACCTTGGACACGGCGTAAAAATATATAGATTGTGAAGAGGAGAGGAAAAGGTATGTGAGGAAGGTTTGGGTGGGGATGAAGCAGCTTGTTAAAAACCAACCACCCCAGACCGGAGCTCAGGGGTTAGGGTACATTGTCCCCTCCCCCTTAGCCCCGATCCGGGACGGTTGACTGAGAAGAGGGTCAGCATCTAACCTGTGAAATCAGAGGCTGACCAGAGAAAGTTGTGGGAGAGGTTGTATGAAAAGCAAGGAACAAGTGTTTTGAAGGAAGGAGAAGAGGCTAAGCTGGCGTCGGACGGGGTGCTGAGTCCCGTCAGCACGGCGACCAGGATGGCAAATCGCCGCGCCCCTTACGAGGGGTGCAATGGCATGTAACCTTAAATTTCCCCTGTCCGTATGAAAAAAGTGTGACGACTTTTTATTTATATACTAATTTAGGAAGGAATAAACGTACACACCGTTTTATTTATACTCATTTTAGTGACTCTCAAAATTTTCTGGAATGGTCACGAACTTAGGAAGTCCACTACCTTTCAAATTCCAGTTGATCTACTTTTCTCAAGCTTTTATCCTAATCGCACTAAAAACCCACTTTAATCACTGGAAATTCTTCTAACACTTTTTTCACCAACCATTGTAATAAAATTTTAATAGCAAAAATAGTAAGTGAGAGTTGATGAAACTTTTATATCAATGAAAATAAATCTAGGCAAGTTATTATCAAATCTTATAAAATTTAAATCGGCATAAAGGCTCGGCCAATCACAAAATATATGCCGATTATGCCGGTGCCGATGCCGATCGATCGGCACATCACTATTAGATGGGTATACCCTAGAAACCGGTGAGCTTCGATTCTCTACTCAGAATCCTAGCGCCCGACACTGATGAAACATGTGCTCTTTGGACATGCTCTCATCAGTTGAACGAATAATCAAGTATATTTTGAAGCCGGCAGGCTCAAAGACACCGGGCAGCTTTTCGATGAGGAGCCCCAAAATTGACTGGCTCACCTTACTTTGTTGCTTAGTGTAGAGGGATCCACTAAAATATTAGTATTCCCCCACCTCCTAAGATATTACTTCGGGAGAGAAAGCGAGCCGTTACTCCCCCCCCACTCCGACTTCACCCTTTTTGGACTTGCCGCCAGGTCACTGAGAAATACACGCCGAGGCATGACGGTGAAATTGAAGGCTACCTCTCCGCCGTCTTAATCTCCCCCCCCCCCGCGTCGGGAGATTACTCGTCTATTTGTAGGTTTGTCTCGAACAACTTTTATGGCTCCAGCCGCTGGTCGTTCCTACAGACCCGCTGAACCCGACCTCTTACACTTTCCCGTAAGGACACGCTCTGAGGTCACGGCCGATAATGAAGGTTCGATAAGGCCCCTTTCTCTCTCTCTCCCTGTTTTGGAGAAATCCGGGTATATATGCACCCTCCCAACGATTACCCAGGAGATTCGGTTAGACGACGCTTCCCGAAAGGAGGTTGGATTCAACGACGCTCTCTCCCGAGAAGTGTTTAGTGACGTTCACAGGCCACGGAAGAGCTGGACATCACACTCGTATCTTCGGGTCAGGGAGAAGTCTCTCTCGAGGCAACGTCAGCCTTTCTCAACCGCCTTCGGATCAAGGATTGGAGAAGCCGTCCTCCGAAGTTCTTCTGGTGACCTCTTGAGGACAAGAGGCCCAATAGCTCGCTCAATCTGAGTTTGGAGAAAGTAGCATTACCCTCTTCGGGTTCCCGGTCACACCCGTGAGTAACCAAGGTCACCAAGACCCCCCCCCCCCTCCACCCAAGTTTGCCGCGCTTTACTCTCGAGGTTCGAAGCAACTAAGTCGCTCATTATCCTAAATCTCCCATTATAACCATTTAATAGCCCTGGTTATCCAATTAGTATTCAGAACATAATTCCGTCTTATTGTGTACCTTTTATTTAGTGTGTATTAAAATCTATTTTTTTCGTTGTGTTTGGAAGATTGCTTGGTCACGCAGCTACAGCTAACTATTCAAATCGCAATCTTAGAACAATCAACATTTGTTGCCTTGCTCAGCCTACCTTAGAGCCTGTGTGCTTATATTCCCGTAGACTTGGTCATACTTCGACACTTAGTCTTTTAGGACTTACCGTCCTCAACGAGGTGGTGCCTCGTTCCGAAACGTGCCATTCTTGGCCTAGTCGCCTGCGACTCGGCAGGGGACTTGTCCATCCGGTCAAGCCCCTGGGAAGGAGATGAACTCTATCTTCTACACACGTTATCCCTCTACAAAGGGCGCATCAAGGGAGCAGGGAACGCGTAAGTTTCATAAGGTATGGCTAAAGATTTGGAAATCCACTCGGTAGTCGTTCCTTGGGGGAGTTTTAGTCGGGAGAAAGGGGTTTGTAAGTTAGGTGGTGGGAAAGAGTAAAAAGATGTCTAAGAGTAGAAGAAGGTAAGTTCCATCTAGTTTGAGATTGCAAGTGGCTCTTGTGCTGGGATGATGTACCTTCCCTATAGGTACTAAGTTTAACAGACTACATACACAGGGTACACCACCCCCTCCTTTCACTGTAAATTTAGGGACGAGTCGTAGAACTTTTAATTAAGATATGAAGAAATAAAGTTAGGAGCTACAAGGAGCTACAAAGAAAATAAGTACCCTAGAAGACCTTACGGTCCATACAAGGAGGGTACTTTTGGCGCAATCCTCGAAGGTGTTCGTTAGCAACCTCGAAGATTACTCGCGAGGATCTTAACGGTGATTTCGCAAGACTTTATCTAGTCTTAACTTGAACTGGTCAACAGATTCACTGTTGACAACTTTCGTCGTAAGTGAGTTCCAACTACCACATATACTGTATGTGAAGAATTTCCCACACAGATCACGGTGGCATTGCTTCCGTTCGTTTGTAGCCGTGATTTCTTGTTCTCCCCTTGCTGAGCTGGAAAATATCCCCGTAGTCCAGTCTGTCGAAGACTCGAAGTATTTTAAACACTTCGATAAGCTGACCACGTAGTATCCGGGTCTCCAGCGAGAACATATCTAATTCCCTTAATCTATCTTCATAACATTTATGTCTGATAGAGTGCGGTCGGACGAGGGAGTTGTACAGACACAGTACTATCTCCTTGTTCCGATATCCAAATATAGTTCCACAACACTGATTTCTGCAAGCTCATTTTTTAAACTAATATCCTTTCTGCTTACTACAGTCCTTTCAAAAAACTTCATAGACAAGCTAGTCCAAGTTTGTGACAATTATTTACATTTGTCGTTCGGTTATTTAGCTCAAGTATTGAATCATAATTTATATTAAACTTATTCTTGTATTTTAAAGACCAATATTTTGGGAGTAGATACAGATTTTTCAATGACAGTAAATTGTGCTGCTTTGTTCTTTCTTCGTGCGATCTACTAAGTTTAAGGAATTAATTCCGTCGCTCGAAGCGTTCTAGTATTACAACGCCCTTTAAAGTGTATGGAAATCAGAATTATAACGCATACTCTAAATGAGGTCTTATAAGCGCTTTAAGTAAGGGAAGGATATGTTTCGATTTAAACAAAATGTCTAGCTATGCATCGTTTTTAATAAATATAATAAATAAACTAGATCCATTGATATTAAGACACCCAAATCTTTTTCCATGTTGACAGGTTGACAGGTCGAGGGTGATCATCTGCATCTTCAGTCTTTGACCACTTGACTACTACATCTTTTTTCCCAACCACTACGAAATTATATTTTGCCCTTCATCGAGAAAAACAACTACCGATGTTCACTCATCAGCAGGGGATCTCGGAGCAGCAGTAGGCCCCAGAGGTACGGTGTGCAGGTCCACCGGTGTGTGGACACGTCCTGGCGCCTACCAGCCAACGATTCAATTTCTAGCAATGGAATCCAAGATAGTACGAGGGGCGGTCAATAAGTTTTGCGAATCGGTAGGGCAAAACAGAGGAAGGGGGATGGCTGTTTGTGGGGGTCTTAGGACAAGTTATGACAAGTGAAGACCTGCAGCCGCACGCTCCTGCGCGAGTGCGGATTCGAAGAGCTCAACCATCCCATCTACTACTTTTTATTCCGCCAGCTCAAGGCTGCACTGCGTGGACACCGGTTTGGGGACGATGGAGATGTCCAGCTCGCCGTCCAGGAATGGATTGAACAGCAGTCGGGAGATTTCTGGTTGTCGGGAATTCGAAGCCTCAGGGACAAGTGGCGCAAGTGCATTGAAGTCGAGGGTAGTTATATTGAAAAATAATGAAACACTTTTCCTCATATCTCGTTTCCTTATATCCGAATTGCAAAACTTATTAATCGCCCCTCGTACCAACGGCTCACCGCTTTGATTTTTTTTTATAATTTTGAGAGCCCATCTGACGACTGCCTAGTAGGGCAAAAGTCACCGTACTCACAACAGAGACTACTACTAGGCTAGATTAAACAAACAAATAATGTGTAGATAACAAATAAAGATAAAAGGAAAGACAAAGGCTAAAAAAAAGCAAAAAGGCAACATGGAGGACCGCGCTTTCACTGCTCGCTCTGAAAATATCAATCTTATAAATAAACTTATTTCACTTTCGTTTGCCAATATTTAAAAGTGGCCTTAATCAAAATTTATTCAGTTTTATCAAGTTATTTGTATCTTCGACAGTATAAACCTTTGCAAAATGTTCATTTAATGTCTTCACATCGTCAAGGCCTCATGAAAAGGCCGGAAGCACGCTCTAATTGGCCACGATTATTTCAAATAATCTTTTATAATCGCTTGGGTTCGTGTATCAAGAAAGATGAGAGTTCCTTTATGCTGTTCGTATTTTGCGGTTGACAAGGCGACTTAAATAATGGTATCGCTTTCGATTCTGGAAAGTATTCAAGTTTTTCAAAATTTCACACAATCAGTTAAGTTCTCTTTTGGACTTTCCAATCTCTTATCTTTTCGTAGCCTCTCTTCCTTTTTCTATTTATTGACTTTGCACAATCTTATTGTTACGAACAAAAGATATACATGGAAAACTTAGATTTATTATTATTGGAGTTTTTTGGATGGACATTTGATCATGGTTAAATACACTTGTTTGCTAAGGTAATTAATCTCGAAGGTATTTAATTAAACTTTGGGTGTCAAGTTTCAATAGGGTTCTCTCTTTGACTAGTATCGCTCTTTTTAGACATATCTATTTTAATCCCGTCAATGTGGTCGCTGCCCGTGTTGAAGGAACTCATTATCGATATGCTCTTTAACGTTGGGGGATTTGAACCACGGACTAGTGCAACGCATGACAGCCGTTATGAGTTCGTAATCTTAAGAGCACTTCAGGCGGCAACCAACGAGTACACAATACGCCGAGAAGTTATCACGAATTAGGACTCGATCTACCGACTGAGCACAACCGATGCTCCACTCGACTTAGCCGCACAGATAAATGGTCAATGATGTTTAAAGAGAGAAATTGGTGTGGGGATAGTGAGGAATGGTAGATAGAAGTACGTGTAATTAAGAGAGAGGAGAGAGAGCTGTATGTGCCAGGTCGTCTGGCAAGCTCACTATTTTTAAATATTTATATCAATTCTTGCGATGAAAAATGCTTTAGCGTTCAAGCCTTTGTTTTCGTTTTTGTTTTAGCAGTTAAACTAATCTTGGATAATTGCCAATGCAGTTACTCTTCTTGATTATTTGTATTTATGTTAATGATTATTTAAATAACTTATTAATGTGTCCACTTTGGATCTTTTTTATATTACTTGATTTAACTGTTCAAACTTTGTAATTTACTCCTTTTTAATTATTCATTATGTATTAGAGATTTTCTATTTTTGTGTCCACTTCGGATCTTTCTTTTTTTTCTTTTTTTTAATTAAGGTATGTCCTCTACAGATCTTTTCTTGAGTTATATTTTTCTTGTTCTTTATTTGGCATTATTTTCTAGTTAAATTATGTTTTATCTTCCTTTTTATTATTCCTAGGGTATATATTGGTCTAATTTCTGTCTGAATCTTTAGATGGCTGCTTTTGAACGCCTGCTTAAAGTGAATGTTCGGGTATTCATCGTCAGGTAGTCTTAATTGGTTCGTGATTTCTTCTGGTATAATTTCATGTATTTTATCCCACAGAGTGATTGCACAAGATGTAAAGTCATTTTAATCGGATCTACATCGTTTACTTCATGTAGCAACGCCGAGGGGAGACCTCCCTAAAGAGTTACATTTGACATAAATCCCAGGGCCGTGTTCTGTACCTTCTGAGTTTTCCCTTAGCGCTGTATCACTCAAGGTGTGTGTGGGGATGACGGGGTACAGGAGCAGCAGTCTCACGAGCGCTAGATATAGTTTCCTTTTGTTGGACGGTGACACTAATCTAAAATGGAAGAGAGAACGGAGACCTTTTTTGGCACTGGCGATCTTCTCCTCGAGATGTGTTTTATAACCACTCGTTGTTAATTTTAGGCCTAGTGCCATGCCGTCTGTGGAGTAGGTACTGGTAATGTACACTCTCCGCCACAACTTCCCTCGTTCGTCCGCGTTCCATAGGAATCATTTTGAACTTGCCGATGTTCGTCTTGATTTTATTCCTCCTTTCAAAGTTGTTGACTATAGCAATTTATCTTCCCATCCTGTTGGCCACATCTCTCGGATTAGGGTAGTCGCTCGTCAAGATCTGTGTGACATAGTCTGCCAGTTGTATGTATTGGGCAAAATCGTAGGCAGGATGTGGGAGATCGCTGGTAAATAAAGCGTATAACGTGGGGCTCAAACATCCACCTTGTGGCAACCCTGCTTCTAGGTTAAAGAGCCCTCCTTCGATGCCGTTAATGCTGACTATGGCCTTACGATTATCAAGGTAGCTGCACAGGATCTTTGCCATGCCGTCCTCCATAACAAGGTCGTAGATTTTATTTTTCAGGCCCGGCACCCAGACCTTGTCAAAGGCCGAGGCCTTGTCTCTAAGTACATCTACTTTATTGCCCCTAGCCTTTGTAACAGCGATCTTCTGTTATGAGTGCTAATGCGGTTTCGAGCTTTTTTTTTCTAAAACTGTGTTGTTAATCGTTATACACGCAGTTAATCTCCAAATAATTCGTAAGTCTGGTGTTCAGGAGTTTTTCAAATAGTTTACCGATGAACTCCAAGAGGGAGATCGGTCTATAGCTAGTTATCGCTTTTCTTGGCTTCCCAGGCTTCAACAAAAATATCATCTTAGCCTTTTTCTATGACTCGGGAAAGTGGCCAATATTCATGTAAGCATTGATGATGTTTAAAATTGCTTGATTTACGTTGGAGGGTGCATTTATTAGGTGAATCTTCGTAATTCCGGTCAACCCTTGAGCCTTTTGTTTGAAACTCGCCAGTGCAGTTTCGTATTATTCGTAGGTTAATGTCCTACCCTCCTCCCGAGCACGGCGCGTACGGTCAACCAGAAGATGAGGTGTGAGTTCTTCACCCAGCTCTCTCAACCTTCTATCAACTTCATCTTAGTAGTCCCCATCAAATTCTGCGTTCTCCGCATCGCTGATGCTAAATCTTTGCTTCCAATAGTCTCTGAAGTGACGCTCCACGTCTTCATCTCTGTTGATTTCGACTTCGTCGATCGCTATATTTATTCTTCCCCTTGGAGGGGCCCCTTTTAATCTTTTAATTTGACCTCCAAAAATTTTAGGATCACTTTCAGTGTCTAGGTTGCCAATTATGTTGTCCCATGTCTCCTTGGATTTCTCCACGATGAGAAATTTGATTGTTTCTCTCAGTTCCCGTAGCTCTCTATAGCGTTGGGCTGTGTTACCGTACAGATTTATCTCATTGATAAGGAGATAATATCGGTACATTCTTTCGGTAATTCCTCTATCCCACATCGGGGCCGGGAGTTTTAAATCCGATCCATGATAGCATGACGGTCGGCCTCCTTGAATTTCTCCACTATATTGTTAAGATGATGGTCTATCTCCTCAATCGAGGCGCCTTCCAGTCTATTTACCTGTATGGTGCACAAGTGGTCTTTATAAGCTTCCCAATCAGCCCCTGTTCAGGCATCTCCGTTTAGGTATTTGGACCTGTATTGGTGAGGTTGACAACGTAATCACCATGCTGATATGGTCCGATAGTATGTAAGGATCCGACACTGTCACTTGGTTGAGAGCAAAGTTCGTGTTAGTTAATACATCAGGTGTTGTCCAAGATCTTCCTCCTAAGAATGTCGCGAAATCTGGACCTAGTCTCTGCACTATGTTCCTCCTAATTAGAAGGCTCAGTCAGTTCCCCGTTCCATTAAAAACCGTAGTATATCCCGTCTCTCTGCAGCAGGCATTGAGGTCTCAAATTAAAATTGTTGAGGCGTTTCTACGGAATAGGCGGATGATATTGGGAACTTGCAAATATGAGCATCTATCTAGGTGGTTGATAACCGACTGCCACCACAACGTCATCACGGGTCAGCTTGATCTTCACAGCCAGCGAACTCTCTTCCAATCCTTGAATTTCTTGGAATTTTATGCCTTTCTTGACTGCAATTGCGACGCCATCGAATCTCTCATTAGAGTGATTGGCCATCGGCACCTCATAATTGTATATTTTAATATACTCTGTTCGCATATCGACACCATGCTCGGAAATGAGGATGATGTCTGGGTCCGGGTTCCTTATAAGCTCGTATATTTTTTTTTATTTGTCCATCCATTGACATTGAGGGAGAAGATTTTGAACTTACTGATATATCTTATTTGGCTGTCCATGATTTTTAATTTTTATGTGGTTGTTTAGGTTTATTCCCGTTTTCTCGTGCTGGGGATCTTTTCCTCCCGTTTCTCTTCTTTTTGAAAATCTCATGTGCGAGATTAAAGCAGAGTTCCTCGGTCATCACGATTATTCCTTGTTTCAGAGCTGCTAACAAGTTATCTTCATTTATGTCCACTTCATAGTCATATAAATACTTCCCTTTCATGATCCCTGAGATGATGTCAGCTGATTTCGAAATTTTAGGTAATGGTGCAGACGGCGAACCGTATATCCTCATGCCTATTTCATCAGTTGTTTTGCAGGTTTTTGATGTTACAGTATTGTCCATTGGGACGGTCTCGTCTTTATTCTCAATTTGCTTTGAAGCAGTGGCGATTCCTTTTTCATTAGTGGATCGTGATTCCGTCTGGGAGACACTAGGTGTCGGCGTTTTAGGTCTAATGAGGCGGGGAGACTCTAGATGAGGAGCGAGATATTGGGGTGGTGTCTTTCATACTTTTGAGTTGGGCCTTGAACAACTCCCTTGACGGAGGATTGTCGGGAAACCACATCGGCTTAAGCCCGTTGTGAATCAGCATTTTGCAAAGTGCGCGTGAAGGATGACCATTACTAAATCAGGTCTCATTTCCTGGTTTATGTTCAAGAGCGTCTTACTGTTTATCCATTTTAGCTGTTTGTGCGTATGTTGTAGTAGCCTTCTGGTTTCTGTCCTCTATAGCCTGCTTTTTCTTGTCTGCCACTATGGACTTCTTTAGCGGACAGGCCATGGATAGGGTACGGTGTTGTTTCCACAATTTATACATGTATTTCTGAGGGCTCTTACACTTTCCATGTATGATCCTTACCAGCGTATCAGAACATACTTTACCCTCGAAGGGACACTACTTTGTAGGGTGCTTCTCTACGGCGTAACACGAGAAGCATACTTGAACCGGAACAAACACTTGACGCTCTATACAGGACGCAGAGACTTTTGAATTGAACATCACTAATCCATTTTCGCAAGCTTTGTTCGCCATCTCAGTTGTTTGAAATGTCACTTTAAAAACGTGACTATACTCCTATCCTTCGCGGATCTTAAATTTGTACACTTCGTCGCTTTTGAATAGAGTGCGAATCGACGTAAGGGTCTATGCGTCAACAGACGATCGAGCGATGAGCTGCAACTTGAGGGGAGCACCTTAGGAGCGAGGCCGATCTTCTCGAATTCTTCTTTCGACTTCGTACTCAGTATCTTGTCAATATCCTTGGTCGTATAGCATATGGATAGGTAATCATACGTCTGTTCCTTAACTCGGCAAAGCGCAATTCCAAGCTTAGAAAAGGCGAGTTCAAACACTTTTTCCCTTGTAGGCTTCTGACAGCGCTCAATCACCCTAAGGGGAATGCGCTTTTCGCCATAGGGGTCGTCCATGACGGCCCCAAGGCGGTGATTCTCACTGCGAACCTAACAGGCTCTTATTGCTGGACGTTGACCTACTACTATTCACTGAGTTCTCCCTTATCTGTTCTACCTATAATCGTGTCTAACAGAGTCCACCTACCTGTCCCGATCATTCCACCCGACTGGTCTTCTTCGCGTCCCCTGTAGGGCTTCCTTCGGGGGTTCGGACACGTCAGAAGACAGGCGATTTCTACAGACCTTAACTAGCAGAAAAGTTATCTGAACTCGTGATCTGCTGCTGTGGTAAGAAAAAGATCAAATTCGTATGCCGGTGGTCCGAGCGAGGATCTCGAGAGTGCGTTCGCACGCGCGCGAACGCAGGTTGGTAGCACAGGTATCCGTGGACTAGGTTGTGGGACTTAGGAGAAAAATAAACTTCTTCACCCACAATCCATATTGGAAAATCCTCTGGAAGCACTAGAAACTTTCCGTGCATTTTCCTAATTTTCCTATGCAGGGACAGGTATCCAACGATGAGAGCAGTCACAGATAAATGTATGGTGCGGTTAGTACATATATAGCAAAAATTGACCACCGAAACTGATTCAAGCCAGCCTGGGGGTGGGCATCGTCTTCGCCAGTATGTTAAACGTATCTTTCTAACCCTACTCCGCTTAAAAAAAGCAATGTATCAATTAGTCCTTATATGAAAACCTTTTCTATCGCACAAAAAATAGAAACCTTCTAATTATATCCAGCGTTGTCTTCGCTAAAATACTTTGTATAACCTCAAAGTATGCCGAGAGCAAGGAATGCGAATTAACCCTGGGCAAAACAATAATTCCCTTTAAAAAAAAATCAAATACGAAGATATGACAAACCAGTTTTATTCCTACCCGAGGGTAAATTTACTATTGGCATAACGACTTTATTCAGAAATTGTTCAAAACAAATTTGGTTGACTAGCAATTTTAAGCGTTTGATTTACTAAGTATTAAAATTGTATGAAGAGATCTGGAAAGGTTAATAGAAATCACCTTTGCTTTGCATAATAAAGTAAACATGAACAACATTGAGAGTTCGTATCAACTAGTAATAGGTCCTCCAATCAGACAGTACGAAATAGTTACGATTACAGGACTAAGAAATGTCTGTCGAATTGTAGTAACTCTCGGGTGGTGTGAAGTAATTCACAAGCCAGCAAGGGCACAACAATTATCCCACGATAGCCAAATGCAAGCAGAACCTTATCTACCCTAGACTCCTATAAACGTGTGCGGTGCGGTCCGCTCCGATAATTAACTGGACTGACCGACTTCTCTGAGGTGTTTGACACCTCGTGACAACCATGCTACGCGCCCGATAAAAGCAATGGCAACAGGTCCAGCAAAGCCATTGCCCCGATAATTATGGTAAGGAGAATGACAAAGACAAGCGATTCATCAAATTCCCCCCATTTTTGTTCGGCGCTAAGCTCAGATGTTTCAGGTGAGCCGCCGAATCATTTCGTTCGACGCTTTAAGAAATCTTCTAAGGTCGCAATCTCAGCTTGATAATGCAAAGAATCCCTGACCCGCCGTAGCAACAAGAGCACAATATTAGGTGAACCGAAAAGTAATGCGGCATTTATGCATGTTTAAAACTATTTTTATGGATAGAAACCAAACAACTAAAGTTATTTATATTTAAATAACTATTTATTAACAGATTTAATAATTAATATAACTTCCATCAGTTTCCACCTCTAGACTACATCTTTCTGGCTTTTCAATACAATGTTTGTTAAAATCATTTGACTGGTTTCTAAAAAGTGATTTAAGGCTGATTCAACCTCCTGTGTTGTTGACATCTTCAGATGATTCGGTAAAGTCCTAAAAGGAGGGTAATCTGATAGGGCTAATTCCAGTGACTCATCAGATCTTATTGATTTTGTTTTTAAAACCCATCTGGGGACGGTCTTCAAAAGCATAAATCGCTTTAATTAAAATTTAAGCCTGGTGTTAGGCTAGTCAAATTTTCAAACCAAATAAAGCTAAATATTAAAAAAAAAATCCAAGAGAAAGCAAAAAAAGCACGTTCCTGCGTAAGGGGAAGGACCACCGAAAACCGGCGCAGGAACATGCGGCCTACAACAAAGTCAAATCTCTCAAAAGTCATATAGTATACAGGTCTGTGTGCACGAACTCGTTCCAAGTACAAGGGAGAAGCGGACACAAAGGTCATCGCTCATAGAGATCTGGCTAAAATTGGAGGACGCGCTGTGCTCAACCCTGTACTGCGGTGGGTAGATCTTACTTATCACACACACACATACACAGCCAATTACAACACTGCTTTATTTCCTCTCCCATTGGCAGCACAACACATACATACACACACTATATATGTTCCAAGGAATCCTTGATAAAGCCGGTGCGAGAAAGAACGAAAACGATCGTTTTGTTGCCTCATTCGACGAATTACCAACATGTTCAAGAACCAGGCAGAAGATAATCTTGACATTCACCCGGCTCGCGGCAACCGTGGCGTCACCGATTCCGCGAACTAGGGAGTGTGGAGATTCCAAGCCCCGAGAGCACTCAGGACACTTTTTGAGTCGCTAAAAAAAAAAAATCACAATCCGGTCTGCAAACTGGGCACGACGAGTTCTCTCTCGTACCGAACGGTGAATTGCAACCAGTTCGGCAGTGAAAACAGCGCCTGGCAGAGCCCCGCTGACTTTAAATACTGGCACGGATCAAACGTGACACGAAGTGTTCTCCAAAAAGGCAGAAGGCAGTACTCCCGGCGCTGTAGAAGCTTTGGAGCAGAGGCGCGGCGACGAATAGTCTAGGAGTTTCCTAGCTCTAAATCCAAAGGCGTATGACTGACATCTCTCGGTGGCATAGGCACCGTCGAGATTGGCTGCGGATGCAGTGATAGATGGCAATTAAGGGCGGTGCTGGGCTCGCGGGGACAGACGCATAATGCACTATGTACGGGGTAGAGCGAGTGGCATCTTCCAATCATAGACAAGTGGGTTCTCAATGGAGGACATGCGGAAGGCATCGCTCGTCAGGCATAGATACCCTCGGTTGCGGATGCATAAAACTGGCATCCGGAGTCAAACTTCGAAATAACAGGGACCGAAGAATTTCCAGGGTGCGGGTACAAGAGACTCTAAGGCTGTGAATATGAGCATACCAGCCAGTTCCTATCGAAAGTTTTATGCTTTTACATGTCATTTCTTTGGATTTGAGGTTATGCGTTGTCTTGATGAAACATCTCTTTTATTGATTAATACTGGCCTTTTTTCTTCAAGTGGTGCATGTAAATGGATAACTGAAAACGGTAAACATCTTTGGTGATAGTCAAATTTTCGTTAATTTCGAAATGGATTATTCCATTCATATCCCACCAAGTTTCTGAGGATGAGGCACCGTTTCGGCTGGGGTATCTCCCCCCTCCCCCAAATTAATGTATTATCTACAACTTTTAATATTATTTCAAAGTACTCATTTTTCGTCTCTTGTAACAATCCTACTAAAAATAATTCAATTTCTGATCGAGAAAGGAGAGAACAAATGTTGATTCTTTATTGCAACTATGCCTATGACAGGTCGTGGGGCAGCCATGGCTCCAATTGTGAAAGCTTGCCTTGCCTATCTCCTTTAAATGGCGAAGCACAGAAGTGGAATGAGTTAAATGAAGTCTTTCAGCCAAATTTGCTTCCCGTGGTCGTCCTGAACTGGGTTCATCTTTCAGATTGCTTTCCAAGAGAAAATTCAGAAACCATATTTGGCAACGGTTCACAACAGTAATTCTTCCTCTACCTTGGGTTTTCTAAAGTACCAAGGCACAAGCTGCGAATATTATGGCACTTCCATAATATTCATCATTTAACTATAAGGCACTTTAAATTAACAATTATAATACGACATTAATAGCCCAGAAAATGACGCCTAAGGTACCTATGTCAAAATGGGTGAGGCTAAGACATACTAATAACCGTTTCGAGTTTATTTTTAACCATAAATTAATGTTAGACATGAATAAGATTCCGAATTTCCTCCATTAAAGACGCGGGCGCAGACACGCAGGTCACTCGCTCTCAAGACCGTGAGAAACGCTGATGATTTCTTTGCTTTATAAGGCGCTCATCTAGAAACAGCTCCCAGGGGCATAGCCGCCGAAAACCAATCCAGCCTATTATTTAGGCTACATAAAAATATTTTTTTTAAAAAACCCGGACTAAACGAGAAAAAAACACACAAGGAGACAAGCCAACGACGATGAAACAATAACGGAAAAATAAAAGCTCCTGAGCTAAGCAAGAAACCAAACAACAAACATAAAATAAAATCGAGTTCAACCTCATTTCAAAAGGCAATTAAGTTACAAAGAGGAATACACGAAACCATCCGGAGGACAAGGGGCAAACCATAGCGTTCCAGTTCCTCCCGATACCGAGGATAAGTAACATGTGCGAAGATCCTTCAGACTGGGGCACTACAAGAATGGACCGAGCGGTCTGGGTGACAACGTAGTCGTCTCAGTAAAGTGCTTTTTCTTCTTCTTTTTTTCAAGGGGCTATCTGGCGACTGCCCACTTGGGCATAAGTCGCCGCAAACAAACAGCATAGCTCTAGGCTACGTTAAAATAAAAAAATGAAAAAAAAACAACGATAAAAAGGGAAGATGACAACAATTAGAAAGAAAGCTCCGGGGTCGGGGGAAGGAGGAACATAAACGTGCGACCTAAAAAGAAAACAACAAAAAACAGCAAAACCTAGTTAAATAAAAGGGAGAAGGCGGCCTCCCCCAAAAAAGTCTTATCAGTCCACCAGTCAATGACCACGCACCCGTCTAGAGTACAAGGGACAGGCGGTAGGGACCCCGCCCATCCCGCTTCCGGGACAGGTAACGTGCGCCAAAATCGCCCAGACTGGGGACATTCAATAAGAATGTGCCGAACAGTCTGGGAGAGAATGCAGTCTTCACAGTAAAGGGCTGGCGAGCGCTCCATCAAATAGAAGTGCGTCCCGCGGGTGTGTCCGATTCGGAGACGACAGAAAGCGACCTGAAGCCGCCGTGGCATTGGGGGAAAATATTTGTTTTTTAAGAGCTCATCTAGCGACTGCCTACTTGGGCAGTAGTCGCCGTATTAAAAAAATGCCTAGTAGTAGGCTACTTTAAAATCAAATTCAAAAAGACAAAAAAACAACCCAAACTCAACAGCCAAAATTTAAAAGAAAGGAAAAGCGAGCAATAAGCAAGCTCCTGCGTCAGGGGGAGGTGCCCCCGGCGAGTGAGCGTGCGGCGTATAAGGGAAAACAACAAATGTAAAAAAAAAACAGGTTAAATAATAGGAAGGCCGGCCTCCTACAAAAAGTCAACAAGTCCACCAGTCAATGTGCACGCACTCGTCCAGAGTAAAAGGGAAAGGCGGTAGCGACGACGCCCATCCCCGTAACGGGACAGGTAGCGTGGGCTAAGATCACCCAGACTGGGACATTCGACAAGAATGTGCCGAACAGTCTGGGGAACGACGCAGTCGTCACAATAGGGCGCAGGCGAGCGCTCCATCAAATAGGCATGCGTCAGACGTGTGTGTCCGATTCGGAGACGACAGAAAGCGACCTGAAGCCGTCGCGGCATTAGGGGATAGGTCCATGGGAACAGTCGCGGCGCAATGGCACGCAACTTTAAGTTCCCTTCGACCGTCTCCCATCTTCTTTGCCAAGCAGTCCGAAGAGCTGCCCGTATTCCTGCCATGTGGTCGGTGTGAGGAAGAGCGAAACGCTGGTCCGGTCGCAGAGTCCTCGCGGAGTCCTTGGCGCGCTCATTCCCCGCAATTCCTACATGTCCAGGAACTCAGCAGAAGATAATCTCGATATCCGCCCGGCTCGCCAAAACCGTGGCGTCACGGATATCGCGAACCAGGGGATGTGGAGATTCCAATGCCCCGAGAGCACTCAGGGCGCTAGTTGAGTCGCTATAGATCACAATCCAGTCACCGAACCGGACACGTCGCGTAATCTCCCGTACCGAGTAGTGTATTGCCACCAGCTCGGCCGTGAAGACAGACGCAGCACCTGGCAGAGCTCCGCTGACACCAAACAGAGGGGATATGGCGTGGAAGCCGATCCCCTCTTGGGACTTGGAGCCATCCGTATATACTGGCAGGGTTCCAGCTTGACACGAGGTGTGCTCCAAAAAGGTCGAACGAAATACTCCCGGCGCCGTACAAGCTTTGGGAGCAGAGTCGTGACGACAAATATCAAAACGTGGTACCCTCCAGGGTGGCGTCCTTGGCAGAACCAGGGGCGCCACTGGCCGAGAGCTATACCTATCTCTCGAAGGAGTTTCCTGGCTCTAAACTCAAAGGGCTTAGGGTATGACTGGCGTCTCTCGGCGGCATAGGCACCGTCGAGATCAGCTGCGAATGAAAGCGAGTGATGCTCTGTACGCGGCGCAGAGCGAGTGGCATCTCCCCAGCATTTACCATCAGGCTCTCAATAGGGAAAGTGCGAAAGGCACCGGTCGCAAGTCGAAGGATTTTTTTTATTTTTTATTATTAAGGGGCTATCTGGCGACTGCCGACTTAGGCATAAGTTGCCGTAAACAAACAGCCTAGTTCTAGGCTACTTCAAAATAATTCAACAGGAAACAACAATAAAAAGAAATAACAATAACAAAGCAATAACAAAAACGATAACAAAAACAACAAGAAAAACCGGGTTAAATGAAAGGGAGAAAGCCGGTCTCCCCCAAAAAGTCAATAAGTTCACCAGTCATGGTGCACGCACTCGTCCCGAGTACAAGGGACAGGCGGTAGCGACCCCGCCCATCCCAGGACCGAGACAGGTATCGTGCGCCAAGATCACCCAGACTGGGACATTCGACAAGAATATGCCGAACAGTCTGGGGGACGACGCAGTCGTTGCAATAGGGCCTAGGCGAGCGCTCCATCAAGTAGCGATGCGTCACACGAGTGTGTCCGATTCGAAGACGACAGAAAGCAACCTGAAGCCGCCGCGGCATTGGGGGATAGATCCATGGGAACAGTCGCGGCGCAATGGCACGCAACTTTAAGTTCCCTTCGACCGTCTCCCATCTTCTTTGCCAAGCAGTCCGAAGAGCTGCCCGTATTCCTGCCATGTAGTCGGTGTGAGGAAGAGCGAAACGCTGGTCCGGTCGCAGAGTCCTCGCGGACTCTTTGGCGCGCTCATTCCCCGCAATTCCTACATGTCCAGGAATCCAGCCGAAGATAATCTCGACATCTGCCCGGCTCGCCAAAACCGTGGCGTCATGGATATCGCGAACCAGGGGATGCGGAGATTCCAATGCCCGGAGAGCACTCAGGTCGCTTTGTGAGTCGCTATAGATGAAAAACCGGGCACGTCGCGTAATCTCCCGTACCGAGTGGTGTATTGCAACCAGCTCGGCCGTTAAGACAGACGCAGCGCCTGGTAGAGCCCCGCTGACTTCAAACAGAGGGGATACGGCGTGGAAGCCGACCCCCTCTTGGGACGTGGAGCCATCCGTATACACTGGCACGGTTCCAGCGTTACACGATGTGTGCTCCAAAAAGGTCGAACGCAAAACTCCCGGCGCAGTACAAGCTTTGGGAGCAGAGGCGTGGCGACAAATAGCCAAATGTGGTACCCTCCAGGGTGGCGTCCTGGGCAAAAGAGGGGCGCCACCGGCCCGAGAGCGATATCTACCTCTCGAATGAGTTTCCTGGCCCTAAACCCAAAAGGCTTAGGGTATGACTGGCGTCTCTCGACGGCATAGGCACCATCGAGATCAGCTGCGGATGCAGTGAGAGCTGTTGGCGACTGAGGGAGGCGCCCGGCTCGCGCGTACAGTCGAGTAATACACTGCACGCGGCACCGAACGAGTGGCATCTCCCCAGCATCGACCAACAGGCTCTCAATGGGGGAAGTGCGGAAGGCACCGGTCGCAAGGAGAAGGCCGGTGTGGTGGATCGAATCCACCTTCCGCAATAAACGCTCGGCTGCGGATGCATAAAACTCGCATCCGTAGTCGAGCTTCGAACGAACAAAGGATCGATAAAAAAGTAGGGCAGTAGCCCTATCAGCGCTGAACGTCACGGAACGGAGAATGTCCATGGCGCGGGTACAAGAGACCCTAAGGCTGCGAATATGAGCCTCCCAGGTGAGGCGTCGGTCGAATACAAGACCAAGGAAACGGTGCGACTCAACCACATCCAGGCGCACCCCATTAAGAAACAAATCTGGGTCGGGGTGAAGCCGTGGATGGCAACACAAGTGCACCACCTTAGTCTTGGCCAAAGAAAAGCGAAACCTGTGCGCTTCGGCATAGCGAGAGACGCGGTTCAATGCCTGTTGGAGTCGACGGTCCAGAGTTGGCATCTGGGCCGCGCCAAAAGAGATCGAAAGGTCGTCCACGTAGAGCGTAGCGAGAATATCTTCCGGCAGCACCGAGGTGATGCCGTTGATGCTCAGGGCAAAGAGTGTGACACTGAGGACACTTCCCTGCGGGACACCCTCTTCCTGCTCCTTTGGGCCGGAGAGGGCTCCCCCCACCCGTACGCGCAATCGACGGTCTCGCAAAAATTCAGATATAAACATTGGGAGGCGTCCCCTCGCCCCCATCGTGTGGAGAGTCTTTATGATACCGTATCGCCATGCGGTATCATAGGCCTTCTCCAGATCGAAAAACACCGTGGCGTAGTGCTGTCTACGAAGGAAAGCCTCGCAGACGGCATTTTCCAGTCGGAGCAGAGCATCCGACGTGGAGTGGAACTTGCGGAAGCCGCACTGTGCGGAAGACAGATGGCCTCCGCTGTCCAGAAAAAGGCTAATCTAACATTTACCAATTTCTCCATCAACTTGCACACGCAAGAGGTTAGAGAGATTGGGCGGAAACCGGTCGGAGTAGAGTGATCTCTCCCCGGTTTGCGAAAGGCAAGCACAGTAGCGATTCGCCAGGAGTCTGGGAGAAGACCTTCCACCCAGATCCTGTTGAACAAATCTAACAGAAAGGCCATGCCTCGCTCACCTAGATGTCGAAGCATGGCGTACGGGACATCGTCCAGACCATGGGCGGTGTCCGCGCACGAAGCGAGAGCGGAACGCAACTCGCTTACAGTAAACTTGTCGTTGAAGGGTTCTCCGCCTCTGGAGGCGGCCTTCCACGACATCACAACGTGCATTGAATGCTGGCGGAGCAGCATCACGGCTAGAGAATGCAGAAAAAGCGGTCGCGAAGGATTCCGCCACGGACGCGGGGTCCGAGATTGCGGTCCCATTCTCCTGGAGAACGGGAGGGGGGTCCTGCGAGAACTTGCCCCGAATCCTTTTGACTCGCTTCCACACCTCAGCTAAAGGGGTCTTCCCGTTAAGTGAAGAGACGTATGCCTGCCAAGAAGAGCGGCGGGTGTGCTTCGAAATAGACCGGAACCTAGCCCTAGCCCGACGAAATTCAGCGACAGTGAACTCATTCGGGCGGCGCTTATAGCGCATGTAGGCGTAACCCTTCTGTTTGAGGGCCGTCTTACACTCGGCCGACCACCATGGGAGTGGTCGGCGTGCAAAACGGCCAGACGTCCTAGGAATAGTAGTCAGGCCCACGGCGATGAGGTTGCCGGAGAAGAACTCAACGGCCTCATCTACCGACCTAAACTCCTCGACTGAGATAGAGAATTCAGTCATTTCCTGAAATGCAGGCCACCGCACCCGCGCCAAGCACCACCGAGGTGGTCTCTCAGGCGGCAGTTGCCCTGAAAATGATATTTGAATGGGAAAGTGATCACTACCATGGAGGTCATCGACCACCCCCAATCAAAATCAGGCTGTGTATCCGAAGAGCACAAAGATAGGTCAAGGCAAGAAAATGAAGCGGTTCTCGGACAGTGATGCGTAAAATCATCCACGTTTAGGACACCCATCTCAAGCTCTTCGATCCGATCGGCAAGGACTTGTCCCCTGGGATTTATGGAGTAATCTCCCCAGAGAGGATGCCTGCCGTTCAGATCTCCAAGCAAGAGATAGGGCCTCGGCAACCGTGCCACGACGCGGCGAAGTCCCCCGCGTCGAAGTCAGCTGACGGTGGAATGTACACAGAAATAATAGTATACCTCCTATCCAGGTGCAGCTGCACAGCCACTGCCTGAAAGGAGATATCTAATGAGAAAGGAAGAACGGAGACATCATGCCGGGTGTAAACTGCGCATCCCCCAGCTCGGCAATCCCGCAGTGGTGGGGTCGCAAGACCCTTGTACCCCGGGAGGGCGGGCAGGGGGCACGCGCCTAGCATGGTCTCCTGCAAAAAGATAGCTAACGGGGAGCGGGACGAGACGAGCCTCCGCAGCTCCTCCCAGTTGGCCCGGAGTCCACGGCAATTCCATTGAAGGAATATGCCCTCCAGGCCTAGCTCGGAGAAGACGCGGGGGCCCTCCTCAAACTGAAGACCCTCACGGGAATGGCCGTACGCTTCCCGGGGGCAGAACACCGGGCGCTGTTGGCCGGACAAAGCGCTGGAGGCGCTATCGCCTTCGAGGACTTATTAGGGGAGGTTGGGCTCGCCATACGAGTCTTTTACGACCTCCGCCTCGAAACCTTAGGCGGGCGCTGCGGCTTCGGAGGCGGGGGGCCCTCTTTTCGAGGAACCACCGTCTCCGAGCCACTCGCTCCACCTCGGGGCGTGGGCGAAGGAGCCGAAGCTCCTTTGTTGCTGTCCTCCTTTCGGGCGACAGCTTTAGGAACCCCCGAAGATGGCCTAGCGACCATCTTCAGGGGTGTTGCCTCCTGTGAGTCTAACGACTCGGTGGAGGCGCGTGGCCGTTTCGCCTTGCGGGAAACGGTCACGCTGGGGGAAGAGGGGGGAGCCCAGGTTTTAGCCGGAGCTGTGTGTGAACCCTTTTTGCCGCCAGCTTTACCAGGGGAGCGCCCGGGTTGGGTAGAGCCCGCAGAAGGGCTCCGAATGGGCGCGTAAACAACCGTGCTCGTTGGCCTGGATGGGCCAGGAGCAGAGGAGTCCTTTCTTGCTACTGAGGCATATGACGTCCCAGGCAGAGCCGGGCGCGCCAGGACCAAGTCCTTAGCGGTACCAACCGGCACGCACCGACTCTGGGAGCTTGTCACAGTCGAACGTGACGAAGAGTGTAGGGGTGGGTCTCGAGGCCCCTCCCTGTTTTCTCATCACACGTTCGACCTTGACCGCCTCATGATCGGCCAGCTTTAGGGTGATGTCCCTAATGGAGTAGTCAACGAGTTCCCTCGCATAAACTACTCCTTTCACAAAGTTCATGGTAGAGTGTGGCGTCACACTCACCGGGGTGCCATGAAGTATCCCAAGAGCACTTATCTTGGCCGCCTCGGCGGGATCCGCCGCATTCGCCAGAAGGCTCCCATCCGGGGAAACGGGTCACCTTCGGCTCTCTACCAATTCCACTAGCTAATCTTCTCCTCTGATGGATCATGTTGCCCTTGGACAACATGCTGCCATCAGTGGAGCGAATAACGAGGAAGCGCTTGAAGCCAGCAGGCTCGAAAACGCCAGGTAACCTCTGAATGAGGGGCCCAGATGTCATCGAGGCTCCACCCAGTGCACTCTTGTTCTCAGTCAGGGGCTCCACACACGAGGGGGTAGAGGGGCCGGATGTGCCAATCTTGGCTTGGTCGCCTACCAAAGTGGCAGCAGACCCATCCGTCCCCGCAGCCCCCGTGGATGGAGGAGCCCCGAGTGTTCTTTTTCTTTCTTGTCTTTTTATTCTTCTTTTTAGGACAGGAGGGCGGGGAATGAACCCGCTTCTCACCTCCACCGGCAGAAGCCCCCATGACAGATGGACCGGCCTCAGCCAGGTCCCTCTCCGAAATGGAGAAGGTCCTGGTAGTCGTAGGGGCACCTGCCGGAGGAGATCCCTCCCCTCGTTGTACTGCCTGAGAATCCCCAGGCGTTTGAGGAGGACCTTGCATAAGGGCGGATTCGGGTTCGGTGCTTGAGGCCGAGCCCGGATTCCTCCCCATGGAAAGCCCTACTGTCTGAGGCTGGTTTTCCTCAAGGACCATGTTTGTCACAGGAGGGGCCTCCAGTTGGCCATCCCCTCCCAAGACATCGCAGGTCCCGTTGGCAGTATTGTCACTAGTCTTTTGTGGGGAGGCACAGGCTTTAACCACGGTGGGGTTCAATATCCTTGCCAGCAGGTCTTTTGAGGGAAGCGACTGAAGGGGCCTGGCTTCCCTCTCCCCCCTAAAGAGGTTTGCCCTACCGAGTCGCTTCAACGGGGGGCGGTCGACAATGGGCTGGATGCTGGCTTTCTTGGCAGTCCCCTTGGAAAGAAAAGAGGGGACTGTCGCTGGAAAAAGAGAGGCGCCCGAAAGCACCTCCAGAGAAGGGGATGAGAGGGAGTCCCCTGCACCCGTAGTCGAAGGAGAGGAGTAAGCCTCCTCTCCGGTTAGAGAAATATGGAGGGTCCCCTGCGGAAGCACAGGGTGGGTGGACCTCTATTTTTTTTGCTGGAGCTGCCCGAGGGCGGCTCCGTCGCCGTTTCAGGGGAAGTTGAAAGTTGGGGGGTTTTTTTGTTGTACATACATGGGCATGGTGACCCTCTTTTTAATACGGGACGCAATCGCACATCACCTCTCGCAGTAGCCCGCACTGCGAGAGGTGCTTACAAGCCCGGGAGAGCCAGGCGCCGCCATTTGGGACCACCCCTCCCGCCTGGTGGCCCGGCAGTCCATCGGCATGGCGGCTCCACCTTAGACACGGCGTAAAACAGATAGAATGTGAAGAGGAGAGGAAAAGGGATGTGAGGAAGGTATGGGTCGGGATGAAGCAGGTTGTTAAAAAACAACCACCCCAGACCAGAGCTCAGGGGTTAGGGAACATTGGCCCCTCCCCCCTCAGCCCCGATCCAGGACGATTAGCCAAGAAGGTCAGCATCTACCCTGTGAAATTGGAGGCTGACTAGAGAAAGTTGTGGGGGAGGTTGTATGAAAAGAGAGGAAACAAGTGTTTTGAGGGAAGGAAGAGAGGCTAAGCTAGGGCCGGACACCGACTCAGG
Source organism: Ceratothoa steindachneri (assembly GCA_963969495.1). Classification (NCBI taxonomy): domain Eukaryota; kingdom Metazoa; phylum Arthropoda; class Malacostraca; order Isopoda; family Cymothoidae; genus Ceratothoa; species Ceratothoa steindachneri. The sequence continues at coordinate 166,649,019 of OZ018325.1, read as the reverse complement.
GAGCTTGCCACAGTCGAACGTGACGGAAGAGTGTAGGGGTGGGTCTCAAGGCCCCTCCTTGTTTTCTCATCACACGTTCGGCCTTGACCGCCCCATGGTTGGCCAGCTCTAAGGTGATGTCCTCTATGGAGTAGTCAACGAGTTCCCTCGCATAAACTACTCCTTTCACAAAGTTCATGGTAGTGTGTGGCATCACACTCACCGGGGTGCCATGAAGTGTCCGAAGAGTACTTATCTTGGCCGCCTCGGAGCGATTCACCGCATTTGCCAGAAGGCTCCCGTACGAGAAACGGGTCACCTTCGGCTCTCTATCAATTACACTAGCTAATCCTCTCCTCTGATGGATCATGTTACCCTTGGCCAACATGGTGGCATCAGTGGAGCGAATGACGAGGAAGCGTTTGAAGCCAGCGGGCTCGAAAACGCCAATTAACCTCTGAATGAGGGGCCCCAATGTTATCAAGGCTCCGCCCTGCGCACTTTTAGTCTTAGTCGGGGGCTCCGCACCCGGTGGGGTAGAGGGGCCGGATGTGCCGATTTCGGCTTGGTCGCTTGCCAAAGTTGCAGCAGACCCCTCCGTCGCCTCAGGCCCCGCGGATTGAGAGGAGCCCCGAGTCTTCTTAGTCTTTTTCTTATTTTGTTCCCCTTTTAGGAGAGGGAGGGGAATGAACCCCCTTCTCCCCTTCGCCGGCAGGAGCCCCCAGGCCAGATGGACCGGCCTCAGCCAGTTCCTTCTCGGAAATGGAGAAGGTCCTGGCAGTCGTAGGGGCACCGGTTGGAAGAGATCCCTTCCCTCCTTGTACTGCCTCGGAAACCCTAGCCGTTTGAGGAGGACCTTGCATAGGGGCGGATTCGGGTTCGGTGCTTAGCGCCGAGCCCGGATTCCCCCCCCCCCCATGGAAGGCCCTACCGCCTGAGGCTGGATTGCCACAAGGACCATGTCTATTTTAGCGGGGGGGGGGGCTCCGGTTGGCCATCCCCTCCCAGGACATCGCAGGTCCCGTTGGCAGCGTTGTCACAAGTCATGTATTGGGAGGCACAGGCCTTGACCACGTGCAAGGTTCAATATTCTTACCAGCAGGTCTTTTGAGGGAAGAGACCGAAAGGGTCTGGCTTCCCTCTCCCCTCTAAGGGGGTTTGCCCTACAGAGCCGCTTTAATGGGGAGCGGTCGGCTATGAGCTGCTGGCTGGCTTTCTTGGCAGTCCCCTTGGAAAGAAAAGGGGGGACTGCCGCTGGAAAAAGGGGGTGCCCGAAAGAACCTCCAGAAGGGGGTGAGGGGGAGTCCTCTACACCCGTAGGCGTATGAGAGGAGTAAGCCTCCTCTCCGGTTAGAGAAGTTTGGAGGGTCCCCTGCGCAAGCACAGGGGGGTGGGGCCTCCATTTTTTTATGTGGAGGTGCCCGAGGGTGGCTCCGTCGATTTACAAGGGAAAATGGGGAGATTTTTTTTTGGGGGGGGGGTGCATTCATAGGCATCGTGACCCTATTTTATCCACGGGAAGCAATCGCTCATCACCCCTCGCAGTAGCATGCCCAGCAAGGGGTGCGTACAAGCCTGGCAGAGCCAGGTGCCGCCATTGATGACCACCCCTCCCGCCTGGTGGCCTGGCACTCCATAGACACGGCGTAAAAACAAAGATAGATGGTGAAGTGAGAAGAAAAGGGGATGTGAGGAAGGTATGGGTGGGGATAAAGCAGGTTGTTAAAACCCCACCATCCCAAACCAGAGCTCAAGTGTTAGGGAACATTGTCCGCTCCCCACTAAGCCCCGATCAGGGATAGTTGGCTGAAGAAGAAGTTCAGCATCTACCCTGTGAAATTAGAAGCTGACCAGAGAAAGTTGTGGGAGAGGTTGTATGAAAAGCAAGGAAACAGGGAGGAAACAAGTGTTTTGAAGGAAGAAGAATTGGCTTAACTGGGGTCCGACTGGGAGCTGAATCCCATTAGCACGGCCGCGAGAATGGTAAATCGCCGCGCCCCTTACGGGGGCATTAAAGTGCAATGGAGCGCTCCATCAAATGGCGGTGTCACGTATGTGCGCCCAATTGGAAGCCGCAGACGTATTAGGGAGTACGTATTAGATTCCCATCGGCCGTCTCCCATATTCTTAGCGAGGCAGGTGGAGCAATGACCTGATTCCTACCGAGTTTCGAGTTTATTTTTATCCATAAATTAATGTAGTGATTGTGAGGAAGAACGAAACACTGTTCTGGTTGCCCAGTCGAAACAAAAATGAACAACACTGCACCAGGAGCCATAGGGGACGAGCATCGTCTTCGCCAGGGAGTTGAACTGACCAAATATACGAGGGGCGGTCAATAAGTTTTGCGAATCGGAAAGGCAAAACAGAGGAAGGGGGATGACTGTTTGTGGGGGTGTTAGGACAACTTATGACAAGTCAGGACCTGCAGCCGCACGCTCCTACCTCGTCTATTTAAGAAGCAGTAGCTGATCGCATATCGTCAGTCACAATTTTTTTTCAACAATGGAGAAGGTTGAGCACCGCGCAGTGAAGAAATTTTTGACCAAGGAAGGCAAGAATGCAAAAGAGATCCATGAACGCATGGTTGCAGAGTACACCGACACCGCCCATTCCTATGCAACCATTGCTCGCTGGAATAGGGAGTTCCGCCATGGTCGTGAGTCCCTCGAAGATGACCCCCGTCCAGGACGCCCGTCAGACGTGACCAACGAGGACAATGTGGCCCGTGTGCAGAGGATCATCCTCGAAAATCAACGGGTAAAGGTCGAAGAAATCGAGCGAGAACTTGGAATATCACATGGAAGTGTTATCAACATCATCCACGACAAATTGGCCATGACCAAGGTCTCTGCCCGTTGGGTCTCTAGAAGCCTCATTCCCATGATCGACTTCGACGTCATCAAAGTCCACAAAGCCAGAGTTGCACAAGCTGCCCTGCGCAAGTGCAGATTCGAGGAGCTCAACCATTTCCCCTACATTCCAGATCTGGCCCCCAGCGACTACTTTTTATTCCGCCAACTCAACGCTGCACTGCGTGGACGCCGGTTTGGGGACGATGAAGATGTCCAGCTCGCCGTCCAGGAGTGGATTGAACAGCAGTCGGGAGATATCTGGTTGTCGGAAATTCGAAGCCTCGGGGACAAGTGGCACAAGTGCATTGAAGTCGAGGGTAGTTATATTGGAAAATAATAAAACCCTTTTCCTCATATCTCGTTACCTGTTATCCGAATTGCAAAACTTATTGACCGCCACTCGTATGTATAATGACATTTCACCATTTAAAACGCGGTGGATTTGTAGAGTGGAAGAACGGTGTCTTTAAACTATGTTAGTAGACAAATTACTCAAAGCATATACATATATTGATGCAATTTGGATTGAATTGTAGTTTTTTTTAGCTTAGACTGAAAAAAAAATCTTAAGAAAATACAGCCGCGGGCAAAAGTTTAGGGGCACCTCGGGAATTTTAGGAAATTAGATAAATGCAGGGTCGTAAAGTTTTTATTTGCATATTAATATGAATATAAGAGATAGAGAAATAGCAATAAGTTTATGAGCCCCTGTAGTGATGTTACTAATTCTTGCTCTCTCTCTTTTATTACAAAAATTATATAAACGGAAATCTTATGAAACCTTAAGCATCTTGTTTTTAGTTAAAATGTTATGTACAATAGAGCAGCTGCTCTCCTTGAATGTTAAATATTGGTCCTGTGATATCTAACCTATTCTTTACAGGGTGTATTCTGCATCTTGTCTCATTGTAATTTGTTTTGTTTCTTTCTTTTTTTAGTAAATTAAAGCAAGCTGTCGCATGGAGTTTCTTTAAGCTCACAACGCTCCCGATACCCCAAAACAATCAACATGAAATAACAAAACACAAAATTTGCCAAAACATGTAACATCAACAGCATATAGCGGATAAGCAGATGAAGCTCTGTGAAAATTACAGCAACATCAAACTGATATAGTAAGCTCAGTAGCGCGTCGAGTCCCTCGACAGTGATGGGAGCATATATTGTTCGAGCCCTGCTCTCTACGAGGGTGCGACACCTACTAAAGGGTTGTGATGCTGGCCCACTCTTCGATGATAAGTGCCTCCGGGTGCTCATTAGATTTTTTTTTAAGAGCTCATCTGGCGACTGCTTACTTGGGCATTAGTGTCTGTACAACTCCCTCGTTCGGCCGCACCTGGAGTATGCCGTACGATTTTGGAGTCCTTCGTTTCAAAAGGACATCGCAAGGTTGGAAGGCGTACAAGCCAGGGCAACAAAGCTGATTCCCTCTATCCGACATAAAAGTTATGAGGATAGACTAAGGGAATTAGATCTGTTCTCGTTGGAAACCCGTAGACTGCGTGGTCAGCTCATCGAAGTTTTCAAAATACTTCGAGGGTTCGACAATGTTGACTACCGGGATATTTTCACACTGAGTGAGAACAGAACGCGCAATCACGGCTTCAAACTTGAACTGAAGCGTTACAACCGCAATCTGTGTGGAAATTTTTTCACCTACAGTATCTGCGGTAAGTGGAACGCACTTCCAGTGGAAGTTGTCAACAGTGAATCTGTTGACCAGTTCAAGTCAAGACTAGACAAAGTCTTGAAAAGTGGCTGTTTAGGGACGCAAAACAATTGAGCAGCCATGTGCCCACTCGATTGCTAGTCCAAAGGTACCGTCTTTGAATGGACCGTAAGGTCTCCCAGGGTACTTCCTTTCCTTGTTACTCCTTGTTACTAGGCTACTTTAAAATCAAATTAAAAAAAACCCAACACCAAAAATTTAAAAAAAAGGGAAAAGGCAACGAGCAGGAAGCAAGCTCCTGTGTCGGGGGAAAGGGGTGGGGGGTGCTCATTAGAGGCTGGCTGACGACGTCTTTCAGGTCCTAACAGAGAGTTTCCAGGGGATTCATATCCGGAGGCTGAGGTGGTCAGTCCATTACCGTGATAATGTTGTCCGGGAACAATGATTAATATCCAACCGAACCCGATACTTACCCTTTCACACAATTTCTTTACACTTTTCTGTATTAGGATTTAGCCTTCTCCGCGCACTTCCATTCCCTCACTCTCCGCCAAAACAAGTCATTCGCCTATGTATACCAACATAAATAGAATGGTTTCATCTCTTACTCAATCCTTTGGTAATGATGCATCTCGGCCGGCAAAGGAGCGTTTTGGTCTTGCGCAAGACTCGGGCCTTTCTCCTCTTGGTATTCTTATGCTTGCCTTCATCAATCATTTCATTTCTACGCTAATCACTCTCTCTCTCTCTCTCATTCCCAGCCTCATTTGTCAAGACTCTTAGAACCCTACTATACGCTTACATCGCTGAATACCTCTCAACCGGGAGCAAAAGAGAGGTAGGTATTACGCGAGGCCACTCACTCGTATGTGGTTTAATGCAAAACTATCGCTCATTTTCTTAACATCGTCACATCCCATGACTATTTTGGAGGGGGGGCGATATCTTAAGGCTCATGTTGCCAAGGTCAAGAAATCCTTGGTAATCTTAGCCCTATTAGTTCCTACTTTGACCACGGCAATTTCGAAATTGTCATTAATGCCTTCATTACCCCACCCCACCCCCATTAATGCACGCTCCTCATCGGAAAATAATCCTAACCAGTGTCTCAACAGTTATAGGTCTGTTGAAAATGTTGAATCGAACGTGCGCTGCCAAACGGTCCTCGTTCTTCGAACCAATACCGTAACCCCTCAACCCCCATCCACACGCACAAAAGAATGTTTCAAGTAGCTTTATAAGTTAGCCCCGAGTAAAGATAGAATAATCGATCGGGCTAATATTAGAAAGAATTGGAAAATAATCGCCACTTTAAAAATGGTGGTGATTCGAACCTGTGCTGTCAAAGGTTCCTCACTCTTCGAAATAACAATTTCAATGGGTATAATTATATTTATATTCCCCTTGTCATTACGTCAGAAGCTTCCACTCTTCCGCCCGAGACCTCGTCGCTATCGAGCAACCCTCCCCCTTCGTGATGGGCACTGGGGGATTCATTAGATACAAAATCACCCTCAGGGTTCTTTTTACATATAACAATGCAGCCCCATCCTACATGTCTTCACTGACCGTATCGCAGTCCAAGAAAATCCTATGCTTGGGCTATCCTTCCCTTCGTCTGTGCTAAATGGGCCATCCTCCTATCTGAATGTCCCGAGAATGAGGAATGCCCCCTTCCCACTCCCCTTGGTGCCTATTGAAAATCCTCCTCCTCTCCCAGGTATTTCCTTAGTTGCTAGACACGCGCTCTGTGAAGACCCGTGACCTTGAAGAGGCCATACAGTAATTCATTATATTTCAACCCAAGCGCAGGAAGACAGCATGGGTATTCCACCTGTCCCCAGATACGTAACTGTAAACTGTAACTATAAATTTACATCATTTTATAATTCCAAAAATAAGAAGCAATGAGAAAATAAAGGCGATACATAAAACCATCAGTGAAATGCCCTGCGGATTAACCTTTTTGAATGATGACCAAAATCGCCAACTGCGAGTCTCACTGCGAGTCTCACCGCAGGACGACCCCTCCCCCCCCTTTCCGGCAAGCGTAAATAAGCCAGAAAGAAGCAGGGAGGGAGCCGACAAAGAGAATGGGGAGAGGAGGAGGCGTGGCAAAAGATGGTTAACAGTGGCAATCTTGTTTGCATGAAAATCTGCAGCAGCAGAGAGCCGCCACTCGGCGCGAAATCAGGGGATATTAGGAAGGGAGGCGACGTTCAGGAGCGGCTCGGGCTTCACATGACGGCCCAGACGATACCACGCGACTCGTTCAGCGGCCGCCTCTCGTCCTCCTCCGGCTCGGGCACCGCGACAGCTCCGATCACCTTCCATCGCTCCAATCAGAAGACGGTTCAGAAAAAACCAAGAGAGGATCAATTAGAACAGCAAAATTTAATAAAGAATTCCAATTCTTATGAAAAAAAAGTATTTTTTAGTCCTTTCTTTTATCCCTGTATATTCTATCCATTCATTATATTTGAGTGAATGACTACCACTTCCTTCTTTCTCTGATTATTAATATTTTAGCGCGCGCGTAGTAAAAGGCAACTAAAACCGGGTATGGGCTGCTGATCGGGAAGCGGCAAATCCGAGTTTGTCATTCGAGCGCAGTACGCAATGTCAGTATTGGGTGGGGGTTGTCGCGGCCCCCGTCCTCAGGACGGTTAATCCGCGTCGAATGTGTGAAACAGAGTGGGTGTGTGGAATACGAGGTGTATGTGAGGCAGATTAGTTATTGACGCTGTGCGAGACAAACATGAAAGCGAATAAAGTATGGGGGAGGGGGCTGTGCAATTGAGTGTGGCAGTACTTTGGGGTGAGAAGAGGCATGATGCAAGGATTGGGCAATGTGTGAACGCGAGAATTAGGTGAAGTTGAGATTGGCCTGAGTCTAGTTGCGCCTGAGTCTAGTTGCAGTGTAATGGAACTTGTAATGGTAGAAGTGAAGCTGAGAAAGAGGTTCTGGACTGAGTTGGGACGAGTGGTGGATGGAATTGGGAAAGTTTAATGGGTGTAGCATATGAATGTTCGAAGAGGTGGACAAAATGCTCGAGAGGGGATAAATGAAACTTTTGTAGCAAGTTTCGGTGAAGTTAACGTGTGTGGTAGAAATGTACTTCCAGCAAAAAGGATTCAAATATAAATACAGAGACTGAATTTTTTTTTACTCGAATTTAAAACGCAATAGCAACGAGGCCATATGAGGCTAAAGTTTGTAAAGATATATCTGTAAAGAAAGTGAAAATAGGAAGTTGAAATGCGAGGAAGATATAGAACTGCAGATAATCCTGCATGCATGGGGGAAGGGGAGGACTGCGGGTGTTTGGGTTGGGAGGGCACACAATCCTCCAGATGTTAACAGGTGCGTAAAAAATAAGGGGAAAAAAGATGTGGGGGAAGAATGCAGTTAAAACCCACTATCCTAACCAGAGCCATGAGGGAGGGGTTGATCTTTCACCACTCCAGGGATGAACGGACGAAAGCTGGTCGGTCGGCGACTACTAGCCAATGAAATTAGTCTCGGGGAAAATAACTAAGGCATCTATACTAACGAGCAAAATAAGAGAACGATTTTCCTTTATTAAAAAAAGTTTGAAAAATGAGTAGGTAAATGGAAATCCTTTGCAGTCACTACTATCATAAGGCAACAAAAAACATGATCTTAAATAGGGGTGTGCAATTGCGCCCAATTAGTGGTGTCAATATTTCTGGCAGAAGTAAATTAAACTAAGATATAATTAATTATATGCTTTATAAATCCTCGAATAAATGTTTGCATGGTGTGGGCCGCTGTTTTATTGTGTTGTTGTGCCAAATAATGATAATTTTCGTCACACATTGTTGAAAAAATTAACTATGGCGATTAAAAATAGCCAGTTGTTAATGCGAATATTTTTGTGTTTCCATAAAGAATGGTTCAAACAAAACTTTCAAAATGTTTCGCCAGTAGTAATGCTCGAACTGAAATACCCATCTACTTTATTTATAGCAAAAGGTACCTCAAACGCTCCAATTTCTCTCATCAAAGAATAATAGAAAATTGTCCCTGAACGAAATTCAAAGTGCAATGACTAATTGGGGCGAATGCAAATCCCGTTTATTTCTTTAAAAAAAAATGGAACGAACAAATGCGTGAGCTCCCCGACGAGTTTAAAAATAGGTTCGAAAAGAAAGTGGGGAAGTAAGAGGAAGTGAATAGATGAGGAAAGTACATGGATAAGTCGAAAAGAAAGTGGGCAAGTAAGAGGAAGTGAATAGATGAGGAAAGTACATGGATAAGTCGAAAAGAAAGTGGGCAAGTAAGAGGAAGTGAACAGATGAGGAAAGTACATGGATACGTACCCAAAGCGCGGTCAGGTGGGCAACTATCTTTAATGCCAGTCAACCCCCGCCCCGCCCCCCAGACAATGAATACCCTGTTGCCCAGGGAAAGACAGAATGAAGGCAAGTTGAATTTCCTGCTAAGAAATGCCAACGACCTGGGCTTTTTTAAGGCAATAGTCTAGCGACTGCCAAAAACGGTCTACAAATAGGTCAAATATAAAAAAAACTGCAACCAACTTAAAACCAGAAACTAGGGAAAAAAAGAAGCATGGTTAGGTGCTTGAGGGAGATCCACACCCTTCCAATTTTTTTTTTTTTTTTTTTATTTTTATAGAGCCCATCTGGCAACTACCCACTTGGGCATAAGTCGCCGAAAAACACGACAGCCTAGAATTAGGCTACTTTAAAGTTAAAATATGAAAACTTAACAATCAATATAAATTGGAAAAACTTAACAATCGAAGCAATCTCCGGCAGCGGGGGGAGGTCCCCCTCACCCCGGTGCAGGAGAGTGCAACCTAAAACAAAACAATAACAAAAAAAGGAACCTTAAATAAAGGGGAGAAAGCCGGCCTCCCCCCAAAAGTCAATAAGTCCACCAGTCATGGTGCACGCACTCGTCCCGAGTACAAGGGACAGGCGGTAGCGACCCCGCCCATCCCGGTACCGAGACAGGTATCGTGCGCGAAGATCACCCAGACTGGGACATTCGACAAGAATATGCCGAACAGTCTGGGGGACGACGCAGTCGTTGCAATAGGGCACATGCGAGCGCTCCACCAAGTAACGATGCGTCACACGAGTGTGTCCGATTCGAAGACGACAGAAAGCAACCTGAAGCCGCCGCGGCATTGGGGGATAGGTCCATGGGAACAGTCGCGGCGCAATGGCACGCAACTTTAAGTTCCCTTCGACCGTCTTCCATCTTCTTTGCCAAGCAGTCCGAAGAGCTGCCCGTATTCCTGCCATGTAGTCGGTGTGAGGAAGAGCGAAACGCTGGTCCGATCGCAGAGTCCTCGCGGACTCTTTGGCGCCCTCATCGGCGCGCTCATTCCCCGCAATTCCTACATGTCCAGGAACCCAGCAGAAGATAATCTCGACATCTGCCCGGCTCGCCAAAACCGTGGCGTCACGGATTTCGCGAACCAGGGGATGCGGAGATTCCAATGCCCCGAGAGCACTCAGGGCGCTTTGTGAGTCGCTATAAATCACAATCCGGTCTCCGAACCGGGCACGTCGCGTAATCTCCCGTACCGAGTGGTGTATTGCCACCAGCTCGGCCGTGAAGACAGACGCAGCGCCTGGTAGAGCCCCGCTGACTTCAAACAGAGGGGATACGGCGTGGAAGCCGACCCCCTCTTGGGACTTGGAGCCATCCGTATACACTGGCACGGTACCAGCGTGACACGATGTGTGCTCCAAAAAAAAAGGTCGAACGCAATACTCCCGGCGCAGTACAAGCTTTGGGAGCAGAGGCGTGGCGACAAATAGCCAAATGTGGTACCCTCCAGGGTGGCGTCCTGGGCAGAACCAGGGGCGCCACCGGCCCGAGAGCTATATCTACCTCTCGAAGGAGTTTCCTGGCCCTAAACCCGAAGGGCTTAGGGTATGACTGGCGTCTCTCGGCGGCATAGGCACCATCGAGATCAGCTGCGGATGCAGTGAGAGCTGTTGGCGACTGGGGGAGGCGCCGGGCTCGCGCGTACAGGCGAGTGATGCACTGCACGCGGCGCAGAGCGAGTGGCATCTCCCCAGCATCGACCAACAGGCTCTCAATGGGGGAAGTGCGGAAGGCACCGGTCGCAAGGCGAAGGCCGGTGTGGTGGATCGAATCCACCTTCCGCAATAAACGCTCGGCTGCGGATGCATAAAACTCGCATCCGTAGTCGAGCTTCGAGCGAACAAAGGATCGATAAAAAAGTAAGGCGGTAGCCCTATCAGCGCCCCAAGCGCTGAACGTCACGGAACGGAGAATGTCCATGGCGCGGGTACAAGAGACCCTAAGGCTGCGAATGTGAGCCTCCCAGGTGAGGCGTCGGTCGAATACAAGACCAAGGAAACGGTGCGACTCAACCACATCCAGGCGCACCCCATTAAGAAACAAATCTGGGTCGGGGTGAAGCCGTGGATGGCGGCAGAAGTGCACCACCTTAGTTTTGGCCAAAGAAAACCGAAACCTGTGCGCTTCGGCATAGCGAGAGACGCGGTTCAATGCCTGTTGGAGTCGGCGCTCCAGAGTTGGCATCTGGGCCGCGCCAAAAGAGATCGAAAGGTCGTCCACGTAGAGCGTAGCGAGAACATCTTCCGGCAGCACCGAGGTGATGCCGTTGATGCTCAGGGCAAAGAGTGTGACACTGAGGACACTTCCCTGCGGGACACCCTCTTCCTGCTCCTTTGGGCCGGAGAGGGCTCCCCCCACCCGTACGCGGAATCGGCGATCTCGCAAAAATTCAGATATAAACATTGGGAGGCGTCCCCTCGCCCCCATCGTGTGGAGAGTCTCCATGATACCGTATCGCCATGCGGTATCATAGGCTTTCTCCAGATCAAAAAACACCGTGGCGTAGTGCTGTCTACGAAGGAAAGCCTCGCAGACGGCATTTTCCAGTCGGAGCAGAGCATCCGACGTGGAGTGGAACTTACGGAAGCCGCACTGTGCAGAAGACAGATGGCCTCCGCTGTCCAGGAAATAGGCTAATCTAACATTTACCAATTTCTCCATCAACTTGCACACGCAAGAGGTTAGAGAGATTGGGCGGAAACCGGTCGGAGTAGAGTGATCTCTCCCCGGCTTGCGAAAGGCGAGCACAGTAGCGATTCGCCAGGAGTCTGGGAGGAGACCTTCCACCCAGATCCTGTTGAACAAATCTAATAGAAAGGCCATGCCTCGCTCACCCAGGTGTCGAAGCATGGCGTACGGGACATCGTCCGGACCATGGGCGGTGTCCGCGCACGAAGCGAGAGCGGAACGCAACTCACTCACAGTAAACTTGTCGTTGAAGGGTTCTCCGCCTCTGGAGGTAAAGTCCAGCCGGCGGCCTTCCGCGACATCACGACGTGCATTGAATGCTGGCGGAGCAGCATCACGGCTAGAGAATGCGGAAAAAGCGGTCGCTAAGGATTCCGCCACGGACGCGGGGTCCGAGATTGCGGTCCCATTCTCCTGGAGAACGGGAGGGGGGTCCTGCGAGAACTTGCCCCGAATCCTTTTGACTCGCTTCCACACCTCAGCTAAAGGGGTCTTCCCGTTAAGTGAAGACACGTATGCCCGCCAAGAAGAGCGGCGGGCGTGCTTCGAAATATACCGGAACCTAGCCCTAGCCCGACGAAATTCAGCGACGGTGAAATCGTTCGGGCGGCGCTTATAGCGCATGTAGGCATAACGCTTCTGTTTGAGGGCCGTCTCACACTCGGCCGACCACCATGGGAGTGGTCGGCGTGCAAAACGGCCAGACGTCCTAGGAATAGTAGTCAGGCCCACGGCGATGAGGTTGCCGGAGAAGAACTCGACGGCCTCATCTACCGACCTAAACTCCTTGACTGAGATAGAGAATTCAGTCATTTCCTGAAATGCAGGCCACCGCGCCCGCACACACACCCTTCCAAGGTTGTATACAATAGGGGGGGATGGGGTCAGCCTCCTCCAAGAACGCGCCGAGTACACACATCCGTCCCGAGTACGAGTCACGTAACGTGCACGAAGATACCCCCCACCGGGACAGTCGACAAGAATGTGCCGGAAAGATGGAAAAATTCTCCTTCGACAAGTATCAAAAGCCTTCTCGCACAAGCCTACGGGTCTCCTATCCCGCCCCAAATGCACCAACACCCCCACTTCGCAAGGGAACCTACTTCTTCGTGGGGCGGGGGATAAGGGAGATTTGTTGGTTCTCACAGTCCCAAGCGCCATTAAACAGTCGACACGGGGGATGTCCCTTTATACACATTTTCACTTTTAACCACACCACTTTCTACACCTCCATTCTTTAACTTTATGACAAAGATGAACTCGTTAGTTTTCTCTTTGTTCCTCAAATTAAGAAATTGAATAAAACCATTACCCCCAAAACAAACGTAGCAACGAGAAAAACTCGTCGCCCATAGTAACAACATCCCGCCAGACGACCTCGTTTCGCGGGTGGCCAGCAGAAAAAGATGGGACGACAAACGACTTCACCCGTCTGTCGCAGCCGGTCGTGGTGCATGCCAACGACATTTATCTCCCCTTCGAGCCCCACTCACCATACCTACCCCTCCTTAACACTTCACTGCCCGGGTGCCGTGCCGTGCGTGCGCAGAAAACGCGATCAAACGGAACAAGAAGCATCCGCCAAATTGGCAAACCTCATAATTCATGCCGTTGAGACGCGCGGCGGCAGCAATCTGCTGCGAGGCATCGCGCGGAAATACCTCGACGCAGGTTTCATCTCTAAGTCCAACCAGTCCTGCCGAAGGTCATCGTCCTCCGCTTCACGCGGAACGGTCGTGTTACTAATACCGTCGCGCTATCAGTACCACCGCAGCGAACATTCGAACCACTGAAATTGTAATGCGGCACTTTTTTTGTACCAAGCTCGCCACCGGCACCGGATGCAATAGAACTAGGACGAGATATACTACAAACAATATGTCACGCCAGGAGAGCAGTTTGATCCTGTAATAAACATCTGCTAACCTATTAAAACAGACAAACAAGCGCCAACTTAAAACCGCCTCAGTAGGTATGAGAGGGAAAGGCTGGTCCCGAGAACAACGCTTCCATAAATTCTAAACAGATGGGAAAGGAACTCCATTACAAACCCGCATGAGAAATGTGGGTTGACCTCACCGTAGGGCTGCTAGGCATCACACGAGCTGAAAGCAATAGTCGAATCCACGTGCCAAGAATTAGTCAATCCCCCCCACAGTTCTTGGGGCAGGATAAAAGGGGATTTCTACTTCTTTTTTTTTAAATACATCGAAATAGAGAACTATAGGTTTTTTAAATATAATTTTGGGAGAGATAAGGATAAATAATGCAACGCTGTCATGTTCACAGTAATAGAATTTGGGTAGGACGGGCAGAAAATTAAAGTGGTTAGAGTAAAAGAGAATAAGGTTCCAATGGTTGCTCTATAAATTAGTCAATCCTAATACTGAACCAGGAAAAAACACATTCTAAACTTCGGGTACAAACTTGAACATTCTTGGGGCGCAGGATTTACAATAAGCGCGGAGAGGAAGTAGAGCGTATGCCAGGAGGCAGACCATTCCACAGCTTAGGAGCAACTATAGAGACGGGACGATCACCCAATCAGCAGAGACGTGTGCGAGGAATCATCTTTATTCTAGATACATTTGACAGGTTGCTTCCAGGAAGGAAAAATGAAAACGCGCGCGCACACACGGGCATAAAAAAGGGAGACTGGGTATCAACATAATAATTTTGGAAATCGTTTCAATGGTAAAGTCTGGCTAAATGTCGGGGTTGATTGTAGGGTTGATCGAAGTAATGGAGTGATACACCCAATTCTGGACACCATAGACTTGCGTGTTACCATTAAATAGTCCACATTAATCTATATTCATCGCATTAAAAGCTCAAATCATTAGAATAAACACTTTATAGTCAGGCCCAACTCGACAAAAGGACATAAAATATACACTTTCGTGGAAGAATTGATCTAAAATCAGTGTCTACTTGTTTGGTGATTTTGAATTCAAGGACTTTTTAGAAGTAATCAAGGACGGGTTTTAGCCTCTTTTTTTTAATTAAAAAAAGTGCAATAAACATTATGGGACAATGATGAACAAGAACAAGGTATCCAAGCGACAGTCACAGAAGTATGGCGAGCATCCATCATAAAATACAATGCATCCAAAGCATACATATGATCACTCACATTAGTGAGTAGATTAACTTAAATATTAATATTTTCCTAATAGACATTAAAAAGTATATAAATAGTGAATTTGAACAATCACTCAATGATTTATTTTTTAAATTCAAGGACTTTTCAAGGATTTCAAGGGCAAAAACAAATTTAAAGAGTTCAAGGATTTCAAGGGCAGTAGACACCCTGTATATAGACAATTAACAATCTCTAATCATACATTTTACAATTACTTCAGTGCCTCAACAGCGAAAGCTCCCATATCAGCGTCTTCCCAATCTCATCGTATACTGAGGACACTAGATATCTTGAATTTATAAAGCACAACCAGGACAAAATAAACTAAGGAAAAGTCTAAACATTCTTGGCCGCATCTGACACACTATAATTCTTAAAAGACTTCATCACATGCCTCTACTACAGCAAACCAAACTTACCTCTCCTTCAACTCTGGATTTGACTTTTTACGAAAGAATTGGAAGCATTGCGTCCATAAAAAGGGAGATGGAAGAGCGAGTGCATGGAAATAATAATTTCAACCAGCCAAATCTAAAAAACAAAAAAAAACTAGACCCCTTGTATGGCGCGACTCAAATATGCGAACATCTCATAAGGTAGAATCCGAACAAAGACTCAGGTTGGAGTGCAGTAGTAAAAAGATAGGAGCGAAACACAAGTGGACCAGGACTGCCCCCTTGCGAAACGCCAACACGCAACTCCGCCAACTGATAAAAGACAATCGGTTCTGACCCGTTTGCAAGATTCAAATTTATTGTATGCCCATTTTTGATTTAAATAAAAGCTTCAAATGCAACATTAACAGTATCAGAACAGTGAACAGTAACAGCACTAGAATAGTAGGCATTAACAATAAGGGAAGAGAACATTAAAAGTACCAGAAATTCTGTTTAAATTTAATCTGGCATTTGTAGATGTAACTATCACGCTGTAAAGGACAGATATAGCGGTAACTCATTTATATTTGGATTAAATTAACTTGGACTTGATACTCGGTACATACTTTATGATGGCAATTTCGTGGTTAAATCGTTTCCATACTCTCTGAAAGAGGCAAGATTTTGCGCGGGGGAGAGGAGAGTCCAAATGAGAATGAAAAATGTATAGAATGCCACACGCGCCCAGTGTGTTTCAACCTGCTTTCGACCAGGGTTTGCAAAAGAAACAAAATTTTGAAAAGGGCCAATAAAACCCGGGTTTAATTCTAGGCTTTTTTTCAAATCTTTGTTTTTTTCAAAAAACAAATGCTACAAGCATTAGAATAACAAAAAGAATAGCCATCTCTATTTTTATATATTAATAATTACTTAGTTTAATAATTATATTATAGTAAGAATAGATCACAGTAACAGATCACTGATCAAGAATTTGGGGTACCCATGTCCCATGATAGCCATAACCAATAGAAGGAGAGATGAATTATGACTCAGTATCAGAGAAATAACCTTAATTTGATACACATTTGTAAAATTCTAAACATAAATATAAATTTTGAATAAAATTATGATAAGTAGCATTTATTTCTTGAAAAAAAAATGTAATTTTGAAAAAAACAACAAACAAAACCCAGGGTTTTTTTCAAATTTCAATTGAAAAAGCCAAAAAAAAAAAAACGGGGAATAAAACCCGGTTATTTTAGAGCTGGTTTTTTTGCTTTGCCCAACCTGCTTTCAACAAGTTCTGCTCAATTTGGAGCTCTGGAATTTCCTAACAAATTCTCGGAAAAAGGCACGAAGCTTTCGCAAATATCATTTGCATTTCTGAGACGATATTTACAAAAACTTAATTACTAAATAACGAATTTGAAGACTACTTAAAGCACCTGCCCGTTAGCCTCATACACGATTCCTTTGAACTTTGCGCGTCACCTACTCAATCGTTGACGAGATTCTCCGACCGGATATGAAATTCACAAAGATCAGAATGACAATTACTCGCAAGTTCAAAAGCACCAACGCGGCCAGTCCTCACTTGGGGCGAAGGTGCTGTACTTGGGCACCAAACATCAAGTGAACCCTTCGGCTACGAAGGAAGAGGAGCCACTAGTTAGTTCCTTCAGGTAAGCGGCGAGTATAGAAATCCCCAAGACCTAATACCGCCTTATCCACTCCCTTAGCAAGAGCTCCTTAACATGAGCAACCTGTCCGTTTTTAACCTAAAGCTTAGTTTCGAATGAAAGTAATGGTAACATTACTTTGTCGGGATCAACGACGAGTTTGTGAAAGCAGCTCAACTTTCCACTCGAATATTTCGCTCGATCCGGCCCTTCATTGGGTACAATGCTTGATAACTTCATCTACTGCCCCATAAACCAAACAGAGACGATATCGAACACCGGCTGTCCAACCTTCACACAAACGTGCACTACACACAATATCGTCTCTCACTGGGACCGGTGAAGCCACCCAGACAGCGTGATGACCCTTAAAGGGGGCAAGTAAGTTATTCTCTCATAAGCATTTCACTTGCATGTTTCCATACATGTTCCAATGATGGGTCTCGTACTCAAACAAAATAATCCGCCTTCCTCCCACGAACGATTGATTGGAACAAGGGAATGGAGTAAATGAGGCTGAGCAATAGTGGACTAATTGGTCATTGTCAGCACCATCTTATAATCTTAGGTAAAAGGCATATAAGAAACAGGCAAATTAATCCAAAGGAGACGACTATTTGGGATGGTAGAGACTAGAAAGGCGTGCTTTCCCAACCTGCCCTAGTTCGGGGTCAAAAACGAGAGTAAAAAACAAACAAAAAGGAGGTGGGTAAAAGCGTAAAATCACCCCCCCCTTAACTCTCCGGAAAAAGAAAAGTTCGAATAGATATATTCAAAATTAGGAAGCTGAAAAACACGTTAGGAATTTTTCTAGGTTGATATACAGAAGCAGGCAAAGTATAAGCGAACAAACAGCATTTGCCACGGGAAACTCATTTTGCCGGGCAACCCAAAACACCGACACATTTCGCCACCATCACTAAATTCCTTAAACTCCGATTGCGCCGCATAGCTGCCAAACGAAAAACACGAACAATGCCGCCTCCTTTACTCATTGTTGGGGGGGACGTACCCAATACCACGGGGGTAACTGGGGCGAATAATGTTGAAAAAAAAAAAAATCAACAACATACACCATTTCCCCATTTGAGGGGTAGGGTACGGATCAGTACCTCTTAAAATTACCCTCCGCATACTTTCATACCTCATTAAACAGAAAGCCAAGTATCTCTTTGTGTCAATGGCATTTCATAGCGATGCTGTTAGTTCGTACGCCTTTGATTGAAAATGTTGGACAGGAAAAAAGAAAAGAGCTAAGATAATTGATTAACTTATAGATTCAATAAGTAATTTTTGCAACTAATTTATGCTATTTGCTTAAATCAAGAGAAAAAAATAAGGATTTGTAGAGTGGAAGAGTATTTGTTTGATTTGGGTTTTAAACTTTGAATCAGTATTCTTGTAAATAACTTAGAACCGAAACCCGAGCTTCAATTACCTCACCCGGGGGGATATCTTACTAATATTAACCTTACCGTGACTTGGTTTGAATCAATAGCAGAAATAAAGGAAAAAAAATAAGGGGAAAGAGAGAAATCAAAGATAAAAGGCGGGGCTCAAAGGAATAAAACCTGGCAAAATTATAGATGACGGATATTTTCTTTTCAGTCAGGAGAGAGCTTGAATGTAGGGGGAAAGGGAGGCGTCCCCCAAAGGCCTCGCGCGAAAGTTCAATGTAGGAATAAACGAGTTGAGCGGTCTGTCAAAGGGTGCACATGGCTCCAGACGAGATATACAAAGAAAAAAAACAAGCAATGTGCGATAGTGCTAGGAAAACCCTATAAGAATGCTTCCTCGCAAGCACTCTTCGTGCATACCGATCATCCATTTCTCCCTCGAAGTTCCGTTCTTCAATCACATTCTTCTCTTCGCAATCTATTTTCACCCACTTTTGTTACATTGCCCGTACTACCTGCGAGAATATCGGTCACAAACAACCTCATTCACACCTTTCCTGACATCATGTATACATTTAATCTAATGGTTCCTATTTACAAGTCTCGAACAGAAATCTAGAACTGCTAAATCGCACAGCTCAAATACTCCAAATTATTCCATGGCATACAGTAATGGTGGGGCCGGTATAATCTAATGCAACTGTGGCAAAGAATTCCCACGAATACACTGATCGCCGCTGAGTATTCGCTCACTTTAAAGCGGTTATAGAGGGGTGTCGCCAACACGGTGGAGGGAGGAGGGGCGCTGCCACATGCAGTAGATACACGTGGTTCGGATCCCACGTTAAAAAGTAGGTCCTCACTGAGGAAAAAAAGAATAAAAAGAGTGCAGATCGATTATAAAACTGCCATTTTTTCCCGTTATTGCACTTGTCGCGTTTAGACACGGGTTCGATCCCAACGAGAGCATTTTAAAAAATTGTAAAATATGTAGAGCAGAGTCTGGAAATGACAATAAAAAGCCTCTAGGGCAGATTACTTAAATATAAGTTATGAATAAAAGGGTGCAACGACCTCCTCCAACCCAGCAAAAAAAAAAGACTATACATAGTTCACTCGGGTGCCAGAGGGGTGTCATTTCCTTCGAGGGGGGACGGGACTGAGCATGTAGCTAACAATTGAAATAACTAAATATTAGGGTGAAAGGTCCAGGCTTTCAAAGAATAAATCAATCCGATGTGCAAGAGTCGTTCCCAAGGACTCGAGACAGGTGGTAACCTGCCCCGCCCTTAAGCTCCATCAAATTGGACATTTAATAAAAAAAAAAACGTCCTAACGTCTAAGGGAGCAAGCAATATTGCCTCAAAAGGTTCAAGAGAATGCGACTGTGTCCGATTCAGAAGCGACAAAAAATGTAGTCAGCGTGGGTGGGGTAGCGCGAAATCCAGGTCTGGTTGTTAAGCATGTGAAACATTTTGCATCCCACGTCAGCGCGTTCATATCCCACAAGCAACCTCGCAGCAGTCATAGTATAAAGGATATTGAGAAGTAGGGGATACCTAGATTGCAATGACCCAGGGCACTTAGCGCACTTTGTGTGTCATTATAAATTAGAAATCAGTCTCCGAACCGGGCACGACGGGTAATCTCCAATACAGAGCGGTGTATTGCAGCCAGCTCGGCCGCGAAGACACAGAAAAAGGAGCAGCCCCGCCGGCTTCAAACATGATAAAAGTAGAACGGAAGCCAACCCCAACATATCTTTTTCATAGTGGTAGCCCATCTGGCGACTGACTACTTGGGCATAAGTCGCCGTAGACAACAACCTACTATTAGGCTATATTAAAAAAGAAAAAAAACACATAATATCTAAATAAAACAACGATAAAAAAGGACAAAGGCTAAAACAATAACGAGAAAAAAGCGAAGGAAGCGTGGTCCGGCATCGAGGGGAGGCCCACCTTCCCCCGACGCAGGAACATGCGACCTACAACACAAAAAAGGTCAAATAAAGTGGAGGCGGCCAGCTCCTCCAAAAAGTCGTAAACTCCACAAGTCGGTGTGCACAAACCCAGACAAGGACATTCAACAAGAATGGGCCGAACAGTCTGGGGAACAAGGCAGTCTTCACAGTATGGCGCAGGCGAGAGCTCCATCAAATGGTGGTGCGTTCCGCGAGTGTGCCCAATTTGGAGACGATAAACAGCAACTTGAAGCCGTCGTGGCATTGGGGGGGGGGGGGTAGGTCCATGGCAAGAGTCACGGCGCAATGACAAGAAACTTTAAGGTTCACCTCGACCGTCTCCCATCTTCTTTGCTAAGCAGCACGGAGAGATAGCCGTATTCTTGCCATATAATCGGTGTGAGGAAGAGTGAAATGCTGGTCTGGTGGCCCAGTCGTGGATTCTTTGGCGTCCTCATCGGCGTGCTCATTACTCGCAATTCTTACATGCCCAGGGTGCTTTGTGAGTCACTATAAATGACAATCAGGGCTCTGAACCGGGCACGTCGCGTAAGTTCCCGTACCGAGAGGTGTATTGTAACCAGCTCAGCTGTGAAGACAGACGCAGCGCCTGGCAGATTTTTTTTTTCTCTAAGGGGCTATCTGGCGACTGCCCACTTGGGCATAAGTCGCCGCAAACAAACAGCCTAGTTCTAGGCTACTTTAAAATAAAAATTTGAAAACAAAACAACAATAAAAAGATATGACAATCAGGAAGCAAGATCCGGCGTCGGGGGGAGGTCACCATCCACCACGCGTAGGAGCGTGCGACCTAGCATGAAAAAAAACAACAAAACCTAGTTAAATAAAAGGGAGAAGACCGGCCTCCCCCCCCAAAAAAAAAGTCAACAAGTCCACCAGTCAAGGTACACACACTCGTCCCGCGTACAAGGGACAGGCGGTGGCGACCCCGCCCATCCCGGTGCCGGGACAGGTAACGTGCACAGAGATCACCCAGACTGGGACATTCGACGAGAATGTGCCGAACAGTCTGGGGCACGAGGCAGTCATCACAATAGGGCGCAGGCGAGCGCTCCATCAGATAGTGATGCGTCATACGAGTGTGTCCGATTCGGAGACGACAGAAAGCGACCCGAAGCCGTCGCGGCATTGGGGGATAGGTCCATGGGAACAGTCGCGGCGCAATGGCACGCAATTTTAAGTTCCCTTCGACAGTCTCCCATCTTCTTTGCCAAGCAGTCCGAAGAGCTGCCCGTATTCCTGCCATGTAGTCGGTGTGAGGAAGAGCGAAACGCTGGTCCGGTCGCAGAGTCCTCGCGGACTCTTTGGCGCCCTCATTCCCCGCAATTCCTACATGTCCAGGAACCCAGCAGAAGATAATCTTGACATCTGCCCGGCTCGCCAAAACCGTGGCGTCACGGATTTCGCGAACCAGGGGATGCGGAGATTCCAATGCCCCGAGAGCACTCAGGGCGCTTTGTGAGTCACTATAGATCACAATCCGGTCTCCGAACCGGGCACGTCGTGTGATCTCCCGTACCGAGTGTTGTATTGCCACCAGCTCGGCCGTGAAGACAGACGCAGCGCCGGGCAGAGCCCCGCTGAATTCAAACAGGGGGGATACGGCGTGGAAACCGTTCCCCTCTTAGGACTTGGAGCCATCCGTATACACTCTCACGGTTCCAGCATCACACTTAGTGTGCTCCAAAAAGGCCAAAGGAAATACTCCCGAAGATGTAGAACAGGGGTTTTTAAACTGGGGGCGCGTGAAGGGTTCTCAGGGCAGGCGTGGCGCGATCCAGTGTGACGTCTTTTTTGCCGGTAAATCTTGAGAATTGACTGAAATTCAGGCAACATTTCAAAGGCCAGTTTGTCAATTCATTTTTTCAGGTGGTTCACCAACACATAGAGAATAATAAACTCTCTAATAATTTGGTTCCCAAAGTTTTATCACGCGACGCTGTGTATAAAAATTATTTTCTAGAAGTTTCTATGGAAAATATATGTAATTACCATAACATCAACGACATTTAATAGGCTAGATTTTAACTTCGATTGCTGAATATATAATTTGCATAAGAAAAGCCCACGACGTTCCAGAAGTATGTGAGACGTAATATTCAGACCAAGTGTTAATGGTAGCGTGCATCAACTGTGTCATCTTGAAGTACAAGGTGCAGTAAAGTGATGCTATTTAAGTGTATTATTTTGTGTGCCTCATTCATATATGTCATTTAGAAGTGCATGGTGCAGTAATGTTATGTTGTATTTAGAAGTGCATGGTGCAGTAATGTTATGTTGTATAATGTGTATTGCTTCTGCAATCCAATCCAAGAACCATATGATTAGGTAGTATGTTGAATGCTCTTGGCAGTTTAGAAGACAGAATACATAGTATACAGAAAAATGAAAACAATTAAGGTACCTAGAGTAAGTGAAGATGAAGAAAATATGTATAATTATGATGTGTAATCTAGGTATGCTGAGTAGATCATTACACAAAATCAAAGTGTAGGTACCTAGAAATAAGTATCTTTTTGTGATTCAACAACAAATGAGAGGAGAGGGTTCATAGTGTTTGTGAACTGATAGCTAAAGAAGTTTTATTATGCACCATTCCCAACAGCTAAGTAATATTACTTTTTATATTATGCAGGTATGATCTCTCGTTCTGGTTGTGGTTTTGATGTGGAATATACGATCTGATTTATTTGCTGTTTTACCATACGATAATTTGTAGTGTTTTATCAGATATATTATAGTCAGATGCTCTTTAGCTGAAAACAAGTTTACCAAGTTGGCACAGTGGGTCAGTGAGTGCAGGTAGTCTAATAAAAATCTAGCCCAAATATGATCAAAATTATCTGTGAATAGTGTAATTACATGGTAAGGGTAATCTGAAAAGATTATATATCAATAATAATAAGCAATACATCAATATAAAATATTATTTAAGAAGAATATGGCCAACATAAAATTCATACAAACAATAAGTGGCATATTTAGGTTACATTGAGTTCATGGCTGAATTTAGATAGCAGTCTTTGATAGGATGTGTTGATTAACCCTGATAATCTTTTAATAAACATCATTTCATCATATCATGTATTTACCACAATGCACAGGCTATGCACACAACCAATGACAACATGAACCGGGGAAAGAAGCAGAATGGCTTATTAATTCCCTATACCTACTGTACTTCTTCACAACTTAGTAAATTGAATCGAATGAGTAACTAAAACTGAATAAATAAAGAATCTATATAGCGATTTGTGCTAATTGTTTTCTCTTTCGCAGATTTTGATATATGATGAGCGGTAAGAAAAGGTAATTAATACCTCGATGATTATCTTCAGGACGGGTTCACTTATGCCACGATGAATGGTCAGAGCGTACCAAAATGCGTGATATGTTTCGAAACTCTGAGCAATGACGCCCTGAGGCCGAGTCGCTTGAAACGTCACCTGGAGACGAAACACCCTGGCCTTAAGAACAAGCCATTGGCGTTCTTTCAAATGAAGAATGAATCTTTCCAGAAAATGAAAATTGCGGGTGGAGAGAACTTTCGTCAGTCATCATCTACTGAAATAGTGGAAGCGTCTTTCGAAATCGCTCATATAATTGCTCGTGCGAAAAAACCCACAACATTGGCGAAACACTGATCAAACCATGCATGATATTGGGGGAGGTCAACAGCCGAAAGCTAGAGAAGATTTCCCTCTCTGATTCTACGATGAAAACGCGAATCGATGAACTGGCAAAGGATATTGAATTTCAAGTTCTTGAAAAGATACGTGCATCACCTTTTTTCGCCATTCGGTGTGGAGACAACTGATGTTACTCAGCTCAACTGTTTCAGTTGCTGGTCCACGCTCGTTTTGTGGGATCTACTTCAATTAAGGAGATGATGTTCTGCCGGTCCCTTGAAACGACTACCAAAGCCAAAGATGTTTTCGAAGTTGTTTCCTCGTACTTCGATGGCAATGGTATGGAGTGGGAGACACTTGTAGGAGTCTGTACAGATGGTGCTCCTGCAATGATTGGATCTTGGAGTAGATTTATTCCCAGGATGAAGCAGAATAGCCCGAACGCAGTCGGGACTCACTGCGTGATCCACAGAGAAGTTCTGGCCTCCAGGACTCTCCCTGCTGCAATGAGTGATAAGCTGGTCATTACCATACGAGTCGTCAATTATGTCAAGGAAAGTGCTGTCAATTCGAGGCTGTTTGCCATGCTGTGTAAGGATATCGGTTCTGATCATAAGATTGTTTTTGCACACGGCTGCTCATTGGCTGTCGAAGGGAAGCATGTGGCTCGTGTTTACGAGGTGAGAGAAGTGAAGGTCTTTCTTGAAGCTCAAGGAAAACAGGATCTAGTGTTGTCATTCACGTCAGAGGGGTTTCAACTGACATTGGTATACTTTGTCGATATTTTCGAAAGGTTGAATGTTCTCAACCGTCTCTTGCAAGGAAGGAATACGAGTCGCATGGATTATTATGATGCAATACGTTCTTTCTTAGCGAAGCTGGGATTGTGGCTTCGGAGGATTCAGAGGGGAAACGCGGCTTCTTTTCCCAACCTCGATGCAGCCCTTGAGGAAAAGCAGCTTCTTCTGGAAGGCGAGTTGGAGTTGCGAGTTGGAGTTGCGAGTTGAAGTTGCAAGTGGAGGAACACCTCGAGCTCTTGAAACGAGAATTCGAGCGCTACTTCCCAGACCTGGAAAACTCGGAACTCCCAGAGTAGAAGTTGACCACTAACCCTTTTGGAGTCAACGAAGACATCCTACCGGACAATCTGCAGGAGGAATTTTTGGAATTGAAATTCAACTCTACCGCAAAAGACGATTTCCAAACGATGCCTCTGAGCGATTTCTGGACGAAATACGTTTGCGTATACCAAAAAGTTGGAAATGTAGCACTGCGCACCTTGCTACCGTTCTCTGCCACTTACCTTTGTGATACTGGGTTTTCTACACTCGTGAATGTGAAGACGAAATCAAGGAACAGGCTCGACTGTGAGGTAGATTTGCGATGCCCATTGATTTTACTGATTGTGATTGCTCACATAAAAAAATGTTCAGCCGAAGGTGGTTGTGATTTGATGATAAGACATTTTAATAAAAAATATAACCCGCCCCTTTTTACACACTAAAAAAAACGAACTTGATTTTTATGGATATGGAAATGGATGGAGAGGGGGCGCAAGATCCGATGAATGATGCTAAGGAAGGCGGGGGGGGGAGAAAAAGTTTAAGAACCCATGCTGTAGAAGCTTTGGGAGCAGAGTCGTGGCCATAAATAGTTGAAGGTGGTACCCTCCAGGGTGGCGTCCTGGGCAGAACCAGGGGAGCCAACGCCGGAGAACTATACCTAGCTCTCGAATGAGTTTCCTAGCCTTAAACCAAAAGGGCTTAGGGTATGACTGGCGTCCCTCGGCGGCATAGGCACCGTCGAGATCAGCTCTCAATAGGGTACGTGCAGAAGGCACCGATCGCAAGGCGAAGGGCGGTGTGGTGAATCTAGTCCACCTTCCACAATACACACTCGGCTACAGATGCATAAAACTCTCATCCGTAGTCAAGGTTCAACGAACAAAGGCTCTATAAAAACGTAAGGCAGTAGCCCTATCAGCACCCAGGCGCTGAACGTCACGTAAAGAATATCCAGGGTGCAGGTACAGGAGATCCTAAGGCTGCAAATATGAGCCTCCCAGGTGAGGCGTCGGTCAAATACAAGACGAAAGAAACGGGGAGAGTCCACCACTTCCAGGTAAGCCCCATTGAGAAACAAGTCTGGATGGCGGCAAAAGTGCACCACCTTAGTCTTGGAGAAGCAAATGTGAAATTAGTGCGCTTTGGCATAGTGAGAGGCGCGGTTCAATGCCTATTGGAGTCGATGCTCCAGAGTTGGCATCTGGGCCGCGTCAAAAGAGATCGAAATGCCGTCCACGTAGAGCGAAGCGAGAACATCTTCTGGAAGCACCGAGGTGATGCCGTTGAAAACTCAGGGTAAAGCGTGTTACACAGAGGACACTTCCCTGCGGGAGATCATCTTCATGCTCCACAGGGTCTGAGATGGCTGCCCCACCCGTAGGGGAAATTAACGATCTCGCAAAAATTCAGATATAAAGATTGGGATGCGTCGTATCGCCCACAACGTGTGGAGTCTCCATGATGCCGTATCGCCATGCGGTATCATAGGCCTTCTCCAGATCGAAAAACACCGTGGCGTAGTGCTGTCTACGAAGGAAGGCCGCCTCGCAGACGGCATATTCCAGTCGGAACAGAGCATCCGATCTGCAGTGGAACTTGTGGAAGCCGCACTGTGCAGAAGACAAATGGCCTCTGCTATCCAGAAAAAAAGGCTAATCTAACATTTACCAATTTCTCCAACTTACACACGCTGAAGGTTAGAGAGATTGGGCGGAAACCGGCCGAGGTAGAGTGATCTCTGCTCGGTTAGCGATTCACCAGGAATCTGGGAGGATACCCTCTACCCAGATCCTGTTGAACAAATCTAACAGAAAGGCCATGCCTCACAATTCCATACTAGCATTTGCGGCAACTTCTCGTACAAAATCTGCGGAACGTGGAGCCGTCTACTGCCAGAAATGAACAGTTAATCAGTCGAACAGTTCAAATCTCGACTTGACGAGATAATCCACGACTTGAAATAGATGGTATCATCTTGATATAGATTATAGTAGATATGCGTATAGTTTAGAAGCAAATAGATAGGTTTCAGCTTTTCTATAAAAAAAATCGGGTATCTTTTCCGCTTTCTGTCTCGGAGAGGTGAGCGGGGAGAGCCTTCATCTATGCTACGCTCTGTTATGCTATAGGTTAGGGCCTTCCCAAAATAGTACCTCGGTATGGTCAGCAATGGCCCTGGAGGTACTTTTCCTTGTGACTTTCTGTCTATCTTTGTTTCTGTATGTCTCTCTCTTTCTCTCTCTCTCTCACACACACACACACACACATACACACACACTAACTCTAGCCATCTTCGCCCGCGCAAACACTTTACAACATGCAAACTTAAAACATTCTGTGGCAAAGTGTTGTGGCTTTATTTTTAGTGTAGTGATGTCTAGGGGATTGTCACCTTTGTAGTTAGTTGAGTGTAGGACGGATTGGCTCTTTTGTACAGCGTTGTAATGAATGTATGGAGGATCTGGTGCCCAGGCCATAGTGGCAAACGCTTGCGTGGAGAGTATCTGATTAAGCGGAGTGGGGTGTTTAATAAACGCGAGACAGGAGTTTATTTTACTTCAGTTTGAACGTTGTGAAAGTGTGACGCAGAATTCTAAATCTGTTTGTTGGGTGTGCTTTGAGTTTTGGACGAGAATGGCGGTGTCATCTGCGTAGCTGTAGCGTGTGATGTTTGAACCACGACGGATATCAGACCAAATGTTGAAGAGGGGGTGGTACAGAACCTTGAAACGTGCAGTGGAGCGGAAGATGTGTTTTGACGCTTCATAGTGCAGATGAGCATATCCAGGAAATGCGGATGAATACATGCAAGGAGGCCAGAAGGGCAACAAGGAGTCGAGTGATTAGTCAGAGTGAGAAAGCGGCAAATGAATAAAAATGACTTAGTTTGGAAGGAGTTAAGAAGGCTGCAAAACCAAAAGAATAACAGCGAAAGATAAGAGCGATATGGTAGTTAAGGAGATAGTACGAGTACTTTGATAAACTGTATAATGAAGCTAACGTGAATGAGTGGGAGCAACTTTGCAACCCAGGTTAAGTGGAAGGATGGAAAGGCATCTCGATGTATGATATAATTGCCGAGATGCTAAGAAAAAGGTGATCAGTGTATTGTGGAGTGAATGGGCCACGGTATTGAGCCGCAAGGTCTGTGAAAGTGCCTGGAGAAAAGTAGATAGCACGGAGATAAGAAAACATCTAAGAATTCAAAGAGGTAGGGATAACAGAAAGAGATACGGCTGCATGACTGAATAAAGAGAAGGAAGCAAAGATCGAACATGTAAACTTGATAATGAGGAAGAGGAATAATAAACTAAAGCAAAAGTAAATGGACAAAGGGAACAAGCAGATTAAACTGACGTAGAGAGAGAAAGGTTATTGTAGTCAATGCGTGCCATAATTTGTAGTGTGGCAAGAACCCACCGTTCATAGCAGCGTTCTTAAATAAAAGTGAAAACCAGACCTCCTCCCTCCAGTTTAATTACAAGTAAGTACTTGATCCAGGTTAAAAATTAAGGGAAATCCCTCCTCGCATCACGGTCCATCATCTTTCCCTTTGAACATCAACTCGACCGAGCATCGCCATCTGAAGCAGCCCGGGGGCGAGGGATTGAGGAATCGGCCCTCCAGACCCGCCTTCCTGGAAAGGGCGCTCGGCACAACCAAGGCCCAACCCTCACGAGATCTTTCCCGGAAAAATCAGAGGCAGAAATTCAGGGAAGGGCGAAGACGGAATCGAGACAAGCCGCCAAGCATAACCACGGTTCATTCTTTATAGCAAGGGCGCGAACCATACGGAGTTAGAAGGGGGATGGGGGCTGAAACGCGCTTAGTAAAAGAGTGAGGGTGAGACGTGGGGGAAGGAAGATAAACGATCTAAGATTAGTGAAATGAGGCCGTTATAAAGTTAATTAAGAATGTACTGATTAAAAAGCATAACGTATGCCTGGATTCGGATATAGGAATCTTGCCTAACCCTACAGGAAAAAAAAACGTTGAGAAGCGCAATATTACTAACTGGTGTATTATGGTTTGCTTTTCAGCTTTAATTCGTAAACATAAAATCGCTAGCCCATTGGTACCGTGAGACTAATTCCAAGTGATGGACAGAACTCCAAGGATAATTCATATTCAAGGGAGTGAGAAACTAACCTAAAAGACCCTTTTCACCTACGGAGTGAAAATGGCGTATTAGAAAGGCTCAGGAATGTCCTTAAGGGTGTAACCACCAATAAATTGGCCAATGGAACAAAAATACACGAGAAGATACTTTAAAGTAACGAATAGAGACGTCGATATGAAACAAACCTTTTGTCGCCGCAATCAGTTTCCAAAGGCGAGATGAACGTACGACCGTCCAAGATAGGGGACGCGGATAAAAATGACAATATTGATTGACGCGTAAAATGACGTACAAGGCAAAGTTAATCATATTTTTCTTTATTTTCGACGGACCTGCCTGTCATGTGTTTAGATTCATAGGAAAATGTGATTGTGACAGCATGTTTAATAACGACACGTCTCTGAGGTGTGCAGCTATACCCATTTATTATTTATTTGCTCCATGTAGGGTGGGGTGGGGGGACACTGAACTACCCCGCTGTACAACCAAAGTCGCAATAGGGGGGAAGTACGAATGTCCAGCCGTCTTTAAAGCGGGTCACATACGCGATGCCCGGAATGACCCAGGCACCGATGTACCTCAGGATTAACCAGCCCACCGCTGCGAGCAAAAGGAAATCATTTGTGACCAACTTTTTCCTTGTGCGCAGTGCGCAGAGGGGAATGATGGGGGGAGGGGGTAGCAGCACAAGCTCTGGCATGGAGTAAAATAGGGGGTCACATCTTGCTACACGCTCCTCATATGATGGGGTCAGGTGTCGCGGAGTCGCTTTGAGTCCCAACGTGCCACGTTTTTTATCCCAAATTAAGAGCATACGAGTACGAGGGAATTTAGAATTGTTTTATTATTAAATCGAGCCCCTCTGGCGAATGACTACAAAGACATAAGTCGCCGTACTTAATTACAACAAGTTTAATACTCGGTAAGAATTAAAATAAAAATTATTCAGAAACACCGAGCCAAAAACAAAACAAAAGCGTCGGAGACAGGCCCGCCTCCCCGCGGCGCAATATCATGCGACCAATACCAGAGTCAAATACAATGGAGGCCAGTATCCTTCAAAAAGTCAGATAGTCTACAAGTATGTGGCCACGAACCTGTCCCGAGTACGAGGGCCAATGGGTTGCGAATGTGGCAGAGTCCGGGGAAGAACGTAGTCGTCGAGTTAAGGTGCAAAGAAGCACTCCATCAAATGGAATTGCGTTCGAGTGTGTGCCCAATTCGAAGACGAGAAAGCGACATGTAGTTGTCGCCGCAACGGGGAGGGGGTAGGTCCATGGCACGCAAATTTAAGTTCGCATCGACCGTCTGCCATCTATTTGCCATATAGCCGATGTGATGCAGAACGACTGTTCACATGGACCCCCACCCCCTCGGTGCCGCGACAGCTTCAGGTCGCTTTCTGTCGTCTTCGAAATATGCACTCTCGGGACGCACCGGTGTAAAGTATTAAAATACACAACGGCACGGGTAGATAGACGTAAAGAAGGCAGAGGGACAAAAATCTAGCGGTTCGTAAGATCATTCTAACACCTTTAGTCTGAGGAGGAGAGTAGCGCGCCGAGAAGTGCAAGCGAGTGGTTTAAAAGCTTCGCTTGAATGAGTATTTTTTTTAGACTCAGGATGGCGCAGTCGATACGCCGCTAGCCAAAGGTGGTCCGGCGACGCAGGAAACTGTTCGCAACTCGATTTGCGCTACTTTATTTTTTTCGCCCCTTTTCCAACATTCCTTTATCGATAGTGTAACTAGGGGACGCGCGTGATCGGGTGGTGGGAGGGAGAAGGGGGCAACACCCCCATGCTACATTTACGTCCACAGTGGTTTCCACACATGGGGGCGTCGAGGTGAGGTTGGCGTGCTTCCGCTTAATACGGAGCTCTCACGGGTCTCATTCTCTAACGAGTCGGAAGTAAACAATTAGAAAACGGCTCTAAGCCAAGAGCGCCATTTGAGAGCATTCAATGAATAAAAGGGAAGAAACATAATTGCCCTTATTGGCGAAAAGCAAACCACAACGAGCCAAGGAAGCAACTCGGATGTCCTGAAAAAAAGTAAATAATGGAAATCGCGGAAGTTAAAAGTAAAAAGGCGTAGGTTGACCGGGAATACACCGAGTTCTTTCGGACTTACCCCCTTTCAGGAACGAAGGAAGGTCCCATTGCCATAGGAAAGACAATGGGCACCAAGATCCTACTAAACCGACGTCTTGAACATTGGGATTAGGCGTCCCACCAATTCTAGGGATAGTTTCAAGAACCGCCTCTTGTCTTTGTTAAGCCAGTATTTCTTTATATACTCATTTAAAATGAATATTATTATTTTTTCCTAAACCTAAACTTGTCCAGCTTAAACCCATTGCTACGTGACCTATCCGGTTCACTAAACTATGAATCTGACCATGTCTCCCCTATTATATATAACCTTTTAACCACTTGAAGACCTCAACGGACTCTTCTCCTTTCTAACGGACGTAGGTTTTGTCTCTTAAAGCCTTTCACCATAAGGTTAGCTCCTCGACAAATTGAATCATCTAAGTCATGCTTCTCTGCAGACTCCAGCAAACCAATATCAATCATATATAATATGAGAACAAAAATTTGTAACTTATTTTTTAAAAAGTCAATTACCGGATGAAAAGGGCATATACGGAAATGCCCCAAATAGTTCTCTCATTTGCCCACATATAAAATAAAAACGAACCTTTTGTAAGAATTGAAACTTAAAAAGGAAACAAAAATGTCTAAAACCTGATTCACATCCCCCTCTAAACTTCGAACGCGTCTTCTAATTTTAGAAGATATTTCGCAGAAATTAACGGTTTAAATAGAAAGCACAAAACTTGTTTTTTTATTCAGTGTCTGAGGCGCTTACAAAAATTAATGGTCAGACGTAATTGCTCGACTCTATCAACATTCCCACGTGAGTTTATTAAAGCGAGAAGCCTTGAGGTGAGGGGGGGGGACGACGGTGGGGAGGAATGCAAACGCAGATGCAGCCTAAGAAATCGGAAAGCTCCTCGAACGAGAATAGGCGATCGGCGCTGGCTCGGCAACAATCCTAATCGTAGCTTGATAACCAACGTAAGGAGAATACAATTACAGTCCAATGGCAATAGCGGAAATGACAATCAAATAATATAGCGAACTCGTATCATACTACATATAAAGACTTTCCACATTCAGTAGTACCTACTCTTTAATTCTAAAAAAATACCAAAATCTAGTAATGGCTCTTTCTTGCTTGTTTTTATTGGCATTATCAACATATTTTTTTCTCGAAATCTCTTCTGTCGACTGCTGCCAAAATGACGAATTAAAAAGAGCGAGCGACTTTTTTTATCCACAAGAACTAGCTTCAGAGCATCACGCTCCATCCTTCAGTTGGACAAAGTCTGCCAAAATATTACTTATACACAAAAATGAGAAAATAGAAAGTAACTGCAAACAAGAGAGAGAGAGGGAGAGAAGCACGAAAAACATGGACGCAATATTTATAGGAGGAGCCGTCCTATTAGGATTCTGGTCATACCTATTTGGGAGATAATAAGCGACCTAACCACGGGATTAAATTTGAAATTCCCTTTCGGCACCTAAGCAATCTGCATTAAATGAAAGAGAGAGCCTGCTATAAATCCAATGCAAACGAGCCTAAGCGTTTCTATAATTACGGGAACAGTAGAAAATCCATAATGGGGGGCAAAAGGACATATTAGAAGTAAGGAGGGACTTCACCGACAACACCGAAGAAATTAAGATATTAAATCACCACTTTTTACTGATGGACTTATCACAGCTATCCGATTTGGGTGAACATCAAATTATGTCCGACAGGCGAGTAATGAGGAGGAAATTATTACATATATAAACAAGCTGAAACGAACAAAAGGACAGCGAGTACCCAATTTACCTGCAGGAGTAAAGGAACGAATTAGTACAACCGTTGTATAGGATCTTTAACCAGTTTATTCAGCGAGTTAAAAAAAAGCTAATTTTAGAAGTCTTCAAAAAAGGCGAAAAATTCGATTCTAATAACGTCTTATTATTATTATTAGTTAAACGTGCCACTTATTGGCAGAATTTTAGAAGCGATAATTAGAAATAGGATATTGGGCTATCAAATAACTCCTGAACAACACGGATGTACGCGATGACGCTAGTGTAACTAATCTTCATTATTTCCCCCCCCAAAAAAAATGAGTCCCATACGCAATAATACAAAGTAGTGGATATAATTTACCTAGACTTCCAAAAGGCCTTTGATACCATTCCGCATCAGAGGTTCTTGCGTATAGTGGTGACCCACGAAAAACGCGTCTTCTCTCTCGAGTCGTTTTCGACCTCTTTTTAAACCTCCCACTATCTTTTCCACGCCTGAATAGACCCAACAATGGGTAAAAGAGGGCGTTAAACGTTCTAAATTAAACAAATGCAACAGGAAAGCTGCGATATCTAGTCATACCCCTAAGAATGGATCCATATGGCAAGAACTACTTAAGGTTCTTAAGGTGTATGAAGGCAGAATTCAGTGGTAGATATAATAGTATAGTGATGAAATTGGAAGTAGGCGTAGAGATGTGTTAGTGAGGAGGTGTGTGTGTAGTTACCAGGTGACTGAATGGTCCTTTCCTTTCATTTCTTCTCACTTCCTATCACTTTCCGACTCCTTTTCTCTCGACTAAATAATCGATATTAAATGAGATTTCACCCTTTCTATATAATTTCCATTTTCTGTATAAACCAATTTTCTTCCTCTTATTAGTCTCAGGCTTACACAAACCTTGGAACTGGATTTGTTCTTATCTTTATCCTGCTATCAGGAAATTGAAGTTTCATTTCGAGTGCCTATCTTAGTCTCAGTCTGTCCTCCCAACCATTTCTCGGCTCTTCCTCATTCTTTCTCCAGATTTTCACTGCCCTCTCATGTAAGATATATCGACCGGTTTCATTCTTAATTCCCCCATGTAATTCTTCTTGCCTTCTCATGTCTATCCAACTGGTGCCTGTAATCCATCGGGTACCCTGGTTTTGAACCCTCAGTTTTAATCCTGACACTCTTCGGAGTACTATGTAGGGTGACTGACTATTGCCATGTAGTTTCCTCTTGTTGCGCCAACTTCACCTTAGCTATTCTTATCCTATCCACATGTTTTCTGTACCCGATTTTACTTATTTTCAGACCCAATACTTTAGCTTCGTCCCTATATTCGTATATTTTGCCCTCAACTCTAACACACCCTCACGGTTACGTAAAAGTTACGAATGGTAAATGTATTTCAAAATCTCTAAGAGTAAGTTCGTACATGAAAACAAAGGAAAGCCAGAATACTTTCATGTGTAGGTTGTAAGTGCGAAGGTGGGGCATTAAT
This sequence comes from Ceratothoa steindachneri, assembly GCA_963969495.1. Classification (NCBI taxonomy): domain Eukaryota; kingdom Metazoa; phylum Arthropoda; class Malacostraca; order Isopoda; family Cymothoidae; genus Ceratothoa; species Ceratothoa steindachneri. Next base: position 166,614,683 of record OZ018325.1, on the reverse strand, counting down.
GAGGGGACCTTAAACTGAAACTGCAAAGATTAAAAAGCACAAATAAACTCGTCCCCACAAATAAGACTGATTAAACATACCGTGAAATTCGAGAGAAATGATTCCACCCTCCCACGCTCATCGAATGCACACGACGCAAACAGTCACAAGACGGCTGCTGACTGACTCTTGGAAAAACAGAGATATACCGAAGCGCGCACACGCATGACATTAACAGGGTCAATGCGAGAGGATGGGGGGGAGCAGAAGTTGAAAAAAATCAAATCAAGGTAATTAAAGAGAAGAGTTTATGCAAATCTCACTCCGTAAATTGGTAGGGAACTGGTCTAGTCAATGAAGGCATTTTTATCAAGTGAACAAAGAATAGGGGGAAGGACAGACATGAAGTAAAGAAATAAAAAATGGCAATAATCAACTTCTTAAACCATACAAATGGAACCTTCCTTGTAGGGGCAGATAAGGCTTGTACGACCTTAACCTTTTAAATCTCATGCCTTATCTAACCTTCCTCTACAACCCCCTTTATTCGCCTGAGTAGAGCACCCCCACCCTAAGCGCACTCTCCCCTGCCTTTGCATTCCTAATACGTGACTATAGTGGCCAGTCAGTGTCGTGTCTAGACCCGGCGGCTTGCTCGTCCGTTGTCTAGCGTACTCGCGTCTACGCCGCCCGACCGGGCTAAATTTGGTTGCAGCCTCGGCACATTTAATCCTGGTTCGAAGAAACCACAATCAGTGGGGGGAGGGAGGGGCTCGAATACTCTCAGGTTTTTCGAGGTGGGGTGTACATGACCCCCATTCAATCATCAGTTGGCCCCCAAAACGTTCGGGCGTTTTTATTAACGAAAGTTTGTTTCCTTTGTATTTACGCCACACCCTTCACAGCATATTTAAAGAACATGGAACACTGGCTCGTAATAGGGGGTTCATAGTACGTTTGATGAAGTTTTCTACCGAATCGATTTCTCCGAACAGTAGCGACACCTCTTTAAGGGCAAGGGAAAATGACAAGGAGTAATCAAGGAACGAAATATCGAAAGCCAAACAAGGATTTGAAGGAGGGTGGAAATGCTAGGAGGGCGTTAGAGGTACACTCTGTGCTGATACTTTCAAATCAAGGTGAGAACCGACGCAGTGAAATAATCAAGTTACTCCACACACACACACACACACACACAACTTCTGAGAAAACGGAATTTTTTAAGAGGGAGGGGGGGGCTGACAAATAAAAGTCTAAATTAATATAATATAAACAAAATGAAAACCTACACTATAAAATAGGAGGATGAGGAATTCTAGTAGTATTAAATTTAAACTGCCAAATGTTTAGAGAGATTGTTGCTTGTCAATTGATCCCTGCGTCATTTCCTAAATATGTTCCAGTTGGAGAAAATCCCTTTTTCCTAGCCTCTGTATCCCCTCGTGGGATACCTGAAAAGTTCCCGAATTTAATAAATAAACCTGTCTTTTTTTATAGTATAAATGAACATCCTCAAAGGCTTCCCTGAAGTTATGCAGGCGATCGTTCCTCTCTATAAAGATCGGCTAAATTATATCAGGTCATCCAATAAGTAATGCTGGATTTCATGTTTTAATAGACTTTATTCATTACTAAAGTAATGCCAATCATTATCAATGACCAATCATTACCAGATGAGTTTTAACCTTAAAACGTGTAAACTTATTTACATGGGAAGAGATAAGAGAGAATTTAGCATTGGCTGAATGGAGTAGAGGATGAGAAGGACTTAGGTAGTGGTAGATAAGTCACAGGTTTTCTAAGCAATATATTTAGGCCAAAATGGAGCAAATAGAGTGCTGGACTTCATTAAGAGGAATGTTAGCTAGAAAAGTAGAGGTTATCCTTAAACTCTACAACTCACATGTCAGGTCACATTTAGAATACTGTATACAAGCATGGCCGCCACCTTTTAGACATAGTATCAACCTGCTAGATTCAGTACAAAGGAGGGAAACAAAGATGATACCTTCCCGGAAGCACCCAGAATATGGAGATTGGTTGAGAGTGCTAACTAAATATGTTATAATTTGAAAGAAGGTGTGTGAGAGGTGATATGATTGAGCTTTTTAAAATTTGTTTTAGGATAGTTAAGTTGGATTTTGGCAGGTTCTTTGAGTTGGAAGGTAGTAATAGGAGTAGGGGCCACCGCTTGAAAATTAAAAAAAACAGTGGAAGATTACTGAAATGGTTACCACAGAAGACAATAAACAGTCCAAATTTAAATGTCTTTAAACGCAGGTTAGATGAGTATAAGGGGAGGGTAGGTTATGGTTATTATTAAGTTGTATTGGTGCAAATTACATAATATAATATATACACAAATTGATATTACAATATGTGTATTGTATGATTCAGTTTTTTTACACAAGACATGATGGTGATGCCTTTTTAAGTACCTAGTAGCTACATGATTTATTTTTCGACATGCCATGATGGTGATTCCTTTTCAAGCAATTCAGACACAATCTTGTAGATGCAGTTTATGGGTTCTGGTTAACTCGAATGACCTCTGAAAGGCCTTTGTGGCTTTTATCATCCGTGAAATTATGTTCTTATGTTACACACGATTCTAAATCTTCTCGCTCTCATTTGTAAAGAACTACTTAGGGAAAAGGGGAGAATGTAGAAACTGTAATTTCCACCTCTTCATGGGTTGTAAAGTTTAGTCCATAGAAATGGCTCTACAAACTCCAACACAGATGAGATCTTTGGTGGATCGGGTATGCATTATAAAGATGGAATATGACACGTTTGCGACTGATCAGAAGTCTTCTTTTCCTCAAAGCGTTGTTCACACGGTCTAACAGCTGAAATGAGATATCTGCTGTAATATTTTAACTGGTAACTTAAAGCGATCATACCAAGAGAATGATACCAGACATCAAAACTTGCCTGTGATGTGCTTTAGCAAGTTCGCTACCCCTATATATTTTAAGTCCGTCCCCTTTTTCATTCCTGTAGTACTAGTCGCCAACGGTTCCGAAATGACTGTGTTGAGGAAAATGTAGAAGTGCAGATGTCTACTCTTGGGGAACGCCTTTTACAAGTTTGGACAGCATTCCATAGTGCTCCAAATAACGATGAACGGTTGAATAGTAGGATTTCAGTTAGGTGGGTAATTCTTCAACCGTAACAACACACTTTTGATTGAGTTCAGATAAATCTATTGACATACAGTTTTCGGGCATTACTTATGGGATGACCTGATAAATTTCGTACATATACACCCATTAAGAGCAACGGCCATTAACATATAAGAGGCTCCCTAGAAATTAAAGGACAAATTGGAGGAATTTTAAATTCAGGTAAAGATATAGTTTTAGTTTTGCTTACAATCTTGTTCAAAAACAAATGAACCAGGAGGGGGGATTAAGTATGCTCTGGTGGCTTAATTTGAATAAGGTCCTAGATTGACCCTTTAACTAGTAATTGTTTTATAACTCGCCAGCCTTACAAATGGGGGACAGACCATTACTTTCAGGGTCGGCTGGCTTAGAGATTTTTTCCTGGAAGGGTAGAGTCGCTTCTTGTCGCACGATAAAGGAACTTCGTGATTCACACACAATACCCCTATCTTGCCTTAAATTGGAGAGAGAGTAAATTGACGTCTTCCCTAATTAGAAAAGAATAGACCCATAGAAAAAAAAGAATATACAGATGACAAGGACCATAGCGCAGGCCTCAATCAAACCCCGGGCGTTCAGATGCAGAAAATAACACATCCCACTAGACGAAAACAAACCCTCGTATGATTAATCAAAGAAATGTTACAATAGAGCCTTTCACCCTTCCAAGATGGGGCCTAAGAAAGGGCGCCCAGTCCACCCAAAAAGATCAGCAGGTTGGTCACTGGCCCGAAACGGGAAGTTCAAGGGGACGGTTACCGCCGATCGTACGCACAAATAGGCCTATGTGCGACCTCCGAATCACTATTGATTTCAGGGAGGGATGGGGGGCTGATAGTGGAAAGGGCGTCTTTGATGAAAGTGGGCTTATGCAGTCACGCGATTCTTCCTTATCCAGGAAGAAAGACCCCTTATCGCCCTTCCTATCATAAGCAAACAGGGAGAGCCATTTTCGACCCTTGTTTGACGGCGCCCATCTCAGATTACAGGAGGCAGTCCAAAACTGAGAGGGAAGGGAAGAGAAGGAACAAGCCACATGAGTAGACGGGAATAGTAGTCTACCTTTATCCAATTAACTGCCACAAACTCCTTCACGAAAAGATCCCCACACTGCCTCCAATAACCTGGTTTAATGAGACTAGTCTTGCACACCATTCTTTATTTGTTTTCAGGAACTACAAAAACTACAGACGCACAGAAACCCATGTAAACAAATAAAGGTTCTTTTCAACTTTTCAGATTTTATTTTAAAATAAAAATGATAATTCGTTGTTTTTGTTTTTCAATGCAGAAATCATGTAGCTATTTCAGGTAGAAACCTTAAATAAAGTTCTGAGAGAAAGTTAGGGGAGGCAAAAGTCAGTGAGAGTAGCTGGGCAACTCATTGAATTCAGCTCCTGTTATGGGAAGGCAAGTGCCCTTTAAAGGCTATTAGTCACTTATATTTACAGTAACCGACGTAAATTATTGCATACAAGATCGATGGAAGCAGAGGCGTTGCTAAGCGGCACACACGACCAATTTCCCTGTGAAGGCATCGCAAGAGACGATATGAGGAACCGACAGGAAAAAGAACCATTGGACCATGAAAGTACATTCGTACACGGTGAACTAATTAAAGGCAGTCTCACGGCTACTGTTTCAAATCAGCTTTGTGTAGCACGGGAAGAGGAAGGGAGCCATAACCAGCGCTGTAACTGATAACCTCCACCGTCATCAGAATTTCCATCCAACGTGCTATCTATCACACATTCTGAAACTACCCAAATAGAAGAGAAAATAACGTGTCTCTTGGTAAAAAAAAAGTAACGTTACGAAAGACGCCTTGTTTGTTTTCTTTCCAGCGCAAAAACAGCACACAAGAAAATAAAAACTTTATAAAAAACTACCCCCTTTCCAAATTAACCTAACCTAAAAAATAATAAAAAGAACTAACCTATCTACTTTAACCTCACCTATCGATGACAAGATGGTTGTAAATCCATTTTTCGTCATATCATAATTAGAAATTTGTGCGCCTTAATTAGTGAAAGAGCAATATAGTGTATATCTTCGATATACTCTATAACAATGCGCCTTCGTTTGGGTTAAAGTTCTTAATATGTAGAATTATCGTCATGCCCATCCCCCCATCCCGATGAGGGGACATAAGTTCCAAATTTTGAGTCTTCGCGAACGTCATCCTCCCTTCAAAGAGGACCTCCACTGAGGAATGGCAGCAAACTCTTGGGAGTTAGTTGTGCCTCATTCAACAGTTTATCGCCCTAGTTTAGTTCCCCTACTTTCTTTGTTTGCAAGCCTTTTTGGTGAAAATTTGACGGGTGTCCATCGTTGGCCGTTTCCAATTTCGATCAAATATCCAAATATATGAGAACACCCTTCCCCCAACTCCCAAATTGTAGTAGCGCGTCGGTGTACTTCGACGGTACATGGAACGACCGGACCATTTTGCAGACACTCCCGTTCAGCATTTTTAAAAACAATTGACATTTAGCGGCCTTAATGTGTGCGACACATTTCGGCGAAACTTTTCCAGTTTCTCACATGTAATTGGGCCTGGGACAACGCAATAGGGCGGAGAACAGACAACGGGAAAATAAGATAATAGCGAAAACACGAATAACTAGATGGACATGATCTAGTTGACCTGGGCAAAAATGGCCGATTTAGCACCTCTAGCCACTAGGTGGCGCCACCTGGTGGTTAACTTATATCATATTTAAACTCAGTAACCTCAATTACCTTTGGTAGCGTTGGTTTTAGCTGGTTACATTGATCCAGCGACTCGTTGCGGACAGAAGATGAACAAAAGACGAGATTTGCATGACCCATAGACTTCCCGCTTGATTCGCCGCAGTTAATGAAAATAATAAAGGTTCAAAAGGACTAAAATTAATTGGGTACAAAGAACGCTAACTCAAACGCCAAGTTCTCTGTACGGTAACTTCTATAAAAGGCGTTCGAGACGCACGTCATCGATCTCCCTCCCAGACTTCGCAAGGGTAGGGCTCCATTTTATATTATTTTTTTTTTAGGAGCCCATCTGGCGACTGCCAAGTTGGGCATAAATCGCCGTATTTACTATAGCTTACGACTAGGCTATATTAAAAAAGGAAATAAATAACAAGATGAAAGATCATAACTAGAAACATAAAGCTAGTAAGAAGGAACCGCGCTCCAGCGTCGGGGGTAGGCCCGCCTCCCCCCGGCGCAAGAGTATGCGACCCACAAAAAAAGTCAAATAAAGTGGAGGCCAGCCTCCTCCAAAAAGTCGTATAATCCACAAGAGTGTGTGCACGAATCCGTCCCGAGTAAAAGGGACAAGTGGTAGCGACCCCGTTCGTCCCGGTACCGAGACAGGTAACGTGCGCGAAGATCACCCACACTGGGACATTCAACAAGAATGTGTCGAACAGTCTAGGGGACACGCAGTCATCGCAGTAAGGCGCAGGCGAGCGCCCCATCAAATGGCCGGGCGTCCCGCGAGTGTGTCCAATTCAGAGACGACAGAAAGCAACCTGAAGCAGTCGCGGGATAGGGCTCCAGACAGGTCTTTTGCCCTTGGTGCATAATGATAACCAGCATCATTCCCCTCATTAACGATTTGTTTATTTTCTTTGAATTACCCTAAAGGAGTGCGATTCCGGACAACCAAGTCGATTTTCATGATTACGAGAAAAGAATCACACTTACACTGCTTCACTCTTCAGCGTCCACGTTTCACAGCCATGCAAGTGGGTTGACCTTACATAACATTTTAATGTTCTCAATCTCAAATCCAGGTTCAAAAGAAATACAGGGTGTACCTAAAGTCTGGGCAGAGGAAATAGCGCAATGTTCTCGTTCACCTGATCTTACCTATCCCCATTATACTCCGTTTCTGGGGTTTGCTAAAGGTGTAATCAATGCGTATTGTTTTTGTAATTGACAAGGATACATTTCATGTGGGCTTCGTAGGAGATTTCAGAAGGGCGGTGAAGGAGTAAGTAGCAAGGGAGTAGGCTAGAGAGGATATTGCCCTTCCGTACTAGGAGCCAAGGGCAGCGCGAACGCAATCGGGGAAGTCGAGTAATGGGAGAGGTTGAGTAAATATACAGGGTGCCCCTAAAGTATGGAAACATAGGAAATATCACAATGGTTTCCTCGTCCACTTCTTTTTCTGGGGTATGCTAAAGGAGAAGGTCTATTCAATGATACGAGACGCCTGAGCGAACAGCGCACCATAAATAAATGCGCTCAAAATGACAGAAATTTGCAGTTAATGCATCGGATTCATCGAGGGTGAATCTCGCAAAGCGCGTCGAACTTGGCCTCACAAAGTGTGGAAATGAGAAAGTTATTCATTAATATTTCAATTAAATAAAATGTAATTTAATTTTTGGGGAAGTGAAATTTGAAAGTATGCATTTTGCCCATGCGTCCAGACTTTAGGGACACCATCTATTTGCTAATATCCTTTTTCCATTTTTCAAAATGTTGTATTTGCTGTTAGTCCCGTCTTTCTCACAATCAAAGTTTTCTAAAGAAATTATTCAAATTAAAGAGGAAAAATAAATCGAGGAGGGGGACTACAACAACCTTAAGAGATGGGGCCAAAGTGGAGGCCTTGAACCTAAAACTATCAATCTTGTACATAGAGCAAAGGTACTCGGAAACAGACACCCTATTTCCGAGTACCTTTGTTGCCAATACAAGAGTATTGGTTTTAGCTTCAAGGGTACCACTGTGGAGAAATTACCCAAGGATCACGTAGCTAAGATTCTCCTCACCCCCTCGAAAATCAGAGAAAGCTCTTCCCGCTACCGTTTGATGCTTCGATACCGGTGCAAATGACCAGTAAATCGTTAATTTAAATTAAAAGAGCATCTAATTAAAAAACAACAACCAAACAGGAAATAAATGACATCGATTTCTCGACCTCATTCAAGTCTATTCAGAGAGGGGGTGGGGAGGGTAATGGGAGATTGGGTAAAGAGAGGCAATGGGAGAAGCTAGACACAGGGATGAGGGTATGACGCATTTGCCATAATGAATTAATCCATCTGCTGACAGCGGTGCCCGCACATTTCGCACCGTGGCACAATAGGGAAGGGGGGAGTAATCTATGGAGGGAAAACTACAGAATAAAAAAAGACGGAGCATTTATTTTAATAAACCCACTAATGTAACGAACTAAGAGGGATATCCACTCCCATTAACTTAATTCGAAAATCTAACTGACAAGTAAAATAAGATCTCTCTCTAAAATACTTAAACTACACCTATAAAAAAGAAAAAAATAGGTCGGTAATGAAAAAAATAAAAAACAAAAGCAAAAATAAAAGCTGGAAGGGAAAGGGGCGTTCCTTCATTAAGCTTGGCATGTGACCCGCAGCGGAGGCATGCACGCGCGCACGCACACACACACACATAGCGACTAACAGACTGCCCGCATTTTTGCTATTCCCAGACCGGCTGCCATTTTGCGCTCACAGAACCAACTCTTACAGACTGCAATTAAGGTACCCTTGGTCACATCGGCCGGGACGCTCATACGCTGGAGAGTCATTATTGAACGTTAAACAGTATCGCCCATTTTGGTCTTAAATCCCCCCCCCCCTCCTTAAAAAATTCGCAAGGAGGGAAGGCGGGTGGAGGCCAACCCAGCTGCCCATGGAACCAATGAACAATGAGACACTAGGAGGAGCCAAATTACAGTATTCCGAAGAATGTGTTATCTTCTCCCCCGTCGTATGCCAGGTATTTCCTTGCGGCGGGGTTGTCCGTGAGAGGCTCGTTCGCTGTCATCTTCCAAACTACCCCTATTGAAGGGGGGGGGGGGCACTCTTGCGACGGCGCATTGCATTTGGACGGGGGAGGGCGATAGCCTACACTCCCGCGACTGGATAGGATCAAGTTAAGTAGAAAAAGGAAACCGGCCTAATCAAATGAGAGGGACTGTACGGTCAAAGAATCTAAGAACAAATTCCTAGGAAGAGAACAAGAGCTCAAAAGTACGAATTGGTCCTCCTGACCTTTTATAGGAGGAAAGACGAGACGTAAGACTTATCAAAAGAAACCCGACTGGAGCACGTCAGGACAAGAACGTTGTTTAGTTAGAGGACGAGAAATAGGCAGAATATAAAAAAAAGCCCGAGGAGCCAAGAGGGAAGGAAAACATGGGAAATGAGGGAGGGGATGTAGGGCTCCTGATGGGGCCCAAAACCCTCTAAAACAGTGACTTGAAAGAACCAACTTGGTTGCAGGAGGGAGAGGTGGCAAATAGGCGCAAGAGAACATGCAACCCAACCAGACCCCCCCCCCCTAAAAAAACAACAACAAACAGTGGCTGCCAGGGGCGGAGAGATCTTGAAAAGAGGGGCGATATCCAACAATGCTGTGATGCTACCCTCAAAAGGGAGACCGGCTGTCGTCTTCTCAACGACACAATGACTACAAAAGCATATACTACCTGGCTACAATGCCCGGGAATGTCATTGTACCTTGGCGCGCACGCACCAAGGCCACTTTCTGAAACAAAATGCTCCCACCGACCGAACTATATACCAAGGAATTCACGAAACTCCCCCTCCCCCCCACCCCCACCCCCCTTCGAAGACCGAACCGTGACGTAAGTGGTCAGTCGGCGCATTCCGACCGTATCTCGTGACCGATCCATCCAAATGCAAGATACAGACAGGTATGTAAATCAAGTGACAATTTATAAAAGCGACAACTAAATGCGATAATATATTAACAATACAACTAAGATGTGAAATTTATAAAAAAAAACATAGTAATGTAAATTAACATTGTGCAAATAAAAAAAATAATAAAATCAATTATATAGAAAGTTTTATAGAAATAAATTAATAACGTAAATTATGGTTGTGAACACATTTTAGTAATCAACCGGACAACAATAATATACAATAATCAATGTAATATTTATCAAAAATATAATTGTAATTTTTGTAAAGAGTTGACTAGTCCGACCTCCAGGCAAGTGTATACCTTCTACTGTATTTAACCTTTAACAAATTTTCATTCCTTTCATTTCTCTAGTACCTCACCCCACGAGTGTGTGTGTGTAGGGATGGGGGAGGGGGTACCTAACCTTTCATCTTCCTAATAATAAAGTTAAAGTTATGTGCGCGCCAGTCTATGTGAACATACCGGCGTACGTTAGTAGGCGCCTATAACAGTATACGGGAAAATTCGTGTGATTACAAGTGTGGGTGACTGCGCATGTGAGGAGTGCGTGCATGCAAGCTGCTGTGTGCGCAATGCATTCTGCAAACCTGCGACTCAAGACGGGGTGATAAAAGCCACCGCAGACTCAAAGAATGCCGTGAATCGAACACCAACGAGGTCATTTTTCGGCACAGAAAGCTTTGAAAGCAGAGTGCATAAAGAAAACAAACGGTCAACCAAACGAGTAAACTACTCGGTGAATAGATGGGAAGCCAGGGTAGAGCAGACACCAACAAGAGATGAGGAGGATAAACTTTAAAACGAGGATAGGGGGACTAACCCCATGTGATAAAGGCATCATAGCGGTCGGCGGAGGGGCTCACCTCACGTGTGTGCCCGCATTGCCTCGATCAAGAGTCTGCCACCAGCAACCCGCAGTTACGTCCAGCAAAAAGGTTGGCGTCGCGGGGGGAAGAAGGAAAAACTCCCTCATCGGTGAGTATTGCCGGCGCATTTACGTGAGATTGCTTCAAGACCTGAAATACGCGAAGGCCTTGTGTCTAACCGCTAGACATTTGCATTGTGTGCAAGAGGAGGAAGCTCGAAGTAGGCAATAGGTGCCTTCCTCACATAGCGGTCGCTGTCTATGCTATAAGAGGGGGGAGGGGATTCCCATCCCTACCATATCTCGACATTGCGGGGGAAGAATAGTTCAAAAAAAGGAAAAAAAGTCGAATACTTGAAATAGTGATGAGCCCGCGGGCGAGGCATATCCGAGAAATAACAGCATTCTATTAGGAGCCGACGACGCCGAAATCAACGAACTATTTCTTCATAGTAATTTCCCGAATATCTTTAACAGCAACAATAATAACAGAATAATGATAACGATAATAACAACAATAACAGCAATAATGATAATAATAATATATTAATAATAACGATAACAATAAATAATATTAATAATAAATAATAATAATAATAATGATGATGATGGGCGAAAGCAGTCGTATGCTTTAAATTTCTTTTATATTGCTTGGAATTCGGGCGAAAGCTACACAGCGAGTCGTTTGGACGACGTACATTGTGAGTTTCACAAATGGTGCCACACGCCAAAAATGTGGATTTTCCAGTTAAGATATAATTTCCTCTCTTTCTTTCAATGTTATCGAACTTTTAGAAATCGTGTTATACCTTCCGGGTGTAAGCATACATGTGGGCACGCCTCTCTCAACCACCTAATTCAAGAAGAAGAAAAAATTATTGTATTCAGGCAAATACAATCCATTTTGTGAACATTTTTGCTAATAAATGGATATTGGAAACGGACACATCCGCCTTGCAGTTATTTTCTATTTGAAAATGTCTCTCAACAAGCAACGATAAGATATGGAGAGGAGGAATCAGAACCGGACAATGTAAAAAAATGTTTGAAACTTAACATCGTCGTAGTCAGGAGATACCCATGAAAGAAGTGGCAAATGGGGAATAAATGAAGAGGCCACATTCCTAAAATACGATTATGTGAAAGGAAATACCGGGAATAATCGGGGAGGGGAAGGGGGTTAGTACAGAATTGGAATAATTGGCCACAATTGTACATGGAAATGAGGGTTCTTTTAGGAACGAAGAACCCTAAGGAATTAAGACTCTAATTGACCATAGAGGAATATAAGAAGGGGTAAATGGGCTAGAAAATTCATTAAAAGGGTACTATTTTAATTTCAATCAGAAAATTTGTAAAGGAAGATATGTGAATAGAGTAAAAATGTGTGTAGGATATATGGCCGCAGATCCTCCAGCAGGCTTGTAATCCTCCAGATGGACATTAGTAGCAGGGAACTCATAAACATGGACTAGTGGATAAAGAGAATGAACATTCCATGAGTTAGGAGCTATAGTGAACCTGAATTTCCATTAGAATCGTTCTCATTATCAAGACAAGGAAACAAGCGAATTAGACAAAAATCATAAAACTGCAAAAAGGCCTCAAAGAGAAGCAACTGATAAACGGATTAGAAAAAAATGTGTATATAATAAAGGAAATAAACAAAATATTAGAGAAGCAAATAAGGTTCATCCACTCTATGATCAGTGAAGGTGAAGGTGAATTATAAAGGCCGACGAACAATTTGCCGGACAAACAACACAAGCACTTAAAAAATAAGCTTCCATTCATTTCTTCGCGAGAAATGAATGAAAAACAAGATAAAAAAAGGATGATTTTTTTTTAATGGTTAAACCACCGAACTTGCCAGTCATAAATGGAGCACACCAAACTTCGAGTACAAATTTAGTGAATTGACTCAAATCTACAAACTTCCCTACCACCATTCCCACTTATTTCTTGCGGTAAGTTTTGGTACCCAAAGTAGCATAATTTCGCTAATCGTGGAAGTGGTACTTCAAATCGGCTAGGCCAACTCGCATGGTGTGGCTGACTATTCAATCAAATCTGGGAAACAAAATGCTGGGAAATTAACGGAAACACTCTCGTATATACACCAAACTAAGAAAAGTTCACAAAGTTTAAAAGTTTGGGAGGAGGAAAAGTGTATGGAAGATACAGAGTATTAAAAAGGTTAAATAAAAAAAAATGTACCCATTTGTCACAATTTTTTAAACCACCAGAGCGATGAAAGCTCAAATATGAAACTTATACTCGCTTTATCCCCAGTATTCAGCACGGAAGCGGCGAAAAACCCCGCCCCTTTTAGATTATTCTGCATTGAAAAGAATGGAAAATGACAGGGGGGGGGGGAGCTCACCTTAATATTCCTAACCTGTATGACAAAAAGCGACTTAGCTTACCGACATATATGGTTTAGACCGTTTAGTTACTCTTCTTTCACGTTACCTGAAAAGATAAGAAATATAGTTAGCCCATAACTCGGATTAACAAGTAATCCAATGTTTAATATATTCTCTGAAATATTACATAGACGACAAAAGTGACATTTCACCCATCGGAGAAAACGGGGAAAATAAAAAACCTGAATAGGCAGACAAAGAGGACACCTGCTTTATATTTCATATAGATCAACTAGGGAACAAACCCAAAGTAGGGGGGGGGAGGGATTCAGTGCCACTTGTGAGTAAAGTTGGATGAATACTTGAAACCAAATTGAAAAGAGAATTATCACTATTCCCTTAAACCAAGTAAAAGTAACGAGGGCATAATTTTCCTTTATTTAAGGTTCTACTGGTGCCTGGTGAGAGAAACAAAACAAAAAAACAACTTACTTAAAAGCAAGGAAAGACTCCTCTTGCACGCCCCCCTCAAGGGTCCTAGCATGCATACAAAACCCCAAAACTAAATACTATGGAGACCTGCCTCATCCCAAAGCTCAATAATGACACTACCCGGTGCCCGCGGATCCGTCAAGAATGTGTACGGCGGTTTGGGGAACCACATAGTCGCCTAGATAAAGTTCAGGAAAGTGATCCATCAAGTGGCGTTGCGTGACGCAAATATGCCATTTCAGCAGGGGCATAAAAACGACCTTACGACATCGAGGCAGCTATGTGTATGCATGGGGGTGGAGTGGGCAGGAAAAGTCGCGGCGCAATGAAACCAAACTTCCGCTCCCGATAGTCGTCTCCCATCTACTTTGCCATGTATGAAAGGTCTGACATGGATCCTGTCAGAGCGGGGTAGAGAAAACCAGTGGTACAGTCGCTCAATTCTTGTAGATTGTTTGACACACTCATTTCTCGATATCCATACATGTCCATGAACCCAACAGAAGACGATCTTTTATATCATCCGGGTTTGCAGAAGCCGTGGCGTCACGGATACTATCTCAGGAGACGCACTGCACTATGCCGTTATAGATCACAACAATTCGGTCTCCAGATTGGGCACGGCACGTAATATCACATACGGAGAGGGGTATTGCAACCAGCTATGCCGTGAAAACAGAGGCAGCGCCCAGTAGAGCTCCACCGGCTTCAAACAAGGATAACAAAGGATAGAAACCGAGCCCCTGTTCGGACTTGGAGATCCGGCTACACAGACTAGCAAGGCCGCAGCGTGACACGCGTGTGCTTCAAGAAATTCGAAAACAACAATCTCGGTGTCGTAGAAATTTGGAAGTAGGAACGTGGCAATAAACGTTGAGGTCGTAAGATCAAAGCTGGTGACCTAGAATAACCTTTTTTTTATCATTGTGGTAGCCAATCTGGCGAGTGCCGACTTGGGAAGATGTCGCCGTATACAACACAGCCTACTATTGGCTATATTAAAAAACAAATAATAATATGTAACTAACAAATAACCGAAAAAATGTAACGAGAAAAAGCAAAAGGACAAGAAGGAAGCATGTTCCGGTGGCAGGGGTAGGCCCGCCTCCAATCGGTACAGGAAAGTGCGACCTACAAAAGAAACACAAAAATGGTCAAATAAAATGGAGGGGGCCAGAAGATCACCCAGACTGAGACATTAAACAAGAATGTGCTGAACGAAGTGGTCAAAGTAAGGCGAAGGCGAGCGCATATCAAATGGCAGTGCGTCCCGCGAGTGTGTCCAATTCGGAGATGAAAGAAAGCAACATGAAGCCGGCACGGCATTGGGGAGTAGGTTCATGGGAACAGTCGCGACCCAATGGCACGCAACTTTAGGTTCGCTTCGACCATCTCTCATCTTCTTTGCCAAGAAGCCCGGAGAGCTGCCCGTATTCCTGCCATGTAGTCGGTATGAAGAGCTAAACGCTTGTCTGGTCGCCTAGGCCTCGAGGACACTTTGGCGCCCTCATCGGCGCGCTCATTTCCCACAGTTCCTGCATGTCCAAGAAGCATTAGATAATCTCGACATCCGCCCTGCTCGTCAAAACTGTGGCGTCACGGATATCGCGAATAAGGGGATGCGGAGATTCCAATGCCCCGAGAGAACTCAGGGCACTTTGTGAGTTGCTGAAAACCACAATCCGGTCTCCAAACCGGGGACGTTGCGTAATCTCCCGTAGCGAATGGAGTGTTGCCACCAGCTCGGCCGTGAAGACAGACGCAGCGCCTGACAGAGCCCCGCTGACTTCAAACAGAGGGGATACGGCTTGGAAACCGTCACCCTCTTTGGAATTGGAGCCATCCGTATACAATAGCAAGGTGGCATCGTGACACGAGGTGTGCCCCCAAAAGGTCGAACACAATACTCCTAGCGCTGTATAAACTTTGGGAGCAGAGGCGTGGCGACAAATGGTAAAATGTGGTACCCTCGAGGGTGGCGTCCTAGGCAAAACCAGGGGCACCACCGGCCCTTTCCTGGCCCTAAAGCCTAAGAGTTTGGGGTAAGACTTGCGTCTCTCGGCGGCATAAGTACCGTCGAGATCAGATGTGAATGCAGTGAGAGATAAAGGCAACTAATGGTAGCGCGGCGCAACATCGACAAGTAGGTTCTCAATGGGGAAGTGGGGAAGGCAACGGTCACCAGGCGAAGGCCGGTGTGGTCGATCGAGTCCACCTTCGGTAGCACAAGCTTAGCGGCGGATGCTTCGAGCCAACAAATGATGGATAAAAAAGTAAAGCAGTAGCCCTATCAGCGCCCCAAGCGCTGAAAGTCATGGAGCGAAGAATATCCATGGTGCGGGTGCAAGGCTCTAAGGCGGCTAATGAGCCTCACAGGTGAGGCGTGGGTGTCAATAACGACCAATAAAACGGTGCGAGTCTACTACTTACAGGCGAACCCCATTTAGAAACAAGTCTGGGAGAGAATGGTAGAAAAGTGCACACCTTAGTTTTAGCCAAGGAAAAGCAAAGCCTGTGGACTTCGGGGTAACAAGAGAAGCGGTTCAATGCCTGTTGGATTCGACGCTAGAGTTGGCATCTGGGCCACACCTACGTAGAGCGTAGCGAGAATATCTTCCGTCAGCACCGAGGTGATTCGGTTGATGCTCAGGGCAAAGAGAGTGACACCGAGAACACTTCGCTGCGGGACACCCTCTGTCTGCTCCATTGGGCCGGAGAGGGCCCACCCACACGTACGCGGAATCAACGATCTCGCAAAAATTCATATATAAAGATTGCTATTCTCATAGCCTCCATGATACCGTATCACCATGCGGTATCATACGCCTTCTCCAGATCGAAAAACACCGTAGCGTAGTGCCGTCTACGAAGGAAGGCCTCGCAGACGGCATTTTCTAGTCGGCGAAGAGCATCCGACGTGGAGTGGAACTTGCGGAAGCCGCACTGTGCAGAATAAATATGGCCTGCGCGGTCCAGGAAAAAGGCTAATCTAACATTTACCAATTTTTCCATCAACTTGCACACGCAAGAGGTTAGAGAGATTGGGCGGAAACCGGTCGGAGTAGAAGGATCTCCCCCGGTTTGCGAAAGCCGAGGACAGTAGCGATTCGCCAGAAATCTGGGAGAAGACTCCACCCAAATCTTGTTGAACAAATCTAACAGAAAGGCCATGCCTCGCCCATCCAGGTGTCGAAGCATGGCGTACGGGACATCGACCGGACAATGGGCGGTGTCCGCGCACGAAGCGAGAGCGGAGCGCAACTCACTCACAGTAAACCTGTCGTTGAAGGGTTCTCCGCCTCTGGAGGTAAATTTAGTCCAGCTGGCAGGCTTCCGCGACATCACGACGTGCATTGAATGCTGGCGGAGCAGCATGTAAGGCTAGAGAATGCGGAAAAAGCGGTCGCGAAGGATTCCGCCACGGACACGGGGTCCGAGATTACGGTCCCATTCTCCTGGAGAACGGGAGGGGGGTCCTGCGAGAAGTTGCCCCGAATCCTTTTGACTCGCTTCCACACCTCTGCTAAAGGCGTCTCCCGTTAAGTGAAGACACGTATGCCCGCCAAGAAGAGCGGCGGGCGTGCTTCGAAATATACCGGAACCTAGCCCTAACCCAACGAAATTCAGCGACAGTGAAATCGTTCGGGCGGCGCTTATAGCGCATGAGGGCATAACGCTTCTGTTTGAGGGCCGTCTCACACTCGGCTGACCATCACGGGAGTTGTCGGCGTGCAAAATGACCAGACGTTCTAGGAATAATAGTCAGGCCCACGGCGATGAGGTTGCCGGAGAAGAACTCAACGGCCTCATCAATGGACCTAAACTCATCGACTGATAAATAAATCAGTGATTTCCTGAAATCCCGAACACCGCGCCCACGCCAACCACTAACGGGGCGGGATTTCGGGCGGCATCTCGGACGTCATCGACCAATCCCACCCATAATCAGGAGTGCATCCGGAGAGCAGACAGATAGATCGAGACAGAAAAATGAAGCGGTTCTCGGGCGGTGATGTGTAAACTCATCCACATTTAGGACACCTAACTCCAGCTCGTCGATCAGGTCGGCAAGGACTTTACCCCGTTCAAATCTCCAAGTAAGAGAAAGGACCTCGGCAACCGTGCCACGACGCGGCGGAAGTCCCCCGCGTCAAAGTCGGTTGAAGGTGGAATGTATGCGGAAATAACAGTATAACTATTATCCAGGTGCAGCAGCCGCACAGCTACTGCCTGAACGGAGATATCTAGAGCAAAGAGAAGAAAGAACGGAGACATCATGCCGGGTGAAAATCCCACATCATCCCGCCAGGCCCCCATCACGTGGTGTTGGGGTTGCAAAACCATTATATGCCGGGAGGGCGTGCAAGGCGCACGCGCCTAGTATTGTCTCCTGCAAAAAGATAGCTAACGGGGAACGGAATGGAAGAGCCTTGTAACTTCTCCCAGTT
Source organism: Ceratothoa steindachneri (assembly GCA_963969495.1). NCBI lineage: Eukaryota > Metazoa > Arthropoda > Malacostraca > Isopoda > Cymothoidae > Ceratothoa > Ceratothoa steindachneri. Next base: position 166,596,673 of record OZ018325.1, on the reverse strand, counting down.
GGCCCGAAGTCGGCGGGAATTCCATTGAATGAATATACCTCTCAGGCCTAGCTCTGAGTACATGAGGGAGGCGCTCTTCGAAGAGAAGACCCTCACGGGAATGGCAGTACGCTTCCCGGAGGCAGAACTCCGGGAGTTGTTGGCCAGACAATGCGTTGAAGGCTTATTAGGGGAAGGTTGGGCTCGCCATGCCACTCTATTCCTCCCTCCCCCTAGAAACCTTGGCGAGCGGGGCGGCTTCGGAGTCGTGGGGCCCTATTTGGAGGATTCACCGTTTCCGAGCCACCTGGCCTACCACTAGGTGTGGGCGAAGGAGCCGAAGCTCATTTAATGATGTCCTTCTTTCGAGGAGCAGATTTAGGAACCCTGGAAGATGGCCTCACGACCCTTTTCATGGGTGTTGCCTACTGTGAGTCTAACGACTCGGTGGCGGCGCGCGGTCGTTTCACCTTACGGGAAACGGTCACGATGGGGAAAGGAAGGGGAGCTCTGGTTTTAGCCTGGGCTGGGTGTGAACCCTTTGTGCCGCCACCTTTACCAGGGGAGCGCCCGAGTAGGTAAACCCACTGAAGGGTTCCGAATGGGCTTGGAAACGACCCTACTCGTGGGCCTGGAGCGGCCAGGAGCAGTCTTTCTCAACATTGAGGAATACGACGTCCCGGGCAGCGCAGGGCGCGCCAGAATCAAGTCCTTAGTTTCGCAAAATGAAACGAATCTGAGCGTGAACGGCCAGGATTTCCTTTTCAAGCAGATACACACCACATTGCTTCGAAGAAGCAGGATCCGGCTCTCTGCAATTGACACACTTGGCCACACACGATTTAGACTTATCGTGAGCGGCATTGGAGCAACTTATAGACTTCGGGTAACCCCGACTTTGCACGTCGACATGAGATTAGAATGGCCGAAGCGGCGACAGTAATAGCACCTCCGCGGCAGAAGCACGAATGCCTTCACGCGGTAGCGATACCAACGGTACGCATGGACTCAGGGAGCTTGTCACAGTCGAACGCGATGAAGAGTGTAGGAGTGGGTCTCGAGGCACCTCCCTATTTTATCATCATACGCTCGACCTTACTCCGCCCAATGGGTAGTCCAAGAGTTCTCTCGCATAAACTAAAATTTTCACGAAGTTCAGGGTAGAGTTCGGCGTCGCACTCACAGGCGTGCTATCTAGTGTCCGAAGGGCACTAATCATGGCCGTATCGGAGGGATTCGACGCTTTGCCAAAAGGTTCCATTCCGAGAAACCGGTCACCTTCGGCTCTCTACCAATCACACTAGCTAGAGCTCTCCTCTGATGGATCATGTTGCTCTTAGCCAACATACTGCCATCAGTAAAGCGAATAACGAGGAAACGCTGAAGCCAGCGGTCTCGAAAACGCCAGGTAAGCTCTGAATGAAGGGGCCCGACGTAATCGAGGTTCCGCTCTGCCAAGTTCTTGTCTTTGTCTGGGAATCCCCACAAGGGAGAACAACGGGGCCGGATGTACCGATCTTGGCTAGGTCGCTTACCGAAACGGCATCGGTCCCGTCCATCCCCGCGACCCTCGCGGAAGGATAGGAGCCCCGAGTCGTCTTTTTATTTTTATGAGAGGGCGGGGAATGAACTCGACTCTCCTCTCCGCCGGCAGGAGCCCCCAGGCCAGATGGACCGACCTCAGCAAGATCCATCTCCCGAGATGGAGAAGGTCTTGGCTTTGATAGGGGTACCTCCGATGAAATCTCTCATCTCCTTGTAACTCTTTGAAACCCGAGCTGTTTGAGGAGGACCTTGCACAAGGGCGGACTTAGGTTAGGTGCTTGGAACCAAGACTAGGTTAGTCCCCATGGAAGGGCCTACCGCCTGAGTCTGGTTACCTCAGGGACCATGTCCATCTTAGGGAAGGACCTTCATATGAACATCACAGGTCCCAATGGTCAGGGGAAGAGAGGGGGAAACGCACCCTGACCCCCTCCAAGCTCAAAATTAGGGCCCGCAGGTCTTTGTAGGGAAGAAGACGACGGGCCCTGTCTTCACTACTACCCTTAAGGATGTTGGCCCTATCATGATTCTCCCACAAAGAACGGTCAATTATGGGCCGCCTGCCTTTCTTGCCAGTCCCCTTAGAAAGTAAAGGGGGGACTGCCGCTGGAAAGAGGGAGGCACCTGCAGAAAATGGGGGTAAGGGGGAGTCCCCTACACCCGTAGGCAAAGGAGAGGAGTAAGCCTCCTCTCCGGTTGAAGAGTTTTAGAGGGTCCCCTGCGAAAGCACTGGGTGAGAGGAAGCTGGTCGGCATCTACCCTGTGAAATTAGAGGCCGACTAGAGAAAGATGTGGGAGAGGTTGTAGGGAAAGTGAGGAAGTAGGGTTGAAAATAAAAGCTGTCAGAAAGAAGTAGAAAAGGCAAAGCTGGGGCGTCCTAGCATAGCCAACGTCCCGAAAGACACCTCAAGCTCTCGGAGGAGTTTCCTTGCTCGAAACCCAAAGTACATTTTTCTTTTTTTTTTTAGAGCCCATCTGGCATCTACCTACTGGGGCATAAGTCGCTGGAAACACGACAGCCTAGAACTAGGCTACTTTAAAATAAAAATATGAAAATATAACCATGATAAAAATGTGAAAAACCTAACAATTAAGAAGCAATCCCCGGCATCGGGAGGAGGTCCCCCTCGCCCCGGTGCAGGAGCGTGCAACCTACAAAGAAAACAATAACAAAAAAAATAGAACCTTCTTAAATAAAGGGGAGAAGCCCAGCCTCCCCCCAAAGTCCACAAGTCAATGTGCACGAACCCGTCCCGAGTAAAAGGGACAGGCGGTAGCGACCCCGCCCATCCCGGTACCGGGACAGGTATCGTGCGCGAAGATCACCCAGACTGGGACATTCGACAAGAATGTGACGAACAGTCTGGGGCACGACGCAGTCGTTGCAATAGGGCGCAGGCGAGCGCTCCATCAAATAGCGATGCGTCACACGAGTGTGTCAGATTTGGAGACGACAGAAAGCAACCTGAAGCCACCGCGGCATTGGTGGATAGGTCCATGGGAACAGTCGCGGCGCAATGGCACGCAACTTTAAGTTCCCTTCAAACGTCTCCCATCTTCTTTGCCAAGCAGTCCGAAGAGCAGCCCGTATTCCTGCCATGTAGTCGGTTACCCAAAGTACAAAGTGCCGCCATGCGAATAAAGCCACTGCGTATGATAGGTCGTCAAACGATTTTGTTTTTCTGGAATTTAAAAAGCAATAGGAACGAGGCCGTATCACGAAGCACACATGAGAAATAGGGTTGAAGGTAGACAAAGCTAAAAAAAAGAAGTGGAAAATACCCTATATAGCAGCTCGGATGGTGTACAACTACGGGCACTGGGTTACTGAGAGCGTACCGTTCCTCCAGATCAGTTGTAGCAGGGGTATTGACCCCTCCCCTACACCCTCCACTCGAATGCGTGGAACGGCAGAGCAATTTGGATCACACGTTAAAACGGACTCCTGCATTGTGAAAGAATGCAGAGCTAAACGAACAAGTGACTGGAGACGGCAGGAAAAAAACTATGAAAAATAATTACGAGACAAAAGGGAGGCAGTATTTTCATACCTTGGCACGCGAATTCGGACAAAAATTCTATTGTACGAACACGAACATCAATTGGGCGTGTATGTGGAGGGGTGAGGGGGTAACAATGAGGGGTATAGTCGCCTGGAAAATGTTGAGAAGTGCCGAGTCTCGAAATCCCGCGCGAACGAGCGAGACCACGAATGGTGTAACGCCACCCATACGGCTCCATAGTGGCTCCACCTAGTCTTTTCTGCTGGCGTCGCAGGATTTCCTGGCCGCCCGTCACGCCACCAACATAACTGCATTGAAAGTCGCGTCTCGTGTGAATAGCGCCGTTAATATCCATGGAAACCAGTGGTGGCGAGTAAGATCAGCTTGCAAACGCCTCACCGCGAGCCCGCTTGTGGCACGGCCAGATTTATGGAGGCGATGCATTTTTGAACGTAATTAAGCCGGTGATGGTAGTAACGGCGCCAAGGACACGAGACGCGACTTCCATTTCAGCGATGGTAAGAATGAAGTCTGTGGATCGCCAGGAAAATGGCGACTGAGCCCTGAGAGAGAAAGTAGCCGCCTAAATCCCCACGCTGTTACTCTTCCCTTTGAACTCACAAGTAGACAATGGCAGTGCAGAATAGCTGCTCATTTTTCATTCGACTGCGCAATCCCATTGTAAACGAACGATCCGAACCGCGGATCCGGTTCGCCATCGCTCCGAGCGAAACGGCGGGTTTCCGCTCTTCTGATTCCAAGCCAAATCGCGACTGGAGAACCCTCGAGCTCCTATCACGCAACCAGACCACCAGACACACCGTAAGACCGCAAGACACCCCAAGGCAACCATACAAGGCCTCAACCATCTATTTGTTCAAATGTGTAATCCGCACAAACGAGCACATTGACAGGCGCTCACAGGCAACACCATACATACAATATATATGTATTTATGTATGTATGTTCACTTTGTCCAAATTGTAATTTTATCGAGACCATAAACCCCTTCCACTTACCCCTTTAACACCTTTACAATTTGCTAAGATGGCCAACTTGATGCTACTTTACCAGCCGCAGCACGGCTACTAATACAGGTGCCCTTTCCCAACCTAAAGCATTCCTAGTTTGTACTCCGCTCTGCTCACTGCTCACTTCTCTGAAGAAGAACCCTAGCTAGGGTTTGAAAGCTCAGAATAAACCCTTCGAAGCTCAGTCGTGTATTTTATTCCACTCAATATATATATATATATATATATATATATATATATATATATATATATATATATATATATATATATATATATATATATATATATATATATATATATATATATACCAGGCAATGACTTCGCCACTCCCCCATCTCCCGGGGAGCTTGCGCTTCGCTACTAAGATTAAAATTTAAAATCTAGAAAAAAAGCAAGAGCAGCCATGGTTAAATTTTTATAAATTTTCTGAACTTCGCAAATTATAATATTTTTAAAAAGGAACTCTAAACTAAATTTCCCCCCTTTCAAAATATCACGTTGCTAAAATATCGAGTTATAGAAGATATATAAAAATAAATTTTCTTAACTTCACCATTCGTAATTCTATGAGTTTTAAAAAATTCACAAATTTTCGATACTTATATTTATTTCTGAACTAAACCGTTTTGTATTTTGATATAAAAAAAAATATTAGAAATAACTTTGATAAAATACATGTCAACTAAACTAAGTTGAAATTATTATTCAAATACTCAAAAAAATCCTATTCTTAAATTATAGAATTAGTGATGATGATGAAAATGATGATAACTTGCAGTTTCATCCATCCTCATAAATACGACTTATAGCCATGCACATTTTATATGTAATTTATCATGCATTACTTACCATTATTTGGTTTGGAAACTAAGTGTCGAATCATTATGGCCGTTAATGTATATTCGGAAAATAGTCGCGAAGTGTAAATGGAAGAGAACAATAATAATTACTTGTCTATGGAACACAGTTTAAAAGAATAGCTCCCACAAGTTTGCAAGCGCTAATGTCCAATGCCATAGTGACAAATTCGAGATGAAATTATAAGAAACGATCATACATCCATAATTCCTAGTATTTTTAAAAAAATATCAGACGTCGGGTTAGTCTCAAAATACCGCACGTGAAGTAGGAACAAATAACAAAAAAAAATTTAGAACAAGTCGCTTTCCTCTTAAAACTATCCTCACACACATTACAGGTAGCGGACAACGTAGGGGGAAAGACTTGGATAATGAAATTAAAATATTACAATTGCAGGCAGCTTAATACAGATGTACGGAATTAAACGAGCTTAGGGCGCTCCTTTGCTTGCAAATGTCATTAATAGGAGGAGAGGGGACCTAAATCTTTACACCCTTCACTCACTCCATCTAAAAAAAAACAAAAAAAACCCTTATTAAATGAAAGCAACGCAAAACTTTCACATTTATGAGTTTTGAGCAGCCAAAAAGCGTGAACAAATTGGAATCCCGTTCGAGGAAAAATGGGTGAAAACGAAAGAAAGAAAGGGAAAGGAGAGCAGAGCCACGACACAACAAGCTCCGAGGCACAATTTAGTGGGTTCCAGACGAAAGGAAGCAGGGGGAAAAGGGGCGAAGAAAGTGGGTATCGGTGGTGCAGCAATCGGCAATTCACACAGTGCGAAAAAGAGAAGCTGGTGTAAGTTTGATTGAAAATAAAGCTAAACATCAACTCAGAATTTTGACAAAGAAGTCCCTAGAAAAAAAATTGCCACCATCATCAACCAACAAATGGGGTCGGCTACGGAAAACAAACGAGCACAATATCATCCTTCATATTTTCCCCAGGGAAATAAGCCGCCCATACATATGGGGTGTCTTGTAACATATCGTCGAGGCAGGGCACATACATCTATGTGCCCTGATTTTTTTAATTTTATATATCTCATCTGGCGACTGCCTTCTAGGGCATAAGTCGCCGTACTCACCCTAGCCTAAATCTAGGCTATATTAAAAACCAAATAAAAGAAAGAAAAACAAACAAATTGAAAAAATATAAAGCAAGCTCCGTCGACGGGGGAAGGCCCGCACTCTCCCGGCGAAGAAGCGCCGGCCTGCTACAAAAAGTCTAAGAGTCCCCAGGTCGATGTGCACGAATCCCTCTCGAGTAGAGGGGACAGGCGGTAGTGACCCCGCCCATCCCGGTACCGGGACATGTAACGTTCGTGAAGATCACCCAGACTGGGACATTCGACAAGAATGTGCCGAACAGTCTGGGGGACGACGCAGTGGACACAATAGGGCGCAGGCGAGCGCTCCATCAAATGGCGATGCGTCACACGAGTGTGTCCGATTCGGAGACGACAGAAAGCGACCTGAAGCCGTCGCGGCATTGGGGAATAGGTCCATGGGAACAGTCTCGGGGCAATGGCACTCAGCTTTAAGTTTCCCTGGGCCGTCTCCCATCTTCTTTGCTAAGCAGTCCGAAGAGCTGCCAATATTCCTGACATGTATTATGTGTGTGGTAGTGCGAAACGCTGGTCCGGTTGCCCGGTCCTCGCCGACTCTTTGGCGCGCTCATTCCCCGCAATTCTTTTAACTTATTGAGACCGCTGTCCAATTGCTCCACGGTCAGCCCTTGACTCACAAACACACGCACACATACCCATCCCGCAAAGGGCGTGGCGATTTGCCTTCCCGGCCGCCGTGCTGACGGAACTAACGCCCCGTCCGGCCCTAGCTTAGGGCCTCCTCTTACATTACTTACTCACTTTGCATACAATCTCTACTACAACTTTATCTGGCCGGCCTCTAATTTCACAGGGTAGATGTCGACCAGTTTTTGCTCATCTAACCATCCCAGATCGGGGCTGAAGGGGGAGGTGAAAAGGCCCCCTCAGCCCTGAGCACCGGTTGGGGAGGCGAGTTTTTTTAACAACGTGCTTAACCTCCACCTTCACTTTCCTCAGACACCATTTCTCTCTCTTTTTCACACTATCGATTTTACGCCGTGTCTAGGGTGGAGCCGCCATGCCGACTGGCTGCCAGGTCACGAGGCGGACGGGTGTGCTGTCGTTTCGGTAAGCGACTAAGCCAAGATCTGCACGTCAGGCCCCGTTGCTCCCTCGAGTGAGGAGGCCCAGAGGAAGACCAGAACGGGGCAGAACGGAGCATCGATTACGTCGGGGCCTTTAAATTCAGAGGCTACCTGGCGTTTTCGAACCGGGTGGCTTCAAAAGCTTCCTTGTGATTCGCTCCACTGATGGCAGTATGTTGGCTAAGGGCAACATGATCCATCAGAGGAGAGCTGCCAAGTGTAGGCCATGAATGGTCTTTTGCAGTCTCCTTCTTTTCTTATGTTCTTATGTTATCTAGTGTGATTAGTAGAGGCCGATGACCCAATTCTCGGACGGGAGCCTTTTAGCAAATGTGTCGAATCCCTCCGAGGCGGGCATGATTAGTGCCCTTCGGACACTAGATGACATGCCTGTGAGTGCGACGCCGCACTCTACCCGGAACTTCGTGGAAGTTTTAGTTTATGCAACAGAACTCGTGGACTACCCCGCAGATGACATCACCTTAGAGCTGTCTGACCATGAGGCTGTCAAGGTCGAAAGTATGCTGAGAAAACAGGGAGGGGCCTCGAGACACACCCCTACACTCTTCGTCACGTTCGACTGTGACAAGTTGCATGAGTCGGTGCGTGCCAGTTGGTATCGCTACCGCGTGAAGGCATTCATTCGTGCGAATCCCGCGGAGGTGCTACTACTGTCACCACAAAGTCGGGGTTACCCTAAGTCTATGTAAGTTGCTTCAAGGCCGAACACGATGTCAAAATAATGTGTGGCCAAGTGTGTTAATTGCGGAGAGTCTCACACCGCTTCTTCGAAGCAATGCGGTTCGGTGCGGTGCGTTTACCATTGAGAAAGAATTCCTGGTCGTTTAGGCTCAGGATAGTTTCACATTTCGCGAGGCTCAGGATAGTTTCACATCTCGCGAGGCTAAGGACCTAGTCCTGGCGCGCCCGGCGTTGCTTGGGACCTCCTATGCTTCGATGTTAAGAAAGAGGCTCTTTGCTCCAAGCCCCTCTAGGCCTCAGAGCACGGTCGTTTCCGCGCCCATTCGGAGCCCTTCTGCGAGTTCTACCCACCAAGGCCCCTCCACTGGTAGAGCTGGCAGCACAAAAGCTTCACAGCCCCGGCTAAAACCAGGGATCCCCTCCCTTTACCCAGCGAGCCTCCAGAGTCGTTAGATTCACAGGATTCACCCATGAAGAGGGTCGTGAAGCCATCTTCCGAAGTACCTAAAGCTGCCCCCCCCCCACACCGAAAAGAGGACAGCACTAAAGGAGCTTTGGCTCTTTCACCCACACCTAGTGGTAGCCTGGATGACTTGAAGACGGTGGCTCCTTTAAAGAGCTACAAGGATAAGAAGTACCCTAGAAGACCTAACGGTCCATTCAGAGAAGGTACCTTTGGACGTGCCCAAACGGCCATTTTTCAAGACTTTGTCCAGTCTTGACTTGAACTGATCAACAGAATTGCTGTTGACAATTTCAACTGGTAGTGCGTTCCAGCTACCACAGATGCTGTATGTGAAAAATCTCCCACACAGGTCGCAGTGGTAACGCTTCAGCTCAACTTTGTAGCCATGATTTCTAGTTCTACCCCCACTAAGTTGGAAAACATCAGTGTAGTCTACATTGTCTAAGCCTCGAAGTATTTTAAACACTTCGATAAGCTGACCACACAGTCTCCGAGTCTCCAACGAGAACAGATCTAATTCCTTTAATTAATCTTCGTAGCTTTTGTGTCTGATAGAGGGAATCAGTTTGGTTGCCTTGGCTTGACACGTTCCAATCTCGCGACATCCTTTCGAAACGAATGACTCCCAAATTGTACGGCATACTGCAGGTGCGGTAGGACAAGTGAATTGTACAGAGTACCATTTCCTTGTTTCAATATCCAAACTGTCGCTTTATATAGCCTAACATCCTTTGGGCCTTTTTCTCCGCCTCTATGCATTGTTTCGAGAACTTGAGGTCACTAGTGATTGTTACACCCAAGTCATTCTCGGTATCAGTGCGTTCGAGAGCAGTGCCCTTAAGGATATACCGTGATTGGGGGTTTCGGTGGCCGATATGCATTACTTTGCATTTGTTCACGTTAAAAGGCATTTGCCACGTGTCCAACCACTCCCCAATATGCGGAGATTTTTTTGTAGGCTGGCAGTGTTTCCTTCCTTTGCAACGTTCATACCAAGTTTGGTATCGTCGGCAAATTTAGAAATCTTCGCATCCATGTCGTTAACATAGATGATGAAAAGTAGAGGTCCCAGAACAGAACCTTGGGGTACACCGCTGGTGACGGGCACCCACTTAAAAGCCTGTCCATTCAGCACCACCCGTTGCCGTCTGCCACCTAGCCAGTTCTCTATCCAACCTGCTACCGTTCCGTCTATGCCTAGCAAACGCACTTTCCGGAGGAGGCGGCGGTGTGGTACCTTATCGAAGGCTTTTTGAAAGTCTAAGTAGATAACATCCTCCTTATCCCGACCATGCTCACTGAAAACGAAGTTGAAGAATTCCACAAGACCCGTCAGTCATGACCGTTGCCTTCGAAAACCGAGCTGGGAACTCTTCAGTAGCAGGGACCCAGGCTTCTTAAGGTTTCGAGGCGGCGGGAGGAAAAGAGTCGCATGGCGAGCCCAACCTGCCCCGATAAGCCCTCGAAGGCGCTCTCGCCTTCGGCGCTTTGTCCGACCAACAGCGCCCTGAGTTCTGCCTCCGGCAAGCATGCAGCCATTCCCGTGGGGGTTTATCTTCGAAGAGGGCCTCTGCATCTCATCCGACCTAGGCGTGGAAGGGATATTCCTTTAATGCAATTGCCGTGGACTCCGAGCCAACTGGGAGGAAAGGCGAAGGCTCGTCTCCTGCCGTTCCCCGTTAGGTATCTTTTTGCAGGAGACCATGCTGGGCGCGTGCCCCGTGCCCACCCTGCCGGGGTAGAAGGGTTTTGCGACCCCACCACCATGGGATGGGGGCCGGGCGGGATGATGCGCGAGTTACACCGGCATAATGTCTCCGTTCTTCCCTTCGCTTTAGATTTTTTTTGAGGGAGCCCATCTGGCGACTGCCTGCTTAGGCATAAGTCGCCGTACATGGCACAGCCTACTACTAGGGTATATTAAGAAACAAGTAACGAAAAAACAAGAAAACAAATAACATGTAAATAACAAATAACGCTTAAAAGGACAAGGGCTAAAAAAATAAGTCGTAACAAAGTCTAAAAGTCAGTGTGCGCGAACACGTCCCGAGTATGCGGGACAAGCGGTAGCGCCCCTACTCTTCCAGGTACCGCCAGGTGGTAATGTGACAAGAAGGTAGCGCAGTCTCTGAGGGACCACGAGGTCTCCCCATCATTTTTTTTAATAGGTCGCCCCATCAAATGGCGCTGCGTTCCGCAAGGGTGCCCAATTCCGAGAGGAGGGCAACCTGAAACAGTCGCGGCATTGGTGGGTAGGTCCACGTAACCATCCATGGAGACAAACTTTGTCCCACCCCCACCCCGACGTAAATCAAACCACTCACTTTGCTCATCTTACAACCGTAAATAAGCCTTACTTCCAACCCAGCATCTCATACTACTTACATAGTTATCGGAAGGCAAACACGATCCACACACCCCTGACTACACGCCCTAAACACACCCTGTCCATCCCCTACCATTTAAACCCACCTTGTTCATCCCCTATCATTCCCTCGGTTATCCTATTGATACACACAAGGCTTTTTCCATGCACTTTGTTTGTCTTATTCACTTGAAATTATTCTCCTATATGTTTTGCATTCATTTCTCTCTGTTTCACCCGCCTATAAAGGTACTATCACGATTCTTCCAGTCCTCAGACACTCTTCCAATATCAAATACCTTGTAAAACAACCTGCCCGAATCCATAACGCGATCAACACCAATTGCCCTTACACAACACAATCATGTGGTATAGAATGTGAAAGCTGTAAGAGGTATGGGACATACCTCTTACAGCTTTCACATCAAATACATCCCTCACCATATTCTACCCAATTCCACCAATATTACTCTTACATCCTCCCTCTCTCATTTGCCCAACTAGTGTATAGTTATAATGCTCCACACGTTTCTTTCAGTAGAGAAACCTCGACCCTCTCTACATTTTCATTATCTCAAGGTGTAGCAAATACTCCAGTTATCTCTTCTCTCATACATTCATCCACTCATCTCTCCTATAACTATAAACAGATATCATTACTTAATTCCATCCACCCACTTGTCTTTAAGTCATTGCAGAGCCTTTGTCTCAACCTCACTTTTATCCTTAGGTCTGTAATTACAACTATCCACATTTCACCCTTGCATATCTCAACTTCACGTACATAAAAATTCTCCAGCCCACACATTCATACCGAACCAATGCATCAAGCCACTCAAAAGCAGTGCCACAGCCTGTTTACCCCAACCACAAATTATAAGCAAAAACGTGTAAAAGGCAAGAAAATCGAAACGCGAAAAAAAAGACAATCTGGGTATGGAAGTATGTGTGCGAGTGGGGGGGGGGGGAAGAGTTGACTTGTGTTCTCATATCAATAGTGTATACTTGTTTTTTCCCAGTTAGTTAAACTAGAGAATGTTTCCCAAAGAAAAACTTGCCTATGTGTGCAAAAATTGTATGCATTGGAACTCAACTTGGGGTGCCATCAATTAGGAGTTAACTGCATGCCGTACGGAAAATCCATCCAGGACACCACCGTATATTTGCATAGAATTACGGAAATGCAACTCCAGCAACGAGGACTCTGGGATGCATACGACCCCCCCCCCCTCAACATACAACGGTCCAACACCCACAACCAGAAAAAAAAACCAAAACTAGATCAACCTCTGCAGAGTCTAGTGATCACACTTAATGAGCTAATACGTACACTTAGCCCCCCTTCCTTCCCGCTAACCAACAGCAAATATGTCGTCTCAGCCGGTTTCGGACAATCCAGTTTTCGAAGGCTGGAGAAAATGTCGCGACGAAAACAGCTTAAGTGCGGGTCTCGCTTTCGGCCAAAGGCGAGATAAAAGCGCGCGAGACGAGAGGCACTTCGGGAGGCAATTTACACCAGTTCTTCGGCTAATAAATTTCGCGCTATACATCGCAGCTTCTCGCCAGCGCTCAAAGGCCCTCCCTCGCACCTACACAAAATCTTAATAGAGTCAAGTGCCACATCAACTACAATTAATTGGCCTACCTGCTCCTCAATGATAATGAAAAACAAAAAATATGAACAGCAAAATTGGCCGGCAACCGCAACCCGATACAAAAGCACAAACAGGTTCAGCCTTCAATAGAGAGCAACGGGGGATGGTCAAGGGGTAAGGAAAACCTCCGGCAGAAACGGAGAATTCTAAACGTCAAGATAAATGAAACGCCCTCAGCGTAGCGCACCCCCCCCCCTCCCACACTCTCACCCCAACTGATAATAAACTAAGCATTGAAAAGACTGCACTGGGCGAACCAAAGGGATGGTCGGAAAACTAAATAACCTATCAATTACTCAAATTTATTTATTTTCCCATACACAACTAGTTTCAACGCTTTTCGCCTCGTCTTTTAATTGCCCAAAGAATTGTGAAGTTTGCAAGCTGGTTTAATAAAAAAAAGCACATACAACATACATGCACATGATCGCAATTAAGTCTAATGATAGCATCAAGTGTACAACTGTACAGGTGAAAGATGAGGCGAGAATGCTAAAAACTATTTTGGTACTGAAAAATAAATCTGTTCTCAAATGGTTTTTAATGTCTCATTTAACCAGCGTGTACGATATGCAAGCGTCTAGATACCAATCATTTAGCCTTGCTTTTTGAACTTTGTGATGATGTCGAGAGCAGGAAAATAGGTACTAACCATAGCAGTTTCTAACGGAAACACGAACAGTAAACCCCCGATAGCCAAGCACAGCAGTTGCCAACAGCAAAATCCCGGACCGGAGAGAGCTTCCGTCCTCTCGCCTTCAATAAAGACTACCACGGGAAGGGCTAAGGACGAGAAGCACATCTAAGCTCCTACAAAAAAAAAGCGAAAATGAATAAATGGCTCTATTATTTATTCACTCTAGACCCTCTGGTTACCGCCTACGATTGCAGACTCCAAGGAAGGCAAAAATAAGTGAATTAAAAATAAAGTTCAACTTTAAAAAAACAGGAAAAAAGAAAACTATAAAAAGAAACCAGCACGATCTACCTGCAAAAGCACCCAACCCTCCAGCGCCAAGAACAAGCTGTAGTGACAACACTCGTCAAGATACCGGTGCATAGAACCGCACACGAATCTCGACAAAACTAGGACATTCAATCAAAGAGTGGCGCAGCAATGAGGTAACACCGAGAAGTCCTCGCAGAAAGCTTTGGGGGAGCTCTCCAACCTGCGGTGCTGTATCCCTTGATTGTGTCTGAATTGGAGAAGAGAGAAAATGGCGAAGCTTTCGAGGATTGAGGGTAGATCCAGAAGACTCGGGGTCACAATGGGAGCCAACTTAAATTACCGAATTTCGTCTCCCATCGCGATTGCAATGTAGTCGGAACTCGGAAGGAGAGGTCCTGCCATGTAGTCCACACAGACTGGTGTAGTGGATCAAGTCCACCTTCCGCAATACAAGTTAGGCTGAGGATGCGTAAAACTAGCACCCGTAGTCAAGCTTCAAAAGAACAAAAGATCGATAGAAAATCAAGCAAGTAACCCTATCAGCACCTCAGGTGCTGAACGTCACGGAGCGAAGAATATCCATGGCGCGGGTACAAGAGACCCTAAGGTTGTGAATGAAATTCCCAGGTGAAGCGTCGATCGAAAGCAAGACCAAGGAAACTGCGAATCCACCACTTTCAAGCAAACCCAGTTGAGAAACAAGTCCGGTCGGATTGTAGCCGTGGATGACGGCAGAAGTGCGCATCACCTTAGTTTCGGCCAAGGAAAACTCAAACCTGTGCGCTTGGACATAGTGAGAGATACAGTTCAATCCAAATATTGTCTATGTAGAGTCGTAGAGCGAAGATAGAAAAACTCCCGGCAACACATGTGACACCGTTGATGCTCGGGAAAAGTGTGGGACACTGAAGACAGTTCCTTGTAGGGTAGGAAAGGGGCTTCCCCACACGCACGCGGAATCGACGATCTCGCAAAAACTTAGAAATACAGATTAGGCGACATCCCCTCGCCCCGATCATGTGTAGAATCTCAATGATATCGTATCGCCATGGGGTATCATAGGCCTCTCATATGGCATTTTCTAGTCGGAGGAGAGCATCAGACGTGGAGTGGAAGTTGCAGAAGACAGGTGGCTTCCGCTGTCCAGGAAAAAGGCTAGTATAACATTTACCAATTTCTCCTACAACTTGCACACACACCAAGTTAGAGAAATTGCGCGGAAACCGGACGGGGTACTGATTAGCAAAAAGCAAGCACAGTAGAAATTATCAGGTTGTCTGGGAGGAAACCCTCTGTCAATATCCTGTTGGAAAAATCAAGCAGAAATGCCATGTCTCGATCACTTTTAGAGTCGAGGCATAGCATACGTGCCATTGCCAGCGCATTAAGCGAAAACGGAACGCAACTCAACGTAAACTTGTTGTCGAAGGGCTCGCCATTTCTGGTGGTTAAATCCAGTCGGCAGTGTTCGGCGATACATGACGTGCATAAAATGCTAGCGGAGCAGCATCTGGGCGATAGAATGTTGAGGAAGCAGCCTAATCAAGCGACCTAAACTCCATTTCCCGAAATGCAGACTGATGCACCCGCTCCAAGCACCACCGATGCGGTTTCTCAGGCGGCACTAAGCTAGAAAATTATAGTTGAATGGGAATGTAGTCACACCGTGAAGGTCATCGACCAAATCGAGTTGTGCATCCGGAAGGCACGGAGACAGATAGAAACAGGAAAATGGAGCGGTTCTCTGGAAGTGATGCGTAAACTCATACATATTTAGGACACCTATCCCCAGCTCGTTCATCAGGTTGGCAGGACTTGACCCCTAGGATTGATCGAGTAGTCTCCCCAGAGGTGTTGCCGTATGCTTACCAGTGAGAAATCCGGGCGGTATTGGGTGTACAAGGCGCTGTGACCGCGAGAATTTGGGCTAGTTATGCGAGCCCGGTCCAACCTTGGCTGGGGAAGTGGGAGCGGAAGTTCCCATGGTGCTGTCTTTTCAATGGACGGGTTTGCTTCCTGTGTTTAACGCCTCGGTGGAGGAGCGAGGCCATCTCACCTTACGGGAAACGGTCAAGCAAGGATTTTTTTTTAAGGGGCTATATGGCGACTGCCCACTTGGGCATAAGTCGCCGCAAACAAACAACCTAGTTTTAGACTAATTTAAAATAAAAATTTGAACAGAAACAACAATAAAAAAGGGAACAATTAGTAAGAAAGCTCCAGAGTCGGGAGGAGGTCCCCCTCCCCCCGGCGCAGGAGCCTGCAACCTACAAAAAAACAAACAAACAACAATAACAAAACTAGTTAAATACAAGGGAGAAGGCTGGCATCCCCCCCGAAAGTGTAAAAGTCCACAAGTCTAAGTGCACGAACTCGTCTCGAGTATAAGGGACAGGCGGTAGCGACCCCGCCCAGCCGGTACCGGGACAGGTAAAGTGCGCGAATATCACCCAGACTGGGACATTGGACAAAAATGTGCCGAACAGTTAGGGAGACGACGCAGGCGAGCGCTACATCAAATAGCGATGCGTCCCACGAGTGTGTCCGATTCGGAGACGAATATGAGCCTCCAAGGTGAGGCGCCGGCCAAATACAAGACCAAGGAAACGGTGCGAGTACACCACTACCAGGCGTACCCATTAAAAAACAAGTCTGGGTCGGGGTGGAGCCGTGGATCGCGGTAGAAGTGCACCACCTTAGCCTTGGCCAAAGAAAACCCGAAACCTGTGCGCTTCGGTATAGCGAGAGACGCGGTTCAATGCCTGCTTGAGTCGACGCTCCAGAGTTGGAACCGGGCCGCGCCAAAAGAGATCGAAAGGTCGTCCACGTAGAGCGTAGCGAGAACATCTTCCGCCAGCACCGAGGTGATGCCGTTGATGCTCAAGGCAAAGAGTGTGACACTGAGGACACTTCCCTGCGGGACACACTCTTTCTGTTCCTTTGGGGCGGAGAGAGCTCCACCGACCCGTAACGGAATCGAAGATCTCGCAAAAATTAAGATATAAACATTAGGAGGCGTCCCATTGCCCCCATCGTGTGGAGAGTCTCCATGATACCGTATCGCCATGCGGTATCATACGCCTTCTCCAGATCGAAAAACACCGTGGGGGAGTGCTGTCTACGAAGGAAAGCCTCGCAGACGGCATTTTCCAGTTGGAGCAGAGCATCCGACGTGGAGTAGCACTTGCGGAAGCCGCACTGTGCAGAAGACAGATGGCCTCCGCTGTCCAGGAAAAAGGCTAGTGTAACATTTACCAATTTCTCCATCAACTTGCACACGCAAGAGGTTAGAGCGATTGGGCGGAAACCGGTCGGAGTAGAGTGATCTCTCCCCGGCTTGCAAAAGGAGAGCACAGTAGCGATTCACCAGGAATCTGGGAGAAGACCCTCCTCCGAGATCCTGTTGAACAAATCTAACAGAAATGCCATGCCTCGCTCACCCAGGTGTCGAAGCATGGCGTACGGGACATCGTCCGGACCATGGGCCGTGTAAGCGCACGAAGCGAGAGCGGAGCGCAACTCACTCACAGTAAACTTGTCGTTGAAGGGTTCTCCACCTCTGGAGGTAAAGTCCAGCCGGCGGCCTTCAGCGACATCACGGCGTGCATTGAATGTTGGCGGAGCAGCATCCCGGCAAACGAATGCGGAAAAAAAGGTCGCGAAGGATTCCGCCACGGACGCGGGGTCCGAGATTGTGGTCCCATTCTCCTGGAGAACGGGAGAGGGGTCCTGCGAGAACTTGCCCCGAATCCTTTTAACTCACTTCCAAACCTCTGCTAAAAGGGTCTTCTCGTTAAGTGAAGACACGTATGCTCGCCAAGAATAGCGGCGGGCGTGCTTCGAAATATACCGGAACCTAGCCCTAGGTTCCGGCAAAACGGCCAGACGTTCTAGGAATAGCGGTCAGGCCCGCGGCGATGAGGTTGCCGGAGAAGAACTCAACGGCCTCATCTACCGACCTAAACTCCTCGACTGAGATAGAGAATTCAGTCATTTCCTGAAATGTAGGCGCCCGCGCCAAGCACCACCGAGGTGGGCTCTCAGGCGGCAGTTGCCGTGAAAATGATAATTGAATGGGAAGGTGATCACTACCATGGTCATCGACCACCCCCCAATCAAAATCAGGCTGTGCATCCGAAGAGCACAAAGATAGGTCAAGGCAATAAAATGAAGCGGTTCTCGGACAGTGATGCCTAAACTCATCCACGTTTAGGACACCCATCTCAAACTCTTCGATCAAAGCTGCAAGGACTTGTCCCCTGGGATTTATTACTTAATCTCCCCAGAGAGGATGCCTGTCGTTCAGATTTCCAAGCAAGAGAAAGGGCCTCAGCAACCGTGCCACGACGCGGCGGAAGTCCCCCGCGTCGATGTCAGCTGACGGTGGAATGTACGCAGAAATGACAGTATACCTCCTATCCAGGTGAAGCTGCACAGCAACTGTCTGAAAGGAGGTATCTAAAGAGAAAGGAAGAACGGATACATCATGCCGAGTGTAAACCGCGCATCCCCCAGCCCGGCCATCTCGTGGTGGTTGGGTCGCAAGACCCTTATACCCCGGGAGGGCGGGCAGGGGGCACGCGCCTAGCATGGTCTCCTGCAGAAAGATAGCTAACGGCGAACGGGACGAGATGAGCCTCCGAAGCTCCTCCCAGTTGGCCCGGAGTCCACGGCAATTCCATTGAAGGAATATGCCCTCCAGGCCTAGCTCGGAGGAGATGCTGGGGCCCTCCTCGAACAGAAGACCCTCACGGGAATAGCCGTACGCTTCCCGGAGGCAGAACCCCGGGACCTGTTGGCCGGACAGAGCGCTGAAGGCGCTGTCGCCTTCGAAGACTTATTGGGGAGGTTCGGCTCGCCATGCCAGTCTTTTCCTGCCCCCGCCTCGAAACCTTAGGTGGGCGTTGCGGCTTCGGAGAGGGGGGGGGGCTCTTTTCGAGGAACTAAGGTCTCCGAGCAACTCGCTCAACCACTAGGCGTGGACGAAGGAGCCAAAGCTCCTTTGTTGCTGTCCTCCTTTCGGGGGACAGCTTTAGGATCCCCGGAACATGGCCTAGCCACCAACTTCAAGGGTGTTGCCTCATGTGAGTCTAACGACTCGGTGAAGGCGCGTGGCCGTTTCGCCTTACGGGAAACGGCCACGCTGGGGGAAGAGGGGGGAGCCCTGGTTTTAGCCGGGGCTGGGTGTGAACCCTTTTTGCCGCCAGCTTTACCAGGGGAGCGCCGGGGTTGAGTAGAGCCCGCAGAAGGGCTCCGAATGGGCGCGGCAACAACCGTGCTCGTTGGCCTGGATGGACCAGGAGCAGAGGGTGCCTTTCTATCTATTGGGGCATATGACGTCCCAGGCAGAGCCAGGTGCGTCAGGACCAAGTCCTTTGCCTCGCGGAATGAGAGTCGATCCTGGGCCTGAACGGCCAGGATTTTTTTCTCAAGGAGATATGCACCACATTGCTTCGAAGAATCGGGGTGCGGCTCTCCGCAATTGACAGACTTGGCCACACACGATTTAGACTTATCGTGTGCGGCCTTGGAGTAATTTACCCAAACTTCGGGTGACCCCGACTTTGCACGTCTACAAGAACGATTTGTATGGCCGAAGCAGTGACAGTAATAGCACCGCCGCAGCAGAGGCACGAATGCCTTCCCGCTGTAGCGGTACCAACCGGCACGCACCGACTCAGGGAGCTTGTCACAATCGAACGGACTAAGTCTAGGGGTGGGTCTCGAGGCCCCTCCCTGTTTTCTCATCACACGTTCGACCTTGACCGCCCCATGGTCAGCCAGCTCTAAGGTGATGTCCTCAATGGAGTAGTCAACGAGTTCCGTCGCATAAACTACTCCTTTCACAAAGTTCATGGTAGAGTGCGGCGGCACACTCACCGGGGTGCCATCAAGTGTCCGAAGAGCACTTATCTTGGCCGCCTCAGCGGGATTCGCCGCATTCGCCAGAAGGCTCCCGTCCGAGAAACGGGTCACCTTTGGCTCTCTAACAATTGCACTAGCTAATCCTCTCCTGAGATTGATCATGTTGCCCTTGGCCAACATGGTGCCATCAGTGGAGCGAATAACGAGGAAGCGTTTGAAGCCAGCAGGCTCGAAAACGCCAGGTAACCTCTGAATGAGGAGCCCCGATGTCATCGAGGCTCCGCCCTGTGCACTTTTGCTCTTTGTCCTAGTCAGGGGCTCCGTACCCGGAGGGGCAGAGGGGCCGGATGTGCCGATCTTGGCTTGGGCGCTTGCCAAAGTGGCAGCAGACCCATCCGTCCCAGAAGCCCCAGCGGATGGAGAGGAGCCCCGAGTCTTCTTAGTCTTTTTTTTCTTCTTCTTTTTAGGAGAGGAGGGCGGGGAATGAACCCGCTTCTCCCCTCCGCCGGCAAGAGCCCCCAGGCCAGATGGACCGGCCTCAGCCAGGTCCTTCTCCGAAATGGAGAAGGTCCTGGTAGTCGCAGGTGCACCTGTTGGAGGAGATCCCTCTCCTCCTTCTACTGTCTCGGAGACCCCAGCCATTTGAGGAGGACCTTGCATAGGGGCGGATTCGGGTTCGGTGCCTGGCGCCCAGCCCGGATTCACCCCCATGGAAGGCTCTACCGTCTGAGGCTGGGTTGCCTCAAGGACTTTGTCTATCTCAGGGGAGGCCTCCAGTTGGCAGAGTTACTAGTCATGTGTGGGAAGTCACAGGCCTTAACCCCGGCAAGGTTTAGGATTCTTGCCAGCAGGTCTTTTGAGGGAAACGACCGAAGGGGCCTGGCTTCCCTCTCCCCCCTAAAGAGGTTTGCCCTACCGAGCCGCTTCAACGGGGGGCGGTCGGCAATAGGCTGCCTGCTGGCTTTCTTGGCAGTCCCCTTGGAAAGAAAAGAGGGGACTGCCGCTGGAAAAAGGGAGATGCCCGAAGGGGGTGAGGGGGAGTCCCCTACACCCGTACGTGTAGGAGAGGAGTAAGCGTGCTCTCCGGTTAAAGAAGTATGGAGGGTCCCCTCCGCAAGCATAGGGGGGGGCCTCCATTTTTTCGGTGGAGCTGCCCGAGGGCGGCTCCGTTGATGAGCAAGGGGGAATTAAGGGGAGATTTTGTTTTTTGGCATTATTGGGCATGATGACCCTAAATTTTCTGCGGGACGCAATAGCTCATGACCTCTCACAGTTGCCCGCATTGCAAGAGGTGCTTACAGGCCTGGCAGAGCCAGGCGCCGCCATTTCGGACCACTCCTCCCGCCTGGTGGCCTGGCAGTCCATCGGCATGGCGGCTCCACCTTGAACACGGCGTAAAAAGATAAGATGTGAGGAAGGTATGGGTGGGGATGAAGCAGGTTGTTAAAAAACATCCTCACAAACCGGAGCTGAGGGCCAAGGCCACTAAAGCGTTCCTAGGCTCTTACGACATACAAGGTGACAAGTTGATGATGTGGCCGCCAGCCTCTAGGGATCTCACCCCAATCTAAATATTGTGGTCCATCATAAACTTTTATTCTGATGAACGTCAATTTTAGTCTAGAGAAGTCTTATGGGTGGCCATCAAAGCTGCAGCATAGGCAGTTCAACTTAATACTATTAAGAAATTGACAGATTCCATGCATGATAGGATTTTTGAAGTCATTGTCGAAATGGTACTCATTTGGGCAAATATATAATTCATGATGTCCATCAATCTTGTGTTGCAATTATGGTTTTCTTTTAAATATATAAACAATGTATGCTTAATGTTTATAATTATCCTTAGTTTTCTTCAAAATATGTCTATATTGGCTACTTCTATTCAAAAGCTATTACGTGTTCCCAAAAACTACGAATCTGAAATAAAAATTGAAGGAAGTTACACAGCAGAATGAAAAAAAAACCTTAGTGTTGCCATATTGTGCAGATCAGCTGGGAAAAGTTTCATTAAAATTGGTTCACAGAGAACGGTAGAAATCCTAACCTTTCCTACCAAACTATTAGCGTAGTTCAGGGTGTATTGAGGCATGCATAGAAGTCAAGGTCGTGCTGGGGGCGACAGGAGAAATCCTTAGTCTCGCAAGAAGAAAATAGGTCCGCAGGCGGAACGACAAAGATTTCCTTCTTGATGAGGTATGCGCCACATTACTTCGAGGAAGCAGGTTGTGGTTCTCCAACATTGACGCACTCGGCCATACACCATAAGGAAGGTACCCTGTCACGATCGAACGTGACGAAGTGTAAGAGTGAGTCTCGAGCTCACCACGCGTTCGACTTGACCACTCCTTAGTCAGCCAGCTCTTCGGTGATGTCTTCTAAGGAGTAGTTCACGAGTTCCCTCGCATAAACCACTGGCGAGCAATTGAGTGTCCGAAGAGCACTAATAATAGTCGCCACGGAACGATTCGCCGCATTCGTCTCTCCTGTCAGAGAGACGAGTGGCCTTCGGCTCTCCACGAGTCAGTTTCTCTAATGCTATCAATGGAGCGAATAACTAGAAAGCGTTTTAAACCAGAGGGCTAAAAAACGCAAGGTAGTCTCTCAATGAGGGCTCCGGACGTAATAAAAGCTCTATTTACCATATTTGAATTTTCGTCTTTGTCTTGGCCTGGTCGCTTGCCAAAACTGCCGCACATCTGTCTGTTCCCGTATCCTCGCGCAAAGGAATACGAACCCCTAGTCTTCTCTGACTTCTTACTCTTTTTATATTTTCGAAAGGAGGACGGAGAGTGAACCCGCTTCTTTGCATCCCCCGAAGGGCCTCAAGGTTCGACTTCGATTCTGTGTCTGGCACCGAATCCAGTTTCGCGTACAAAGAAGACCCTACCATCTCGGGCGAGGGGACCTCTGTGATCATCTTACTCTACGCTAAGCTGCCGGGTATACCGACCGGCGACTCAGAGGGCATATAACCCTTCACAAAAATCAGGGGAGGGAAGGGGGCTGGCATGCCGGCTCCAATCAAGATGGTAAACTCTCCAAAAGGGAGTCAGAGGAAACCCCCCAAAGCCATGGCAATTTGAGTGTGGGGCACACTCTCTCCGCAAGAAAATCTTCGGGGACGCCCTGAGAAAGTAGGGGGGGGGCGCACTAAACGAGTCACCCGAAGGCAACTGTGCACAAGGGAGTAATGGGAATCACCCTCTCTGCTAGAACCTTTGAGTGCGCAAGGGAAAGGGGCACCTGGGTAGGTGAAGCAGCCCGAGGTTGGCTCCAAAAGGAATAAAGAGGAACCCTTTTTATCGGTCGGGGGTGGTGAGGGGGGGGGAGCCCCTCCACCAAGATATGTGCGTAATTGAGGCGACGTAGTCGCTCATAGCCAGATTATTAAATTCTCTGCCCCTGCTCGCGTCTGCCCTAAATTGAGTTGGGCCTCTTGCGTGCCCCGGCCGATGTAGGTGGGACTGTATACGCCATCACCCGCACTCCCTGGGAACCCCAGACCAAAACCTAACGATGGCGTGGTAGGCGGGTCTAATTGGCGGTTCCAGCTTGGTGACACACCTTGGAGAGGTCGAGGTACCACGTGCACATCTATTGCAAGAGGAGCCAGAGCCGTATTTAAGGACGGCAGTACAAGGGGCCAAAGAAAGGGGAGGAAGATAAAGGTGACAATTTGAACAAGTTGGGAAAATTAGTGTTGACCTTTCTTTGCACGTCGACAAGATTTACTCGTATGGCCGTAGCGGTGGCAATGCTCACACTACCGCGGTCAGGCTACTATGACCTACTACACACGGTAGATGGCAGCCAACACGTACCGATTCAGGGAGTCTTTCAAGGTCAAATGTGACAAGTGTATCTGGTTTCGAAATCCCTCCCGCCTTCAACACCATCAACCATGACTGCTTCACGTTCTGCCATTTTTTCAGTGATGTTCCCTGTTCTAGAGTACCGTTTTTACAAAGTTCGTTATTGAGAGTGGGATCACCCACACACAACGTGTCCGGAAATCACTAAATATGAACCTCTGGGCCAAATTGGCCACAATGACCAGAAACGTTTTGATCTCAGAAACAAGCTAGATGGAACATTTGTCAATCGGACATTTTTCCGTTGCGCAGATAACTTGAAAATGTTAAAGCCGGTAGGCTCAAAGGCGCCCGGCACTCTCGAAAGGAAGGGCTTGTTCGCCATCATGGTGGGGAAGGCGATGCTTTTACCCCTCACGCTCATCTATGGACCAAGGGGCCTGTAAAATCAGAAAAAAATCGTAAAAAAAACGCCCTCAGCTGAAAACCCACCTCCCGAAGAATAGGAACCCTTATCCATCTTTTTTTTTTATTTAGGCGAATAAGTCCCCTATGGAGGGACCTAAACCCGAGTGGGATCGATGGATGCTGGTCTAATGGCGCACACTTCACGGCGATCGCGCCCCTATCAACCCGAGTGAAATTAACCATGGGTGTCACTCCATCGAAGCTCCCCTCTTCACATGGAAAAAGCCGCGTCGTTTTCAGAATAAAAGTCCCTGGGGACAGACATTTGCAATCACACGTTACTGTTGTTTGCTGGGGGCATCTTGGCGCCGTCGCACCGGCGGCGTAGGGAAAATCCTATAAAAAATAAAGAGAACTACAACAATGGAATGTCCAAGATAACTTTTATAATGGAGAAAATAAAGGATGTAAAAATGTCAAGATAGACGCAGATCTTCTCTGGACATTGGGGCCTTGGAGGGTACACAATCCTCCATGCCATCAGCGGAAGCTCATCAGCATGGATCGAGGAATGAGGGATAGAGAGAGGGGTGTGCCAGTCTCCTTCGGCTCTCAGCTCTCTTCGGAAGCGAGAGGCAGCCCTCTTTCATCTCGATCGGATAGGAGTCACTTTACAAAGCTTATGGGGTTGGCGGATCTCCACAATAGATAGGGCAGCTTAGAAGGTGGCTACCAAAGAGAAATACGAGCCTAGAGTGAAAGGGACCGTGCCCAACTGGGATGAGTGCATGGTAGGCGACTAGCCTACCATAATTTTTATTATAAAGCGCGATTGGCGACTGCCATCAAGGGCACAAATCTCAGAAAAAGTCTTTAGGCTAGGATTAGGCTATTTTACTTAAAAAAAGATGCCTACAAAATTACCCGTCGTCCAAGAAAGGTGAGAACGGGCTTGTGCAAAAAATACCAATTAAATTAATTAATAATGAAATGTCTAAAATAAAGAAATCCCAGGTAGTTTCAATCTAGTTTAAGAGTGCAGGGGGCACTGGGACCGGAAGAGCTTTTTACTCAAGGTGCCAGGTGAAAGCCTACCCTCACCTCTTAAATAATGGTTAGTAAATTCCTATTCCAACAAAAACAATTTATCGGCACCTACAGGGAGCCATAAAAGCTCATACATGGTTGAGCATATTAAGAATAAGGCTATTTTGGGTGGAACCTCCTTTAATATTTGTAGGCTACACGGTCGTAATAACACTGTAACAAAATTTAACTTTTTGTCCACTACAAATATTAGAATAACATTTTTTTAATGTAGTTTTATGTATATATTTAAAAAATGGAAGTC
Organism: Ceratothoa steindachneri; assembly: GCA_963969495.1. Classification (NCBI taxonomy): domain Eukaryota; kingdom Metazoa; phylum Arthropoda; class Malacostraca; order Isopoda; family Cymothoidae; genus Ceratothoa; species Ceratothoa steindachneri. The sequence continues at coordinate 166,571,482 of OZ018325.1, read as the reverse complement.
ATTTTTATCGAAATGACCAGTTTTTCGTAAGTTGCCAATTACTATTTTTGTCAAATTTTGAAGATATTTAACGAACTTCAGTATTTTATTTCTTATTTTCAGGTTATTTAACTAAATAAAATTTTAAATAAAAGCAACAATTTTAATTAAAATGCCAAGAGGAAAGTGCAAAAATAGCCCAGATAAATTTTGCTACATCTTCTCTAGTGAAAAAACTATAATGTGTATTTTGGATATAAAATTGGCGACCAAGATAAACCATGGGCACCACATATCTGTTGCACGACATGATTTAATTCTTTATCAAAATGGTCTAAAGGAAAATTTGGTGTTCCAATGGTATTGCGAGAGTCCCAAAATCATGCCAGTGACTGCTATTTCTGTTTGGTAGATATACAAAGTAACTAATTGTTTATTGTCCACTGTACCTATATTTTGAAGTAATACGTATACTGTAATATTATTTTTTTTAAATATAAAATTAATTAAGTTTAGAACCACTTTATTGTAATCACACATATGTACATACATAACTTTAAATTTTACGCATATAATTTCCATACTTTTAGATAAAACAATGAAGTGCGCTTCAGCTGTGGTATATCACAACCTTAGATCTGCTACTCGGCCTATACCTCACTCAAAAGACATTCCAGTACCTGAACCACCTGCAGGAGAAATTGTTTTGTCTAACTTTGATGAATCAGATATGGAATCATGTGAACCAGAAACTGAAACTTATGTTATTGAAACTGTTGATACTACTCTAAAACCTTTCTCACAACTTGATCTAGATGATATTGTAAGAGATCTAAACCTAACAAAGCAACAGAGTGAATTACTGGCCTCGAGACTGAAAGAAAGAAATTTAGTAGCAAAGATGTTTCGCATTCGATCAAACAATTTACAAGACAAATTTTCATCTGACAACAATTTATGCTACTGTAATAATATTCCACGTCTCTTTGAAGAATTAGATATACATTATGAACCCAGTCAATGGAGACTTTTCATTGACGCTTCTTTATAGTAGTAAAGCCGTGCTTCTGCATAATAGAAATAAACTACCATCGATACCAGTAGCTCACTCTGTTGTTTTGAAAGAAACTTCTGAGAATTTATATTTCATTTTAAAAAGCATTAAATAAAGTGAACATAAATGGTTGATTTGTGCTGACCTTAAGGTAGTAACCATTTTAAATGGCTTGCAGTCAGGCTACACAAAATTCATGTTTTTTTGTGCCAGTGAGACAGTAAAGCTCGGGAAGAGCATTCATTACATACGCTCAGAATGGCCTTTAAGAGAAGGAAAACATAATTTTGCTATCACTTCACATAAAATTAGGTTTTATGACCAGCCATTTTTCTTATATTTAAAAACAAAATTTCCAAAGATTAGTGATGCTAAAATTAAAGAAGGAATCTTTGTTGGGCCTCAGATTCGACAACTTATGGTAGATAGTGAGTTTGAGGCAAAATTGAGCAAGCCGGAATTTGAGGTCTGGCATAAGTTTCAAAGGTGTATGTAATGGTCTCTTTGGAAGTCACAAATCAGAAAATTACCACATTCTTGTTCAGAATTTTATTAGGTCTCATAATGAATTGGGATGTAGTATGTCAGTAAAGGTGCATTTTTAGCATTTCCATCTGTCTTTCTTTCCAGAGAATCCAGCAGACGTCAGCGATGCGCATGGTGAAAGATTCCACCAAAATATTGCTACTATAGAAAATCGTTATAAAGGTAAATGGAGTCCTGCAATGCTTGCTGACTTCTGCTGGATCCTTCACAGAAGATGTTGTGCATAAAGAGAAGCCTAAATATCCTAAAAATATATGACTATTGTATAGATTTAAGCAATTTTGAAAAAATCTTAAATTTTCATTATTTTTTAAATATATTTTTATAATACCACACTCTGAAATGTATTAAAGGACTTATTAATTTCTTCTGATGAATAAGCTTTTTGTTTCCAATTATCTTTGTACTTTTTGTCAAATAAAATAAAAATAATAACAAATAGTTCATACCTTTATATACTGAATAATATATTAATAAAAAAAATACATGTGAAGATTACAAAAAAATGAAGTCATTTCATGAAAAATATAGGTCATTTTCGTAATCTACGCAAAAAACTACAATAAAAGACTGCTTTCTCATTTCTGTAGCAAAATCATTGTTGGACAGTGTAATTATTGTGTTTGGAGCAGTGACTACGTCTTGTAGTAGATGGTTCCAAACTTGAACGCCACGAATTAAAAAAAAAAGATTGAAAATTAGGCGAATAAGTTCTCTCTTTTACCGCAAAAAATGAGCCGTCCACAACCTGCACCCATAAGAAACCCGCCAACCTCCCTCTCAGTGGCTCGTTTTCGCTCAGAGTCATGACGTTAGTTCCGTCCTGATTTTCTCCTCTCAATAACTGCTGAGGAATTTTTGCACCTCCTATCAAATCGCGCTCCCAATGGGAACTTGCCCTGAAGGACACTGGCTACAGTACAATAAAGGGCGACAAAGGACCTGTATGAACTCTTAAACGCCAACTAAATGGCCGAAGGTGGTGGCAGGTGCACATTTCTAATTTACTCAACGCTGTATCCACCTGCCACCCTTAGGACCGGTTTATTCCTGGCGGTGTTTATGGGTTGCCCGCTAAAATCACTCACCCTTCCAACAAACTTCTCGGGTAGGTTTGTACCTTTGTGGGCCAACATTCCGAGTACGAACAAACTCCTCGGGGTTGATTATACCTTCCTCACCCGAGCTGACGGGGGCGGGGGGTATAGAAATCTAGGATACTATTCCTCTCTGCTTGAACGACATTTGGGGGATCATTCACAACCCTCACCTCCCACATTCTATAGTCGAAATGTTGCGTTGACTACCAAGCCCCCCCCCCCGAGTACTTTCCTCTTATCACTTGGGTTCGAGAGGTGAGTAAGCGAACATCAACTAACGAGAGCATCGTACTCCCGACACCACTCGAGAAACGAACAAAGAGGTGAGATAAAAGAGGGGGAAATAGGAAGACTCTTCCTGAGCCTACTCACAATTAAAGCCGTTTGGAACCAGAAGGGACAACATCTCCATTCACTAGATGCAAGTTGCAGTGCGGTTCCTTATGCTAACAGACACCTTCGCGAGGTCATACAGAGAGAAGAGACCTGCGAAGCGGACGGCCGAGTGGATAAAACTCCGTCCACTGATCTGAGTTACGCTGAATCAATGGTTCGAATCTCGTCGTCGCTTTCTTTCTTTTACGATTGGTCTTTTCTTCCCACACATTCCCGATTGTGTAATCCAATGGTGAGATTATCAATTTCGAATAAGCAAAGGGTCTAACTAATGGAGAAAGTGGTGAATTAATAGATTTTCGCAAAATGTAAGCATCGAAGGCATTTTCAGGTGAGAAATTTTAAAAATGGACAAACAAATGAAGGGAAAGGGTGAATACCCTCTTTCACTTTTAGTTGGGTCTAAACATGAGCGGAAAAAAGTGAGAGTTTCAAGAGATTACCCGAGAGAGAGAGCGTTAAGTTCTCTTGGGGCATTGGGGTCGGGAGCAGGGGTATTGCCCCCTGCTACACCATCCACTACCTTGGGAGGTTGAAATGGCGACAGCAAACCATGGCATCCCCAAATACTGGTGACAGAAAGACACGAAAATGTTCGTAAGAACATTTCGCTGTGCGAGTGTAAATAGAAGGAAAATGAAAAGGATCGCGAATATAAAGCCTCGAAATCGAGAGGGGGGGGATACACATTAAAGCCCTCCAGTTTGGACAGTGCCATAGCCCGTCATAAGTAGAAAAAACGCAACCCTTTATTGCAAACGATGCAACGTCAAACACTCGAGGGGTGGACGATGTTACCCGGCAAAGCGCGCTCCGCACCCGTAGACTTTTCACAATTACTCGAGCGAACGGGGAAGGGGGGGTCGGAGGAATGAAAATCTGACACGAAAAGACGTACTAAGACACAATACCAGACTGGAAAAACTTGCAAAGAGGGTCGGTTAGAGTATTTAAATAGTCAGAAAGTTTAAGGTAATAATACACATTGTCATGATAATGACCAAAACTACATGCGATATGAGTGTACAAGATTAAAAGTCAACATTGAAAAGAATTCTTTAATCTCAAATTTTAAAACAATGTACTGTATCATCTCCAAGCAAGAATAAGACTAAAATACAGAGCTAGACTGATCAAACTACACACTCAATTGCAAGGCAAAGAGGAACAAACTGGGAACAAAAAAATACGAGCTAGTAGGTTCCTAGAAATAGATTTGGCAGATACATTTTTACTAGAGCTAATCATAGGAGCGTTTGACTATGAATCACATTTTCGGTTTTCAATATTGTTAGAATAGATGTGAATATAAATATTTCGTTCAAAAGTACGATACAAGGTGTGATTTTTTTTAGCATGCAAACATTCCAATCCTAATGTAGCCTTATTTCTACCTTATCCTTTACCCTATTTTGCCGGGGTCATTGTCTGTTTGGGATTTTTGTTTTGGGTTTTTGGGGGTTTTTTTTTTAATTAAGGGGCTATCTGGCGACTGCCGAATTAGGCATAAGTTGCCGTAAACAAACAGCCTAGTTCTAGGCTACTATAAAAAATTGAACAGGAAACAACAATAAAAAGAAATAACAATAACAAAGCAATAACAAAAACAACAACAACAATTAAACCGGGTTAAATAAAAGGGAGAAGGCCGGCCTCCCCCAAAAAGTCAATAAGTCCACCAGTCAAAGTACTCGTCCCGAGTACAAGGGACAGGCGGTAGCGACCCCGCCCATCCCGGTACCGGGACAGGTGTCGTGCGCGAAGATCACCCAGACTGGGACATTCGACAAGAATGTGCCGAACAGTCTGGGTGACGACGCAGTCGTTGCAATAGGGCGCAGGCGAGCGCTCCATCAAATAGCGATGCGTCACACGAGTGTGCCCGAGTCGGAGACGACAGAAAGCAACCTGAAGCCGCCGCGGCATTGGGGGATAGGTCCATGGGAACAGTCGCGGCGCAATGGCACGCAACTTTATGTTCCCCTCGACCGTCTCCCATCTTCTTTGCCAAGCAGTCCGAAGAGCTGCCCGTATTCCTGCCATGTAGTCAGTGTGAGGAAGAGCGAAACGCTGGTCCGGTCGCAGAGTCCTCGCGGACTCTTTGGCGCCCTCATCGGCGCGCTCATTCACCGCAATTCCTACATGTCCAGGAATCCAGCAGAAGATAATCTCGACATCTGCCCGGCTCGCCAAAACCGTGGCGTCACGGATATCGCGAACCAGGGGATGCGGAGATTCCAATGCCCCGAGAGCACTCAGGGCGCTTTGTGAGTCGCTATAGATCACAATCCGGTCTCCGAACCGGGCACGTCGCGTAATCTCCCGTACCGAGTGGTGTATTGCCACCAGCTCTGCCGTGAAGACAGACGCAGCGCATGGTAGAGCCCCGCTGACTTCAAACAGAGGGGATACGGCGTGGAAGCCGACCCCCTCTTGGGACTTGGAGCCATCCGTATACACTGGCACGGTACCAGCGTGACACGATGTGGGCTCCAAAAAGGTCGAACGCAATACTCCCGGCGCAGTACAAGCTTTGGGAGCAGAGGCGTGGCGACAAATAGCGAAATGTGGTACCCTCCAGGGTGGCGTCCTGGGCAGAACCAGGGGCGCCACCGGCCTGAGAGCTATATCTACATCTCGAAGGAGTTTCCTGGCCCTAAACCCAAAGGGCTTAGGGTATGACTGGCGTCTCTCGGCGGCATTGGCACCATCGAGATCAGCTGCGGATGCAGTGAGAGCTGTTGGCGACTGAGGGAGGCGCCGGGCTCGCACGTACAGGCGAGTGATGAACTGCACGCGGCGCAGAGCGAGTGGCATCTCCCCAGCATCGACCAACAGGCTGTCAATTGGGGAAGTGCGGACAGCACCGGTCGCAAGGTTGGGCTCGTCATGCAAGTCTTTTCCTCCCTCCGCCTCGGGGGGCCCTCTTTTCGAGGAACCACCGTCTCCGAGCCACTCGCTCCACCTCGGGGCATGGGCGAAGGGGCCGAAGCTCTTTTGTTGCTGTCCTCCTTTCGGGGAACAGCTTTAGGAACCCCTGAAGATAGCCTAGCGACCATCTTCAGGGGTGTTGCCTCATGTGAGTCTAACGACTCGGTGGAGGCACGTGGCCGTTTCGCCTTACGAGAAACGGTCACGCTGGGGAAAGAGGGGGAAGCCCTGGTTTTAGCCGGGGCAGGGTATGAACCCTTTTTGCCGCCAGCTTTACCAGGGGAGCGCCCGGGTTGGGTAGAGCCCGCAGAAGGGCTCCGAATGGGCGCGGAAACAACCATGCTCGTTGGCCTGGATGGGCCAGGAGCAGAGGGTGCCTTTCTAACTATTGAGGCATATGACGTCCCAGGCAGAGCCGGGCGCGCCAGGACCAAGTCCTTTGCCTCGCGGAATGAGAGTCGATCCTGGGCCTGAACGGCCAGGATTTTTTTCTCAAGGAGATATGCACCACATTGCTTCGAAGAATCGGGGTGCGGCTCTCCGCAATTGACAGACTTGGCCACACACGATTTGGACTTATCGTGTGCGACCTTGGAGCAATTTACACAGACTTCGGGTGACCCCGACTTTGCACGTCTACATGAGCGATTCGTATGGCCGAAGCAGTGACAGTAATAGCACCGCCGCAGCAGTGGCACAAATGCCTTCACGCGGTAGCGGTACCAACCGGCACGCACCGACTCAGGGAGCTTGTCACAGTCAAACGTGACGAAGAGTGTAGGGGTGGGTCTCGAGGCCCCTCCCTGTTTTCTCATCACACGTTCGACCTTGACCGCCCCATGGTAGGCCAGCTCTAGGGTAATGTCCTCAATGGAGTAGTCAACGAGTTCCCTCGCATAAACTACTCCTTTCATAAAGTTCAAGGTAGAGTGCGGCGTCACACTCACCGGGCTGCCATGAAGTGTCCGAAGAGCACTTATCTAGGTCGCCTCGGCGGGATTCGCCGCATTCGCCAGAAGGGTCCCGTCCGAGAAACGGGTCACATTCGGCTCTCTACCAATTGCACTAGCTAATCCTCTCCTCTGATGGATCATGTTGCCCTTGGACAACATGGTACCATCAGTGGAGCGAATAACGAGGAAGCGTTTGAAGCCAGCGGGCTCGAAAACGCCAGGTAACCTCTGAATCAGGGGCCCTGATGTCATCGAGGCTCCGCCCTGTGCACTTTTCGTCTTTGTCATAGTCAGGAGCTCCGTACCCGGAGGGGCAGAGGGGCCGGATCTGCTGGTCTTGGCCTGGTCGCTTGCCAAAGTGGCAGCAGACCCATCCGTCCCCACAGCCCGCGCGGATGGAGAGGAGCCCCGAGTCTTCTTAGTCTTTCTTGTCTTTTTCTTCTTTTTAGGAGAGGAGGGTGGGGAATGAACCCGCTTCTCTCCTCCGCCGACAGAAGCCCCTAGGCCAGATGGACCGGCCTCAGCCAGGTCCTTCTCCGAAATGGAAAAGGTCCTGGTGGTCGCAGGGGCACCGGTCAGAGGAGATCCCTCCCCTCCTTGTGCTGCCTCGGAGGCCCCAGCCGTTTGAGGAGGACCTTGCATAGGCGCGGATTCAGGTTCGGTGCTTGGCGCCGAGCCCGGATTCCCCCCCATGGAAGGCCCTACCCTCTGAGGCTGGGTTTCCTCAAAGACCATGTCTATCACAGGAGGGGCCTCCAGTTGGCCATCCCCTCCCAGGACATCGCAGGTCCCCTTGGCAGCTTCACCAGTCTTTTGTGGGGAGGCACAGGCCTTGACCCCGGCAAGGTTTAAGATTCTTGCCAGCAGGTCTTTTGAGGGAAGCGACCGAAGGGGCCTGGCTTCCCTCTCCCCCCTAAGGGGGGTTTGCCCTACCGAGCCGCTTGCACGAGGGTCGGTCGGCAATACCTGCCTGCTGGCTTTCTTGGCAGTCCACTTAGAAAGCAAAGGAGGGACTGCCGCTGGAGATAGGGAGGTGCCCGAAAGCACCTCCAGAGAAAGGGGTGAGGGGGAGTCCCCTACACCCGTAGGCGTAGGAGAGGAGTAAGCCTCCTCTCCGGTTAAAGAGGTATGGAGGGTCCCCTGCGCAAGCACAGGGGGTGGGACCTCCATCTTTTCTGTGGAGCTGCACGAGGGCGGCTCCGTTGTTTTAGGGAGAATTAAGGGGAGATGTATTTGTTTTGCATCATTCGGCATGGTGACCCTCTTTGTTTTACGGGACACAATCGCTAACCACCTCTTGCAGTAGCCCGCACTGCAAGGTGCTTACAGGCCCGGCAGAGCCAGGCGCCGCCATTCGGGACCACCCCTCCCGCCTGGTGGCCTGGCAGTCCATCGGCATGGCGGCTCCACCTTGGACACGGCGTAAAATTGATAGAATGTGAAGAGGAGAGGGAAAGGGATGTGAGCAAGGTATGGGTGGGGATGAAGCAGGTTGTTAAAAAACCTCCATCCCGAACCGGAGCTCAGGGATTAGGGAACAATGTCCCCTCCCCCCTCAGCCCCGATCCAGGGTGGTTGGCCTGAGAAGAAGGTCAGCATCTACCCTGTGAAATTAGAGGCTGACCAGAGAAAGTTGTGGAGAGGTTGTATGAAAAGCGACTTGGTAGGGGAGAAATCAGGCTATCTGAAGGAAGGAAGAGAGGCTAAGCTGGGGCCGGACGGAGCGCTGGATCCCGTCAGCACGGCGGCCAGGATGGCAAATCACCGCGCCCCTTACGGGGTGTTTTTTTTGGGGGGGCCCTTTATTATTTTTTTAGTCTAGCCTACCATTAGGCTATAAGATGATTACGGCCACTTATGCCCTAGTAGGCTGTCGCCAGATATATAAAAAAAAAATCGGAGTCATTGTCATACCGATACGAGTTAATTAATTTCGAAAATGCACGTTATCATGATTAATTTGTATAACCCTAAGAACCTCTTAAGGGAAAAGAAATAGGTTCGAGTGAGTTGCCAACCCTCACACATAAAATAACCTCCAAAACAGAACAAACAAATCTCCATTTTCCTGAAATGTTCTAATTTCCATGACAAGTGCGAAGTGACATCCAGTTGTTATTTGATATGGTGGTCACCACACGGTCGAAGCGCAGGTATGACTATATAAAACACCGCTATCATTTACACATGTTCCGTAATCTTGCGTGTCCGCCAATATGCGTCCAATTTCGTGTCCGCTTTCTCTGGCGTTCGAAGTCTAACGCCTTACCCCCTTAACTGAGAGCCCCAAACCTCATTAGAAAAAAAGCATCTATTCATTGTTCCTATTTTCTTTTATTCCCCAAAATTTTCTGTCTGTCCAACACCAAATTTTTCCTACACTGTGACCACGTAGGATTACAAGGGTCTCCCATTTCAATCAAGAAGGGGTAATTATAACCTCACCGCAACTCAATAATGAAGGACATAAGGTAAAGAATTTTTTTTTGTCTTAAACGACAACCATAACAACGCTCATATTTGTTTATTAAATAAATAAATCTCTCTTCAGGTATAGATTAGGTGTTTATGTACTTCGATGTGGGCATTCATGTTCAACTAAGATCACTCCTGATATTTAAATCTCCATTTATTGCATCAAAGTAGTGACGGATGACGTATTGACATCCACATCCATTTCAATAGGTTTACAATGACAGGGTGTGTCAGTAATTTATCGCCATTGACAAGTCAGAATTCCGAGCACGAGTGTTGTCTGGTGTCGTTTCTTTCTTCCTATCAGAGTAGATACTCGTAGACTCAGTGAACAGGATAGGACACGAAGCAATGGGTTTAAGTTGGACAGGTTTAGGTTCAACAAAGATTCGTAGGAATTGGTTTACAAAGCGAGTGGTAGATGAATGGAATAGGCTCACTGTTGTGTAATAGAAGCATCTTCCCTGCCGAGTTTGAAGAATAGATTGGGGAAAGGGTCTCGTATATGGTATTGATTACTTTTGTGCAAACTCCTTATTTTCTAAAGTTCTTAATTAAGGAACCAATATCATGGCTGAATTAAATCCTACAAAACTTTACAAAAGGCAAACTCTACTGCTTGGGAATCACGCCGGGAGCTCCAATGAGAAGATATAAAAGTGTTGGGGGTCAATCTGAGGGCGGTGCATATGAACAGGAGAGAAAGATCTGACACGATCCCAGTTAGTAGAGGTTCATAGTCAGGGATAAGTGAGTGCCAGAGTCATTGGGTAGTTTAGTGAATGAGGAGATCCGCTACTATTCATACAAGATTATAAAGTACCACCTTTCCTCTCAGAAGAAGGACAACCGGAAGTGCTTTGGTTCTTGTCAGACGAGAAGAATTTCTGCTAGGACGAGGTCGTGAACTCGCAAAACAACCGTTGATTTGGTATGTTACCTAACATGTACCGAGACCAAATTCCCGGTCCATATCATGGTATTTGGGGTAGTCAGTAGCAAGGGCCACGTTATACCACTGTTTATCTTCCCAAAGGGTTACATCAAGTGCCTGGAGTAGTTGGCGTTGCCCTGGATCCACGTGGTGGCAGCAGAACTGCACCCTGACACACAAACAGGAGGACCCAGCTTTGGCTGCGGACAATTTCTTTAACCACACCCCTCCTCCAGACTCTCCAGATAGAGGAACCAACGAGTCCCTGTGCACCACCAAGTTGGAGCTTAGGTCCAGGATCACCAAGGTTTTCGTCAATTTAAACAGGAGGGGCGTTGGAAAAGTCTGCAGCAAGTTTCGACGCCGCCTGAAAGCCGTGGTTGATTGAGACCGACGGCGACTTCATTGAATAATGAATAGTACAGTAATTCTTTTGAGTCTTTAACGTTTAATTTGGGTAAATATATATGTATAAATGAGCTATTATTTTCTTTTATATTGAAGTTAGGCGAAGAATGACCTACCCACCCAGCACTATGTACACGGAGTCCGTAACCATTCAACTGCCTTTCAGAATACAAAAGTCAAGCAAGTAATAAAATACAATCGTGGCACATTCGAGCGCACGATAATTATAATCCATTAACACGAATATATCTTCCTACTCCGCATTTATAGACCCGCAGTTTGCCCTCTGACCCCAAAGCCTGCCGGAAGACCTGTGGCTTTATATATCCTCTACATAGCGTCAGTTCCTTCAGCGTCGCCACTTTCTATACACGTGTATCTTTCCTACAAACTCTTCGTGCTAGGCCCTCGTTGTTATTGCGCTTTAAATTAGAGGCAAAAAAGAAACAACTTCATATATAAAAATGAACAAGATGGGTCGTAAAACCCTGGCACACTTCCAAGCTTTCAACTAACTGCTGAAATTGTGTATTACGCTGGTGTGTGTTGTATAACAAACTTCTTATCCAAGCAAAACAGATTCTCAGGCCAAGATGGCCACGTTTTTTGTTGTGCTAGTTTTTGCCAAAGGCTTTCGCCAAATTGGTCGTACAACGGTCAATGTTAAGATGGTGAGGTGGGAGGAGATTAGTTTGACAACTGTCAATATTAAGATGACGTGGAATCCGCACCAGCACGGAACATTCCCAGACAGTAAATTATGGCTCCGATTGTTAATTAAGCACACCAATTATTAGGAATTACAGATATCCCACCCACCAGGACGTCTGGAGAGATTTTATATATATATATATATATATATATATATATATATATATATATATATATATATATATATATATATATATATATATATATATATATATATATATTAAATATATCTATTTGTTGTTAATAGATCCCTAGGATCAGATGAACTCTGTTCTGAAATACATTAATGGGAGCGAACGCAAATCAGTAATCCCCCCCACCCATTAGGCATATTTTCTTTTTATTATTATTATTTTAGGAGACTATCTGGCGACTGCATACTTGGGCATAAATCGCCGTACTCGACCAAGCCTATTACTAGGCTATATTAAAAAAACATATGTAAAAAAACAACGATAAAAGATGACAGGCTAAAAAAGAAGAGGCAAGGAGGAGGGCGCTCCTGGCGTCAGGGGTAGGCCCGCCTCCCCCCGGCGAAGGGACATGCGACCCACAACAAGCAGTCAAATAAAGTGGAGGAGCCCAGCATCATCTAAAAGGTCGTAATGTTCACAAGTCAGTGGGCCCGAACTCGTCCCGAATACAAGGGCCTTTGGCGGAGAAGGGGTGGCAATAGTCGTAGTAAGACTAAAAAACTATCTAGAAAAACGTATTTAAATCAAAGTTAATATTAAAAACGTAGTTAGGGAATCATGATACCATTGGATTCTAATGTACCATATTCATTGCATTGTATTCTAATACACTATTTTTTGTTTTCTAGATTGTTCTCATTGCTGATCTTTGAACCTAAATATAAATTAATATAAACAAAGTACAATATATTTAAGGGACTGCCGTTCCAAAGGCAAAACACCCAAATTCGGTCATGTCTCCAATACGATGTCCAGCGCCAGATTGTAAGACAAATTGATCCAGCGATACCCCGCCTGAGGTCCTGCTCCGCCTGATCGACCTGCACGAGAGGAGGACCCCTCACCCGCCTGCCCACGACCCAACACTAGCAATCGCCTCCAACACACCTAAGGCAGAGAAGGTGAAGAGACCTGCTATATCGGCTGCTAACACGGGTGAAGAATGGGCATATTTTGAACAGCGATGGTTCGACTACAAGGCTGCCACACGGCTGGAGGGTCAATATGTGGTTTTATAACTACTCGAATGCTAAGACGAATCCCTCAGAAGAAATCATACAGACCTTTGGTGCCATTGCCTCTAGCAACGAACATTTTGTCCTCACCCACATCAAAAGCATCACCGTGCGCAAAGAGAACGTCATGGTCGATCGAATGCAGCAGCAGCAAACACGCCAGAGCCGTGAAGAGCCACTAAGGGCCTTCTCTGCCCGCCTCCGCGATCAGGCTGGTCTCTGCAATTTCACGATGGATTGCGTGTGTGACACAAAAGTCTATTATAGCAACATCATGGTCAGGGAGGCCCTCATCAGATGGCTCGAGGACGAAGAAATCCGCCTGGACATCCTTGGAGAGTAGAGATAAGACAAGTCTCTTGAGCAAGTTGTCAGGTACGTCGAGGCCAAAGGGAGCGGCAAGCGTTCGGCTGGTCTCCTCCTCGAGGGCAATGCAGTGTCGGCCGCCAGTTCCTACAAGCGGCGGGAGGAGGGACGACTGCAGGTCAAACTGACCAACACCAAACTCGTGGCCCCACCCTGTGGCCACTGAGGAAGGCTTGCTCACGGGCGGAGCTGGCAGGAACGGACCGGCATCACCTCGAAGACATGTGTCGCCAGAGACAACACTTTAAGCGCAGTGCGGACTGATGAGACCGCCGCCTTCGAGGCCTTGTGCTCCATCGAGGGAGTTCTGGCAACCGACGGACGCCAACCCACGCTGGAAGATCATGTATACGATGAATTACGTAACGTGTAGAGGAGACGCTTTCGACCCTCATCCCATTGTCGACATCTATGTCCGCGTCGCGCTATCTGACAACCGTACCCTCTGCATCAAGGACTACTTCCAAGCTGGGTCTGGGAGGGCGTCACCTCATCCCTGTCGCAATGAAAATGACTGCAGCCAATAACCATGACATCGACATCGCTAGAGCTCTCGTCCTGCGATTCTCTGTACCTCGTGAAACTCGTCAGATGGTATACTTCACAGAGTCGTCTGATAAATTGTTCCTCTCGAAACAAGCCTGCATCGCTCTAGTAATAAATCCCAGGAGGACGTACCCCACCATCGGTGAGGAGTACGGATCTGGCACCCCCACAGTCGAATCAATCACCAACGCGACAGCGCCAATGGCTGAACCATAACGTGGCGTGGGCAATATTTCGGCCGACACATTCTTCGGACGCCCAGTAAGTGAGCCCACACCACCGGACCACCAAGACGACATTGCCAATATGACTGACCAAATGGGCCGAGCCCCACCGCTATGGCTGCCTGCCACAGGAGTTCTTTGCTGCTCTACACACTCGTGACCGGAACTCTGATCGCGTCAGCACCCAAACAGCTTCAACATCGACTGAGGTCAAAGTCAATCACGGGAGAATATGTTCGCCTTGCCACCACCAACGACCCAACGATGTCGGAATTAAGTGAGAGAATGGCAGCCAGCTTCCCCGCTCTCCGCAATGACCTCCCCTCTGACCTCCGCCAATTCTACCATTTTTTGTTATCATAATTATTCTTAGGAGCCCATCTGGCGACTGCCTACTTAGGCATAAATCGCCGCACTCACGAAAGTCTAGTACTAGGCTACATTCAAATTACAATATGCAGAAAATACAACAATAACAATAAAAAAGGGGAAAAGGTCAAGAAGCAAGAAGCACGCTCCGGCGTCGGGGGGAGGACCACCTACACACGGCGCAGGAACGTGCAACATACAAAAAAATAAGGTAAATAAAGTGGAGGCCAGATTCCGCCAAAAAGTCATAAGTACACAAGCCAGTGTGCAAGAACCCGTCATGAGTACAAGGGACAAGCAGTAGCGACCCCACTCGTTCCGGTACCAGGACAAGTAACGTGGGCGAAGATTGCCCAGACTGGGACATTCAACAAGAATGTGCCGAACAGTCTGGGGGACAACTCAGTCTTCAAAATAAGGCGCAGGCGAGTGCTCCATCAAATGACAGTGCATCCCGCGAGTGTCCAATTCGGAGACGACTGAAAGCAACATAAAGCCGTCGCGGCATTAGGGGATAAGTCCATGGGAACAGTCGTGTCGCAATGGCACGCAACTTTAGGTTCCCTTCGACCGTCTCCCACCTTCTTTGCCAAGCAGCCCGGACAGCTGCCCGTATTCCTGTCATGTCATCGGTGCGAGGAAGAGCGAAACGCTGGTCTGGTCGCCAGTCCTCGTGGACTCTTTGGCACCTTCATCGGCGGGTTCATCCCCCGCAATTCCTACATGTCCAGGAACCCAGGAGAAGATAATCTCGACATCCGCCCGGTTTGCCAAAACCGTGGCGTAACATATCTCGAACCAGGGCGCTTTATGAGTCGCTATAAATCACAATCCGGTCTCCGAACCGGGCACCAGCTCGGCCGTGAAGACAGAAGCAACGCCTGGCAGAGCCCCGCTGACTTCAAACAGAGGGGATACGGCGTGAAAACAGCACCCCCCCCAACTCTTGGGGCTTGGAGTCATCCGTATACAGTATACACCTGCACGGTTCCAGCGTGACTCGAAGTGTGCTCCCGAAGGCCGAACGCAAAACTCCTGGCGTTGTACAAGCTTTGGGAGCGGAGGCGTGGCGACAAATGGTCAAATGTGGTGGTACCCTCCAGGGTGGCGTCCTGGGAAGGGGAGCCACCGACCCGAGAGTTATACCTAGCTCTCGAACGAGTTTCCTAGCCCTAAATCCAGAGGGCTTAGGGTATGACTCGCGTCTCTCGGCGGCATAGGCACCGTCGGGATCAGCTGCGAAAGGAGTGAGAGGTGTTGGCGACTAAGGGAGGTGCCGGGCTCGCGCGTATAGGCGAATAATGCACTGTGCACAGCGCAGAGCGAGTGGCATTTCCCTAACATCGACAAGTAGGCTCTCAAATGGAAAAGTACAGAAGGCACCGGTCGCATAAAACTCGCATCCGCAGTCGAGCTTGGAACGAACAAAGGATGGATAAAAAAAGTAAGGCAGTAGCCCTATCAAGAGCCCAAGCGCTGAACGTCATGGAGCGAAGAATATCCATGGCGCGGCTATAAGAGACCATAAGGCTGTGAATACAAGACCAGCCAATTCTACCAGTTTCATGAGGCCATCACTAGCTTCGATGGAGTTGTCCTCTACAATGACCACATCGTCATACCGAGTCCTCAAGGCATTTCATTCAGCCCAACAAGGAGTATCGCAGAGGTGCTCGCGAGCGGAGTGCTCGTTCTTCTGGCCGGGTATGAGACCAGATATTACCGCAACAGGGGTGCGCTGTTCACCTTGTAACAGCAAGAGCCAGTCACAACCTAGCGCACCACCTACACCACTACCCCAACCTGACCACCCATTTCAGAAGCTCTACTAGCGGTGGACAGGTACAGCAACTGGCCTATCTTAGAGGAGGCTACCAATGGTGCCGCTGGACTGATTTCTGTTCAACGTCGTATCTTCGTCAAATTTGGCATTACCACTATGAAGACTTCCACTTTCCTGCGTGATTGGGGTGTCCACCACCGTGAATCCTCAGTCGCCTTCCTTCACAGTAATTGCTGCGCAGAGGTAGGTGTAAGTGTGTGAAACGCTCGATTACACTGGTCTGCGTCAAAAGTCTACCTTAGGTTTTCTGTAGTTTCTTAATAAAATTGACCTCCTAAATCCGAATCTGGCATCCGTTTTTCTCTATCAGCTCCAGTTTTTGCGATACAAGGGGTGATAATAAATTTATAGTTTATACATGTCCTATATTACATCAAAATTTAAATAGTTTTTGCACTACTTTATTCGCAGTAAATTGTATACATTTAAGTAATTATGTTAATAAGTTTATATTTAGGCAAGTTAGGAATTGCTTAGTGGATGAGTTAAAAATGAACAGAAAATGTAAGAATAGCTCCGACAGATTTTGCTATGTTTGCGGCAAAGTGATTTTCCGAGCAGCAATGTACAATCTCTCCTGTAATTAAATCTTTGTATCATGCATATTTTGGAGTAAGGCTAGGAGATCAAGATAAAAGTTTTGCACCACGTATCTGCTGCAAGGGATGCTACATAAGTTTAAGACGCTGGAGTAAGGGCGAACAGAAGTCTCTCTTTTGGTGTTCCCATAGTGTGGAGAGAGGGCAAGGACCACACTACGGACTGCTATTTTTGCATGACCAATCTTAAAAGTGAGCATTGTATCAAGTATTTAAGCTTTTTGTATTATATGGCTCCTGAAAATGTCATTATTATGCATAGACTTAGCATAAAATTAAAAACTAACATAGTTCACTTCAGCAGCATGAACATATCTTTTACTAAACATTTATGTACTATCTGCAACTCTAAATCAATTCCTTTATGTAATATGCAATTATATTTTCCACAAGTATAAATAAGAAGAATAAACATAGTGTCACATATCCGGATGTTCCTTCTGCCAACAAATCCTTGCCCCATGGTCCAGGAATTCCTATACCTTCTCCCCCTGAACATATAGAGGACCATGAAGAGATTAATATGGAAGTTGGCAAAGATTATAACACATCTGAGTCTTATCAGTTTTCCACACATGATATGGTCGCAAGACCATTCACTCAAGTTCAGTTAAATGACCTGACCAAGGATCTGGGGCTTCCAAAGCAGAATGCACAACTTCTTGGCTCTCGACTTCGTGAAAGTAATCGTCTCGCTAAAGAAACAACATTTTTCGGGGGTACAGAAATAGAGAACAAGAGTTTCGAAGCTATTTTTTACCGCGTTCTTCCAGCTCTTTAGTATACTGCACCAATATTAAAGGACTTGTTGAGGCCCTTGGAATTCCTTACAACCCATTAGAATGGAGACTTTTCATAGATTCCTCCAGTAAAAGTTTAAAAGCTGTGTTACTGAATATTGGTAACAAGATAGCTTCCGTTCCTATAGGCCATTCAATCTAACTTACTGAAAGTTATGAAAATATGAAAAAAATTGCTGGATGCAATAAATTACTCTACCCACAATTGGAGGATATGTGATGACTTAAAGGTAAGATCATTTTATACTTGGCATTTCTAACCTCTTTGATATTGACATTTTCATTTTTAATTGTTAATACTTGTATACACCTTTTGGTCAACTTATGTTTTACAAGAATGCAAATCTAAAAATCATGAGTAATTTTTTATATATATATTCTTTTGTTGAAGTGTGTCCATATAGGTTAATGCATCCTTTTGGGTTAATGGGGAACTTATCCTAATTGAGAAGGTATACAACATAACTCAATAAACTAAAAATAAGATATACATATATCCAATTAGTTCCAATACAATGATTTAATGCATCGGCATACAGGATTTTTCAGTACATATTCATATTCTTATGTTTTTAGAAATATTACACTTTAAATCTACATACCATGCTAAATTTCTTTTCAGGTAGTGTCTCTTATACTTGGGATGCAAACAGACTACACGAAGCATCCCTGTTTCCTATGTTTATGGGACAGTCGTGCAGATAGTATGCACTATGAGAAGAAGGTTTGGCCTCCACGAGAAGCATTTAGAATTGAATCAAACAATGTGATAGCTGAACCTTTAGTGCCTCCTCACAAAATACTGCTTCATCCACTGCATAATAAAGCTTGGCATAATGAAAAATTATCTCAAAACCCTTAATAAAGAAAGCCAAGCTTTTAAATTTATTCTTCAAAATTTCCACAAATCAGTGACGCTAAGCTCCATGCGGGAATATTTGATGGACTTCAGATCAGGAACTTGATGAGAGATCAGCAGTCTGAGGCATCAATGATGGACATAAAAAAAGATGCCTGGAAAGCTTTCAAAGCTCTAGTTGACAATTTTCTAGGCAATAAAAGAAGCCCAGAATACGTTGCCCTGGTCAATCAGCTCCTAACAAGTCTCAACATTTGGGAGCTCGAAAGCCTATAAAGATACACTTTTTACAGTCCCATTTGGAATATTTTCCGGACAACTGCAGGGATTAAATGAAGAACAGGGGGAAAGATTTCACCAGGTCATAAAAACAATGGAATCCAGGTACCAGGGTTAAATGGGGCGTAAACATGCTTGCTGACTACTGTTGGTGTTTGAAGCGAGATGCACCAGATGAGAGGCACAAACGAAAATCGTCAAGGGCGTCTTTTCTTGGAAATTAGAATTATTTTCTTTATTATGCTGCATTCTTTAATTTTTTGTTTTATTAAAAGGATTATAGTTTAAATAGGTTTATTCCTGTTTCTATTATATAACAATAATAATGCATTATTATATCTAGGTTTTTTATTTTTATTTTTTCAGGAAAAATGAGGTAATCTCAATGAAAATGGTGTATGCTGTACTGAGAAAATCTGACATGATTGAACAAAAATACATTCATTTTTGACCTCAGGAGGTTTGATTCATTAAGAAACCACAAGGAAATCCTGAGGAATAGTATTTTTTTCAAATGCAGACCTGTGTTATGGATAACACGATACTGACAACTTCCAGGAGCCTTTCTCCAATACCGCAATACCCCCGATCGTGACACGCATCTATCGCCTGCCATGTGTATTTTCGGGCGCCCCATCAGGAACTTCATCCCTATTCATCCAGGCAAGTACCAACCACACACAACATGACAAGAGACCCTTGTGTCGCGTGAGGAGGCACTTGGCAACCGCCATATGCATGGAGACGAACGCCTCTCCAAGCATACTGCCTCCCTCTCCCCACTGGTTGTTGGGGACCATGTCCGCATCCAAAATCAAATTGGCCCCAGTTCTACAAAATGGGACAAAACCGGCATCGTGGTTGAGGTACGCCAGTTTGACCAGTAGTGGTGAGAGTGGATGGATCTGGACGTGTCACTCTGCGAAAGTACGTGCCTGTGATACTCCGAACACCCCTAACCATGGCGCCGGCCTATCAATGGCCTCTCTCCCTGCAACCAGGTCGTCAGATCGCACAGTGAGCGTCCCAGGTCACCCAACGCTTGCTGCAACCCCTAGTAACACCGCCACAGAGCCAATTACACCACCACCTGCCCCTACCCAGTCTACATCCAGTACCCCATTACCTGACCCAACCGATGACCATCCTCGCCAATCGCAGGGTCAGAGGGCACTGCAATTGCCAAAAGCCCTCCTACCTCACAGCAAGCAAGGCCTGAAAGAGCACCCCATGCCTGCCTTAGCCCCTACGTCGAGCCCCTCGCCCATCCGGCACATACGATGGTCTTGGTATTGATCGATCTGTCCTACTTCATATCAGTCCCTGTCGGTCCCCTCCATTGCATTCTAATGTATCATATTCATTGAATTGTATTCAAATTGTTGTCATTGCTAGTCTTTGAACATAAATATAGATTAAAGCAAATAGTGGTGTACTTATTTAGTAATCCAGCTATTTAGTCAACCTCAAGGACCAGTCAAGCTTCTCCGTATTGAACTATTCTCGCTGGCCCCCCCTCACCGAGAGCCACGACCAAGTTGAAAAGCAAGTTGTTCTTTTTTTATCGCTAATCTACCGAAAGACTAGTGGGGCATAAGTCACCGGTATCATCGATCCATAGCCTAATGCTAGGCTAGATTTAAAAATAAAACGCGCAAAAGACACCAAAACAAAAGCAAGGAAGCACACCCCGGTGTCAGGGGAAGGCATCCTGACACAGTGAAAAGATCAACAGCTCCAAACCGTATTGCCCCCTTAAATACTGAGCGGAAATTCGTTATCGCACCCTGAGAAACAGGCCAGAAAAAGCAAAGGAGCAAGGGAAGAGCCACCAGACTCATTGTAGTTCACCCCCTCTGGCAATCCATCATCGGACGAACCTGTACACGATAGCGCAAGGATAAATAACGGAGGGGGGGGGGGGTGTCGACATACGAAATATGCACAATCAAGGGGGAGGCGATAAAAGAAAAGGGGACCTAGACAAGGGATGAGTATTGCTCAAAAAGTTCCCTCTTTCCTTACTTTCGTAGAAGAAAAAAAACAAGGTTGAACCAAAATAACCTACAGAACGACAATACCGATCATCCTGTGGGACGGACGCCAAAATAAAATTAATAACAATCAAAGCCCAGGATGGCCTCCAACTCAACCCAGCGCGGACATACACGCACAACCTTTTCTATTGGTTCGAGATACCAAAAATCGTCGCCCTAAGGATGAGAACAAGTAATCTCTTAGCCACATTATAATTGAGCCCCATTTAAGAACTAGTAGACGAATTAGGATAGCATAGGGTTAACTAAATATGCGAGTCAACAACTAAGCTTGAACACCAAACAGACCCCAAAATCTCCAAATTAGACGCCTGCCTAACAGCTCGACCAGGGGCGTCAATCAAGGAAACCGATGTGCGCGCGGGAGAGAAGACCAAAAATATCGACGCTGCAGGCGGGCTAACGGGTCCGCCTTTCTCCCCACGGGAAATCGGATACACGTCAACCGCACCATTTCCTCAACTCCACAACTTGATTTTTTTTTTTTTTTTTTTGAGAGCTCATCTGGCGACTGCCTACTTGGGAAAGTCGCCGTACTCCACACGGCCTAATACTAGACTGTATTAGAAAAAAAATAATATGTAACTAACAAATAACTATAAAAAAATAATGAGAAAAGGCAAGAGGACAAGAATGAAGCATGCTCCGGCGTCGGGGTTTAACTTACAATCATTTCAGGAAGGGACCAACCAACCATTGGCCATAAAGGCTTGAGAAGACCTCCATGAATGCTACCACAAATCGTTTTGTTCACACCAAGGAAAACAGAGTGGTTAAACTATGTAAAACCCTCAGGTATTCTGGCCCAACAGAGAAAGCATAGAAAAATCCCAAATTTCAACTACTGGTGATGTTTTCCGAATTATTTTAATAATGGGGGCAGTCATAACAGATTCAAAACGTGTCTTACCCTGCACAAATAACATAAACATAAAGCATTATAGCAGGCCGAGAACTCAAGTCAGGAAAAAACCCCGCACAAACGGAAAGAGCTAAGCTGGAATAAAATCCGAAACGGCTCAAACTTCTGCCTACAAACAATTCACAAGATTATCACCCCTTGGCGTAGAAAAGGTAGATTCGTCGTTTTTTTTTGTTCTAGCACTATTAGGAAGAGAAGCAGGAGAAGCAAACTACAGAGATCAATTTTAGATCAAAGATCGAGGTGTCTTTCGATCGGTTTTTATAAACCTTTTCAGCATTTTTTATACAAGATAATAAGCGTTTACGTTACCAAGATGTTTCCTTCCCATAATTGACTTATGTCGTCACTAATTCCTTTTTTCGAAAGGCTACATTACTAATGATTTATGATTCCAAAGTTGTTTTTTTTGCAGATTTGCTTTAAATTGCGAAATACATTCCAATGTATCTCTTCAAATTTATAAATTGAAAGGTCGCGTACATAAATCATGGCCGTGTTGTTGTCTATCAAGTCGGGATTTGACTATTATTTGCGTACTAATAACACCATGTAACAAAAAAAAATAAAAATCTCTGTTCCTGGCTTGTAATCACTTTTTTATGTTACTTAGGCCCCACAAAAAATTTAAAAATGCTATCGAACAGTTATAAGTTTGGGTTTGTAAACATTCTAGGCTAACCACTAGCATTGAACCTAAGAAAATTTGAGAATTGCAGTAAAAGCAATTTATGTCATATTTTCGAGTGCAATTGGTGCTGAATTATTATAAGTGCATTTATTTCTTATTTTTTTTATACTTGTGTTTAAATGACTGGTCAATGCACTTTCCTTTATTTTTTATATTCAGATAAACTCATTAAAAAACTTTTTTTCAAAATTTGATGACTATAGCCTGAATTACCCTACCCATTTTATACATGTAAGTTCATTTAACATGTTTATAATTTATATTTTCAGATTGTATATATTTCTATCTTGTTATATACGCGGTGAGTATATAAAAAGAGGCAAATATTCTACTTGGAAACGTCGGTGAAGGTTTGCGAAGCCTACCAGAAGTACTTTGGGATGCCAGTTGGGGACCAAGACAAGCCCTGGGCCTCTCACTACTGTTGTGAGCACTGTAAGAAGACGCTGGAAGTGTGGCTGCGAGGTGAGAAAAGGTCCGTGAAATTCTCCAACCCACGGGTCTGGCTATAGCCAACAAACCACTCCACAAACTGCTTTTTTTTGCATGTTGGATGTTAGCAAGCGGCGGACAGGAAAGAATGCTGCTGCTGCGCATTACCCAGGTCTCCCATCATCAATTACTCCAAATATCTCGTGCCAGTACCACCTGCTCCAGGCGAAGTCCAAGACCAGTCTTCTGATGAAAAGGAGCGGGATGCTGAGGACTTGGATAATTCCCAAATCAAAAAGAATTAAAAGACTTGGTCAGGGATATGGTCTGACCAAGTCCAATGCAGAGCTATTCATCTCCAGGATGAAGCAGTGGAACTTGGTCAAGGAGCGGGTGCAGGTCACAAGTCAGAGAAGTCGGCACGACCTTTCTCAAACTTTTACACTCTCATGGATGGCCTCTGAATCTGCCATGATGTGTCTGGGCTGTTTGACGTTATTGGGGTGCCGTTTGTGCCCCCATATACAGCTCTACCACAAGTTTGAAGTTCCTCCACAATGGAAACAAGTTCCCGTCGCTGACCCTAGTCCATTCAGTCTGCCTGAAGGAAGACTACTACAGTGTGAAAGTCCTCCTGGAAGCTCTGCAATATAACTAGTACAATTGGGAAATCAGGAGACTTCAAGATGGTGGCTTTCCTGCTTGGTCTCCAGGAAGGTTATATCAAATTCCAATGCTTCCTCTGCCTTGGGGGCAGCAGAGCCACCTCTGACCACTACAACAGGAAGAACTGGGAGCAGCGAACAGAATTTGTAGTTGGGGCCCGGAACATCATGTGGGAGCCACTGGTTGACCCCAGGATTGTGCTCATGCTGCCACTGCACATTAAGCTGGGGTTGATGAAGCAGTCCTTGAAGGCTCTCAACCAGGAATCAGTCGCTTTTAAGTACCTTCTTGACTTCTTCTCCAAGTTATCTGAGGCCAAAATCAAAGGTAGCATTTTTGTTGGACCTCAGATAAAGAATGTGCTCGAGTCTACCGAGTTTTCCAATAAGCACAGTAAGATTGAGAGAACAGCATGGAAGTGTTTCATAGCAGTTGTCAAGGGCTTCCTGGGAAACCAAAGGGCTGAAAACTACCAGCAGCTGGTGCAAGATCTGGCAAAGGCTTTTGGCGCTATGGGATGCAGGATGTCCCTTAAACTTCATATGCTCGACGCTCACTTGGATAAATTCAAGGACAATATGGGCGCCTATTCAGAAGAACAAGGCGAGCGATTCCACCAAGATGTGAAGGAGATAGAGCAGAGGTACCAGGGCCACAACAATGAGAAAATGATGGGGGACTATATCTGAGGGCTGGTGCGGGAGTGCCACCTGGACTACAAGCGCAAATCCAGTCATTTCTGACGTGTTAAAGTTGCTTTATAACTGTTATTTATTTTTACTTGTTTGTTTTTGATAAGCTTGTGTCATAAAATAAATATATACTCTTGATTTAATTATATGAAGGGATAAATTTTCAAAAAAATGTGTTTTTCTTGAAAAATATGAAAATTTCGAAATATCATAGTCCTGATAACAAACCAAAAATTCTAATTAAATGATAAGTGTTTTTTTTATAATAATGGGATATAACAAACCAGGAAATGACACATAGAACCGGGGAACAAAAAATGTGTTACACGGTGTAATGGACCAAAGGAAAGCCCAATCTAAAACCACTCACCAAAGTCACAAAAAAGGACAAATAGAAATGCGATGGGGGCGAATTATCAAAATAGAATGGCAGCGCCAATGCGATAGGGACCTTGGTTCAAAATACAACAATAGCCGTGATTTATTTAGGGGCCGTAACCCACACGGAGTGTCTTTAGAGGGAAAGAGCGAATGTTAAAATAGCAAACTAACATCCCTCATTACGGGTTGGCGTGGGTGAGAAGCGTGCGTCTCCCAGCCATGTCCGACGGGGTGGCAATGGAGGGAGGAGGTAACCGCAGTTACATCCAAATGAGTCGCAACATAAAAACCTACAATGACGATTCTACAAACAATCCAGAGGGGTCCTAAATTAATGGGGAAAAGGGGAAACTAAAGTGGATATTTAATAAGGGGTTCATAAAGGTAGTAAATTTAGGAGGGGGATTTTTAAGAATGATATAAAGCGAAAACCAACGAGGGCATCACCCACCTAAAGATTGTAAGGAGAGCTATACAGAAAATGGGGAGAGTAAAAAAGTGTGGGAGATATACGTCTGCAGCGATTTCTGCAAGCATTTGTGCTGGGAGTGCACACAAATACGGATGTTGGGGAGGGGTGGGTACGCAATTATCCAGGTATAAGCTGCAGCATGGTTGCTCATGCTAAACCCGACACCCACCTGGAAGGTTAAGAAACTGATGTAACCGACAAGGTCAGGTTCAATAGGTGGTTGGTCGTTTGTCTTTTGCTTTTTGTCTGTTTTTTTTTTCCTTTTTTTTAAAATCTGGCTTTTAATGTAGCCTAAATTTAGGCTGGCTTGAGTGCGGCGTCTTATGCCCTAGAAGGCAGTCGCCAGATGACATAAAAAAAATTCAATAGGTGGTTGGAGGAAAAGTACAGAACTATGAAAAGGGGAATTAATAAAATGTCAATGCTGCAAGGGTCAGAACTTAATGTTTATCCCTCCCATTTTTACTTTCATAATTAACAAGTTAATCCATGGAATCGACGACAGGCAGAACAAGGATGAGAAAAAATATTTTATGTATATATATATATATATATATATATATATATATATATATATATATATACATAATATTTAATTTCTTCAAAAATGGGCCACTCAAACACCTTTGATCAACAAAACTTTAAATCCAATTTGAGTCCCACGTGAGAAAAGGGAGAGGGGGTGGTTCAACATTTGAGGCATAAGAAAAGCTAAACGATTGAAGTATCAAACTAATCTAATAAAACCTAGACGCAGAAATGGGAAAAACTATGAACCAAAGCTGGGACATTTTAGGGGGAAGGGCGATTTTATTAAAGGATTCCGTCATTATAGAAAATTTTCGTGGGAAGAGAGAAAAATCTCTAAATCATTTAATAATTATCTCTGATGGATTTTTAAACACTCAAGAATCGACCAAATATTTATCCCAATTATAAAACACAGTTTCCGGTGAAAAAAAGCATAAGTTACATGGTAGAATAAAAATAACACTAAGTTAGAGTGGTCATTAATTAAGTAGGGAGGAGAATATAGCTTCATGCATGCAGTACAGTGAACGGCAGTTATAAGTGCTCTACCTCAAGAATAAACATAACATAACTTCACGGATGACAAAAGCCACATGGGCCTATCAAAGGTCATCCGCCTCCGTCAAAACCCACCCACAAAAAGCACCATCACCAGGGGAAGACAAAATCAAAGTCCCCCCACAATATAATATAACAGATGTCAAAAGCCACAAGGGCTCATCATAGGTCATCCGAGTCAAACGGCCTCTTTTTTTAAGGCACCCAAACTCCCAGGAAAACTACATCCAGAGAATTGCGTCCAGAAACAAGGCTTGTCAAGAACTAAATCATGCAGCTATAGATATATACAAACAATATTAATATATACAAAACTTAGGAACCATCACAACCTTCCCTCCCCATAAACTCATCCAACCTACTCTTAAATACATTTAAATTTGGACTACCTACTACACTCCGCGGCAATTTGTTCCAGAAGTCTACCACTCTATTGGTGAAAAAATATTTTCTTAAATCCAACCTACACCCTTGCTTTTTAATTTTCAAGTGGTGACCTCTAGTCCGATTTCCATCATCTAACTCAAAAAACTTGCTAACATCCAATTTATCTATCCCGGAAAATTTTTTAAAGAGCTCAAACATATCCCCTCTCACACACCTCCTTTCGAACGAGAACATATTTAATACCCTCAGTCTATCTATATATTCAAGGTGCCTCAGGGAAGGAATAATCTTTGTTGCCCTCCGTTGCACTGACTCAAGAAGGTTAATATCGTGTCTAAAATGTGGGGACCATGCCTGTATACAGTACTCTAGATGTGGTCTAACATAAGAGTTATAGAGTTTAAGAATAACCTCCTTACTTTTGTAACTGACATTTCTAAATACCTAGACCCTTGTTGTACAGGGTGCCCAGTGAAAATGTGTGGTTTTTTAAGAGGCAAATATACTTGTGCATTAAAGCCAGAAAAATGAAATACAAATGTTCGAACGAGGGAAATTTGAAGTTCTACAAAAGCGACGAATTAGGCCTATCTAGGCGAGGAGCAAATTCAGAATAAGTTTAGCCTATGGATCTGTTTATACACTCATGCGCCAGCCGCGCAAGATTACCTCTTAATTAATGAATCCTTATCATTGAAATGAATAAACATGGATCCGATAGCAAGAACATATGTTCTGTTCAGCCGCTGAAGAACTGACAACAAAACGGAGCGGTTAAGGAAATGAATAAAAAGAGCACTTCGGAACTAAGATAATAAAAAGTACAGTAAAACATCGAATTAATTGAGGCACTGACTGGTCAGTGATCATAGGTGGAAATCAGTGAGAAAAGTAGCTGTTGGGAGAGGTTGAAGGAAAGCTAAGAATAGATCTAAAATTTGAGCTTACGCTCAGGACTACAAACCCTCAAAAGACGATCGTCGGCCAAGACTCGAACTGTCGAAGAATTCAACGAATGTGCAGTAAAAATTAACTCAAATTAGAAAAAAAATCAGCGACGAATACATTATTATTTACACGATAGAAACAAATTTATTGAAAGTGGTCAAGCTTTAATAAACCTGTTGAGCTCTTTAAAAAAGAAACTGCATCCTCCAAAGATAACGCCGGTTTGATGTGGACTGAATGGGGATAAGATATATGGAGCAATTTTATTTCTAAGAAACTCAAACAGGGCAAATGAATTAGGTTACTGCACAAATGTACATTATAGTAAGCTCCCTGTTATCGGCAAATGAAACCTTACCTAATGAATAGTTCGGAATATCGCCATGTATCCGTTGTTTTATAAGACGCCTATCTGGCGACTGCTAAGATGAGAAATCAAAAAGACAAAAGCAAACCACAAGACATAATAAGGCCTCAGAGGTAGGCCCGCCTCCCTCCGGCATCCGACCATGCAGCCATTACCCAACCACTATAGACAGTGGTCAAACCTTTTCCCAAAAATCTACTAGTCAACAATTCGGCGTGTACGAACGCGTCCCTGCTCGTATGGGTATCGGGAGAGGGAAACGTCGGTCCAGTTGCACAGTCCTCGCGGACTGTTTAGTGACGTGATCAGTCCATCAGGGAAAAGAAAGGGATTTGAGGAGCAAAGTGCACTGCCGATTGCTTTGTCCCTAATGCCCAGGACCCGTCAAACCTGGTATCTTGCAACCAACAGACGTTAAAAGGCATTTATTACAGAGACACCAAATACTTTCTTGTGGTGCGGCATGAGGTAGCCATACTAGTCCTCTCATTAGTTTAACTAAATAACCCTTCCTATCTCACCCATGCACCAACCAATTTAACCTTACATCAAATACGACCCGCACCATATTGTTTCTTACTAGCTACATGTGAGAATCAGCCTAAATTATAACCCTCTCCTTTGCCCAATCAATGTGCATTTATGTACATCCTTGCACTGAAAGAATGTGTTTACTACCGAGGTTTCTCTCAGTACAGAACCATGGCATTCGAACTCTCTAGAGGTGGATAAAAAGCTCAAATTGCATCTTTTACTCTTCCACCTCCTCATTCTCGGCCTCACTTACAGGACCGATACAATACAACCACGCACAGTTTCACTTTTGGAAATCTCAAACTCCACCCACATAAATATCGAGCTCACGCATTCATACATACGAGGAGCGGTCAATAAGTTTTGCAGTTCGGTAATAAGGAAACGAGATATGAGGAAAAGTGTTTTATTATTTTTCAATATAACAATCCTCGACTTCAAGGCACTTACGCCACTTGTCTCTGAGGCTTCGAATTCCCGACAACCAGAAATCTCCCGATTGCTGTTCAATCCACTCCTGGACGGCGGGCTTGACATCTTCATCGTTCCCAAACCGGCGTCCACGCAGTGCAGCCTTGAGCTGGCTGATTAAAAAGTAGTCGCTAGGGGCCAGATCTGGACTGTAGGGGGGATGGTTGAGCTCCTCGAATCCGCACTCGCGCAGGGCAGCTTGTGCAACTCTGGCCTTGTGGACTTTGACTACGTTGAAGTCGATCATGGGGGGTGAGGTTTCTAGGGAGCCAACGGGCAGAGACCTTGGCCATGGCCAAATTGTCGTGGCTAATGTTCATAACACTTCCATGTATATTCCAAGTTCTCGCTTGATTTCTTCGACCTTCACTCGTCGATTTTCGAGGATCATCCTCTCCACACGGGCCACATTGTCCTCGTTGGTCACGTCTGATGGGCGTCCTGGACGGCGGCCATCTCCAAGGGACTCACGACCATGGCGGAACACCCTATTCCAGCGAGCAATGGTTACATAGGAAGGGGCGGTGTCCGTGTACAATGCAACCATGCCTTCATGGATCTCTTTTGCATTCTTGCCTTCCTTGGCAAAATTTTCATCACTGCGCGGTGCTCAACCTTCTCCATTGTTGAAAAATTTGTGACTGACGATCTGCGATCAGCTACTGCTCTTAAATAGACGAGGCAGAAGCGTGCGGCTGCAGGTCCTGACTTGTCATAACTTGTCCTAACACCCCCACAAACAGCCATCCCCCTTCCTCTGTTTTGCCCTACCGATTCGCAAAACTTATTGACCGCCCCTCGTAGCTGCATCGCCACTCATTACTCAAAAGCACTACCACACCCTCTTCTCTACTCCTACGACCTTGATCTACACCTAATCACACCAACTCGTCATTCCATTTCTTGTCTCACATAGCGTAAGCATTTTCAACCTCCAAGTTTTAAAGATATTAAGCTACCACTCCCCATAACATACAAACCTTCCCTAACTTCCTACATATCTACTTTGATCAAACATTGAGACGCGGGTAAACCATTAGTGCGCATTGGGTTCGAAGGGTAACACTTTCGGGACGCGAGCCCATATCTGGACTTAGTCGTCTTTTACGATACGCGTCGGAGGGGTGTGGTGAATCTTCTTTCCGACATACAGGCACCATTCAGGATTTGGTTGCCTCTTACACACACGAATAGGGACGGTATGAGTTGTCTCCCTGCCCTTAAAATAACTTCGTCATGACTTATTTCATTTTCAAAAGATGGTGACCGAGTGTTTCAAATCTTACCAAGATAAGCTGTCATATGATACATTTTCAGGGTTGGCAAAAAAAAAAAGTCCACCTGGGTTTTATTGGGGAATATGTGGGGTTTAGGGGGGGGGAATATGGCGTTTGGGGGAAAATGCTGGTTTTCTACAATTTAATAATTTCATTTATTTGGGGGGCTATTTCCTTATTGATTCTTTACCTTTTAAATTTAAACCTAGTAATATTTCTGTCCTCAGTTTCATTTGTATTTCTGCTAGCTTTTTATAATCCTTGGAAAATGAAATAAAAAAAATATAAAAATAAGAAGAGCAAAACAGGCTGATTGGCATACCTACATGTTGAAACTTGTAACATAGACACTATATAAGTACTGCATTGAGAGAAGAATATTTAGTTTACTTTGTGGCACTTGTGGATCAAGCTAAATCTATAACGCAGTGAGTCCATCATGACAAGCAAAGGAAGATACAAAGAAACTGCATGAAAGGAATTTGAGGAAACAAGAGATGATAAAGGAAATAAAAAACAAAA
Organism: Ceratothoa steindachneri; assembly: GCA_963969495.1. Classification (NCBI taxonomy): domain Eukaryota; kingdom Metazoa; phylum Arthropoda; class Malacostraca; order Isopoda; family Cymothoidae; genus Ceratothoa; species Ceratothoa steindachneri. The sequence continues at coordinate 166,540,992 of OZ018325.1, read as the reverse complement.
GTGTGAACATTGTGATCAGAAAATCAGTTAAAAAATTGAGTCTTGGATAACACCTGAAACGGTGAATTGAATATGCTAAAAATGTGCACTAAAGTCAGACCCTGATGATTAACCAACTGAAATAATAAATCTAGCAGAGGCATCTACAGTTGGTCCAACTTCACCACCTTTTAAAACTAGTGCAAGCTCAATGTCAAATACTTCTACAAAATCAACTGGATTGGCAAATTTGTTTACAAAACAACAGAAACCCCGAAGAAACTTGTAGATCTACAGTTTATTAGCACATTTTATGCAAACAATATTCCTTTCAATGCGGCTGATAATTATCATATGAAAAAACTGATAACAATGCTCAGGGGAGGTTCATACAAACCCCCTAACAACTGAATTAGAAGGAAAGAATGGGGGCGCTTATTCAAGATGGTTGGTCAAATGTACATAATCAACCTATCATTGCAACATGTCTTTACACCGGTACTAAAGCTTTATTCATAGGCTCAGTGGACGCAGGTTCCAAAAAGAAGATGGCTGAGTATTGCAGTACCATTGCCGAAAAAAAGATTGATGTGTGCGAGGACACCTATAAATGTTGAATTACTTACTATTTAGCAATGCTTCCTGGTAGAAGTATTTAAAAGATTATGATGGGTTAGGCTGCGTTTTCACCAAATGCATCGTGTTGCTTGAGTCACGTCAAGTGAACGAGTTAAGTTAGTGACCCGCCTAGTTACGAGGCATCAATCATGCTGTCTGGCGGATCGTCGAGAGAATCTCTTTAGATCAGCAGAAAAAAAGCACGGTTGACGGTGGTACCAAATAAATTATATATTTCATAACAATTTTTATTTATTCCACATATGCTGCTGCATTTACAACACATTGGTATGTTTACCACTGCCGCTTGCAACATGTTCACTGGAATGAATAATCACTTTATTTCAATAAAAATGGTTATAAAAAATATTTATTTATTACTGTAGTCTTTTTTCTCACGGCGCAATTCAATGTACCAATGCCAAGTTTATTTGTCTCTAGACCTTACAATATTCAATGAAGCTAGTTTTGTATAATTAATTACAATACTTTTGAATATAAAATCATAAATACTGGAATTTCTTTTATTCATGATATTTTATAATGTATGCACATACTGTATAGTACAGTTGCAGTCAGAAACTCGGGACTTCAGTTTACTTATGTATCAAACTAAAATATACACAATAGTAGAATAATAATGGATTATAGAAGCAAAAAACAGCTAAAAAGGTAAAAAACCCGCCCGGGTTTTTTAGATTAAAAACCATGCCCAGTGGGGTTTTTACAATACAATACATTTTACAATACAAATCCATAGTCGGGTTTTTTTCGTTTCTAGATAATACAATCTACATTTTTAAAATGAGCGTAAATCTAATTCTCTCCCTTGAAAAAACAATCCATTAGGACATCCTGGAAAGCTTTAGCGTGCTCATAGAATAGGAGTCTGGAAAAGGCTAATCAATAGCCGCTACGAGGCGCTTCTATCGAAGTGTTTTCAGCATCCAAACCATAGAGAGAAATCTATGTAGTCAAATCGGTATTACGCCATTAAACAGCCTCCTACGGATTTTGGGAATCCTGTAAAGATGAGGCATCCCAGTTTTTCTAGACTCTAATATAACCTAACCTATTCTAGATTAGGTTAGGTTATATTAAGATCCAAAAAAGCCTTGGCATGACTCATCTTTACAAAATCCGGATTTATATTTAACTTGTTGGATGGCAAAGCCACAGGCGCCTATTATGAGGCATCCAATCGTATATTTATTTGTATAAAATTGTTCCCGGTGGATTAGAATGCCCTCTATACCCGTCCCAGGCATTTAGGGATGCAAGTGCTAGACCGAGGTTCTCCGAAGTATACCACCACACTGATGGCAGGCCTTCAAAACTTGGAATCCACAGCCATAAACACAAGAAACACCCACGCCACAAGAGCCCACAGACGAGTCTCGGCTCTAACATTTTTTTTTTTTTAAGAGCTCATCTGTCGACTGCCTACTGTGGCATTAGTCGCCGTATTAAAACTGGCCTAGTTCTAGGCTACATTAAAATAAAATTAAAGAGAGAAAAAAACACCCCAAAAGGGGGCAAAGGAAGCAAGCTGGTGCGTCGGGGGGGAGGTCCCCCCGGCGCAGGAGCGTGCAACTAAAGGAAAAAAACAAACCTTGCTTAAATAATAGGGAGAAGGCCGGCCTCCCCCAACAAGTCAACAAGTCCACAAGTCAATGTGCACGAATCTGTCCCGAGTACAAGGGACAGGCGGTAGCGACCCCGCCCATCCGGTACCGGGACAGGTATCGTGTGCGAAGATCACCCAGACTGGGACTCTTTTTTTTTCTTCTTTTTTTTTAAGGGGCTATCTGGCGACTGCCGACTTAGGCATAAGTTGCCGTAAACAAACAGCCTAGTTCTAGGCTACTTCAAAAAAATTCAACAGGAAACAACAATAAAAAGAAATAACAAAGCAATAACAAAAACAACAACAATAAAACCGGGTTAAATGAAAGGAGAAGGCCGGCCTCCCCCAAAAAGTCAATAAGTCCACCAGTCATGGTGCACGCACCCGTCCCGAGTACAAGGGACAGGCGGTGGCGAACCCGCCCATCCGGTACCGAGATAGGTATCGTGCGCGAAGATCACCCAGACTGGGACATTCGACAAGAATATTCCGAACAGTCTGGGGGACGACGCAGTCGTTGCAATAGGGCGCATGCGAGCGCTCCATCAAGTAGCGATGCGTCACACGAGTGTGTCCGATTCGAAGACGACAGAAAGCAACCTGAAGCCGCCGCGGCATTGGGGGATAGGTCCATGGGAACAGTCGCGGCGCAATGGCACGCAACTTTAAGTTCCCTTCGACCGTCTTCCATCTTCTTTGCCAAGCAGTCCGAAGAGCTGCCCGTATTCCTGCCATGTAGTCGGTGTGAGGAAGAGCGAAACGCTGGTCCGATCGCAGAGTCCTCGCGGACTCTTTAGCGCCCTCATCGGCGCGCTCATTCCCCGCAATTTCTACATGTCCAGGAACCCAGCAGAAGATAATCTCTACATCCACCCTGCTCGACAAAACCGTGGCGTCACGGATATCGCGAGCCAGGGGATGCGGAGATTCCAATGCCCCGAGAGCACTCAGGGCGCTTTGTGAGTCGCTATAGATCACAATCCGGTCTCCGAACCGGGCACGTCGCGTAATCTCCCGTACCGAGTGGTGTATTACCACCAGCTCTGCCGTGAAGACAGACGCAGCGCCTGGTAGAGCCCCGCTGACTTCAAACAGAGGGGATACGGCGTGGAAGCCGACCCCCTCTTGGGACTTGGAGCCATCCGTATACACTGGCACGGTTCCAGCGTGACACGATGTGTGCTCCAAAAAGGTCGAACGCAATACTCCCGGCGCCGTACAAGCTTTGGGAGCAGAGGCGTGGCGACAAATAGCCAAATGTGGTACCCTCCAGGGTGGCGTCCTGGGCATAACCAGGGGCGCCACCGGCCCGAGAGCTATATCTACCTCTCGAAGGAGTTTCCTGGCCCTAAACCCAAAGGGCTTAGGGTATGACTGGCGTCTCTCGGCGGCATAGGCACCATCGAGATCAGCTGCGGATGCAGTGAGAGCTGTTGGCGACTGAGGGAGACGCCGGGCTCGCGTGTAGAGGCGAGTGATGCACTGCGGAGCGAGTGGCATCTCCCCAGCATCGATCAACAGGCTCTCAATGGGGGAAGTGCGGAAGGCACCGGTCGCAAGGCGAAGGCCGGTGTGGTGGATCGAATCCACCATCCGCAATAAACGCTCGGCTGCGGATGCATAAAACTCGCATCCGTAGTCGAGCTTCGAACGAACAAAGGATCGATAAAAAAGTAGGGCAGTAGCCCTATCAGCGCTGAACGTCACGGAACGGAGAATGTCCATGGCGCGGGTACAAGAGACCCTAAGGCTGCGAATATGAGCCTCCCAGGTGAGGTGTCGGTCGAATACAAGACCAAGGAAATGGTGCGACTCAACCACATCCAGGCGCACCCCATTAAGAAACAAATCTGGGTCGACTCTAACATGCAAAATCATGTGGCAGCTGACATCTGAAGGAAGTCGCTATCTCGACCCCAATACCGGTACAAGGATCTCCGTATCTCTCTCTCTCTCTCTCTCTCTCTCTCTCTCTTCCATTTTTTTTGTCATTCTACAAATATATCCATAAAAAACATTGCGCGTGTGGTAAATGCCCTCATTAGTTTTCCCTGTAAAAACAAACAAAAACTCGCATGGAAGTTTTAGTCTACTCACACAAAATCCATGGGATGTTTGTTGGTTAGCCTTTTGGGAGAAACTCAGCCGGTCGGAGAGTTTATCGACGAAGATGACCGAGAGATTGGACCCATGACAAATAAAGGTCAACCTTTCTCCCAACCTATTTTTAGTTCCAGAAAGGAAGGGGGAGAATAACACTAATCAACCATGAAAACTTAACAAAGTTCATTAAAGATTCACGACCGACCCTGAAAATTCAGTGGTAATTAAAACTATTTTCACTCGCTCGCCTGAACCGAGCCAACCTAATACGATCAGATAAGCCTACGACCCAACTTCCCCAAATTAGGCCTAACAAGAGAGGGAGGGGTTGAGGGATGAAGGTCAAGTGTCACTAAACCCATTAATATAAAGATGCAGCCTGAGACCCAGAGATTCAATTTTATTAACGTCAGGACAAACATCCCTCATTGGAGGCGGATTCTCCCCCATTGGGAGGACATCGTAAACATTCTTCAGTAGATTTCCCCAACCATAAAATGCGGCGCTAAACAGTGGAAAGTCTCAAAATCTCAACTTTCTGGAGATGGAAATAATAAATCTGCAATAAAAATGCACCTAAACCAATTTACGGTGACTATGAAATTGCATTTGGTCATTTCTGTACGCAAAGCCAATGTGTGGGAGTGGGTAAGGGGTACATTCCTACATTCGCGTGCCTTTGCTCGTATAACGAACAAAATAAACTTCAACTCCCCATCACCACCATACACCAGATGCAACCAAACAACTTCTACCTGAACCGTAAACACACATCTCCGACACCGAGGAACTGCGGGCCCGTCCGGCGCTGTGATGGCCTTCTTAGTACCTTTCCCCACACACAAGTGAAGTTGGGAATTAAGTTGCTCGTATCCCTTTAATTTGTTGCAGAATAATCCAAGTTTGGGTGGGGACGAGGTATCGATTTCGCCATCTATCAGATTGGAACGAAAGTAATGCCCGATTTTATTGTATATATTAAAATTAAAAAAAACTTAGGACTATGGACATATTTATTTATAAACATAACTTCCATTGCTTCATAAAACCTTATTCAATCTGTCAACAAGTTTATAAATGTCACGCTTGAAAATTTCTTAAGTTTTGTTGCGAAATATGAATCCAACTCATTTTCAACCTCTTCTCTTGATGTCAACCTAAAACCATCCATCCCTAAACACATGATAATCAGAAGGAGGGAGAAATATGTCCCAACCGAGCTCCTCCAAGAGATCTTTTGGTCATTTGAGCTGAGAGAGGACGGGCACTATCGTGATGGAGGATGACACCCCTTCTGTTGACTAAAGAGAGCCGCCTTTAGCCCAAAGGAGCTTTCAAACGACGAAGTTGATTGCAATTAGCATTAATTGTTTGATTGTTGTCTAGCAGCTCAGTAACGAATCACAGCAAGCAACGCCGTTGCAGATTCGCGCGGGACCCACTTTCCAATCCTTTTTAGTTGGCGTAGAACACTCGTATGAGTTACCTTAAATTGTTCTGTGAGTTCCCTGGAAGTGGTAGCAGGATTTACCGTGATAAGATCTTCCAACTCTTGGGAATCCAGTTTTCTAGGAAGACCGTTTGGTCCGTCTTTTAGATTGAAATCACCACTTCGGAAATGGATAAACCACCTCCTGTAACTTCTCTCATTTACTGAATCATCCCCATAAGTGCTCTGAATGAATATTTTCCATTGTATTTGCAGACACCTTTATGAAACTCAGAGTAAAACATGTCTAATGTGATCTTTAGATGGGGGAAACATAGATCTAAAACTTTATTCTAGAAAATCGGACATTACTTTCGTTCAAACCTGATACTTAAAACTAGGGCATCTTGACAAAGTTTGGGAGGAGAGGTTAGCAAAAATTGGGGCTAGGAGGCACGTTATCCTCCCATCTATCAATTGCAGCATAATAGCCTATCTTGGACCTAACATGGAGCGCTTGTCAATACTGATGAGCTCGACTGGTTGAGGGAGGGGGGGGGGGGGTACCCACATGAACTGGCGACTGTCTAGGGAAGAATAATTGCCGAAATTACTTTCACTGCGTCGCGCGAACGTGTCCGATTCAGAGGCGGGAGGGGGTATGTCCAGAGGAAAGAATCATGGCGCAATGACAAGCAACTTGTCTCCCATCTCCTTTGCCATGCAGGCCACGTGTTAAGAGGGGGAAAGAGCAAAAAGCTGGTCCGGTTCCCCAGTCCTGGCAGACTGTTTGGAGGCCTCATTTCTTGTTCTTGCGTTAAATTAGTATTAGTGATGTACAGATTACATATTTTGGCTGATGCCGAGCTTTGGTAAATTTTCAAATCGTTAGGTAAAGCTCGACTATTATAGTCACCTATATTGGCTTTAGTACTGTCAAGGATTCAAGACTAATCACCTCACTTTGCAATATGATTTCCAACCTTGCCTCTGCCTATCAGCGTGGATAAAGCATCGACCAAATGATGCTCACTTAGATTGGTCAAGCAAATTAGCAGAAAATATAAATTGTTTTTTGCATGCTATATATAATATTAAAAAAAAAATCTTTTCTACTGCTTCAGAAATGTAAAAGAGGATAAAAAGTCATAAACTTTGCGATAATAACCTCAATGCGAAACAGAACCCCTTCAATTTCTGATACAAGAGCCGCAGACCACCGTTTTCCGATTACAAATTTGTATAAAATAACCGGTGAAAAAAGTGTGACGACTTTTTATTTATATACTAATTTAGGAAGGAATAAACGTACACACCGTTTTACTTATACTAATTTTAGTGACTCAACATTATCTGGAATGGTCACGAACTTAGGAAGTCCACTACCTTTCTAAATTCCAGTTGATCTACTTTTCTCAAGCTTTTATCCTAATCGCACTAATAACTCACTTTAATCGCTGGAAATTCTTCTAACACATTTTTCACCAACCATTTTAAACAAATTTTAATAGCAAAAATACTAAGTGAGAGTTGATGAAACTTTTATATCAATGAAAATAAATCTAAGCAAGTAATGATAAAATCTCATAACCGTAGAATTACCACTGTGAAAAAAATAAACTTCAATATTTTTTTTTACCACCAAATTATTAAGAGAACCAGGCAATGGCTTAGCTACTCCTCCCCTACGAAGGGAGCTAGTGCTTCGCTACTAAGATTAAAATTTAAAATCTAAAAAAACAAAACAGCCATGGTTAAATTTTTATCAATTTTCTGAACTTCGCCAATTATAATAATTTTAAAAAGGAACTCTAAACTATTTTCCCCATTTTAAAAAATGACGTTAGAAAAATATAGTTATAGAGAAAATAAAAAAGAAGCCTTACTTAAATTTTAATCAATTTTTTTAACTTGACCAATTGTAATTCATTTTCTTTTAAAACATTCTAAAGCATTGGATAATCACATTTATTTTTTCTGAACTAAACTATTTTGTTTTTTCAAACTCTAAAGAAATTCTTAGAAATTACCTTGATAAAAATTTAAAATATACTTTAGTCATAACCAAACTAAGATGAAATTATTATTCAAATACTCCCCAAAATCCCGTTCTTAAATTATAGTTAGTGATAAAGTGTTAATCGGCATAAAAGCTCGGCAAATCACAAAAATATGCAGATTATGCACGTGCCGAATGATCGGTAGATCACTAGTTAGAGTTAATTAAAAAAAAATCCTGAAAACTAACGAGACCGGGACGGACAAAACATTTGAAGAGTTTAATAAAGGGAATGAAAATGAGAGGTAGCCACAAGAGGAAATATCTAGGGCTACTTTTTCTAACTCCAATCCCATAGTAACTCCTGTGCTGTTGAGGGTCGAGGCATACCTGGCATTTAAGTCTAAGAAACACTCCACATTGGCATCTACCCCTTAGCTAAATCTCTCCCTAAAACCATGTGCAAATCTAGCCGCCCTCCTTCTGATAAAGCCTCTCTTTTTATTACCATTGTTCTCCTTCCTTAGATTATTCCAATACTGCTGCTGCTTCCATCATCCTCTCTCAAAACCTATGACTGCCCCCTTCCTCATCATTTTGGTCCACAGAGTACTTGTCTCTGAAGGTTAGCAAGACGTAACGCTACGATGGTATTCCTCCTTGGTTCATCAAGGAATTCACCAATGAATTGGCCCCTGTGTTTTGCCGCCTCATTCTAAACACTGGTATCTGCTCTTCCTCTTCGAAATAAACTCTCGTACAGCCTTTCCCTAGAAAGGGCGACTGGTCTAACCCACTCCATCTATCCAACATCCTAACTTCTACCATCTATACGTCTTCGAGACGTTAGTTTATCTTCACATCCTTAAACACTTAGAATCTCGTGCCCTTCTCTCTGATCATCGAAGGCTCGCTCAATTGGTGATCTAGTATATCGCAATCCCATTTGGTACTCCTCTCTCAAGAACATTGGAAAATCCTATCATTGAATTTGACATTTTTAAGGCTTTAGACAGTCTGGTATAAGGCCATTTTGTCTAAACTTCCTGCTTCGGGCTTTAATCTCTGATCTCTAGTTTCTTGTCTAGCAATTCAATGTGTCGTATTTGGGTTAGTCACACGCTTTCCCAATTTTTAGTGTGTTAGGCAGGGTTCTGCTCTCTCCCAGGGGAGAGAGCAAGGCAAGGGTACCCTATTCGTACCCTTATATTTTGAAAACCCTCATTCTCGACAAAGCTTGTCTAATGCTGTTAATGTGGATCTGAATCGTATCTCTGACTGGGGCAGTCAGCACTCGGCACGGTTCAATACTTCCAAGACAAACTTTAATACCTCATGACTTTCCAGTAATGTTGGATAACAATGAAATTCAACAGTTTAATTGTTAACATTAAACTGGAGACATCATATTGAGAGCCTAGCTAAGTCTGCCTGTAAAAAGCTGTATATGATGTTCAGATGTCGTAGGTAATTCTCCGGATTAATGAGGGACTTAGTCGTCCTTTTATGAAATATTGTTACCAAGGAAAATTCCAGTTGATAATTCCTTCAATCGCTTCACAGCTAGAATATGGACCTCTTTGCCTCCTATCGTTTTGTTTCTGAATCTTATAATCTGCCTCACTTTAAGAGGCAGGTCTCATCACCTGAGAAGACCAGTCCATTAACATATGTCTTTGGGGTTTTATCTTTGCTTTTGTTTTTCCCCCCTTTTCAGTCTGAGCTGGATTTGGGCATATCTTGCCCGTTCTTGTCTACAGTATTATATAAGAAAAACTCGCCTTCTGTATTGACTGAAAGGAGAAACTGCGAATGAAAAAGTCCCTCAAATTTCATCACAAGGGTGAGTCCTCATTGAAGCCAGAGCACAAAACCCCAGCCTTTATGAAAAAAACATGACGCGGAAACGGGGGTTACTAACCAGCACAACGACCCTCCCCCACACCACAATTGTGTACGTATAGTACACAGCCCTCTTGTGCTACATTTCGTAAGCCTAGAAGGAAAAAGCTCCAATTAAAATCAAAACGGAAACCAAAATTTCGTATGGTCAGAATTACAAAAGATCTATTTATCCCAGCGGTAAACTTCCACCATCCTAACCTATTGTCCACCAGACTCAACCGTGGTCGTCTCTGAACTCCCGAAAACATAAAGCTCAACATTTCCAAGGTTTAAATACACAACACGTACGCACATACCCATACACAAAAAAAGACAAAGAAAAACTTGTGAAGGCACAAAGTTCTTTTAAAAAATTATTCATTTAATCCCCTCTAATTTCTTTCTCAATGCACATGATTAGGTTTAACGAAAGTGAAAATATCTTACCTTTATCTCTGAATAAATAGGTCGGCGCAGGACTGAAATTCTAAAAAGGACTCGTTCTACCTTTTGCAGGTGAGACAACTTCAGAAAAACACCACAGCCAGTTAGTTCTGCTTCACAATTATCTAAACCACCTTTTTATCTCGAGCTAAAAGAAAAAAAAACACGCTGGCTTCCCCTTTAAGCCTAACGCACAGAAAGGCGGATTAATATAATGATAACGCGCCATTAAGTGAATTAACCGACATAACAAATTAATAAATTCTTAAATTTAACCCAAGAATAATAGCCCTTTCTATCACTAACAGGAAGAACTGGCTCATCTTCAAAAGACAAGGTACTCGGGTAGGTACACCGTGCGAATCGCGCCCACGAAATGCAAGAAGTCTTGATAGAAATGCCCTAGAATGTGTTTATTCAACTTCAAAGGCTATTAATTTTTTTTTTTTTTTTAAGAGCTCATCTGGCGACTGCCTACTTGGGCATTAGTCGCCGTATTAAAACTGGCCTAGTTCTAGGCTACTTTAAAATGAAATTAAAGAGAAAAAAAAAACAACACCCCAAAAGGGGGAAAGGAAGCAAGCTGGTGCGTCGGGAAGAGGTCCCCCCGGCGCAGGAGCGTGCAACTAAAGAAAAAACAAACAAACAAAAAACAAAAAATGCAAAAAAACAACAACAAAAAACAAAACAAACAAACCTTGCTTAAATAATAGGGAGAAGGCCGGCCTCCCCCAAGAAGTCAACAAGTCCACAAGTCAGTGTGCACGAATCTGTCCCGAGCACAAGGGACAGGCGGTAGCGACCCCGCCCATCCCGGTACTGGGACAGGTATCGTGCGCGAAGATCACCCAGACTGGGACATTCGACAAGAATGTGCCGAACAGTCTGGGGGACGACGCAGTCGTTGCAATAGGGCGCAGGCGAGCGCTCCATCAGATAGCGTAAAGGCTATTAAGATGCGAAAAACAACAAAGAACTAGTCCCGAGGCGGGGTCGGCTCTACAACAATTAAATTAAATATTAGGTACTTTAGTACCACATTACAATAACAAAATTCTACATGGTTACATACCTACTCCACAAAAGTTACGAGACGTATTAACAGATTGTCTGTGACGGACCCTACATACAGCATAGGTTGTAGGATCAAAGGGCACTTCCCTTAGGGCACTCTAGTCATAACCGATTTAAGGCGGTCCACTCTAGTTTAAGAAACTAACATTATACAGATATTTCGAACTTTATTTTTTTTACTTTACTTTAGGGTTCCCAATGACCTGGCAGACACAAAAGTAAGCCGTGGGAAGAGGAAACACACCATAGGGTTCTTGAAATTAATAAAGTCACATATGAAAATATGCGATAGTTACATGCCCACATGGGAGGAGAGTACTTGGGGTAGTCGGGAATGAGAGGGCACACAACGATCCAACGAAACCAAATACTACAAACCTAAATTCCGCCAAGGGTATACAATTAAAATGCATAGGCAAATCGATACAGGCCTCGCGCGCGAAAAAACATTTGTCGTAATAACAAACTCTTGGATTGCAATTCCGTCCCGTCCAATAAACTAATCATAATCTAACCGAGCCTATTTAATTTTGCCGAGCAAAATGTACAGAGTCCAGGCCTTCGGGGAAAACAGACGGGGGGGGGGGGGGGGCTAACACCAGGGAATGCGCCCCAACACCCCTTCCGTAGTCTCTAGCTACCATTACTGTAAACCCTATTATTGCAACAGGATCGCGCCATCGCTAGTCTCGCCTAAAGGCCATTGCGTAGACCATGCATCGCTAGTCTCACCTAAAGGCCATGCATGTATCGCAAGGTATGGCAATATACAAAAATAGGCCACGAAAACTTGGTCAGGAAACCAACTTAAAGTTGAAAGCAATTGAACGCCACGCTCCCGGGGATAATTCCGCAAGCTTTTATAATTTATGCGTTGATTAAAGGACTCCTATTTTTAACGCTTCGGGTTACTAAAATACCATTTTTCTAATGGGGGTGGACACCATCCACATTAGCCTACTTTTCTGATTCTAAAAAAAGGATACCTCAAAATTAACAGTTTGCGATGAGGAAATGAAACTGCGGCTCTTGGGAGAAAAGTCGGACCGAGAAAAAGTATTTTTAAACTTGCATTACTTGACAATATAATTTATACGAGGGCATTCATTATCGGGGAATTTTGCGCCCTTCCGGCCCCACTAAACCACATTTCGTTACTTTTTACTTTCAATTGAAAAAATACACAAAAGGAATAAATATTCAAATATGGCAAGATATATTTATTTCGTTTCTTAAGCAATCTAAAGTAATGAAATATAACATTCGCCACTTAGTGACAAAAGATGTTTAAAAACACCTTACACAATATCAAGCCATAATTACATGTAGGAGTGTTGTCCCAGCCTCTGGGTTTACTCAGAGCCGGTCCCAAGCCCGGATAAATTGGGGAGGGTTGCCTGTTAGGGAGGGCATCCGCGGTGTAAAACATATGATCCAAAGAGGAGAGATCATGAAATGGCCCCCAGTCCCTGGCAGCCCTTAAATGAGCAGGGGGTGCGAAGAATCCCCAGGTCGGATTTTCGTGCATGCAGTGGAAGAGGAGAGGGAGGTGAGATTAAGGTATGCACAGTAAATGTTGGAAAGTTGTTGGGAAGGAGTCGAGAGAGAGTTGAGATGATAGCACGGAGAAGGGTTGACATATGGTGTAATAAAATTTTACCAGGGAGCAAGCATTGGAGAGAGACCAATGGAACTCCATCATCAAACGCCTAACCTCATAAATGAGAGAAAGAAGAGGCTAAATGAAAAATTAAATAAACTAAGGAGTGTTGTCAATGTTGAGGATACGACGTAGAGGAGCACATATCGTCGACGAATCACATTAAGATATGATGATGACCAACGAGGTTGAAGAACTTACATTCCTGACCTTCACAAAGGTTGATACAAGCATCGTTGTTCATCGTGGCACATTCCATAGACGAGAGGAGGCTGCTGAATTAGTGGAAAACTTCCACTAAAACATACCAAAAATGATATGAATATGTCATGGACAAACGATAATTATATTGGTTTTAAAAATATATACAAGCTCTTGCGTAGAGCCCGGAATCCACCGGCAATCGGTAAAATCGACTTAGACAAACCCTCTTAAACACAACCGTCTATTATGGCTGATATTCTCTGAACCTCTCCATATTTTCGGCATCTTCCAAACCGCCATTCCATCATTCCCTTCACGGCGCGAACCTCAATATCCAAAATAGAGTCGATCTAAAAATAAACGGAGATTTCCGGCTGTTCCCCCCAGATCACCGAAAAGCCTGCGTAAGCCGCCACAAATAAGGTAATTGTAAATAAATTTAAAGAAGGTATATAATAAAAATAGTCGCGCATCAATAATAGTGAGAATGAAATTTTTATTCTCATTATTTCATCCTTCACTAAAGGATGAAGGAACCATTCGATTAAATATCAACCCATGGCCATTGATCAATCACGTCGGTTATTTCGATTAGCTTTATGGTAGAAACTAGTGAGGGAAGCCATGCCATTATATTTTATATAAAAGAATAATACTAATACTTGAATTGATCGAGAGAGTCAGGGTCTGTCAAATAACACAAAATGTCTTTGAAGCTTCGGGTCATCGGCATTAGGGAAAAGGAAGCGAAAGAGGGGGGGGGGAATAGGATATTTACTGTTCACATAGAATCGACAAAGAAATAGCTCAAAAGATCACAAGAGAAGCATTTCCAGGGTGCTATCATCTCACCCGACAAGATTTGACCTAAAATAAAATGACCTCACAAAATGATGGAGGTTTCGGAGAAAGGCAAAGCCATTAAAGCATTAAGGTCCTTAATGCTTTGTTTGGCCAAACCTTGCCAATAAAAACAGAAGATAGTCGTAGACCGTTTCCAATTCTAGGAGTCATAAAGAGAAAATTCTAGGCCTACATCCACGCGCCTTTCCAGGGAGGATGTGTACAATTTCAGCAGTAATTTGTTTAGGTCCATTTCAAATACTTTTAGGACTAACGAGAGCTAAGGAGGTGGATACTCGAATAAACTTTAGTGGCTGCGCCAAGACCCGAATATTTATAACAGTAACTACCGATTCAATCCTAGATGTAACAACATCGTTGAAATGGCTGCCTTCATGCTTGTTCGACATAACAATACTTAGGTTAAAAGGTGTGTGAAACTAGTCAACCTAACCAGCCTCAACAATGAAGGCAGATCGAACAAGCGGGGCTTGAGGCTAGGAGGGCACGAAACCTTTCAGCTTTAGGGTGGTTGCCCAAAACCCACCTTCGCAGGAAAGTGCGCGGGCTTATATAATCGCTACCTGCTATGGAAGTGCCAAATGTGGGGAGGGAAATTTACTGCACTAAAGGATGAAAGAAAAACCTTTGTTTTGAATTATGAAAATGGAATCGTGACAACCTAAAAAAGGCAGCAATGAAGATAAGGGGGAGGAGGAGGGCAAGTTCAACGATAGGCCCGGGAGGGTGGATTACATTCATCTTAGTCAGCGATGAATGGCGCACCCGATGGCACTAGTAACAGATGAAGGGGCCGCGTCCCGGATCAGGAAGTGGATATAAATACGTAAACAAGATACTTTGGAATAATGTAAGGTCTGCGCGTCCAACAATCGAGGCCGATTAAAGAACGATGCTTCGGTGACATTGTCCGCTAACTCTTAGCTGGTGGTTTTACCTAACAAAATATTTTGCCCATTTCTGTAGGCATGGAATTTTGTCACCTTGAGAAGCCCCCCTCCCCCCGCACACGGTAAGCTAGAATTAGTAGGAACACCTTCAAACCTATTTTTATTGGCCATCGACTCGACGCCGACCAACACGTCCACTCACTGCTCCAATGATGACATATACATGGGTTGGACAAAATAATGGAAACATTAATTAAATTACTGGTTTGAGTCCCCTCCCCCTTAGCAGTATTAATAGATTCAATACGCCGACCAATCCATTCATACAACTTTGGGCTGTATCTATACGAATTTAACTGTTTTCGAGTGAAACCTGCGCTAGCTCCTTCGTAGACGTTTTTTAGAGGGAATATATCCCCTAGTTTTTAACTACAATTTACCCCCCAAAAAACTTGATTATGGCAAGATCTGTGAATTTTGGAGACCAATATGTGTTCAGTCATTTTTCTGGTATTTTAAATAAGTTTTTAAAACCTTTGGGGGGGTGAATGGGTGCATTAGTTAATGTTTCCATTATTTTGTCCAACCCCTGTATATTCCTCGTGTTCTTTATCGCTTAAAAACAATAACCTCTCAGCTATGAATGAACGAGCCAAGGGAGGATGGACGAGATCCGTTATAAATTGAACTTGTGTTACAAACTTTGCAGATTTCGGAACCCGTTTGTAATTTGGAGTCATTACAAGCACACTATACACGTCTCATTAGAGTGTACAACCCACCACCACCAAAATGAATTTACGAGATGTTTTACAGAACCCGCACTTAAACCACCTCGCGTAAGATAAAAAAAAATATAAACAAGGGCATTTATGTAAGCATCGTTAGACAAGTTTTCAAATTTTACCCGTGTATGCTTAATTTGTCATCAGATTATCATCATCAACCGTTCATCCACTGTGAGGTTGGTGCGCATCACTGTGTGCGTATATTTATTGACCCCACAGACAGACATTCATATTATTAATATCTTAAACCTAAGGGCGAAAATCTCGGGTGTGTATAAAAAGTGATGATGAAGTAAGAATGCAAGGAGAGTACCTGGAATGTGTGCTACCAGATCAACAATAATACCGTTTTCCACGTTATCTGACTTTTCTGCACCGCATATTTTTAGATCCACAAAAAGTTCCAAAGGTACTAACAAAAAATGAATCAATAAGACCAAATATACTACGAATAAATCAAGTGAATCCAGAATTGACCCTCCTATAGAGAACTTTTAATGAAAGTTCAACTGGGAACAAATGAGGCCATTTTAACGGAGGGGGGGTGAGGGAAGCCATGAAAAGTGAATAAATAGAAAAGTACAAAAAAGAGTTTAGGATAATAGGAGTACAATAGTGAGTCGACCCTGAAGAATATGGCCAAGACCAAATTCATTCAAAGAGGCCCTCAAGGGCGAACTAGAACACCTTCGGGAAGGAAATGACTTGGATAGTAAAGGATGCATGGGTCGGAAACAAATACAGGGTGTGGCAATTATCAAAAAAGAACCGAGCTTGATTTATTCCAACAGAAACAAGAGTAAGGGAACAAGAGAGGAATATCGAGGAAAAATCGACAAAAAAATTACGAGTGAAAACGGGTAAATTAGATACCCGCTTACCCGCCTGGCTGGTTTGTTTTTATTTACCTTTTTTTAAGCTGTTTTTTGCTTCTATAATCCATTATTATTCTACTATTGTGTATATTTTAGTTTGATACATAAGTAAACTTGAAGTCCCAAGTTTCTGACTGCAACTGTACTATACAGTATGTGCCTACATTATAAAATATCAGGAATAAAAGAAATTCCAGTATTTATGATTTTATATTCAAAAGTATTGTAATTAATTATACAAAACTAGCTTCATTGAATATTGTAAGGTCTAGAGACAAATAAACTTGGCATTGGTACATTGAATTGCGCCGTGAGAAAAAAGACTACAGTAATAAATAAACATTTTTTATAACCATTTTTATTGAAATAAAGGGATTATTCATTCCAGTGAACATGTTGCAAGCGGCAGTGGTAAACATACCAATGTGTTGTAAATGCAGCAGCATATGTGGAATAAATAAAAATTGTTATGAAATATATAATTTATTTGGTACCACCGTCAACCGTGTTTTTTTCTGCTGATCTAAAGAGATTCTCTCGACGATCCGCCAGACAGCATGATTGATGCCTCGTAACTAGGCGGGTCACTAACTTGACTCGTTCACTTGACGTGACTCAAGCAACACGATGCATTTGGTGAAAACGCAGCCTAACCATCATAATCTTTTAAATACTTCTACCAGGAAGCATTGCTGAATAGTAAGTAATTCAACATTTATAGGTGTCCTCGCACACATCAATCTTTTTTTCGGCAATGGTACTGCAATACTCAGCCATCTTCTTTTCGGAACCTGCGTCCACTGAGCCTATGAAGAAAGCTTTAGTACCGGTGTAAAGACATGTCGCAGTGATCGGTTGATTATGTACATTTGACCAACCATCTTGAATAAGCGCACCCATTCCTTCCTTCTAATTCAGTTGCTAATCCCTTCTCATTGAGCAAATATCCATCAATTATTTTTTTTTTTTTTATTTAAGGGGCTATCTGGCGACTGCCGACTTAGGCATAAGTCGCCGTAAACAAACAGCCTAGTTCTAGGCTACTTAAAAAAATGGAACAGGGAACAACAAAAAAGAAATAACAATAACAAAACAATAACAAAAACAACAACAACAACAACAACAACAACAACAACAAAAATTAAGCCTGGTTAAAAAAAAGGGAGAAGGCCGGCCTCCCCCAAAAAGTTAGCAAGTCCACCAGTCAAAGTGCACGCACTCGTCCCGAGTACAAGGGACAGGCGGTAGCGACCCCGCCCATCCCGGTACCGGGACAGGTGTCGTGCGCGAAGATCACCCAGACTGGGACATTCGACAAGAATGTGCCGAACAGTCTGGGGGACGACGCAGTCGTTGCAATAGGGCGCAGGCGATCGCTCCACCAGATAGCGATGCGTCACACGAGTGTGTCCGATTCGGAGACGACAGAAAGCAACCTGAAGCCGCCGCGGCATTGGGGGATAGGTCCATGGGAACAGTCGCGGCGCAATGGCACGCAACTTTAAGTTCCCTTCGACCGTCTCCCATCTTCTTTGCCAAGCAGTCCGAAGAGCTGCCCGTATTCCTGCCATGTAGTCGGTGTGAGGAAGAGCGAAACGCTGGTCCGGTCGCAGAGTCCTCGCGGACTCTTTGGCGCCCTCATCGGCGCGCTCATTCCCCGCAATTCCCACATGTCCAGGAACCCAGCAGAAGATAATCTCGACATCTGCCCGGCTCGCCAAAACCGTGGCGTCACGGATATCGCGAACCAGGGGATGCGGAGATTCCAATGCCCCGAGAGCACTCAGGGCGCTTTGTGAGTCGCTATAGATCACAATCCGGTCTCCGAACCGGGCACGTCGCGTAATCTCCCGTACCGAGTGGTGTATTGCCACCAGCTCGGCCGTGAAGACAGACGCAGCGCCTGGTAGAGCCCCGCTGACTTCAAACAGAGGGGATACGGCGTGGAAGCCGACCCCCTCTTGGGACTTGGAGCCATCCGTATACACTGGCACGGTTCCAGCGTGACACGATGTGTGCTCCAAAAAGGTCGAACGCAATACTCCCGGCGCAGTACAAGCTTTGGGAGCAGAGGCGTGGCGACAAATAGCCAAATGTGGTACCCTCCAGGGTGGCGTCCTGGGCAGAACCAGGGGCGCCACCGGCCCGAGAGCTATATCTACCTCTCGAAGAGTTTCCTGGCCCTAAACCCAAAGGGCTTAGGGTATGACTGGCGTCTCTCGGCGGCATAGGCACCATCGAGATCAGCTGCGGATGCAGTGAGAGCTGTTGGCGACTGAGGGAGGCGCCGGGCTCGCGCGTACAGGCGAGTGATGCACTGCACGCGGCGCAGAGCGAGTGGCATCTCCCCAGCATCGACCAACAGGCTCTCAATGGGGGAAGTGCGGAAGGCACCGGTCGCAAGGCGAAGGCCGGTGTGGTGGATCGAATCCACCTTCCGCAATAAACGCTCGGCTGCGGATGCATAAAACTCGCATCCGTAGTCGAGCTTCGAGCGAACAAAGGATCGATAAAAAAGTAAGGCGGTAGCCCTATCAGCGCCCCAAGCGCTGAACGTCACGGAACGGAGAATGTCCATGGCGCGGGTACAAGAGACCCTAAGGCTGCGAATATGAGCCTCCCAGGTGAGGCGTCGGTCGAATACAAGACCAAGGAAACGGTGCGACTCAACCACATCCAGGCGCACCCCATTAAGAAACAAATCTGGGTCGGGGTGAAGCCGTGGATGGCGGCAGAAGTGCACCACCTTAGTCTTGGCCAAAGAAAACCGAAACCTGTGCGCTTCGGCATAGCGAGAGACGCGGTTCAATGCCTGTTGGAGTCGACGCTCCAGAGTTGGCATCTGGGCCGCGCCAAAAGAGATCGAAAGGTCGTCCACGTAGAGCGTAGCGAGAACATCTTCCGGCAGCACCGAGGTGATGCCGTTGATGCTCAGGGCAAAGAGTGTGACACTGAGGACACTTCCCTGCGGGACACCCTCTTCCTGCTCCTTTGGGCCGGAGAGAGCTCCCCCCACCCGTACGCGGAATCGACGATCTCGCAAAAATTCAGATATAAACATTGGGAGGCTTCCCCTCGCCCCCATCGTGTAGAGAGTCTCCATGATACCGTATCGCCATGCGGTATCATAGGCCTTCTCCAGATCGAAAAACACCGTGGCGTAGTGCTGTCTACGAAGGAAAGCCTCGCAGACGGCATTTTCCAGTCGGAGCAGAGCATCCGACGTGGAGTGGAACTTGCGGAAGCCGCACTGTGCGGAAGACAGATGGCCTCCGCTGTCCAGGAAAAAAGCTAATCTAACGTTTACCAATTTCTCCATCAACTTGCACACGCAAGAGGTTAGAGAGATTGGGCGGAAACCGGTCGGAGTAGAGTGATCTCTCCCCGGTTTGCGAAAGGCGAGCACAGTAGCGATTCGCCAGGAGTCTGGGAGAAGACCTTCCACCCAGATCCTGTTGAACAGATCTAACAGAAAGGCCATGCCTCGCTCACCCAGGTGTCGAAGCATGGCGTACGGGACATCGTCCGGACCATGGGCGGTGTCCGCGCACGAAGCGAGAGCGGAACGCAACTCACTCACAGTAAACTTGTCGTTGAAGGGTTCTCCGCCACTGGAGGTAAAGTCCAGCCGGCGGCCTTCCGCGACATCACGACGTGCATTGAATGCTGGCGGAGCAGCATCACGGCTAGAGAATGCGGAAAAAGCGGTCGCTAAGGATTCCGCCACGGACGCGGGGTCTGAGATTGCGGTCCCATTCTCCTGGAGAACGGGAGGGGGGTCCTGCGAGAACTTGCCCCGAATCCTTTTGACTCGCTTCCACACCTCAGCTAAAGGGGTCTTCCCGTTAAGTGAAGACACGTATGCCCGCCAAGAAGAGCGGCGGGCGTGCTTCGAAATATACCGGAACCTAGCCCTAGCCCGACGAAATTCAGCGACAGTGAAATCGTTGGGGCGGCGCTTATAGCGCATGTAGGCATAACGCTTCTGTTTGAGGGCCGTCTCACACTCGGCCGACCACCATGGGAGTGGTCGGCGTGCAAAACGGCCAGACGTCCTAGGAATAGTAGTCAGGCCCACGGCGATGAGGTTGCCGGAGAAGAACTCAACGGCCTCATCTACCGACCTAAACTCCTCGACTGAGATAGAGAATTCAGTCATTTCCTGAAATGCAGGCCACCGCGCCCGCGCCAAGCACCACCGAGGTGGTCTCTCAGGCGGCAGTTGCCCTGAAAATGATATTTGAATGGGAAAGTGATCACTACCATGGAGGTCATCGACCACCCCCCAATCAAAATCAGGCTGTGCATCCGAAGAGCACAAAGATAGGTCAAGGCAAGAAAATGAAGCGGTTCTCGGACAGTGATGCGTAAACTCATCCACGTTTAGGACACCCATCTCAAGCTCTTCGATCAGATCGGCAAGGACTTGTCCCCTGGGATTTATGGAGTAATCTTCCCAGAGAGGATGCCTGCCGTTCAGATCTCCAAGCAAGAGATAGGGCCTCGGCAACCGTGCAACGACGCGGCGGAAGTCCCCCGCGTCGAAGTCAGCTGACGGTGGAATGTACGCAGAAATGATAGTATACCTCCTATCCAGGTGCAGCTGCACAGCCACTGCCTGAAAGGAGGTATCTAAAGAGAAAGGAAGAACGGAGACATCATGCCGGGTGTAAACTGCGCATCCCCCAGCCCGGCCATCCCGCGGTGGTGGGGTCGCAAGACCCTTATACCCCGGGAGGGCAGGGAGGGGGCACGCACCTAGCATGGTCTCCTGCAAAAAAATAGCTAACGGGGAACGGGACGAGACGAGCCTCCGCAGCTCCTCCCAGTTGGCCCGGAGTCCACGGCAATTCCATTGAAGGAATATGCCCTCCAGGCCTAGCTCGCTGGAGACGCGGGGGCCCTCCTCGAATTGAAGACCCTCACGCTTCCCGGGGGCAGAACCCCGGGCGCTGTTGGCCGGACAAAGCGCTGAAGGCGCTGTCGCCTTCGAGGACTTATTGGGGGAGGTTGGGGTCGCCATGCGAGTCTTTTCCTCCCTCCGCCTCGAAACCTTAGGCGGGCGTTGCGGCTTCGGAGGCGGGGGGCCCTCTTTTCGAGGAACCACCGTCTCCGAGCCACTCGCTCCACCTCGGGGCGTGGGCGAAGGAGCCGAAGCTTCTTTGTTGCTGTCCTCCTTTCGGGGGGCAGCTTCAGGAACCCCGGAAGATGGCCTAGCGACCATCTTCAGGGGTGTTGCCTCCTGTGAGTCTAACGACTCGGTGGAGGCGCGTGGCCGTTTCGCCTTACGGGAAACGGTCACGCTGGGGGAAGAGGGGGGAGCCCTGGTTTTAGCCGGGGCAGGGTATGAGCCCTTTTTGCCGCCAGCTTTACCAGGGGAGCGCCCGGGTTGGGTAGAGCCCGCAGAAGGGCTCCGAATGGGCGCGGAAACAACCGTGCTCGTTGGCCTGGATGGGCCGGGAGCAGAGGGTGCCTTCCTAACTATTGAGGCATATGACGTCCCAGGCAGAGCCGGGCGCGCCAGGACCAAGTCCTTTGCCTCGCGGAATGAGAGTCGATCCTGGGCCTGAACGGCCAGGATTTCTTTCTCAAGGAGATATGCACCACATTGCTTCGAAGAAGCAGGGTGCGGCTCTCCGCAATTGACACACTTGGCCACACACGATTTGGACTTATCGTGTGCGACCTTGGAGCAATTTACACAGACTTCGGGTGACCCCGACTTTGCACGTCTACATGAGCGATTCGTATGGCCGAAGCGGTGACAGTAATAGCACCGCCGCGGAAGTGGCACGAATGCCTTCACGCGGTAGCGGTACCAACCGGCACGCACCGACTCAGGGAGCTTGTCACAGTCAAACGTGACGAAGAGTGTAGGGGTGGGTCTCGAGGCCCCTCCCTGTTTTCTCATCACACGTTCGACCTTGACCGCCCCATGGTCGGCCAGCTCTAAGGTGATGTCCTCAATGGAGTAGTCAACGAGTTCCCTCGCATAAACTACTCCTTTCACAAAGTTCATGGTAGAGTGCGGCCTCACACTCACCGGGGTGCCATGAAGTGTCCGAAGAGCACTAATCTTAGCCGCCTCGGCGGGATTCGCCGCATTCGCCAGAAGGCTCCCGTCCGAGAAACGGGTTACCTTCGGGTCTCTACCAATTGCACTAGCTAATCCTCTCCTCTGATGGATCATGTTGCCCTTGGACAACATGGTGCCATCAGTGGAGCGAATAACGAGGAAGCGTTTGAAGCCAGCGGGCTCGAAAACGCCAGGTAACCTCTGAATCAGGGGCCCCGATGTCATCGAGGCTCCGCCCTGTGCACTCTTGGTATTAGTCTTCTTTGTCAGGGGCTCCGCAACCGGGGGGGCAGAGGGGGCGGATGTGCCGATCTTGGCTTGGTCGCTTGCCAGAGTGGCAGCAGACCCATCCGTCCCCGCAGCCCCCGCGGATGGAGAGGAGCCCCGAGTCTTTTTTGTCTTTTTCTTTTTCGGAGAGGAGGGCGGGGAATGAACCCGCTTTTCACCTCCGCCGGCAGAAGTCCCCAGGCCAGATGGACCAGCCTCAGCCAGGTCCCTCTCCGAAATGGAGAAGGTCCTGGTTGTCGTAGGGGCACCTGTCGGAGGAGATCCCTCCCCTCCTTCTACTGCCTCGGAGCCCTCAGCCATTTGAGGAGGACCTTGCATAGGGGCGGATTCGGGTTCGGTGCTTGGCGCCGAGCCCGAATTCCCCCCCATGGAAGGCCCTACCGTCTGGGGCTGGGTCTCCTCAAGGACCATGTCTATCACAGGAGGGGCCTCCAGTTGGCCATCCCCTCCCAGGACATCGCAGGTCCCCTTGGCAGTGTCGCCAGTCTTGTATGGGGAGGCACAGGCCTTGACCCCGGCAAGGTTTAATATTCTTGCCAGCAGGTCTTTTGAGGGAAGCGACCGAAGGGGCCTGGCTTCCCTCTCCCCCCTAAGGGGGTTTGCCCTACCGAGCCGCTTTGATGGGGAGCGGCTGGCTAAGGGCTGCCTGCTGGCTTTCTTGGCAGTCCCCTTGAAAAGAAAAGATGGGACTGCCGCTGGGAAAAGGGAGGTGCTCGAAAGCACCTCCAGAGAAGGGGGTGAGGGGGAGTCCCCTGCACCCGTAGGCGAAGGAGAGGAGTAAGCCTCCTCTCCGGTCAGAGAAATATGGAGGGTCCCCCTGTGCAAGCACAGGGGGGGGGACCTCCATTTTTTCGGTGGAGCTGCCCAAGGGCGGCTCCGTCGATGAGCAAGGGGGAGTTAAAGGGGTTTGGGTTTTTTTGGTTGTTCATCTATGGGCATGGTGACCCTATTTTTGCCACGGGACGCAATAGCTCATCACCCCTCGCAGTAGCCCGCACTGCGAGAGGTGCTTACAAGCCCGGCAGAGCCAGGCGCCGCCATTCGGGACCACCCCTCCCGCCTGGTGGCCTGGCAGTCCATCGGCATGGCGGCTCCACCTTGGACACGGCGTAAAAAAGATAGATTTTGAAGAGGAGAGGAAAAGGAATGTGAGGAAGGTATGGGTGGGGATGAAGCAGGTTGTTAAAAAACCCCCATCCCGAACCGGAGCTGAGGGGTTAGGGAATAATGTCCCCTCCCCCCTCAGCCCCCATCCGGGGTGGTCGGCTTGAGAAGAAGGTCAGCATTCTACCCTGTGAAATTAGAGGCTAACCAGAGAAAGTTGTGGGAGAGGTTGTATGAAAAGCGACGAGGTAGGGGAGAAATCGGGCTATCTGAAGGAAGGAAGAGAGGCTAAGCTGAGGCCGGACGGAGCGCTGGATCCCGTCAGCACGGCGGCCAGGATGGCAAATCGCCGAACCCCTTACGGGGAAATATCCATCAAGATCACGTCTGTTAGGGGGTTTGTAGGAACCTCCCCTGAGCATTGTTATCAGTTTTTTCATATGATAATTATCAGCCGCATTGAAAGGAATATTGCTTGCATAAAATGTGCTAATAAACTGTAGATCTACAAGTTTCTTCGGGGTTTCTGTTGTTTTGTAAACAAATTTGCCAAGCCAGTTGATTTTGTAGAAGTATTTGACATTGTGCTTACACTTCTTTTAAAAGGTGGTAAAGTTGGACCAACTGTAGATGCCTCTGCTAGATTTATTATTTCAGTTGGTTAATCATCAGGGTCTGACTTTAGTGCACATTTTTAGCATATTCAATTCACCGTTTCAGGTGTTATCCAAGACTCAATTTTTTAACCGATTTTCTGATCACAATGTTCACACGTTTGTTTTTTATTTCCTTTATCATCTCTTGTTTCCTCAAATTCCTTTCATGCAGTTTCTTTGTATCTTCCTTTGCTTGTCATGATGGACTCACTGCGTTATAGATTTAGCTTGATCCACAAGTGCCACAAAGTAAACTAAATGTTCTTCTCTCAATGCTGTACTTATATAGTGTCTATGTTACAAGTTTCAACATGTAGGTATGCCAATCAGCCTGTTTTGCTCTTCTTATTTTTATATTTTTTATTTCATTTTCCAAGGAAAAAAAAAAGCTAGCAGAAATATTACTAGGCTTAAATAAAAAAAGGTAAAGAATCAATAAGGAAATAGCCCCCCAAATATATGAAATTAGTAAATTGTAGAAAACCTGCATTATCCTCAATAAAACCCGGGTGAGTTGGGATTTTTTGCCAGCACTGGCGAAAACTGGGTACAAATGGCTGGTTTCGAATACACATGAAATTGTGCAAAACCCCCAAATTCACTTCCGCATTTGTATCCCCCCGCAAGGCCAGCGCATAAAAAAACACAGGAAAAAACAACAATAGGAATACTAGTCAAAACTCTCACCTTTGACTCGACTTTAACATTTATTGGATCAATTTTCTTATTGTTCTGATTCATCCTTACATAGAGTTTCGCCGCAATCACTACGCAATATTTACCATCACGTTATATGCTATACACACGACAGCACTTTAATAATGCTACACCTCGAGATTTTGTAATTTTACATAAACAGAGGTAAATTTTTTTCATTCTTTCTCTGCCAAGATTATTCTTCAGATATATGTATAAAATTGTCAAAATATCCTCCATCATGAGTAAATATATCGTCTTGCTTGACAACAAAACAATGTGGATGTCAATAAATAATTATTTTTGCAATGCGGTAATTATAGTGTTAAAATGGCAATATTGCAGGTAAATAAGGTGTTCATCAAGTCCTGGGAAGACGAGCCTCGTACAACCATGATGATAACTCATAAGGCCAGCGTTTCCTCTCGCGATTTTACGAGGGGCGTCTCTTGGGGGATTGAACAGCCTAGTTAGCTGCAACTTTGCCACTTTAACAGTAGGTAATGTTCATGCTCAGTAAAAATGCGGTCAACGAGGGCTATTACTTGAGGTGTGCGTCCCTGAATCCCCCGTTGCATTGCGACAGGTGATTATTTCAGTACGAGCCAATTTTATCACGATGTATGTATGCTGCTAATCAGTAAAGTTGTCCTTTTTCTCGCTAATTGGCGCCTAAGCGACAATTTTATGTCGAGTGAAAACCAAATTAATTGTACTTTTTTTAATTTTAAGAACTACTTGGGAATTTCAGTTTTGTTCCTCCGAGTGTGAAACTGCACTAGTTTTGTTCCATCAGAATTTCCATTATTGGAAAAGTAGTAACCAATCTTGAACTGTAATATTGATACCTATTTTTGATATATCCTAGATAGCCGAGCTCTCACTAACCTAATCAATAATGCGTTAGATTTCTGACGTAGAGGTGTCGGGTCCAATCCTCACGAGCGCGGACAAGAACTTCACGCGAAGCCAATCCCATCACCACTGTCATTCCCCTTCCAATCTCCACTACACAAATGATTAAGTCTTCTACCTGCCAAGAAGGGGGGCACGAGCGCTAATTAGTGATACCCGGGCACTTGCCCTTCGAAGACATCAGCTGACCTTTATGTGAATATCATTATCTGTGGGGTGGGGGAGGGGGTCTCGTCCACGAGCGCAAAAGGGATGGCGCAACATGGCAGTAGTCTTTGAAAGTCTCGTCACTACAACTATGGATGGTGGAAAAGAGAGAATGAATTAATTTCGGGTTGAAAACGATTGTTACCTTTTTTCGGATGGGAGGTAAAAGGTAAGGAAAAGGGGGGGTAGTGAACAATAGGTTAGTCTTAAATTGTAACCTTAATCTAGATTAAATCAAAAGGAACATACGGAAGGACATAACTCACAGAAAGCGCGCCCTCACTTCATTGTGGTAACATTGACGTAGGCCTACAGCACAGGCTGTAGGATCAAGCTTTCTCCCTCTATCTCCCAAGGGGTCATTTTCTCCCGGGGACTTATAAAAAACAAATGATATAACTAAATTCTTTTTTGAAGAAAACATAGAATATATTTTGCTGAAGACTACCAAACAAGTCTTCAATCCAAGGCTGGACTGTTTCTAGCATGAACTCCCTCTAATACAAGTGAGCTCAGCTGCACAAACTCCCAAGGCTTCAAAAATAGAACTTGATCAATATTGCATTATAATTACAATAAAACCCATACAAATCATCAGCCCAAATGCTCAGATAAACGAATTTCCATTAAAAAAATCAAACAGCTAAGTAAACTTTCATTTTAACAAACTGAAAAAAATACTGGGGAAATCTATTATTCAGGGGACTTTCAAACGAGAGGCAAGTTGAGTAAAAAAATTGTCTGTATTACCACACATCTCGCTAGATCCGATAAGTGAGTATGTCCTGTTTAGACACTAAAAAACGAGGGGAGCAACGAAGGTAACGGATGCAATCTCGGTCTAATTTTTTTTTTTTTAAAGATCGCCAACACGTATTGAAGTTAAGAGAAAATGATATTTCTATCAACAGCCATTAATTTTAATTCTCTTTCTAGTAAGCTCCTAACCAATCAGATCCTTTATTAACTTATCACAATCCAATCCGATCCGAAAAAAATAAAAATTATACATATAAATAAATCTACGGGTGTGTATCATGTAATTTCGATAGCGCCATACCCGAATCCACCTTAGAAGATTCATGGACAAAGTAGAGATACCCGAGGTGTGCGTGACTGCGCGGTGTGGGGGGGGGGGATAATAAGGCAAAAGTTTTGTACAAAAAGTGGTATTTATTTCTCTCGTGTTTAAAGTGCAATAGCAACGAGACCGTATTACGCTGGAAGTTTGTTAAGAGAAGAAATGTGTAAAGAAAGCGGTAAAGGTGGAAGTGAAAATGCGTTTAAGCTACATAGCCGAGGCTCTTCCAGCAGCTATTGGAGTCGAGAGGGGACAAATTCCTTCAGCTGCAGCATGGTTGCACAAGCTACACAAGACATATCTTGCGGGTGCGTAAAATGAAACAAGCAAAAAAAAAAAATTCAACTCATGGAAACTGTGGCAACAAAAATGGAATCGAGAGAATTCGAACATCATTTACGGCATGCAGAGAACTTGGACAAAACAAACGGCATGCAGAAAAAAGTCACAACAAAAGGCATGCAGAGAAAACTTGGACAACATGAAACGATAGACCACAAATAACGGCGACAAATATACTAAAAGTTGCGAAGTAAAAGTAGAGAGGACACATTTGCTAAGAGAAACTAGAAAAATGTACCAAAAGACGACCTCGCTCAGGCTCACTCAGACATTTGCAAATGATGCCTCAACGACGATACAATATTTGGGGGATAAAGTAGCATTGAGCGACGAAACAGAAGAGTCATGTTTGGTGGAAAGCTGGTGGATCGATTCTTCCGAAAAAACAACATACCAATCATAAAGGCCAATGCACCGAGACCTGGGGACAAACATGTTAAGGAGTTGTTTTGATGTTAAAGCCACACCAACTGGCAAGATGGACTTAACAATTCGTGGTTTAAGCATAGTTATTCTGAAAATGAATCTAAGCTTTCTTACTACTTTCCTTTCTAATTTGGTTTACTGCTTTCTTTTTCCATGCTTCCAAATGAGTCACAAGCTGCCTTAAGTATCGAATTATTTTGGTACCTGCACTAAAATGTGAACGTCAATTCTAATTGACTACCGATCATTCTTTTCGCCTTTGCAAAATGAATTGCGAGAAGGATTCGCCATCATTAGGTTATCAGTAACTGTTCTTCTTCTGGATTTGAAGCAAATAATACATGTCATCAGCAAAGCGAAAGTGACTATGCAGAACAGTCTCACAATAATGCTGGGTTCAAAATACAGGTATCTACCCTCCGACGTCGCCTCCCAATTGCTAGAGAAATTTCACACGAGAGACATGTGCACCGAAAACTAACATAACCAACCTCAATTCCAGACAACATAATATAAAACTCACGATGTTCCCACGAGAGTAAAAAAAAAACACACACACACCAACCCATTATTTAGTCGGATTCCTGGACGACGACAATATTCAGCAGCCAAAGCGAGATTACGGAAGGTAAAGAGAAGGTTCGTGCGGCCCCCAATATAACCGATGCAAGTGGCAGCAGCAATAAGAAGCGACCGAGCCGACGATTGACCGATAAGAGGAGAACTGAACAATCTCGTTAAACAGGCTTTTTAAATTAACTAAATTAACGCAAGCAAAAACGGAAGCCTTTTGTCAATGAGTATACATGAAAGAGATGAGGGATGTTTAAACTCATACCTAATAAAGATGGGGGGGGGGGGTTAAATGGAGGAAGGCCTCCCCAAAACGAATCGAGTGAATTTTAGACCCCAGGAGCAAAAACTGGAGACTTGTTGGGCAATTAAGATCGGGGGAAAAGAGTACCCCCATCTGGTGGGTATACAAGGCGCATAATCTGAAAATGGCAAAGAATAGTGCCAAAAGAGAGAGAACCTTTTCACGATTTTTTTTTTAGGAGCCCATCTGACGACTGCCTACTTGGGGCATAAGTCACCGTACTCACCAACGCCTTTTACTAGACTATACTAAAATAAATTATATAGAAATAACGAATGAAAAGATAAAAAAATAAGATAAAACAAAGCTAAGAAGCTACAAAAGGAAAATTGTGCGGCTTCGGGGGTAGGCCCGCCTCCCCCCGGCACATGAAGAAGCGGCCCACAAAGAAGACGAGGGTTAAATAAAGTGGGAGGCCAGCCTCCTCTAAAAAGTCGTACAATCCACAAGTCAGTGTGCAGGAACCGTCCCGAGTACAAGGGACAAATGGTAGCGAAGATCGCCCAGACTGCGACATTCAACAAGAATGTGCCGAACAGTCTGGGGGCCAACGCAGTCTTCGCAATAAGGCGCAGGCGAGCACTCCATCAAATGGCGGTGAGTCCGGCGAGAGTGTCAAATTCGGAGACGACAGAAAACAACCTGAAGCCGTCGGGGCATTAGGGAGTAGGTAAATGGCAACAGTCGCGGCGCTATGGCACGTAACTTTAAGTTCCCTTCGACCATCTCTCATCTTCTTTGCCAAGCAGGTCGTATTTCTGCCATGTAATCGGTTTGAGGAAGAGCAAAACGCTGGTCCGGTCGCACAGTACTCGCGGACTCTTTGGTGCCCTCGTTCCCGCAATTCCTACATGTGCAGGAACGCAACAGAAGATAATCTAGAGATCCAACCCAGCTCGCCAAAACCATGGCGTCACGGATATCGCGAACCAGGGGATGCGGAGATTCCAATGCCCCGAGAGCACTCAGGGCGCTTTGTGAGTCGCTAGAAATCACAATCCGGTTTCCGAACCGGGCAAATCGCGTTATCTCCCGTAGCGAGTGGTGTATTGCAAAAGCTTGACCGTGAAGACATGAAACGGCTGGCAGAACCCCACTGACTTCAAACGGAGGATACGGTGTGGAAACCGATCCCCTCTTTGGACTTGGAGTCATTCGTATACACTGGTACGCTTTAGAAGAAGAGTCGTGGTGACAAATAGTCAAAAATGGTACCCTCCAGGGTGGGTTCCGGGCAGAACCAGGGGCGTCAATGGCCC
This sequence comes from Ceratothoa steindachneri, assembly GCA_963969495.1. Classification (NCBI taxonomy): domain Eukaryota; kingdom Metazoa; phylum Arthropoda; class Malacostraca; order Isopoda; family Cymothoidae; genus Ceratothoa; species Ceratothoa steindachneri. The sequence goes on along the minus strand of OZ018325.1, from coordinate 166,510,627 downwards.
GAGAGTTATACCTAGCTCTCGAAGGAGTTTGCTAGCCCTAAACCGAGAGAGCTTAAGGTATGACTGGCGTCTCTCAGCGGCATAGGCACCGTTAAGATCAGCTGTGAATGCAGTGATAGCTGTCGACGACTGAGGGAGGCGACAGGCTCGCGGGTACAGGCAAATAATGTAACGTGCACGGCGCAGAGCAGGTTGCATCTTCCCAACATAGACAACTAGGCTGTCAATGGGGAAAGAGCGAAAGGCACCGGCAGCCAGGCGAAGGCCGGTGTGGTGGATCGAGTCCACCTTCCGTAATACACGCTCGCCTGCGGATGTATAAAACTCGCATCCGTAGTCGAGCTTCGAACGAACAAAGTATCGATAGAAAAGTAAGGCAGTAGCCCTATCAGCGTCCCAGGCGCTGAACGTCACGGAACTAAGAATATGAATGGCGCGGTTACTAGAGCACAAAAGGCTGCGAATATGAGCCTCCCAGGTGAGGCGTCGGTCAAATACAAGACCAAGGAAACGGTGCGATTCAACCACATCCAGGCGTACCCCATTAAGAAACAAGTATGGGTCGGGGTGGAGCCGTGGATGGCGGCAGAAGTGCACCACCTTAGTCTTGGCCAAAGAAAACCGAAACCTGTGCGCTTCGGCATAGCGAGAGACGCGGTTCAATGCCTGTTCGAGTCGACGCTTCAGAGTTGGCATCTGGGTCGCGCCAAAAGAGATCGAAAGGTCGTTAACGTAGAGCGCAGCGAGAATACTTTCCGGCAGCACCGAAGTGATGCTGCTGATGCTCATGGCAAAGAGCGTGATACTGATGACACCCTCTTCCTGCTCTATTGGGCCAGATAAAGATAGAGACGCCCCCTCCCCATTGTATGGAGATTATCCATGATGCCGTATCAGAGGCCTTCCCCAGATCGAATAAAACCGTGGCGTAGTGCCGTCTATGAAGGAAGGTCTCACAAGTTAAAGATCTCCGATGGAATATGTTCCCCTTAGGCTATATGCTGCCATCAGTGGAGCGAATAACGAGGAAGCGTTTGAATCCAGCGGGCTGGATTCATTTTTATTTTCAATCTGAATGAAGGGCTCCAACGTAATCGAGCATCCGCTCTGGGCAAATTCGGTCTTAGCTTGAGACTCCAGCACCCGAGGGAGCACCGGGGCCGGACGTGCCGATCTTGGTTTGGTCGCATAGCGAAATTGCAGCGCCCCATCCGTACCCATGGCTCCCGCGGAGGGAGAGAAGCCCGGAGTTTTTTTTCTATTTATTTCCTTTTTAGGAGGGCGGGGAATGAACCCGCTTCTCCCTTCGGCTGGCAGAGCCCCCAGGCCAGATGGGCCGGCCTCAGTAAGATCCATCTCCGAAATGGAGAAGGGCCTGGCGATCCCTCTTTGTCGTAGAATGGACTCCCGACGATATACCATATATCACTATTCGTTGAGGGAACTTCTTTAATTATCTCTAGAGTGCGTTAATGTCTGGCGGCCGATATTATGTATCTTCGATATGCTTAAGAAGTGGAACTGAATTCAAGGATAATAATATTGCTATCATTAATAAAATAGAGTTTTATTAATAATAACTATCAACAAACACAGGACGGAAAATATTGACATAAACAGAGAATGGAAAGGGTCGTGGGGGCTCGGGCTAATCCGAGGATTTAAAGGATTTAAAAAGGTAAAACAAATATAGTTAAAAAGATGGGATGGTTCGATAAACCATTTAAAGCACAGGATAGAATTGATATAAGGGTTAAGTACTCAAAGGTGACGTTTGGCTTACGTAATTTTACACTAGTGGTGCAGTGGAAGGTGGCGCGAAGGAATATTCGGTCCGCTGGCGAGTTCCAGCCGAAGGAGGGGGGATAAAATGATCCTGACGTGGCGTCTTGGGAATGAGAACGGTTTCTCGACGAACGGCTTGAAGAACAATGGCTGTTCTACGTTGTTCTCTTCTGAACAAAGGGGGGGGGGGGTGAGAACCGTCTCTTGTCTACGGGCTCAAGAACAATGGCTGTTCTAATGTTGTTCTCCTCTGAACAACAAGGGGGGAAGGGTGAGAACCGTTTCTTGGCGAAGGGCTCAAAAGAACAATGGCTGTTCTAATGTTGTTCTCCTCTGAACAACAGGGGAGGTGAGAACCGTCTCTTGTCTACGGGCTCAAGAGCAATGGCTGTTCTAATGTTGTTCTACTCTGAACAACAAGGGGAAAGGGTGAGAACCGTTTCTTGGCGAAGGGCTCAAAAGAACAATGGCTGTTCTACGTTGTTCTCTTCTGAACAAAAGGGGGGGGGGTGAGAACCGTTTCTTGGCGAAGGGCTCAAAAGAACAATGGCTGTTCTACGTTGTTCTCTTCTGAACACGAGGGGGAAGCCTTGGGGACTTGGCGTCACGAAAGGCTCGAACCTTTGGCACTCAAGGGATATTGTCCTCCTTCTGGACAAGTGATGGTGAATCTCGAGGTCGAGGTCCCTTGGCGCACAAAGGGAGAGAGGGTCGTGGTGATGTTTCGCGACGAAAATCTGGATCTCCAATCTGATCTTAGTGGTAAAGTTTCCATATAAATAGCCAGGACATCTCCTTGGCGTGGGGGACAATGGGGTGGGAGCTTCGAGGGAACGCACAGCCGAGCCGGAGAACAATGCCTTATCTGCCCATAAGCCTAACTCAATCTGGCGAGGTCGGCGTATGGGGGAGAACGGGGGGGGGCGATAACATCCTTGTTTAAACATTGACATCCGGTGGCTGTGATAAGGCGCCAAGCTTCGAAACGAAGATGCACGTGGGCCCATCGTGGTTTTAAATAATATGTGAAATTAACGCAGCTTCAACTCGTTCTATCACACTCTTCTTCTTGCGAGTCCTCGGTTACCCGAGCCGGCTGAGGAAGAGCGGACACGTGTTGTGTGCTTGGCAATGAGCCTGGGTTCGACCCCATAAAGGATCCTACCGTCCGGGGCTGGGTCACTTCAGGGACCATGTCTATCTCAGGGGGTGCTCGAGGTGCCCCCAGACATCACAGGTTTCATTCGAGTTACCTTTGGTCAGAGAACCGGCATACTTTGGGGAAGAGAGGGGGGGGGGCACGTTCGGTGACTACCTGTAAGCTCATTATGCGCGCCCGCAGGTCTTTGCAGGGCATGGGCCGATGGGCCCTCTCTTCCCTCGCCCCCCTAAAGGGGTTTGGCCCTATCGTGCCGCTCCCAATTATTGGCCATCTACCTGCTCTCTTGGCAGTCACCTTGGAAAGCAAGGAAGGACTGCTACTATGACGAGGAAATCGCCCAAAGGCGACTCCAGAGAAGGGGGTGTCCCCTGCACCCGTAGGCATATGAGAGGAATAAGCCTCAGCTCCGGTAGTAGTTTGGAGGGTTTCTTGCGAGGGGGGGGGGCTCCATTTTAGGGTGGAGCTGCCCGAGAGCGGCTACGACGATGTTACAGGGGAATGTATAAGGAGAGTACATGTAATTTTTTTAGATCGTCATTGAGCATGGTGACCCTATTTATGCCACGGGATGCATACACTAATCACCCTACACAGTAGCCCGCTCTGCGAGGGGTGAGTACGGACCCGGCAGAACCAGCTGCCGCCATTTGAGGCCAAGTCTCTCGCTTTGTGACCTGACAGCCCACGGTGTAAAATCTTAGACATTGAAAGGAGAAAGAAAGGGGATGTGAGGGAGGTGTGGGTGGGAATGAAGCAGGTTGTTAAAAACTCACCACCCCAGCCCGATCCGGGATAGTTGGGTGAGGAAACTGGTCGGCGTCTACCCTGTGAACTTAGCCAGGTCGACCAGAGAAAGTTGTGGGAGAGGTTGTGAGGGAAGTAGGGTAAAAACAGGCTGTCAGAAAGGAGAAGAGACTAAGTTGGGGCGCAGAGTTCGTCAGCAAGGCAAATCGCTGCGCCCCTTACGGAGAACCCATTCACGAAATATCAAACAAGAACAATAATTTTTTTTCTCATCTCTTCCTCCACTGTAGCGAATAATAGGTCGAATCCCACGTTAATTTGTAAGGATTGCCAACCAAAATAGAAGACTACATGGAGCGCTTGACACAGGGAAGGCCGTTTTTTAACGAAGGGAAATGAATTATAACCAAGATTAGGAAGAAAATCATTAGGTTGACAAATAAATGCAAAAACAAACCAAGTCCACGGATAAATCGCAAAAGGAAGCAAGGGAAACAGGTAAATTGCAAAAAGAAACAAGTGGTAAAATACAAAAAGGAAACCAAGTAAACGGGTGCAAAAGGAAACTTCGTTTTGAAAAAAAAAATGAAGGATAGAGTTAGATGGGACCAAGGCGGGTCCGTCCGGCCTAGGGGACCACTATTTTACCATTCATTCTTGCCGTCATCGGACATAGGATCGTTTTCACCTACCAGTGTGTGTGGGGGAGGAGGGGGAGGGGGCTATGACCCTGCGACGGGAAGAGAGATGGCTAAAAACGGCCAAAATTGATACAGTTCTTTTTACGACTGTTAGATCAGTCTATTTGATACGACCATTTACTTGGGCTCGACGAGGGGAGTCACGCACCTGTGCCCGAAGCAGCGTCGAAAAAGGCAATACCATTGCAATTTGCACCCTATTTCATAGCAACTTAAACAAACAAACGACATTGGGAAGCTCCCCTCAATACTCTAAACCACAAACCAAAGAAAAACTCTGGCGACTACTAGCAAGGGAATAGTCTCCGAAAATATTTTGTATATAGAAATTAACCTATAAATGTTATTTTTAAAACTTAAAGAAATCAAACTTAAAGAAACCAAACTTAAAAAAAAGAAAACAGCAACCACGAGAAAAAAATATCAAGAATGATGAAGGTGCTGAAGGTTCGAGGATGCACACACAAACAAAAAAACAAGACTATTCAATCGCAAAATGTAGGAGGCCAGCCTCCTCCGAGAACTCAAAGTCCACAATAAGGTGATCACGAACCTCACTTTCTTTTACCCTTAAATTAAAAAAAATAGAACTCAAATTTTAAAATTAAAATAAGTGAATTTCCCCCACCTGGGAGGTAACGTATTTATACCCAATCCAGCCGCACTTGGGTAAGAAGTTGAGCCGAGGCTTTTGTGAGACATTAGACCATTTCAGCGCCCAATGGTCACACTTTGGTTGATGATATGATGTAAGGTCGTTCCTTGCGACCTGGAGGTGGTCTTGAGCCCATCTTTTATTTCAGTTACTTTTATCGGTTAATTTGGGGTTTATACCCACCCTCGAATTTTGTGGGCGCTTTGTTATAAATTTCATATTTAACACTTAAAATATTTCTTTAAGATGCTATAACTTTGTCCGTAATTCAAAATATTTCAATCCCAAATTAAGAATTGTGTACCTACCTGATTTGGCAGTAATTTAAGCGGGGCGGTCACATAAGTTTTGCGAATCGGTAGGGTAAAACAGAGGAAGGGGGATGGCTGTTTGTGAGGGTGTTAGGACAACTTATTACAAGTCAGGACCTGCAGCCGCACGCTCCTGTCTCGTCTATTTAAGAAGCAGTAGCTGATCGCAGATCGTCAGTCACAATTTTTTCAACAATGGAGAAGGTTGAGCACCGCGCAGTGATCAAATTTTTTACCAAGGAAGGCAAGAATGCAAAAGAGATCCATGAAGGCATGGTTGCAGTGTACACGGACACCGCCCCTTCCTATGCAACCATTGCTCGCTGAAATAGGGAGTTCAGCCATGGTCGAGTCCCTTGAAGATGATCCCCGTCAGACGTGAAAAACAAGGACAATGTGGCAAGTGTGGAGAGGATGATCCTCGAAAATCGACGGGTGAAGGTCGAAGAAATCGAGCGAGAACTTGGAATATCACATGGAAGTGTTATCAACATCATCCACGACAATTTGGCCATGACCAAGGTCTCTGCCCGTTGGGTCCATAGAAACCTCACGCCCCATGATCGACTTCAACGTCGTCAAAGTCCACAAGGCCAGAGTTACACAAGCTGCCCTGCGCGAGTGCGGATTCGAGGAGCTCAACCATCCTCCCTACAGTCCAGATCTGGCCCCTAGCGACTATTTTTTATTCCGCCAGCTCAAGGCTGCACTGCGTGGACGCCAGTTTGGGGACGATGAAGATGTCCAGCTCGCCGTCCAGGAGTGGCTTGAAAGCAGTCGGGAGATTTCTGGTTGTCGGGAATTCGAAGCCTCGGGGACAAGTGGCGCAAGTGCATTGAAGTCGAGGGTAGTTATATTGAAAAGTAATAAAACACTTTTCCTCATATCTCGTTTCCTTATATCCGAATTGCAAAACTTATTGACCGCCCCTAGTATGTATATTTTAAGAAGGGGATTTTTTGAGTATTTGAATAATAACTTCATCTTACTTTGGTTATGACTTATGTAAGTATATTTAAAATTTTGATCAAGGTAATTTCTGAATTTCTTTAGTTTGAAAATACAAAATGGTTAAGTTCAGGAAAAAAATATATGATTATCCAATGCTTTAGTATGTTTTAAAAGAAAATGAATTACAATTAGTGAAGTTAAGAAAATTTATTAAAATTTAAGCCCCCTCCCCCACAAAGGAGGGAGTGGCGAAGTCATTGCTTGGTGTATTATACAGTAGTTTTTTCATTTCGAAGGGATTTTTTTTCTGAATTAAAATACAAAAGTACTTTTAATAATAACTAATTTTAAAGAAAATATCATTGATTTAAATAGCATTCGGTGGTGAGGCTTATTTGTCTGAAATCAAGAAAGGCGGTAGAAAACTAGAGGCCCAACGACATTTAGCAATCGCCATTTGGATTAGAATCTAAGCTTACGGGGGGAGCTTGCGCTTCGCTACTAAGATTAAAATTTAAAATCTAAAAAAGGCAGCCATGGTTAAATTTATAAATTTTCTGAACTTCATCATTTGTAATTCTTTGCGTTTTAAAAAATTCACAAATTTCGATACTTATATTTATTTCTGAACTTCACTATTTTGTTTTTTGATATTATAAAAGTTATTAGAAATAACTTTGATAAAAAAAAACAAGTCATAACCAAACTAAGATGACATTATTCAAATACTCAAAAAAATCCCCTTCTTAAATTATAGTTGGTATCAATTTGTGAGCGGCAAGAAATATAATACTGATACCACAAGGAAAGCCCCTCCTTGAAAGGATACATAAAAAAGATCGCACATTCGATCACCTCTGAGGGGAGGACTTTTATTCGTTGTTGGTTTTTTACTTATTTTTTTTATTAAGAATAATTGACTATGGAAAATTTTGAACCTCCTAATTTGTGCAAGAGACATGGAGCCCTCCTTTGAATCTGCACCAGAACCGGAACAAATAAGGAAGTTTAAGACTTCATCAACGCCAGCAGAATGAGGGTGGAAAAGATCAGAAAGAAGCTAGATGATTTAGGATTAGACTAATATGCGACAGCAGAGAGGAAGCTCCATGGTCGGCGATGTGATGCATCAGAACGCCGGAATTCGTCCCTGAAATCCACGAGATCAACAACAATGATCCCATAAAGTTGGTGCGTGCCATTGCAAGGAAGAAAGGTGTAGATGAAAAGCCCAGCAGGCTGGTGATATGTAAGGACATTTACTACTTTTCATACAAGATGAGGAAAGGACAATTTATGCCCAATGCGTTGCAGGAAAAGCGACTCAAGCACACCACGAAATTGATCAACAAGATAAAACACTCGTTGGAGCGAGACATGCTGTGGTTCTTCTCCCGCGAGAATAATTTATGCCAAGACCACAAGATAGTGACGAAGGCCTGTGGCCGGTTCCGGGGTCGCCTGCAGGCTATCATCGAGTGAGATCGAAACTTTGAGACAGTCATCATGCAAACGAATACTGTCCCCAACCGGTAGATGAAAGGATTTTCCTAAATCCCACAGAGGCCTCATTTCTAAGGATGGTGATTTCGACACTGATTCGAGGTAAAAACTGCCTGGCAACAACACCCTTTGCCCGCAATGCCAAAGAGGGATAAGGGCAATAAACACCCTTGCAATTAGAATCGTGTGCGCACCGTCCCCACCCTGCGATGGGGTTCAACGCTTGAGCCTCCCATGACGCGCGTAAGTTTCTATAAGACCAAAAATAATTCCGGTTGGCCGAAATTCAAGGTTACTGACTGAATTCGGGCTACCCGCCACCGAGTACGTGACGACCAGTCCAAAAATAGCACCGTTTACGGGGGTCCACGACCTGTCCACTCGGCAGATGTCATCGACATGGCCTCATTTCACCTGTTCCGAATCTCCATGTCAATGAAGTCGAAATTCCGACTGGCCAGTCAGTGTCTTGTGACCCACGCGTCTAGTGCTTGGGTTATTAATCCGAAACTCTTAACTCAAATCAGAACAGGGGAAATCCAACCCAAGGGGAGTAAGGTTCATACTTTGTGGAGTACCTCTGCTTTTCAAGAATTTGTTCTGGGGGAAAAGCTCGAATACCCCGGCGCGCCATAGCATGATTCAGGTTTTAAGAGGATGACTAGAGCGGACTCAAGACCGGGAGACGGAACTTTCTTGATCCCGATAAATGTCGCCAATGAAGTCAATCACCCGACCGAGGCGGGAACTACAAGGGGAAAACAAACGAGGGGAGGGGTGAAAAAAAAGTTCGAAATGGGAAAGAATTCCAACAATAAAATATCCCCACCCCTAATAAAAAGGGCGTGTGCAAGTCAGACTTCAGGAACAAACTTGATAAGAGCTGGGACACTACTTTGTACGGATTTGAACCCAATCCACTGAGCTTTTCACACTATGTGTCGCCATTAAATTATACATTTTCCTTATTCTGACCAGTAGAAACAGCGCACTGTTTAATAGCATCAGAGTAAATTAAATTTAATGTGAAAACAACGAGAACATCTTCCGAAAATTTAAGATCAACATACTAATTGAAAATAAATAGAGAAATTAAAAAATGCGTCGAAGATATATTGCCGCAGATCTTCAGCTGGCATTGAGGTAGGGAGGGCAAGGAATTAATGTAACCTCTTGGATGATGGCCCATCTTACACCTGGAAACTCCTTGAAAGGTATACAGTGGAGACAGGAGGGCGCGCTATTGGTCCAGAATGGCGACGCAATTAGACAGAAGGATGTAGGCAAGCGATTTCACCACCGAATTCACGGAGCAATTTGACTGGTACCGAGGAGGCTAATTTCTCAGTCTATCTATAATTAACTTTAGACTGAACTCGTCACGGTCCATATAATGAGTTATATTCCTAGATATGATTGAACTCGTCACCGAAGAGCGGCAATAAAAACCCAAATAAGCACTGCCTCAAATTTACTATCTTCCCCAATGAGACAATCTCTCATTAACCTATATATGTATTGACCTTAACCCCCCCCCCAAAAAAAAAAGATAGCATAGAGAAATAAGGGAGAAAATATAAGGTGATGGTAGAGAGGGGCCCGAGCACGCACCAAGAAACTTCTAATAAGAGAACTATATACAATGGAGGCAGAATCTGCCATGTGACAGACCTAGAGATGGGATCCAAGACTATTTGGCCTGGCAGCCAAGAAAGAAGTAAAGCCAGCCCCCATATGCACTACAGAGTTATGCACTTGCAAATGGTTGCAGGGAGGGGGTCAACCCTTTACGTGGACGGAAGAGGTAATTGGGACAAAAACGTTTGATCCTTCGCATCTGAAAATTCAGGAGCCCTTAAAAAAGTTTGGTCTCTTGCAGGGATTATAAGGGATTGCTTATATAAGTAACAAAACTTGTCTTTTGACATGTGATGAAGAAAATAAGGTGGTTAGGTATTCTTTTATACCGCCCATTTGATAACTGTACTAAGGGCATAATTCGACATATCTACTATTAAAACAATCTAAAAAAAAAACACCAAAAAGAAAACAGGGGCTAGAAGAGGGAGGCACTCCGGCCGGCCAAGTCCATGATTCTACATGTGGTTGCATGACCCAACCTAAGTACAAGCGGTAGTGAGCGCGCTCGTCCCGATACTGGAACAGGTAATGTGCGCCAAGCTGCCCCCAGACTGGGACATTCAACAAGAATGTGCCTTACAACAGTCTGGGAGACAACACAGTCTTGGGAAGATAGGGGCAGTGGGCATGCCATCTCCCATCACCATGACAAACCTCGGGTCTCGGAGGAGCATCACTGAAGCACATGGGATAATGCCACCTGTTACCCATCATGGGCAGCTGTGTTGGATAACCTGAAGAGTCACTCGGAGACAACTCTAAGGGGAAAGCCTCCAAACCCAGCAAAAATGGAATGGGAGAAGCGCCCTCTCTGGTAGAAGAGTCGTGGAGAGGACACAGAGAAAGTAAAAAGGGGGCCACCTCCATCAGTGAGGTGGAGCTGCCCAGGGACGGCTACAAAGCTGGCAAAAGGGAAACCCCTTTTCGATCCCCATCTGGCCCAACACTAAAGTGGGGAGAGGATTGAGACAGAGGGACATGTACGAAATGCTGACTAAGAAGTTGAAAATTTTAGAAAGCCTGCCAACACAGGGTAATTTTCTAAGCTTGTGACCACTGAAAAAGATAAAGTGGTGGGTTGTTTGGCTATATCACACATCCAGACACTCCAGCATACCCTGTCTCAGCTAGACACACCAACAACAATTACCCAGTGGTCGGTCATTCCCCAAAGGTCGCAGCTCGAAATGGGCAGCCAGAGGTATGGCGACAGGGTGGGGTGGATACCCTTTGTAGGGCATAATTTTCCTCAACATGATGGCCAGAATGAAGATCTGTTGTGGCAAACACAAATGGCAGTAATGCCACCAAGAATGGTTGCAGGGAAGGGATTATTCAAAAAATGGCTAAAGGTAAAGCCCTTTGCCACAATCAAATGGTTGTAGCGGAGCACCTCTCCCACCAACACTAAGGTCCGGTTAGGATTTAGAAATACGAGCATAATCCAAAATGTTGTAAACTTGCCAAAGCACAAAAATTCCTACAATTGCGACCACTGAAAAGAAATGGGGGTAGGTGGCCTATATCTATGTAGCATCCAGCCACTCCTACACCTACCCCATCTTAAGTTATCAGACTTTTCAGGGGTCTATTCTGGGTGAGTTAACATTGGTGCTCACAACCTGTTCAGGTGGTGGGTTAACCAATTGCATGCAGGGAAGTGGTTATTGGGGCAAAACCAATATTCCCCAATGCACAGGACACCAAGTCACGGTCTCTTGGGACCTGTGTGCATTGGTTATAAGAGGTTTCACAGCCTCTCTTCTGACAAGGCATGAGGTAGGTGGTCAGGTCTTTAAACTTACACAGAAGGTTGAGGAGGTAATCATGGAGAAAAAGGAATGATGAGAAGGAATGAGGGTGAAACGGAACTTATGAGTTCATGCCAACCCTAATTTGCCAAGTGCAGGTAGACAAAAGTTTGAAGGGATAACAATACAGTTAAAAAAGAAAAAGTAGCACCAAGTTTTCCAGGCACCATCATAGTTGAATCCAGCCCAGTGCCAGAGCTTCCCTAATATGCACTCAGGCTGGAAGGATGTGCAGCTCATCCAGGTACAGTGTAAAACACTACACAAGGTACCAGTAAGGTTGTTAAGCCTACATATGAGAAATAAGGTGTATGTAGGAATTTCTCAACCAGATAACCTGTGCCCAATGAGGAAAAAAAAAAGCAAACAATTTATCATTAGAGTCCAAGTCAAGTTAAGAGGACAACCCCAAGGAGGCCACCCCCTAAAATTAAATGAACCAAATATTTCCCTATGAGAACCCTGTTTATTTGGCAGAGTTTGTTGAAGCTGCTGTACTAAGGGATGAACCTTAGCCAGGGGCCACTTCAGAGACAAAGGAATGCAGGAATGTGAAAAGACTGGACTCATGCAGAACTTATAAAAGGCATCCACTTACCACGCTACCAAGCCTGTTTCCTAGATACCAAGCTTATTTCAATTTAAAAACTACTAGGGACAGTCAAACAAGTATAATGCTCCACACACTCCAGGGTCACCAGTTAAAGAGGAGATGTGTAAGAAAAGCCTTTGATCCTACAGCCTATGATGTAGGCCCCCCCATCAACATTACCACAATGTCGGAGAACGTATTGTGAGTGTCCTGAGGGACCAGACTAGAGAGGAGGGACCTAGCTGTACATGGGGATGGATGGACAAAGGAAAACGTATATAATAACAGGAAATCTCATTAACTTGAAATACCGAGGCAAGGAACAATATATAGCTACAGGGAACAAGTTTGAACATTGAAGGGAAGCGCGGAAGGATGGGGGAGGCACAGCCCTACCTTTGGAATCTAGCCCATGGAAAAAGATTAAATTGATACTAGAACGAGAGAATCTTAGCACAGCACAAGAAACATAAAAGAAAGCTTTTATTCAGAAGTAGGAAAAATTATATTTACCTGATCATTTTCCTCCGATCATTGGGGTGTAAGATGGAAGCTGTTTGTGGATCAACTTTTTCAAGTATTTTCTGCAAATCCTCATTTGGAATATCAATCATCCCAGACAAAAACTTTTCTTTCCCAGTCCCATGTGTAATATCACTACTTTTATCACTGCCACTATCACAACTATGTTTTAAACAATAATCACTCTTTCCAACAGCATCACTTTTAAGAATGATATTAGCCTCATCTTCTTTCTCTATATTTTCATTTTTACTTTGATTCTGCACATCACTAGTAATAGATAAATCACTACACACACACCGATTTTTCAAAGCACTTAATATGTTTTGTAATACTTCACAGCTATTATCAGCAAGGGATCCACTACATTTTTCACTTTCGGACCAAACTAAAATATTCCACAAAATCGATTCCACATAAAAATGAGTACCCCCAACAATCACTGGAAGCTTCCCTTCATCATGGACCCTTCTGATGATTGCCAACGCAGAATTGCGGAAATCCAACACACTATACAATTGCGATGGATCCAAAAAATCTAACATATGGTGAGGAACCATCATCTGTTGCTCAGCGTGCACTTTGTTGGTCACTATATCCATTCCTTTATAAACCTGAAAGGAAACAAAAAATTAACATTAATACTTTGAACTCACAAGTCAAATAATAGCAAAGAATAAGCCTAAATATTGTTGACAATATTTGAATAGATTTATATATAAGGGATATTCCCATCTCCATGCTATACAGTCAATATTAATTGGGTTAACATGTGATCAACAGTAGAACAAATTCTCAAATCAATAAATTATTAATTTCAGCAGAATCATTTGGAACTAGTATTGATCACTCTACTAACAGATTCCCAACTCCTTATATGTAACAACTTGCAATTTTGTAGCTTCTAATGCAACCTTCCTGATATTCTGTAGCTTCTAAAGTAACTCTCCCGATATTTTGAAGCTTCAAAAGCATCTTACACAAGAAGCTGAATGAGTTTAAAAGAGAGCAAGGCTCAAAGTCAAAGATGTTAAAAAAATATTAGTTAATTATACCACCTATCACTTTTTAATCATGGTCTATTACCAGATAATGAAATTCATATAAGATATTTTATTGGGGGAGGGGCACCTGGCGACTGCCTACTTGAGCATAAGTCGCTGTACTCACTACAGCCTACAACTAGGCTAAATTAAAAAACAAATAACAAGGATAAAAAGATCATAGACAAAAAGGTATAAGGAAGTATGTTCCAGCATCGGGGTAAGGCCACCCCCCTCCCGGCGAAGGAAAAGGCGAGCTACAAAAGAAAGTGGAGTAGATCAGCCTTGTCCAAAAAGTTGTATATTCCGCAAGTCTGTGTGCATGAACCATTCCCAAGTACAATGAACAAACGGTAGCGTCACCACTAGTCTCGGACCAGGACAGGTAACGATTGAGATCACCGGGACTGGGACATTCAACAAGAATGTGCTGAACAGTCTGGAGGATAACACAGTCTTCACAGTATGGCGCTGGGGAGCACTCCATCAAATGGCGGTGCGTCTCGCGAGTGTGTCCAATTCGGAGACGACAGAAAGCAACCTGAAGCCATCGCGGCATTGAGGGGTAGGTCCATGGGATTAGCTACGGCACAATGGCACCCAACTATAGCTACGGCACAATGGCACCCAACTATAAGTTCCCCTCGACTGTTTCCCATCTTTTTTGCCAAGCAGCCCTGAGAGCTGACGTATTCCTGTCATGTAATCGGTGTGAGGAAGAGCGAAACGCTGGTCTGGTTGCCCAGTTCTGGCAGACTCTTTGGCACCCAGGTTGCCCAAAACCCTAGCATCACGGATATCGTGAACCAGGGGATGCAGAGATTCCAATGCTCCGAGAGAACTCAGGGCACTATGCGAATCGCTATAAATCACAATCCGATCACACTCAATGTTTTTTAGAAAACCCTAAAGTATCCTAGAAATTGTACGGGACTTTCACAAATGTCATATGTGAATTGTTCATAGACTTGTAATTATATCCATTTAAAATTGTAATTGTAGACAAACTGGTCCTTTTTATTGTGGTATAAAATAAAAAACTTCATTTAAAAATGGGCCTTTTTAGTTTTGATGAACTGGCAAAAGTCTGGTCTTGCCTTCTAGAGAAGAAGGGCTTCATTCAGAGCACAATGTTTGCCAGTATCAACATTGTTCATTGCAATGGTTGTCTACATATTGCAGAAAATGTCCCTATGAGCGTGGCTGGATTATTTCTATTTACATTACTTCATTAAATCTTTGAAAGTTCATTATGGAAAGGAAGTAAGTGACCCCCTACTCATGTACATGCAAACAAGTCCACATCGGACTTCCATATTAATGATTTAATGATAGAAATTTCTATATCCTACGATTTACAAAAATATGTTACAAGTGGCTAGTCAATAACATACTCAACGTACCAGTTTTTTTACAAATTAATTCTTTAAATCATATTCTAATACTAGACTTTGCTTTTGATTGATAAGTTAAATTTCGCTAATGGGGATTTTAGCCATTGGAAGTGGTATTTGGGATCGATTTGGAATACGAGAAGACTAAACACCTGGTTGCTTCTATTTATTTTTCAGGAGTGAATTGAACGAATAAATAGTGCCGAAATGCTGCAAAGACAAAACGGACTAGGTCTCAGCCAAATTCAAGGAGGGGTAATTTGCATGAAAATTCTCAATAAAAATATAGACATCTAGAGAATATACAAAAATATAGCTATGAAATTAAAATCAATAGAATGGAAATACAAGAATTCAAAACCATCAAAGGGTGTAAAAGGATATAAAAAATAAACCAGTGAGAACTCGACAAAGGATAAAAACATAGACTATAGATGGATCAACAATAGATGCAAGAACAGAGAATATAAAGTCATGAAACAATATATTACATTTTGGCTAAAAGATTAGATTCTTGTAAAAATTCTATTCACACTAAAAGAGACACGAGTCTCAGACAAGATGCATCGCAGAACCTGCTGGGGGTCATCTGCCCAGTAATGAAAGGGAAGACCCTCCTCCCAAGATTTCTCAAAGATTGCCCATTCATCAAGTGCCCATGAGTGAGGCCACAATGGCCTATCCTCAGTCAGCACACAATAACCTCCAGTCTACCTGGTCTCATGGTATGTGGCCATGGGAGGACTGAAGGTTTTATGGAATGGAGCTTGGTGGAAGGAAGTTCATCCCACATCTTCTACCATGAAGTGGGACTGGGGCTGTCCCCAATGATGCTGCCTCCTTGGCCGCAGCATCCGCCCTGTGATGCCCACGTGAATAGGCACCCAGAAAAAATAAATCTTGTGAATACAAGAAAGATAAAAAAGCCACAGCTGGATCTTGGAAACCAGCAGATGGCTAGAACCAAAAGCACCCAGTGCTTCCAGAGAAAATTGTAAGACAACCAGATGGCATAGAAGCAATAACAAAGAGTGCAGCAAGAATGGCAACAAGTGCTGCTGTGAAAACAGAAGGTGCACTTGGTAGGTGAACCAATGCTGTCTGAGATGGGAAGACAGCAGCAGCTCCAACTCTGCTCGATGACTTGGACCCATCAGTGAACACAAAGGTGCTAGGCCGATGGGTGGGAGGAGTATTGATCATACATGGTTCTCAAGGCTACAGGCAAGAACTGATCCTTGGGCCTACCAGTAAGCCCCTGGCAAACCACTACAGGTGGTATGAGCCATGGGGGAATCTTTAGTAATGAAAATGCAATAACAGAACACTCCCTTAGACATCCTGTGTGCTCAACTATGCGAGAGCAAAGGGGTGAGCCAGAGATGGAAATCTATCATATTAGGCCACTGTTCGCAAAATGAACATGCACTCATATACTGGCAACTATAGTAATTGCTCAAGTCTAAAAAGATATTTGAGGTTAGACTTGAGCCTGTGAAAAGGAAGAGGAAGAGCCCCGTTCTCTGCATAGACTCTCCACACAGGGGAGGACATGAAGGCTCCAGAAGCCAGACGCACACCCTGGTTACGCACCGTATTTAATTTTTCAAGAATGGACGCGAGGCAGGAGTACACCTGTGACCCATAGTCCAGCTTTGACTGGACCAATGCTGAATACAAAAGTCACAGGGTACATCAATCACTTCCCCAAGAAGCCTGTGACAATAATTTCATTATGTCCATTCTCTTCAGACAAGACCTTTTCAAGCATCCAAATGAGGCCTCCAAGAGAGCCTCAAAGATCACCCCTAGAAATCTGAAATGGGGCTCAAAGGTGACAGGGACACCATAGAGTGACAAATGGGGAGGGTCCCATGTCACCGATTTATGATTGTAAAAGTGGACAGCTTTGGTCTTTACTGCAGAAAAGCGGAAGCCCTTGGAAGAAGCATTATCAGCTACAGTATTTATAACCCACTGTAGCTTACGGATGACAAATGGAAGTCTAGGCGATGAAGAAATAAGCACTAAGTCATCCACATATAGAGTTGAAGAAATTACAGCTGGGAGATTTGCGATAATGGCCACAGAGAAGCAGGCGATACTGAGGACACTTCCCTGTGGCACACCCTCAATTTGCTCTATGGGCTCAAATAGGGCATTTCTAACTTTTACACGTAGTGTGTACCACATGAGGAATTGCTCGACAAACAACGGAAGAAAGCCCCGCAGGCCCCAATCATTGAGTTGCTTAAGGATATCACGCCTCCAAATGGTATATGCTTTCTCAATATCAAAGTAACCAGCAACAGAATGCTGCCTCTTTGAAAAAGCTCTCTTATATAAGACTACATTCTAACAAGCAGGTTGATGGTACTGTTTTTTTTCTGAACCCTGATTGAGAGGGAAATATAAGATGGTTTGTCTCCAAAAACCAGACAAGTCTAGTAAGGATTATGGTGGCGGTAGGTAACCTAGCACCATTCACAAACCTGGAAATGCGGTGTGCACTTACATCCTTCTGATTGGTAAGTTTTGATACTAGCCTGTCAACATCGTAATCTATTAACTCTCCTGATCGGATAACACCTTTAAATATCGGATGACAAGCAGAGGACATGTCTACAGAAGCTACAGACTGTGGGGTCTTAATCTGCTGATGTTGCTCATTGATTTCGCCTTGACTATCAATGCGCCATCATTACGTGGCCACATTTGGTAGGTTCGCCACATTTCTCAACCTAAGCCTGACATTGAAGATGACAGCCCTACAAAGAGGACTATCTTTCACTTTCAAGACTAAAAATCATTAGTAACCAACTCAGGATCAACTTCTGACCCAAAAGGATCAAAGAGTCTACCATCAGGGTACAAAGCACAATGACCAGAAACGTGTGTCTCTGGGTTATATTTGTTAAATTTACCCATATAAGTAAATATTTATTTTGGACTGCCTCTGGAGCCAAGAGTATGACCCAAATCGTCATTGTGAGTCCAAAGTGCCCAGATGGGGTAACCCACCCCCCCGACTCCCACTGTCATTTTAAAAACAGCGGAGCTGCCTAACAGAGATTCTCTGGACTGCAGTGCAAAGACCTCCCAGAAACAAAATGATGACCCAGACAACCAAACCTACTCTAGGGCACGGTCCAGTGGGCACATCCAGCGACCCATACAGTGGCAGAAGTAAGAAAGGATCAGCCCAAAAGCATTGCCTGGTCGAGTACCAAGCGACTATGGGGCCCACAAAGCCATAGTCACAACTTCTGTTGAAACATAAAAAGAAAAGTAAAAAAAAAGACAAATGTAAAAGAGGGTACCTAAGGTACTAAATATAAATAACTAAACTAACCTGTTAAAAATTAAATCTACCTAAAGCTAACGAACTACCCAAACAATGGGTATTTTGGAGAAGCAGAACGGAAACAATAGCAATAGGAGTTGGAAAGAAGGATAGAAATAATTGAAAGGAAAACTGAAGGAAGAAGAGGCTAAGCTGGGGTCAGATGAGGCGCTGAGTCCTGTCAGCATGGTGGCAGGGATGGAGGAGTGAATTGAGGATAATTATACGTTATGGGCTCTACATCGCCGGTGTTATTGTGTATAGTTAATACCGTATAAGAAGATTGTGAATGTGAAACAATTAAAATCAAGAATAAAATAATGATAGCTTAATAGGGTTTATGCCTTTGGAGAACAATTTGGGGAAATTTTTACCAGTTTTAGCGAGTAATGATGGTTTGTATGTGGGGGATAGCTTTTCAGTCGAGGGTCGAGGATGGAGGTGATGGGGAAGACAAGTCAGACTTCGGGAGGTTCTGGGTTTTGGGACCTATTTCTGTTGGCGGTAGACCTACTGCTCCGAGAAATTCTACCTGTAGAGGTAAAGGTGGTCTCACTATTTCTAGAGTGAGTGGCTGGACTCGGGATGTATTGTTTTCAAGTGATTTGAGGTACCAAGATTTTGACTTGTCGGTTGGGTCAACAGGTAGGTTGGCTTCTGATGAGGCAGGTTTCCTCGTGGGCTGTTTTACTGTAGGCGAATCTCATTGGGGATATACGGATCGAGCATTGGGGCATCCCATTTTGTAAATGGTCACTTCTGGGGCTATTTTTAGATGAGCTCAAGGCAGTAGTTTTGTGCATTTTAGGTCCCTAAGATCAAGGATTTCGAACCTGTTTCTACCAGTCTCATTATTTTGTAGGGTTCATCCAATCTGTGGTATAGTTTTGCATTAGTGTTTGGGGTTACGATGCTTTTAATATAGTGGCGCATCCCAACAAAGATGGCACATTGGGGTGAAGTCCTTCTTTGTTGTTGCTGCTCCATTTGGGTATTCTGGTGGTTTGTTACCCTTCAAACAAGATAAAAAAAATTTAAAAGCACTTTGTTAATTCATTTGCAACGTCTGTGTTGTAGGATCATGCACCATAGTAAGGGTTCAAAGTGACTGAGTCAATTATATCATAGGGAAAGCATTTGGCATAATGAAATAATGCAAAGTGGGATGTATCTCCAATTGCTACATAAGCGCTGTTGATGGCAGTCTGGGTGAGGGCTGAACATTCATCCTAATGGGGTGGGATTTCTACTATTGGTCGGGAAAGATTCAAAATTTTCCGATTTTGCCACTCCACTAACCCATTTGAGGCAAGGTGGTGAGGGATATGTACACTTTGGTTAGGTTGCACAGCCTACACAGGTGCACATTAATTTTGAAGTAAAGTTACCAGCATTGCGAAAGATCAATAATTTGGGTGCACAGTGAGTTTTGATGATGCAATCTATGAGCACTTTGGCAACTGTTTGGTCAGGAATCAATACCAGTTCATTAGAGCGAGTAAAGTGGTCAGTAAAATATTAATATAGATTTATTGTTATTTGCTGTCTTCCTAAAAGGTCCTAAAATATCCATGCTGGTCCTTTTCCAGGGCTGTTGTGGAAGTGGATATCTATGAATATACATTGTTTTGGGAGGACTCCCTTCATGTTTAAGATATACAGGACATTCATGGATGTATTTTTGAGTTCTGAGAACCATATTTGGGAAATGGTGCCTTTCCTGTTCTTTCCACGGCCATCATGCCATGTGGCTGAAGAGGGGTGTGTCATGGCCTAAAGCATTAAACATGTTAACTAAATAATCTGGGATTACAATTAAAAGTCACCCACACACATCTATATAGCAGACTAGTTTGTCGTGGATTTGGTATTCCTTGGCAGGTGGTGAGTTGGGCATTGACATTAATTGAACGAAGATGTCTCCAACTCATTTTCTTTTTATTGTGCATCCAGAAGCAACTGATAGACAAATGGTTTTGATGCATGTATTTTGTTCACTGGTTATATATGTGATAGGCTATCTACGATGGTTTGTAGTTTTCCTGATCTATAGTCTACTTTTGGGTGGTAGTCTTGTAATTGTAATGCCCAAAGACTTAATCTAGGTTCTAGTAATTAGTCTTTAAACAGAGACACAAGGGATTGGTGATCAGTTTTCACGATAATATCATATATGTATATTATGTTTCTGAACTTTTTCAAAGCCCAGACTTTAGCTAATGCTTCATGGTCTGTTGTGCTATCATTCTTTTGCCCTCCATTAAATAGTTTACTAGCATGTGCAATTGGCATTTCTTTTCCATTTTTAATTGCAGCAAAACAGCACACATGCCAAAAGAAATTACATCAGTGGCTTGAATGAAGGGTTGCTTATAGTCAGGGTACTGCAAAATTGGTTCATGGATTAAATGTTCTATAAGATATTTAAATGATTTTTGTTTGGGGGTACTCCACATGAAGGTAGCATGTTTTGCAAATAGTTTGGTGAGAATGAAGTTATAGTAGAACCTTACAGTCATGAAAGGGGTTGGGCTTCTTCAACTGATTTTGGTGGTGGATACTTTTGGAGTCGGTCCATCTTTGCTGGGTTGGGTTTGATTCCTTGCGAGGAAAGTAATAATCCAAGGTATATAAGCAATTCTACAAGGAAATTGCATTTTGCTAGTTTAACTTTGGGGTTTTTTTGCCTTTCGCAATTTATCAAGTACATGCTGGAGCCTGGTCAAGTGGGTTGGTAGAACCTTGCTAAAAATTATGATGTCAAGATAGGCTATAAGGCCTCTACACCCATTAATCAGAAAGGACTAGATTCATTAACTGGTCCATTTTTGGACACAAAAAGTTAGAATGTTGAAATGGTAATGACTGAAATTTCTAGTAAAAGCTGTATAAGGTCTGCACTCTGGAATGCCCTCCATTTGCCAATATCCACTAGACAAGTCTAATGAGAAGTACTTTGAGCCTCCTACATTCTGATTCATTTCGGTCATGTTTGGTATAGGAAGTTGGTCTGGAATTGTGACACTGTTTAAGCATCTAAAATCTATACATGGTCTCATTCCTCCTCTTTTTTTGACACTAAAATCATGGGGGAAGACCACAGACTAGTCAAAGGCTCAATAATGCCGTGATCTTGCCCTTTTACAATTTCTAACTGTGGATGGGGGAGCCTATAAGGATGTGCATATTTAGCCATTGTTCCGTGTTTCAATTTGATTTCAAAAGGCACCAGTTTAGTACCCTAACCTATCTCCAGATAAAGCAATAACAACTTGATTTGATAAGAGACCGAGTAGTCTATTCTGTGTGCTCATCTATGATAATGCAAGTGAAGATTTGAAGTTATCCGCTAAACAGGATTTGTAATTTTCCCGCAATTCACTTTTATCTGCATTACCTTGCTCATCAAAGGACTGCACCAGTTGTATTGCAGTTTCATTTTCTCACTCTGACTTACTTTTACATGGGTAGCGAGCGGGGTTTAGCCTCTGACACTTAACTACAGTGGGGCAAGTGTTCAACACCTCAGCAAGAATCGCCCCATCCTCACTATGACCAATAGCCTAAGCGATAAATATTCCTCTGTTTATGTATCCCTTTTCCATAACATAACTAATCCTTAGGTTCAATATCTCCTCCATTTATTTTTACACTGAAAAGAACTTTTTCTTGGTGTTGTATTTCTACATATTTTTTTTCTATATTCGTATTAACAAGGGATGACCCCACAACAACGTTGATTCAACCCAACATCTGAGGAGTGTGACACTTTATTTCATCTGTGACTCAACTCATGGACTACAATTTACATCTGGCAAACTGTCTGAAACGGATGTGTATTTCTTCTACCTCAAACTCACTTACCAACTGGGTATATTTCCCAGGAGGAGCTATTGACTAATTTAATGGAAGTCTCCCAATCCTATATTATGCAGGAGTAGTTTTCACAGGTTTTTTAATACATGTTCAAGGCCACATGCGCTACCAGTGGTACAGACAGAATTCCTTCCAAATGCCACATCTACCACAGGTGGTATACTTCACAATTTTAAAAAATATTATTTCAAATTTAATTTTATGTTTATATACTTTCAGAAACTAAAAATATGGATGAAAGGAAAGAGTTTGATAACTGAAATACCTTTTATTAAAACAAAATCTTGCGCGGAAGCAGGAATGCTACTGAGCGCTTCTTGGGAAAGTGTCTCTGGTATTTCAAGGAAAAGCTGAGTCGTGGGCATGGCCTTGAACATGTTAACTGGGTCAACTAATACCTACTAAGAGTAGTTGCTTTCAGATCAACCAGTGCCCAAATACCCTGATCTCTCAAGTTTTGCTGAAATTTGGTTTATAGGAAGTTTTGGGGCCCTAAACCCATTTATAGGAAGTTTTGGGGCCCTAAACCCATTTATAAAATGTATCTCCTGGACCAACGGTCCAGGAGATATGACCTTGGGCATTTTAAGGTCACTAACATTTGGTGACCCATAACTAGGGTAATAATGGTCATAATTATATAAAAGTATATATATTTAGAATCAGAAAAAGACAAGGAATCCAAATATAAGTTTTAGAACTATAAGTTGAAAAATAAAAAAAAATCATACATTTGCAAAAATTTGCAAAAATGAAAAAATTTTGGAGATGTGAAAAATGAAGGCCTATGCTTTGGCTATTTGAATCAGTAAAAAAAAAAAGTTTGTTTATGCTAGTAGTTTTCATGTAACTAACACATAAGTGAGTGCCATATTTATAAGTTTCTGTCAACTATACATTTTTCACACTTAAGCTCCTAATTTGGCTATTAGAAACAGCCATAAAAAGGTTGTCTTGGTATTTTTTCATGTAATTAACTTATAAGTAACACCATATTTACAAATTGTTTGTCAATTCATTGAAATTTATAGTTTGATATCAATTTGATCTTGAACACTAGGAGTTCAATAAAAATTGTAATTAACTGCCAATAATATATAGTTAAAGTAGTGAAAGGGGAAGACAAAGATCACATGTAGCACAGATAGTTGTAGTTCCTAGTCTAAAAGTTAGTATAGTTTCAGCCACAGTGTGTGTTGTGGGTTGTAATTGTTTTTCAATGAACCTCAAAGAATATCAAGCATTAAAATATTGTGTATAACTATATTCTAAAAAGTGTCAATTAATTGCATATCTTAAAATTACAGATTAATATAATTACTTAGTGAAATCTACATCTCAGCTATTAGGCCTATTCACCAAAATACAAAGGTTCGGCACTTGAAATACTACCAAGACCCTAATAAAAAACACAAGAAGCGCATAACAATCAATCTTAGAAAAGTGACTGCTGTGCTTATTGAAAAATGTGCTGGAAGATTGAAAAAATTCATTGTTGTGTGAACTGTTGGACACTAATAATGAAAAAACCCACAATACTTAGAACCACTGAGAACAATGAAACTGAGCAAGATTCAATTGAATCATCTCTAATCAGTGATTAGGGTAACATATCTTTAGTTTGAGATCTGGACAGTGATTGCTTGGTTGAAGAAAATCCTTCCAGTTCAATTGAACCAGTTCTAGCCCTTTTGGACCAAACAACAGTCAAAAAAAGTAAGTACTAAGATAATATATTTTATATTTCACCAGAAAGGTGTGTTTGATCTATATGGCTCATTGAATAGAATTTAAGGTACTGTATAAAACAAAATTGATAATTGGCAAGCTTTTACTTTGAAGGATTTATGCTTGAATGATGCTCTTTAGTCTACACAGAATGCAAATTTTGCTCTGTATAATAAATTAAATATATTATTTTGGGGTTCTTTTCAGAAAGGATTTGTCATTGAGCCAGAAAAAGCGTAAAGCTTGTGGATATAGCTATCAGATGCCCAGAAACACTTGAAGAAGAGGCTAGAAATCAGTTGTGTTCATATTAGCAAGGGGGTAAGTGATGCTTAAACCTGAAAAACATCTAGAAAGATAAATGAATGAATTGAAACTCATTCCTGGAGAGCAAATATTGACTTTCTCCCCATAGACAACTGAAAAAACTGCTAGTTTCTTTCAAACTACAACATATATGGTGAAAAAAAGCCATTCACTAATGAGCAAAGGAAAAGTGTATCTGAAGAACACAACGATATAGTTAGAAGATTCTATGAGTCAGATGAGGTTAGTCATATGTGTCCTGGCAAAAAGGATTGTGTGAAAGTCATCAGTGCTGAAGGCGCAAAAATGACTGGTCCTTGGGAATTTAAGTTATTTGAACTATATAAAAATGATAAAAGAAAAATAGGATTTTCCACATTTGCTAAATTACAGCCATCATATTGTGTGCTTGCCAGTAGTGGTGAGATTCATTCTGTCTGTGTCTGCACATATCATCAAAATGCAAAATTACAGCTGGCTGCATGGGGAGAAAAAGGTATCTCATACAAAGATCTTATGGATTACAGTGTCTGCAGTACAGAGAGAGAGGCTTGCATGATGCAACTTTGCAGGAAAATATCCTGCATGTTCATCATTAGTTTGTTGTACTGCAGCAGCAGTAGGCTAAAGAAACATTACCACCTACCAGGACTTACCATTTTAGTGTCGTTTCTTATCTCTATCACTAAAACAAAACACTATAATGGTTTACTCCTTTATAACAAAGTTTATGAACTATGTTAAATTCGGATGCCCACAACTGAAGGTGTACTATTTGGGGGATAGATGTGGTGGCCAATATAAGAACAGATACAACTTCACAAATCTCTGTTATGATGAAGAGGATTTTAGTTTATCTTGTGAATGGCAAGACAAACTGGGATTGGGGGAACAGTGAAGAGAGCTACTGCTTGTGCCAGTTTGCAGAGAACTAAGAGGGGCAAATTCTTACTCCAGAAGACATGTTTCAGTTTTGTGAAGAAAACCTAAACAAGACAATAAATTTTTTCTTTGTAACTACATCTGATTTGAAAGATGCAGAACAACAGTTAGAACATTGATTCAAGGACAGTAGGTCTATTCTGGGAACTCAGAAATATCATAGATTTATTCCCATAAACAAGGAAGAACTGATGGTGTATCGCATTTCAAGTGGCAATGGAGAAAAGAAAAGAATAAGGAAAAGTCATATTACTAATGAACCTGCAATGGTTGATAACCTAAAATGTGTCAAACCAGGAGAGTATTTTAGCTGCATTTATGATGGGCAAGTTTGGTATGGAATTGTGGAGGAATATTATGAGGAGTTTGATGATTACACGGTGAACTTTTCACATCCATCTGGGTCATCAGGAGCAAGTGCATAGAATTATCCATCAAATAAGGATTCATGTGCAGTGACAGGACATCATATATTAACTGTCATGAGGTGTCCTATACTAAGAGGAGGTGGCAGCAGAATTAAATATATTTTTCCTCAGAAAGAAATTGATGAAAGTATCGAATATGCCAAAATTGTATCAGGTTAACAGGTCTTATTGTAATTATTTTGTCAGTGAGGATTATCAGTGAAATATCATTTTTTTATTCTTGGAGATTTAGGTTATGTCAAACTGATAGCTAAAATAAATTCCTAAATTCTTTATAAATATGGAGTCAACATAAGTTAGTTACACGAAAAGTAATAGCATAAACAACCTTTTTATGATTGTTTCTAATAGCCAAGAGCTTTGACTGATTTTATATGCAAAAAACTATTTCAATTTCTATAGATCACTTTAAGAGCTTATGTGTGAAAAATATGTAAATTGATGGATAACTTTAAAATGTAGTGCTCACTTATGTGCTAATTACTTGAAGAAAAGTACTAGCATAAACAAACTTCTTTTTTTTTTACTGATTCTAATAGCCAAAGCATATGCCTTCATTTTTCTCATTTATAAAAAAATTTCAATTTTGATATCCCAGAGGTCAAATCTTAACCTCAACTTTAGCAAATGTATGATTTTTTTAATTTGTCAACCTAGAGTTCTAAAACCTTCATATTCCTTGCCTTTTTCTGATTCTAAATATATATACTTTTATATAATTATGACCATTATTACCCTAGTTATGGGTTGCCAAATCTTAGTGACCTCAAAATACAATAAAGTTTGTTCCTGAACCATTGGTCGGATTGACCTTTAGAATTTCAGATGTGGGTTTTGGCCCCCAAAATTTCCTATGATGATGATGACGCTGTGGAGGATTGCCTTTTGAACAGCCCTCCTTAAAGAATACTCTTCCCAGGTCACAAACTATTCTTCCTACTCTCTCAACCTTCTTTCGCTCTGCTTCCACATTTGTAGGAGGCTTTTTGTCTGCTCAATCTACTCCCTCTCCTTGCTAAATAAGAAATTTCCTATTACTTTTCTTCTGTTTTCAATAAAAAGTTGCTGTAGTCTGATGCTCTGCAGTCCCCACAGTGAAGAATAAAATATTCCAATTCCTCTGTCTCCAAACCGCACAGCACACACCTCATATCTCCACCAAACCTCTGTCTGTCCTTCAGGCTCAAGTGTTAGATCTTGCTCTAAACAATATGATAGACTCGTATTTGTTGTCATATATATCTTCCTCATTTGTTATTTCCATTTCATATTCTCTGTAGATGTTTATATTCGGTTTTTGTTCCATTCCACTTTGCCACTCTCTTGTGTCCCATTCATTTATCTTCCTCTTCATATGTTCTTTCTTTATTATCTTGATCTGCTCCATCCTCTCCTCATATGCTTGCCTCTTATCCACTCATGGTTTTCATCTTCTCTCATTTCTGTTATTCTCTCTCTTAGAAGCTCATTTCTACATGCTGCTCCAGTGTCTTCTTTCAAAATCCTTCTTAAATACTGCAGCTTTCCCTCCATTATTCTTGATAGTGCCCCCAATTCTCCTCTCAGAGTTTCTGTTGGAGCATATCTGGGTGCACGAAGCATTTGCCTGTACACTTTATTTTTTATCTTCTGCAAAAAAAAATTATATCTGTGATTGTAAGGCTTATGACATTTGTTGCATACAACACTGAAGGTAAAGCAAGACTCTTCCAGTATGTACACGCCCTATAATTAATTTGTTACAGCTCTTTTCAATAACTGGGCATGTTAAGTTTGCCATTTTCTCTGCTTTTTCTAACATTATTCCTTTCTGCTTTCCAAATAATTTCCTCTTGTTTGTGATTGTTAATCCTAGGTATTTAACATCAGATGTTACTTTTATCCCTTCCACCTCAACTGGTTGTTCCTTCATATTAAATATAATGATGTTGCTCTTTTCCTTGTTTATTTCCATACCACAGTGCTTTCTAATTCTAACTACCTCCTTTATACTTTTCTTTGCCTCTCCAATATCATTGCCATTAATAATCTGTCATCAGCATAGAAAAGTGAGCCAATATTAAACTTTTCATTGTTAAAACCACAATTTATTTCTTCCAATTTTTCAATTATTATATAAGTAATGAATTTAAACAGTGTGGTTGACCAGGGCACCCTTGCCTTATTCCGCTTTTAACATTGAGCTTTCTACATTTTTTTTCAATTTTACCTCTGTTCTGTCTACAGTATATATTTCTGTTACAACATCTATTATCTTTGGAACAACTTTGTACTTCATTAGTGCTCTCAGTAGCTTATCTCTTTGCAATGAGTCATATGCTTTAGAGAAATCAATTGCTATTATAATGAGTGGCTTTTTCATTATGTAACACTTTCTGATGCAATACTGCAGTATCAGCAAGTTATCTTCTATTTTTCCCTCACTCATGAAGCCTGCCTGTTCTTCCCTTGTCTCTCCAACTTCTCTCATGTGTCCCTCCACTTTCACTTTCATTAGCTCATAAATATTTTATATATGAGTAATTTGTCAAGGCAATTGGTTGTAACTTGTCTACAGTTGGTTTCTTTGTCTTCGGTATCATCTTTGTCCTTGATATTTTCCAGTCTTCTGAAACAGTACCCTCCTCCAGTATCTTATTATACATCCATTTTAGAGAGTCCAAACATACATCACTCTTTAACAATGCTTTGTACATCTTTGGTTTTAGTTCATCTGGTCCTGCCACTTTTTTGTTTTTCAGGGAGATTCAATACATTTATGATATCCTCTCTCTCTATTCTGGTTTTCTGCATAGCCTGAATACCGCATCTCTTAATTTTTATCACCATATCCATATGTTCCTCACCCTGTCATACACCATATCCATGTGCTCCTGCAGTTGTCTAGGGTACCTCACCAGTTCTCCCTCTTCTACATCTTCCCAATCATATTCTTGCATGTCTCTCTCTTTTTTCATAACTTTCATTTTATTTTCCTTTCTGTTGTAAACCAAATTTCCACAAAATCTGAGAGATGAGGGTGTTAATTTGCAATTTTTCTGGTTGATCACACAGAGAAAATGCCCCATACAACATCATTATATATTAAATTACTTTAGAGAGAATTTCACACAAGATTGATATTTCAGAAAAAAACTGGTTTAGTTTCTGGAGGGAGGTCGCAATTGACTTGCCAATATTTTGCATCTCTATCTGTCCAAATAATGTAAGTGAATTTTTTTTTTTATTTCATTTACAAGGTGTGGTGGCTTATTCTTGTTTTCTTTAAATACATACAAATAATGGTGCCATCATGATTTGAACTTGGATTCAAACGTGCATATTTATGTGTATTGAACAAAAAATAAAATACTAATTCCAATTGAATTAGGCTAAAAAATAACAACAATTGAGAGCAAGGAACGGATTGTAAGGTTTAGCATTTCTAGAATATTCCCAGCAGGATTTAGGGGACCATAAAATGTATTTTTCTGTTGTTTTTAGACTAAGTACCAAATTCGCGGAAATAAGAGAATTATGGAGAGAATGACAATCATAAATCATTAACCTAACTAAACCAAACCCGATATAAAGGTTTGATTAGGTTTGTTAAGTGATTGGTAATTCTGAAGATCCATACCACGACGGCTTCCTCGCTCATGTGGCTCCTCATTCCCATAATGTTTCATCTATTTTTCAATATGTTTAACCCAACTTTCTCATAAAATTTTTCTGTTTCCCTAACTGTTTTAAGTCAGGATGTGGGGCGGGGGGGAGCTTCCCACAGAAAATAATTAAATAAGGGGAGGGGGCAAGCCACCCTCTTTTAGCCGACCTCTTGAACTCGCAACTACCCGCTGGGAAATATAGTTGTTCGATTGTTAATCGATTTGAATTTCACACAGCGAATGCTGCACTCTGGCAAACTGTTATCCACCAACAGTCAGAGTATGAACACCACATAATTAACCAATGCAAAACAAAATCCAAACTCTTCCACTCATATCAGGAACAAGAAAACTGCACGCACTTCTGTTGGCCCCCTCCTGATAAATGAGCCCTGATATGATGCCTACCTAATGGCAAATAAATTTGTTGAAGCATTCACCAGTTTTGACCACTGAGGACCCAATTGACCCTAGGCCCCACCAACAAAGTCCACCATTGACAATATCAAGATACATCTAAATTCTCTTAACACTGACAGGAAGGAAGGTTTAGGTTTTAAGGTTCCAGCATAGCCTTCGCAACGGTGCTGGGTTGTCGATGTTTCCTCCAGTTTTTGCAGTATATATTTTAATCCTGTATTTTACTTTCCCTGAAAGACCATATATTATATATAAATTGTTTCATTTGTTACACTTTATTTTCATTTCTTTCTTTGAACAGCAATAAGTCACTTAGTTCAATGTGTTCCACTTTATGTTCTTTTCTCTTGTCCTGTAGGACAACACATTCCACTAAAAAGTGCTTCATGGTCTCTGTTGGTTCCCCACAAATAGTGAAACTGGTATCTCCATTACTGAAAGAGTTTCTCCAGTTCAGCTTCAAGGTGTTAGAATGGCATTTGAACAACATTATTGATCTAAGATCATTTGTGTACAGTCCTGATTCCACCTTTATTTCTCTCTTGTTGTTATAATATATTTCTGCTGTTGATTTTTGGCTGAGTTCCATTCTCCATTTTTCTGTGTGGTGATTGTTTACCTTCATCTTTAGTTCTTCTATTTTCATATCTTTCAGCTGGCTGAGCTCTTGTAATTTTTAATTCCTGTTATATTTTTGAATTGTGTTGAATCACTTGTGGTGTAGATTCTGCCTTCCCATGTCTAGCAACACTGCTTTCGGCAGATCATTGTCTCCTTCTACAATGTGCTTGACATAAGTCAGCTTTGTTTTTGTCTCTTGCAAGTACTGTTGAGGCTCCTATTTCTGCTTGTAGTACTGTTCTGTGGGTATATTTTGGTGCTCCTAGGATCTGTCTCCAGACATTATTTTCTCTTATCTGCATTTCCTCAATTTCTTTTTGTGTCCATTCTATGACTGATGAACCAATTAGTATGCTTGGGAGGGCGATATTTATCCAAAAAGTCTAGCCTATCATCAGTTTATTTGTTGATCCAGCAATTATTGAGGTCATATTCATTATCTTTGTGCATTGTGTCTTTCTTTTTTATGCCTCAGGAAACAGTTTCATGAATTTGTGACTTTAATTCCTAGATATTTCATTTCATCCGTAACTCTTATTTCTTTATAGATGTTAGATCTTTTATCATATATTAGTATGTTACATTTTTTTGTGTTGACTTCTAGGCCAAATTCTTTTGATGTTGTTAATAGATCTATCATATTTTCCATTTCCTCTATTGTGTTGGAGAGGAGACCATCATTTGCATAGAAGAGGGATGTACAAGTCTCTTGATCTAAATCCTTTTCCTGATTTACAGATTTTGTCAATAAGGTTATTGATGATTAGTAGGAATAACATGGGGGAGCCAGTGCATCCTTGTCGGATTCCATTCTTGACTTCTGTTTCATATACTTTATCCTTTCCAATATATAAACTTGTACTGTCTCATGAATATAGCTTTACAAATACTAATAAGGTGGGATACTGATATGTATAACCATTATTTTCATGATACATTATTCTAATTTCTTGTCTTTCTTTCCAAATATTCAGCATATATCCTACATTCTTCCTCATTTCATACTTCTATCATTTTGTTCTCCCTTTTTTGATAGATGGTAGTCAAGAAACTTACCAGTTCCTCTAGCAGTTATCTTCCTCAATTATTTCTCCTTCTTGGCTATAGACGTCAGTGTTTTTTCCATCATTTCCTTTGTCTTTTCCATGTAGGTTTTTGATTTGTTCTCAGTTTTCTGCTACTCTTATCTGACTTTATTTCTTGGGTTACTTTCTTTTCATATTCTTCTTTGGCTTTTCTCACTGCAATCTGGGATTCTTGTTTGTAGATCTTGTATAAGGTTCCATACCTTTCCATGTCTCTTGAGCCTATTGTATTTCTCTTTTTTTCTATTGTATTCCTTTCTGCATTTTATTTTTTCTTATGTCATCATTTATCCAGATAGTTTCCACCTTTTCTGAATCAGCTTGTATTTTCCTTTTTAGAATTTCTTCTGTATTGTTTTTCATGATTTTTTCTATCCTCTCTATAGCATTGAGATTGTTGTTTGTCACTGTTGAGATCATGTTCCATTTTAGGCAGAAATTCCATTTTCAGTGCTTCATCATTTGTCTTGTAGTATTCTGTATATATAGAACTACTCTTTCCATATTTATTAGTTGGCATGTTGAGTTGAAATTTGGTTATCAACAGGCAATGGTCTGACAAATCAAACATGTCTTTGTTCTCATCTATTGTCAGCTCTATAAAATTCTTATATAGGGTCTGGTTGACAATTATTATTATTGGTACATAAAAGACAAATGCTGCGTAGGTCCAGATGGACAAACTCGTAGCCATTTTCAAAAAGGGTTTGTTAAAATTTCAAATATTAAAAAAACATAGACTATGGTTACAAATCTAGGGTAAAAGTGAGTAAAACCGTAGAAAATAAAAGAGTAAAATCATAGAAAAATAAATGTCTCTAAAATATAGTAAAATCAAAATAAAGTAAGAAGACATGTCTATCTCATTCTAACAATTATAAAATACTAAATTTCCTTTAGTAGATTCCTTTGATAAAAATTTTAGCACTTTGTTCATATTAAAGGTGTTCTTGTGCTCAGAAAGGATACTTCTCAGGGCCTGCTGAGAACGCATCCCTTGGCAAATAAAAGGGAAAAGTCTTTGCCTTAGGGTTTGGAAGCGTGTGCATTTGGTGAATAGGTGGAGTACGGACATTGGTACTCCACAGTGAGTGCACATTGGAGGCTGTTGAAGGCCCTCCATTAGAAAGCCATGTGCTAGGCGACAATGCCCAATTCTCAGCCGGTATAGGATAACATTCTGAGTATGGGTTCTAGTAGTAGGTGGCCAAGGGCGAACCGACTGTTTGATGATATGCAGTTTGGTTGGGGGGAGTTCATCCCATGTCCTCTGCCACTGGTTGACCACATATTCATGGATATGTGGCAGTGTCTCGGAAAGGAAGAGGGGCAGGGGTGGTGGTTCCTAGAGATGCTGCTATCTTGGCAACAGCGTCTGCTCTCTCATTCCCTTTTATACCTATGTGGCTAGGTACCCAGCAAAATAAGACTTTGTGGAATGAGGACATAAAAAAAAAGCCACTTCTGTATCTTTGAAACCAATGGGTGATTTGAGAATGGATTGGCTAAGGCTTCTAAGGAGCTGAGGAAATCGGAGAATATTGTATATGATCCTGAGGGTGAATAAGCAATTGTATACAGTGCAGCCAGTATCGCGACAAGCTCAGCCATGAAGATAGAGGCTGCACTAGGCAGGCACACAGATACATGATGGAAGGGGAGGATAGCAGAGGCTCCTACCCCGTCAGGGGATTTCGATCCGTCTGTGTATATAAAGGTGCTTGGTTTGTGATGCACAGTATGTTCGTGGAAGAGGCATCGTAGAACGGGAGGTAGGAACTTGGTCTTTGGTTCCTCTGCCAATGCCTTGCAGACCCTCACTGGTGGTAATAGCCATGGGGGTACTTTTGGGATCTGATATGGGATTACTGATAGTTTCCTCAGTTGACCTGTATCTTCAGTCATGCGCAGGGCAAATGGGCGGGTCAGTGAAGGGAACCTGTCATATGAGGCTACCAAGTGAGTATTGTAGGTGCACTCATATACAGGTGATTGGGGAAGTGTTGCAGTCTGAAGAGGTACTGGAGGTTAAGGCGGTGAAAGGGTAGTGGGAGAATCCCACTCTCTGCATAAAGACTAGGTATTGGGGAGGACTTGAATGCTCCCAAAGCTAAACATACGCCCTGGTTCCTGATGGAATTGAGTTTATCCAGGTTTGAGGATGATGCTGAAAAGTACACCTGTGACCCATAGTCCAGCTTAGACTGGATCAAGGCTGTATACAATAGCCACAGGGTACGGCGGTCACTTTCCCACAAAACATGTGATAAGAGTTTTAGAATGTCCATTCTCTTCAGGCAGGATTTTTTCAAAGCAGTTATATGGGGGACCCAAGAGAGCTTTGAGTCAAAGATAACCCCTAGAAATTTGAACTGGGGCTCAAATGAGATGGGGGAGTCATATAGAAATAGGGTTGGCTCTTCCCACTCAACTCGCTTGAAGTTGTAGAAGTGAACTGCTTTTGTTTTTGAGGATGATAGTCGGAAGCCTTTTGCGGTGGCATTCTTGGCAATGATATTAATGGCCTGTTGCAATTTTGGGGTGACAAAGGGCAGCCGAGGTGATGTTGAGACAATTACCAAGTCATCCACATAGAGAGTTGATATTGTCTCTGCTGGAAGGTCAGTAATGATACTGTTGATGGCCACCAAGGAGCAGGTAATGCTCAAAACACTTCCCTGTGGTACGCCTTCTATCTGGTCAACTGCCTCCGACATGAAATTTCCGACTCTCACTTGGAATGTGCGTCCAGCAAAAAATTGTTGTATGAATCTGGGGAGGTGACCCTTGATACCCCAGTTGCTTCAAGATACCACACCTCCAAGTGGTATCATAGGCCTTTTCTATGTCAAAAAATACAGCGATGGAGTGCTGTCTTTTGGAGAAAGATGTCAGATGCAATCCTCCATCCTGACCAGCATGTCTGTGGTGCATTGCTTTTTTCCTAAAACCTGCTTGTGAGGGAGAAATAAGGTTATTTCTCTCCAGAAACCATACCAGCCTGGCATTCACCATTCTTTCAAAAAGCTTGCATGGGGAGCAAGTAAGGGCAATTGGGCGATAGTGAGTCGGAAGTGTTCAATCCTTTCCCAGTTTACAAAAGGGAAGTATAATTGCTTCCCTCCAATAGGAAGGGATATGGCCCTTAAGCCAGATATAGTTAAATATACCAAGAAGGTGTGATATGAGTGTTGAATGCGCATTCCTGATCATATCATAAGAGATACCATCCGGGCCATTTTTTTTTTTTTTTTAATTAAGGGGCTATCTGGCGACTGCCGACTTAGGCATTAGTCGCCGTAAACAAACAGCCTAGTTCTAGGCTACTTTAAAAATTAAACAGGAAACAATAAAAAGAAATAACAATAAAGAAGCAATAACAAAAACAATCACAACAACAACAACAACAAACCGGGTTAAATGAAAGGGAGAAGGCCAGCCTCCCCCCAAAAGTCAATAAGTCCACTAGTCATGGTGCACGCACTCGTCCCGAGTACAAGGGACAGGCGGTAGCGACCCCGCCCATCCCGGTACCGGGACAGGTATCGTGCGCGAAGATCACCCAGACTGGGACATTCGACAAGAATGTGCCGAACAGTCTGGGGGACGACGCAGTCGTTGCAATAGGGCGCAGGCGAGCGCTCCATCAAGTAGCGATGCGTCACACGAGTGTGTCCGATTCGAAGACGACAGAAAGCAACCTGAAGCCGCCGCAGCATTGGGGGATAGGTCCATGGGAACAGTCGCGGCGCAATGGCACGCAACTTTAAGTTCCCCTCGACCGTCTCCCATCTTCTTTGCCAAGCAGTCCGAAGAGCTGCCCGTATTCCTGCCATGTAGTCAGTGTGAGGAAGAGCGAAACGCTGGTCCGGTCGCAGAGTCCTCGCAGACTCTTTGGCGCCCTCATCGGCGCGCTCATTCCCCGCAATTCCTACATGTCCAGGAACCCAGCAGAAGATAATCTCGACATCTGCCCGGCTCGCCAAAACCGTGGCGTCACAGATTTCGCGAACCAGGGGATGCGGAGATTCCAATGCCCCGAGAGCACTCAGGGCGCTTTGTGAGTCGCTATAGATCACAATCCGGTCTCCGAACCGGGCACGTCGCGTAATCTCCCGTACCGAGTGGTGTATTGCCACCAGCTCGGCCGTGAAGACAGACGCAGCGCATGGTAGAGCCCCGCTGACTTCAAACAGAGGGGATACGGCGTGGAAGCCGACCCCCTCTTGGGACTTGGAGCCATCCGTATACACTGGCACGGTACCAGAGTGACACGATGTGTGCTCCAAAAAGGTCGAACGCAATACTCCCGGCGCAGTACAAGCTTTGGGAGCAGAGGCGTGGCGACAAATAGCCAAATGTGGTACCCTCCAGGGTGGCGTCCTGGGCAGAACCAAGGGCGCCACCGGCCCGAGAGCTATATCTACCTCTCGAAGGAGTTTCCTAAACCCAAAGGGCTTAGGGTATGACTGGTGTCTCTCGGCGGCATAAGCACCATCGAGATCAGCTGCGGATGCAGTGAGAGCTGTTGGCGACTGAGGGAGGCGCCAGGCTCGCGCGTACAGGCGAGTGATGCACTGCACGCGGCGCAGAGCGAGTGATGCACTGCACGCGGCGCAGAGCGAGTGGCATCTCCCCAGCATACCATCCGGGCCAGGTGCGGTAGCTCCACATTTCTTAAGAACACTTTGAAGTTCATTGATGGAAAAGAGCTTGTTATATGGTTCATTATCCATACAAGGATACATGAAGTTCAGTATGTACTGTTCTTGCATTTTCCTGACACATTGGAATTCTAGAGGGTAATTGTTGGGGCTAGAGATGTCAGCAAATGTCTTTGCCAGGACATTTGAAATTTTCAATAAGTCTCCCAAAAGCTCACCTGCTTCAACTATATTGGGGGCAGAGAAGGCACTTGTTCTGCCCATGAGCTTCTTCACTCTCTTCCAGACTTTGTCTGGTGCAGTTTAGTGGTTGATAGAGTTAATGTACCCTTTAAAGGAAATTTGGCGAGCCTGGCAGAGGGTATGCTGTCGCACTGCCCTGGCTCGGTTACGGGCATACTTATTGGTAGTAGTAGGGTTCCGGTGGTAGCGAGACAAGCTAGTTTGCATTCTGTCACTGCTTTGCTGCATTCCTCAGACCAAAAAGGGAGGTGGGTCTTGTGAGAATCAATTTTGGAGAGGGGCATAGATGAATTTGCCGCCTGGTTGATGTGGTCATGAAAGTTCTCCAAGATCATGTCAATGTCACCCTGAGGGAAGTGTCCAGAATGATGGGAAGTGTTTAAATTTTGGCCAGTTGGCTTTCTTAGTGTTCCACCTATTACTCGGTGGGGGAGGAGGGCCAGTCAAGCATGGGGTCAGTACAACTGGGTAGTGATCGCTTCCTCTGAGGTCCTCAGGATCCACCAACCAGCTGTAATCTGCTCTACAGTCTGATGAACAAAGTGATAGATCTACACAGGTAGAGCTGTTAGTCTGGACATGAAAAGATGTTTGAGTGCCATCATTAAAAAATGACACATCCATGGTCTCTATACATTTCACCATCATGTTTCCCTTGGGGTTGTTATCATAGTCTCCCCAAAGTTGATGCCTTGCGTTAAAGTCTCCAACCAGTAGGAATGGGGTTGGGAGTTGGAGGATTAGATTGGCTAATTTGTTAGCCAGATCTGAGGCAACTACTCGTTCACTAGGAGGGAGGTACAGTGAGCAGACTGTGTATAAACGGTTGGTGTACACACGGATCGCTACTGCTTGAAGATCTGTTTTCAGTTGATTACTAAGTGAGAACAGTCTTTGTGGACAAAAATAGCTGAACCATGTATGGGTTCTGGTGGGTTTTTAAAGTATCCCACATAGTTGGGGATATTGGGTAATTGACGATTACCCAATTGTGTTTCTTATAATGCTATACAACAAGGGTTGTAATCGTGTAGCAATATCTTGAGTTCTTCCCATTTGGGGAAGATTCCTTGTAAATTCCAATAAATAATTGGGGGTATATTTATCTTTTAAGAGTAATTAGGTTTTTCTTTGTACCTGGTAAAGGTAACTGGGGTTTTGAGCCTTTTAGGTTTCTGGATGTTATTAGTACTTGAGGCATTGGTAGCTTTAGGGTTTTAGACATAGTACTTTTATTAGTGGGCAAAGAACCAGCTGTGCATATGACAAGGTGGTTTTTACTGGCAAAGATGCCTCTGAGGCTATGTCTGGTCGACAAATATAAAGTCTATTGCACTCTGGTGTCCTCCTTGACTTCTTGTGATTTCCCCTTTACAGTTATCATCACCATTTAGCAATATAAGGTTTGTAGCATCCATCAAATTTAAGGTCATTTTTCCATTCCAATTGATTTTTTGAGGACCAATAATGCCAAGATGGCCATTAAAGTCCCCAAACACCATCATTTTTTTCACAGTATCAACTTCTATTCTCCTCTCCAATCTTTTTCTTATATCAGTGTTTCTCTTTTTGTCTACATCCATGTATACTAGCATTAAGATTAAAGCATTGCCTCCTATGCTTATGGTACGAGGGCGGTCAATATGTTTTTCAATTTGGATATAAGGAAACGAGATATGAGGAAAAGTGTTTTATTATTTTTCAATATAAGTACCCTCGACTTCAATGCACTTGCACAACTTGTCCCTGAGGCTTCAAATTCGTGACTGCTGTCCAATCTACTCCTGGACGGCGAGCTGGACTTGTTCATCATCCCCAAACCAGCATCCACGCAGTGCAGCATTGAGCTGACGAAATAAAAAGTAGTCACTAGGGGCCAGATCTGGACTGTAGGGGCAATGGTTGAAGTCAATCATGGGGTGTGAGGTTTCTAGACACCCAACGG
This sequence comes from Ceratothoa steindachneri, assembly GCA_963969495.1. Taxonomy (NCBI): domain Eukaryota; kingdom Metazoa; phylum Arthropoda; class Malacostraca; order Isopoda; family Cymothoidae; genus Ceratothoa; species Ceratothoa steindachneri. The sequence goes on along the minus strand of OZ018325.1, from coordinate 166,472,564 downwards.
ACAGAGACCTTGGTCATGGATGATGTTGATAACAATTCCATGTGATATTCCAAGTTCTCGCTCAATTTCTTCGACCTTCACCAGTCAATTTTCGAGGATCATCCTCTCTACACGGGTTGCATTGCCATCTTCAAGGGACTCAAGACCATGGCGAAACTCCCTATTCCAGCGAACAATGGTTGCATAGGAAGGGGCAGTGTCTGTGTACACCGCAACCATACATTCATGGATCTCTTTTGCATTCTTGCCTTCCTTGGTCAAAAATTGGATCACTGCACGGTGCTCAACCTTCTCCATTATTGAAAAATTTGTGACTGACGATCAACTACTGCTTCTTAAATAGATGAGGCAGGAGCGTGCAGCTGCATGTCCTGACTTGTCATAACTTGCCCTAACACCCCCACAAACAGCCATCCCCCTTCCTCTATTTTACCCTTCGGATTCACAAAACTTATTGACCGCCCCTTGTACATCCAGTATATCACAAATACATCATTGTTCTTTTCTATGGTTAAATTGGCACATTTTTTATACACTAACATAAGGCCTCCACTTTTCTTATCTCTCTCATTTGTTGTTTCTAATTGTTAAAAATTTTGTAGGAAACCTTAGTCTCAGATGTCTTTGGTGTGTTTCTGTTAAACACAGAATATTAACAGAATCCTTATTATTAACCTTAAGGTAAGTAGTTAATTCTAATACTTTAATATTGTTAAGACCTTGTATGTTAAGTAGTGAGATGTTGCAGACATTACTTTTTTTTGTTGCTTATATTTTTCAATTTGTCTACAACTCCTGTTGTAATAAAATTTTCTTACATAATTTTCTATTTTTTATATACTAGCTGTAGTGTCCTCCGGCCCTCTTTTTCCTTTAATTGCATTCTAAGAATTTTTTCTTCCTCACGTTGCTTCATTGTTAAGTCAGGAGCAATTATAATTTTCCTCCTGTCATCCACATTAGCATTTCCTATGTTTCAATCCTCCTTAAGGATATCGTATTTCTCTCTTGCATCTCTCATCTTCACTAGGAGTGGTTGTGGCCTACTATCCTCCACCCTTGCCTTTCCTAGTCTTATAACTTGCTCCATATGTACTTCCTCTAATTTAAGGTCATGCAGGAATATCTCCACATAGATAACCTTGTCCTCCCTTTGTCTTTCCTCTGGGTCTGGATTTCTCGATTCATTAATGTTGTACAAAACAAGGTTGTTTTTCCTTACCTTCCATTCTTGTTCCTCTCTTATCTCCTCCCTTACCTCTTCTTTTATGGTTTCAATCAGCTCCCTTTTGTCCCTAACTTCCGGCACTGTCCCCAGTGCATGGAAACATTCCAATCTCACACCAATATTCAAGAAAGGGTCTCAGACTGACCCCCCAAATTATCGCTCTATATTCTGTCCTGGAACATCACGCTCTATTTGATAATGTCCAGTTTGAATTCTGTGGCGGTAGATCAGTATCAGATCAACTCCTCTTAACTTATAACCAAATAACCTTGTGGTATGATCAGGGACTCACTGTGGATTTAATCCTATTTGACTTTGTAAAGGCCTTCGACAAGGTCCACCATCAGACACTCCTAACCAAATTAAACAACTTGGCATATCCAGCGGCTTATACTAATGGATTAAAAGCTTCCTTACCAACAGAAAAATGAGTGACATTCAAAGTATCCCCAAACCTGTGACTAGCAGGGTGCCTCAAGGCTCTGTCCTGGGCCCACTCATCTTTATAATATTTACGTGCCAACTTATCGTGCAAATACATGCTATTTGCAGACGATCTAAAACTATATATCCACCACCTTATGCCTTCCCTATACCCAGTCTCTGCAGTATTACATAACAATGTAAATATTTTATCTGCTACAGATTCCTCCTGGGGCCTTAAATTTGCATCCAACAAATGTGCCCACCTCAAATTCCAGCATGGCATTAAGTCCTTGATTACCACAAGGACTTAGGTGTGTCGGTGGACTCCAAATTAAGGTTCCATTCTCACATCAGAGAAACAGCTAACAAAGCAGGTGGAGTGGCTTCAAACATTCTGAAGTCCACAGTCTGCCGCACACCTACATTTATCAATGCATTACTCATCTCTGATATCAGACCAATAATAGACTATTCCTCCACTGTCTGGATTACAGGTTACATTGGATATCTTCATGTGCTTGAATCTGTACAAAGATGATGGACCAAACAAACATCCAATCTCCAAAACTCACCCTACCCAGACGGATTGACTAACCTAAATCTTTTATCAATTAAAGGCCAGCTCTTGAGGACTGACCTAATCCAATGTTTAAAAATATTTAATAACTTGTCCCCAATTAAACCCCCTGACTTATTTACCATGGCTCCTCATCAGGGAATGAGACGCCATACTTATAAAATATATGTGGCTCAGGCAGCCACTGAGGCAAGGAAGAGATTTTACTCACACAGTCATAAAAACATGGGTAAATGTTGTGAGTAAGGGCAGATGCAATTCTAGCTTATTTTGGGGGCGACTTTTCGGCGTTTTTCTGCTATACGACTGGCCAATCACAGATCTGTATTCAGTTCCATCAATGACCAATCAGAAAGCTCTATTTGTTTCAAAGCTTTTTGTGCTTTTTATATTGATCAAAACTAGGTTTTTCTTTTTTTATGTTTTTTGGCCCTTATTTCTTTTCTATATATCCTACCTACCCTATGCCTGACATTATTTAGTCTTTTTAATTACTTGTTACTTAATTTTTCATTGTTTAATGATGAAAATAAAACCATATTTCGATGTTGTTAACGAAGCCTGACTTCTTAATTCTGACTAAAAAATTACTCATTTTTTTGCCTCTGTATTGATTTCTCTCTTTGATTTTTTAACAAGTTTTTTATGAACATTTTGATTAATGTTCCAAAAGGATGCATTCAGTATTAGTGTTTTATTACTATACATGTGTAGTTCAAGAAACACAAATTCTCAAATTCTGTAAAAAAAAAATGTCAATACCTTTCCGACCACACCGGTCATATTTAAATGCCCACCCAGGAGTTTTTCAGGTCATTAGTCAAAATGTCATTTTCTTGCATAGTGTGTTCATTAAATTTTCACCATTTAGGTGCTCTTTTATAGGACAAAGATAAATGTGTTGCGTTTCTCGAAGCCCATGGGCTATTAAAATCTAGATGCAAGTGTCCTAATTGTAAGGCAGAGTTTAGAATGAACAAAAATTGGGTGTTTTGGTGCGCTAAATCGTGTATTGAGGCTGATAACAAAAGCGATGTCAGAGAGAGATTCCATGAATTCTGGCTCGCCGTCGGTAAACTCTACCCACCCGTCTGACTTAAGTATTACCGATTATAATAGTGTAAGAAACAATAGTTTTATTTTGGCCATCGGCTCATTGTTGGGGATGGCTCATCGTGGAGATGTGCCTATGATGACTATGAGTTTCAATCATTTGGGGGGTCTGGGGATTGCCCCCCCCCTCAGTATAGAAGCGAAAATAACCATCTACACAACATACTCTTCAACCCCTAAAACACTTTCTCTCATCCCCAGTCATACCACTGCTACACCCCTAGCCATTGGCCTAATTTATGTACTAATGAATGATCAACATTAATTGTCAAAAGGGTAAGTATTACTGATTATTTTGAGCGTCTGCTCGTTGTTAGGGATGGCTCGTTGTGGGGATGTGCTTACGATGCCCCTGAGTTTCAATCATTTGGGGGGGTGTCTGGGGGGTACAGATCCCCAGTATAGAAGTAAAAATTGCCATAAACTTCATCAATTTAATCTCAGAAAAAGTAACAATGAAAAGTAGCCCAAAAAAGCTAGGCCTAGGATCCGGCCGTACTCTATAAATTACCCATGTAATTGTATAGTATTACTGAAGTATTACTTGGGTAATACTTCAGATTCAGGGTGCACGGTAGGTGGCGCTGTTAGTAGGCTACAATTTTGGGCTACATTGTAGATTTAGAGGGGATGAGAATGCAGGATTTAGACAGGATATGTAGGCTGGAGGGGTTAGTTGCTGAGCTCAGGAGGGAACTTAGTGTTAGGCCTAGGGCTGGGAATAGGTTAGGTGGTGAGGTAGGATATGATAGTTCCAGGGATAGTGAAGTTAGCCCCCTTAGATTCGTTAGAAATATACCTAGTGAGGATGGGGGACAGTGGAGTGGTTAGGAAAGTTGTACCTAGGGAGGCTTCTCCTGTTCTTTGTGAGAATAGGGTTGCCTCTGTTGAGGTGGTTAGGTGTGTGAGTCAGAGGGACACGAACCTATTAGCTTGACTAATAGATTCAGTGCCCTAAGAGAGGAAGTAACTGGAAGTGATATAACTGATGGGGGTGGGGGTGGAGGTAGAGTGACTGGTAGTTTGAATGAGAATAGGAGTGGGGATGGAGTTAGGTCTGTGGGGATTAGGAATAGGAGTCTGACTGAAGTGCTTGTGATGGGTGATTTGCGAGTTAGATATTTAGATAGGAAGTTGAATGCAAGTAGATTGAATGGTTTGAGGGTGTGTTTGCCGGGTGCTGGAGCAAGAGATCTGTCTGATAGGTATGAGGAGCTGGTGTCTGGCTGTGCAAGGGATGCGGTTATGATTACACATGTAGGAGTGAATGATGTGAAGAAAGTGGGAGCATGTGAGTACCGTGAGAGGTACAAGAGGTTGATTGAAAAGGTGAAAGAAAGTAGAATGAAAGGTGTTGTGCTTCCAAGAATGGATGTTGGGGTAGAATGGATGTCTTGTGCGATAGGGCTGAATGATTATGTGAGGCGGATGTGTCATGTTTGTGGATGTGTAGGATAGGTTTGTTTAAATGAAAGAAATGTATGCGATGGATGGACTGCATTTGAGTTGGAGGGGGGTAGATGTGTTGTGGGAGGAGTATGATTGTGTTATTAGGTCTTTGCGGGTGGGGAAACTAGATACTAATAGTGGTCAGGGAATTATGAGAGGACATTATAGTACTGAAAGTAGAATGGACTTGGCAGATAACAGAAATAGGTTCCAAGGCGATAGAGGTGAGGTCATTCAGGTTCCAAGAGGTGCTTCAGGAATAGGGGGGTTAAATTGTTTCTATACAAATGCTTGTAGTCTTAGAAACAAGAAGGATGAGCTATTTAGTTATATTAGCAATGAGGATATAGATATATTATGTGTAAGTGAATCCTGGGGAAATGAAATAGAATTTAGTGACACTATAAGTGAATTTGATTTACAGGGCTATAATATGTACATTAGTCAAAGGACAGGTAGGATTGGTGGAGGAATAATTATCTATATAAAAAACAACATTGTTTCAAGTTTAAATATTTCAATAAAGCAGGATGGAGTTGAGTCACTTTGGATAGATATTAGGTTCAGTAAAAATAGAATGGTGCATTTGGGAGCTTTTTACAGGCCACCTGGGCAGACTGATGATATGGATGAACTAATGATAAGGGAAATAAGTAAGGGATGTGAAACAGATGCAGTTATTATTGGGGACTTCAACTTAAACTCTGTGGACTGGGAAAATATGATAGGTAGGGATAGAACAAGTGGCAGGTTCATAGAATGCTTTGAGGATAATTTTTTTAATCAATTTGTTAATGAGCCAACAAGGGGGGACAATATATTAGATTTAGTACTTTCTAACAGTGATCATTTAGTTCAAGAATTGAATGTTGGGGAAGCATTGGGAAATAGTGACCATCAGATAGTTCATTTTAACTTGGGAATTGAGAAGGGTAAAATAACCGAGAATGCTGTAAAAGTTCCAAATTTTCATAAGGGAGATTATGTAAAACTCCGAAGCTTGCTAAATTTGGTAAACTGGGATGTAGAATTCAGAGGTAAAAATGCTTATGGTATGTGGGCTACTTTCAAGCATATAATAAATGTAGTCCAAGAACAATGTATCCCAATGAAGGCTATTAGGAACAAAAGTAGGAAACCATTATGGTGGAATCAGGAGACAGCTAGAAAATTTTCAGAGAAGAAAAGGGCATATAAAAAATTACAGGTACAAAATAATATTCAAAATTTAAGTGATTATAGAATGGCTAGGAATGAGTTAAATAAGATTATAAAGAAGAACAAAAGGGTGTCAGAAATTAAATTAGCTCAGGATAGCAACAAAGATCCTAGAAAGTTCTTTAGTTACTATAAAATTAATAACAAGTCTGGCAGAGCTAAAATAGGACCTATCAAATATCAAGGGGGTTGTGAGAGAAACTGATGAGGAAATAGTTGAGGTACTAAATGGTCATTTTGCATCAGTATTTACAAAGGAGAAACTAAATAGTCTTATGTATAGTACTCATGGGTCAGGGAAAGAGGTGTTTACTACCATTAGTGTGGATCGGAGGACGATAAAAGGACTAATAGGTGAGTTAGATACTACCAAGACCTCTGGCCCTGATAATATTCATTCTAGGATACTTAAAGAAGGGGTAGAAAGTATCTCAATAGCTCTGGAGAAGTTATATACTAGGTCACTGGAATATGGAGAAATACCCGATGATTGGAAGAGAGCGAATGTAGTCCCCATTTTCAAGAAGGGTAGTAAAGAGGATCCAAATAACTTTAGACCGGTTAGCCTAACTCCTGTAGTCTGTAAAATTCTTGAGAAAATAGTTAAAAAAGGGATTTGCCAACATCTAGAGAGGGAGGGGCTAATCAGCGATGCTCAGCATGGGTTTATTAGATCAGGTAGATCATGTTTGACTAATTTACTAGACTTTCTGGAGTTTGTAACAGATCAAGTAGATAAGGGAGAAAATGTAGATATAAGGGACCACATAGGAGACTAGTTCATAAATTAAAAATGATTGGGATATGTGGGGGTCTTTCAAATTGGATAGCTGAGTGGCTGAAAGACAGGAAGCAAAGGGTAGTGCTAAATGGTGTAAAGTCAGAGTGGAGGGATGTTATCAGTGGGGTTCCTCAGGGATCAGTTCTCGGTCCATTATTATTTGTCATCTATATAAACGATCTTGGGGAGGCAGTTAATAATAAAGTGTCAATTTTTATGGATGATACCAAATTAGCAGCTGTAGTTAAAAATATTGATGATAATTTTAAAGTACAGGGGAATTTAAATAAATTGTTATCATGGGCACATAAATGACTTTCAACCTTGATAAGTGCAAAGTTATTAACATGGGAAAAGATAATAGAGAATTAAACTATGAAATGGATGGGCATTGGCTGAGCTCAGTAGAGGATGAGAAAAATCTAGGAGTAGTAATAGATAAGTAATTAAGGTTTTCTAAGCAGTGTATTGAAGCAAGAAATAGGGCAAATAGAGTGCTGGGTTTCATTAAGAGAAATGTCAGTTACAAAATTAAGGAGGTTATTCTTAAACTCTATAACTCTTATGTTAGGCCACATCTAGAGTACTGTATACAGGCATGGTCATGACATTTTAGACACAATATTAACCTTCTCACGTCAGTGCAACGGAGGGCAACAAAGATTATTTATTCCCTGAGGCACCTTGAATATATAGATAGACTGAGGGTATTAAATATGTTCTCGTTCGAAAGGAGGTGTGTGAGAGGGGATATGATTGAGCTGTTTAAAAAAATTTCTGGGATAGATAAATTGGATGTTAGCAAGTTTTTTGAGTTAGATGATGGAAATTGGACTAGAGGTCACCACTTGAAAATTAAAAAGCAAGGGTGTAGGTTGGATTTAAGAAAATATTTTTTCACCAATAGAGGGTAGTAGGTAGTCCAAATTTAAATGTATTTAAGAGTAGGTTGGATGAGTTTATGGGAAGGGAAGATTGTGATGGTTCCTAAGTTTTGTATATATTAATATTGTTTGTATATATCTATAGCTGCATGATTTAGTTCTTGATAAGCCTTGATTGGTGATACCCTTGTTTCTGGACGTAGTTTTCCTGTGAGTTTGGGTGCCTTAAAAAAGAGGCTGTTTGACTCGGATGACCTATGATGAGCCCTTGTAGCTTTTGTCATCTGTTATATTATATTGTGGGGGACTTTGATTTTGTCTTTCCCTGGTGACGGATGCGGATGGCCTTTGATAGGCCCTTGTGGCTTTTGTCATCCGTGAAATTATGTTATGTTATATGCTATGTTATCTCTTATGACGTCAGATGGTAGCTTCAGATGTAACCAATCACAGCGTTATATTTTTTTTTGTTATTTTGGGGATTTATAACTTTTAGTCTATTATTTACTAAATATCTGCGCCTCTGCTCGTTTATAGTTAGGTAAGCTTTCTGGATGTCTTTTATTGTATTTTGGGTAATTGTGAAGACTATGGGCGGATGCGACTCAAGTTTATTTTGGGGGCTACTTTTCATTGTTTTTCTGCTATCGCACTGGCCAATCACAGATATGGATTCAGTTTCATAAATGACCAATCAGAAAGCTGTATTTGTTTCAAGGCTTTTTGTGCTTTTTATATTGATCAAAACTTGGTTTTTCTTATATTTTAGATGTTTTTTCCCTCTTATTTCTTTTCTATATATCCTACCTACCCTATGCCTGCCATTATTTAGTCTTTTTATTTACTTGTTACTTAATTTCCCATTGTTTAATGCTTGATTAAACCATATTTCGGTGTTGTTAATGAAGTCTCACGTCTTAATTCTGACGAAAACAGTACTTTTTCATTTTTTCTGTTCCGTATTTATTTCTCTTTGATTTTTTTAATAGGTTTTTTTACAACCTTCATTTTGATTATTGTTCCAAATGGATGCGTTCAGTATTAGTGTTTTTATTACTATATATGGGTATTTCAAGAAATACAAATGGTCAATTTCAGTAAAAAAAAAAAAAGACAAATTTTCCATGAACAATGAAGTACTTTTCCGTCCGCGCGCCTCATATTTAAAAGACCACCCACGCCGTTTCCCGCTCATTTGTCAAAATTGCATTTTCAGGTGAAGTTTGTTCGTTACCTATTCAACGTTTCGGTGCTATTTTAACCGACAAGAAATATGTTGCGTTTCTTGAAGCCCATGGGCCGTGTAGTGGAAGGGCAGTGGGTTTTTGGAGGGTTCGAATGTGAAACAAAGAGAATTTTCATTGTTTCGGTGGCAAATCGAAATCGAGAAACCCTCCTCGCAGCAATAAAAAAGTGGATTTTGCTGGGCACGACAGTCGTATCTGACGGATGGGCAGCCTATTCAAATTTGTCATCTGAAGGATACGAACATTTTACCGAATTCTGGCTTGCTGCCAGTAAACTCTACCCACCCGTCTGATGTAAGCATTAACGATTATTTTAAGCGTTGACTCGTTGTTGGGTACGGCTCGCTGCGGGGATAACACTGCGATGACCCTGAGTTTCAATCCTTGGGGGGGCGGGGGGCACAGCCCCCCAGTATAAAAACAAATATCGCCATAAAATTCTTCCATTTCATATCTAAAAAAGTCACAACGAAAAGTAGCCGAAAATAGCCCGAAAAAAACTAGGTCTACGATCCGCCCATCGTCTTCACAATTACCATAAATAGGACCCGTTTTGCAAATGTTTTTGTTTCGTCAGGTTTTTCGTGCTCTAGTTGTGCTTCTTCGTTATTCGAATTCAGGTTTATTTTGCATGACCGCGAAAAACTTTAAGATTATCTAGAGGCGCATAAACTAATCAAGAAACCTATAAAAGTAAGTATTGTTTGTCATTAGGTTAGGTTTTTCTGCCAGTAAAAAGCTATTAGGGGGGGAAAAAAACAGTAAATTCAAGGGGACTGCTCGTGGGGAAGATATCACTGCGGGGAAACCACCCGGCGATGATCTAGTTTCAATCAATTAGGGGGGTCTGGGGGGTGCAGCCCCCAAGTATATACTCATCCAAAAAATATAACGCCGTCATTATTCACATCTGACACTACCGTCTGACATCATAAGACATATATTGAAGCCCAAAATTGAAGCCTATAAACAGCGCCACCTACTGTGCGCCCCAAAACTGAAGTGTTACCTTAACTTGTTTTATTACTTGTTCCTGAGGGCGAACATAGCGAGCAGGGGGTATGGATAGCAACCCATAGTACGGTGGGCGGGGCATGGATCATCAGGTTTACCCTTTTTATAGCATATTCCAAAGTAAATCTGACTGGCATGTCCAGTTTAATATAATGGGCTGCCTAGTCAATAGTCGATAGCGCCATAACATAACATAACATAACATAATTACACGGATGACAAAAGCCACAAGGGCCTATCAAAGGTCATCCGCCTCCGTCAAAACCCAATAGTGCCACGCAGGTATAATTTTACAACAATATTTGTTAATTAATAGCTTACAAGCCAAAGGATCAATAATTTATCTAAATTCTAACTAAGGCTATGCTGGAAAATATACAACTAGAAAACACTAGGTAAAATTATTGAGGTAAAAGATCATTGGACTCACCTGCATCGAATCAGCACTGATGATTTCTCCTCTGAATTTAGAAGCAATTTTTAAGCCTAATTTGGATTTTCCAGTTCCAGTTGCCCCTAGGACAACAACAACTGGTTTTACACGATTCATATTCATCATAAGAAAAAAAAAAACACCACTAATAATATTATTTTAAATATAATACATAGCTGTCATTAAACAACGTGCTATGTCTTAAATGAAAACCTCGTTGTTTACGGTTTGAGAATCAGCTGATAGATTGGCTTGCTTCGCCTAAGAATGCAGATCCACGTTCGAGAAGGCAAGGGCGGACGTCATAAGAAGGGAACGCGTTTATACCACAAGAGTTATGTAGATTGGAAAATTTAGAAATATATTTATAAATGGAAATTATAGCAATGCATTTTAGCTTAAAATGAAAAAATTAAATATTCATTTAAATTTCAACCTTAATTCCTTGTTATTTTTTAGTCTATTTTACTCCCAAGTCTAATAAAAATTGTCCAGAGTATGTTAAACTGGTTGATGTATAAATGAGAAGCGCAATGAGAAGTTAAAAGAGGAAAAAAATATTGAAAAAATAAAAGGCCACTAATTCACGAGAGAGAGAGAGAGAGAGAGAAAAAAAAAACCTTGTGAATACCGAAAAGTAGGAAGAAGTATGAATGTGGGAACAAATATGAGACAAATTTACAAGAGTTATAACATAACATAATTACACGGATGACAAAAGCCACAAGGGCCAATCAAAGGTCATCCGCCTCCGTCAAAACCCACCCACAAAAAGCACCATCACCAGGGGAAGACAAAATCAAAGTCCCCCACAATATAATATAACAGATGACAAAAGCCACAAGGGCTCATCATAGGTCATCCGAGTCAAACGGCCTAGTGCAAGTGTTGATTGTTGCAATGGTAGAACTAGCCATAAAATTAGAATGTTGGAATGAAACTGTGCATTGGGAAGCAAAACGCAGACGTAGTTGAATATATATATATATATATATATATATATATATATATATATATATATATATATATATATATATATATATATATATATATATATGTATATATATATATATATATATATATATATATATATATATATATATATATATATATATATATATATATATATATATATATATATACACTCAACAAAACACTGTAGATTCATTTGTCTTGTCTTCTATTATGCGAAACTGTCAGAGGAGGGCGCGATGCGAGAAAATTAAAGTCCGATTAGCGATTACCGATTCGCCAGCTCGTCAAGTCCGATTTGATTATCGGATTCGGGTGCCAAAAATCTAAGTACGATTAGCGATTATCCGATTCGATTAATTTATATTAAATGCGATTCGATATTTTTATAAGCAATTCAATGTTTTTAAAGCGATTTTTAATGTTTTTTAAGAGAATTTAATGTTTTTTTACCCTTAATAAGCCATTTCTAACTTATACAAAGACAAACCAAGCTTTTAAGATAAAAAATAAACATTTTATTTTAATTCAAATATAATATAATATAACAAAAAAATGAAACTATACAGTACATATTACACAAAATACACACAGTAATACTAATATATTCCCTCTGAAAAAAAAATCTAGGGTCAACTAACAACTTTGTTCAATATATACCTCATAATATTTAAAGTTTTCCACTCTACTCTACTATAAGCCCGCCAGCTTAGTCCTCGTCTTCCTCCTCCACCTCATGGGCCTTCTTGGGGAGGTGGACGTTGCCCTTTATGAAGACGAGGGCCTCGAAGTTCGGTGTAGAGAGGATATCCGACCCATAACTGAACACGCGCTCGACCGAGGTGGAGCTCGGGAGCGGCGTGTTATACTTGAGGAAGAGTGTTACCCAAGGATCACGGAACTCGAGTGGGAAGAGATTGGTGCTGCGCGTCATTTAACCGATATGAGACGGGTACGAAAATACAAAAATAAACACGTAATATACCTATTTTATACTTGTAAAATATAACCTTTTTATTATATATGATTTAATAATTAACCCTAATATTTGACGCATTATATTATAGAGAAAATATGAAAGTGTGAATAGAATAGAATAAAACGACAAAAATATTTACTTGAGAAAAATATAGAAAAATTTATTAAGAAACTACTAGTGCGAAAAAAAACAAAGACGACGTCGCCCTGGATGAATCGCAAATCGCTTTAAATTTTCGGCAGTCCGATTGAGATTATCCGATTCGTTTGGCGGGGGTTATTCTGATTCGAAAATGCGAGTCCGACTAATAGGATAATCGGATTTCCGAATCGGACCGCCCACCTATGGAAACTGTAGCCTGCGAAAGTTCAGGTGAGTGGCTTAAATGCATTGCTTGAATGAGTCGTTTTGGGACTCAGGATGGTCGAGTGTTTTAAGGCTCTCGCTAATGTTAGACTGTCCAGCGATGCGGGAAGCGCGTTCGAAACTCGTTATGCTACTTTTCTTTCTTTAGTTTTTGTTGCCCTTCCCCTTTCCTATACAAAGCTGCCTACAATGGTGCCCAGACAAGGCAGGCCGAGTAGGGAGAACTTTAGTCCTTGAATAACATTTCCTGACGCCGTTATCTTCAATCCCTCAAAATATTATCCGCTTCTAGGAGGGGGCTTGTGTAGCGTGCGAGAAGTTCAAGCGAGCGGATTAAATGCTTTACTTGAATGAGTGTTTTTTTGGACTCAGAATGGGTGAGTAGTTTAAGGCTCCCCCTAACGCTAAGCAGCTCAACGATGCGGGAACCGCGTTCGAAACTCGTTGCATTACTTTTCTTTCTTTATTTTTCGTTGCCCCTCGCCTTTCATACACAAAGCTGCCTGCAAAACAATAGTTGAAAAAATCGGGGGTGACGGGTTATTTACTGTTGGTTATTCTTTTAAAAAAAGACCTGGAATTTGATGCAATTTCTAGAGTTGGTTGGAAATTGTCAAAGAAACAAACGATTAAACTTGGTTTTGATCATGATTCAGATTGAGGGAGCTTCCAGGAGCCTGGATCGCTCCTTCCTGTACTCAAAATATAGAGGATATTTTTATTAAATTTTCGTGAAAGGCTGGATATGACACAAAATTAACCATAAAATTTGGTAATGATCAGGGACGGGGACACAACGCAAGTAGTGATGGTACCCAGCCAGAGTAGTAAACGTATACAGCGCGCGCATTCATATAGGTATTACATATATTTATGTACAGACCCACTGAGTGTGGCGCACGCGGAGTGGCTGTCCGGAGGGATTGGAGGATTAGCGATCAGCCCAAAATTAGAAGATTACAGTTAATCCTTTTATGATATTTTTCACAGTTTATCGCACACAAACTTCACTGGAGCAAAAATATATAATGATCCTTATGTCAGAGTGTAATAAAGTTAATAATAGACTGTAGTGTATTAGCTATAAGACTGTCGGCGTCAGCTTATCAATGAAGTCTACCTCCCTTCCCCCCTCTTTCTACTTTATCTCCTTTTTCTAATTGTTTTTTCCTCTTTTCCTTTGATAATTATTTGGTACCCCCAACTCGGACGGAAATTATTAGGTAACCTCCCTCGTGTTCCTTTCTCCCCCTTCTCCTATACCTCTCTCTCCCTCCTCTTTCTTTCTGCTTTTTATTGATCTATTCATCTTCATTTTATTTTAATTGTGTAGTGAGACTATACATATACCCACACACATTGGCATTCTTACTTGATGGTATTACATATTTCTTTATGTACAGACCCACTTAGTGTGGCGCACGCGGAGCGGCTGTCCAGAGAGATTGAGGGATTAGCGTCAGCATAAAAATTAGAAGATTACCAGATCGCAGTCACATCTCCTAGTGTCGCCTCCTTCGAAGGATGGTTAGACAAGTTTTTGGCGAATCAACGTGTCAAATCCCACTACGACGAGCCTCTCCAAACCAACTTTCTACAAGCAGTGTCGTACGAAGAGGATTCCGATCTGGATATAAAGGTCATATGACTTGCGTTCAGAAACCACCTAAGTAAGTAATCCTTTCGTGATGGTTTTCACAGTTTATCGCATACAAATATCACTGGAGCAAAAATATATAATGTTTCTTAGGTCAAAGTATAATAAGTTTTATAATAAATTGCAGTGTATTAGCTATAAGACAGTCGACGTCAGTTGAGCAACGAAGTATCCCCGCCCTTTCCCCTCTCTCTCTCCTTTAACTCATTTTCACAATTGTTTATTCTTATTTTCCTTTGATAATTATTGGCCTGAAATTGAGCACCTACATTAATTAATGAGGTAATTAATATGCCTCCCGGTTAGTATAGATGTTAGCGCGCTTGTTCGGCAATTGCTGAGTTGGTAGTTCTAATCTCCGTCCGGATTCTTTTTAAGCTGACACTATTTACTAAGGTAGGTTATCGCCGAGACTGGGCATCACAGTGGGGAGTTGGGGCTTGCTCTGTCTGACGTCCGCTTGAGAAGCAATATAGCTTGATAGGAGGACTGAAACAAGCAAACTTTAATACGAGGGGCGGTCAATAAGTTTTGCAATTCGGATATAAGGAAACGAGATATGAGGAAAAGTGTTTTATTATTTTTCAATATAACTACCCTCAACTTCGATGCACTTGCACCACTTGTCCCTGAGGCTTCGAGAGGCTTCGAATTCCCGAAAACCAGAAATCTCCCGACTGCTGTTCAATCCACTCCTGGACGGTGAGCTCGACATCTTCATCGTCCCCAAACCGGCGTCCACGCAGTGCAGCCTTGAGCTGGGGGAATAAAAAGTAGTCGCTAGGGGCCAGATCTGGATTGTAGGGAAGATAGTTGAGCTCCTCGAATCCGCACTCGCGCAGGGCAGCTTGTGCAACTCTGGCATTGTGGACTTTGACGACGTTGAAGTCGATCATGGGGCGTGAGGTTTCTAGAGACCCAACGGGCAGAGACCTTAGTCATGGCTAAATTGTCGTGGATGACGTTGATAAAACTTCCATGTGATATTCCAAGTTCTTGCTCGATTTCTTCGACCTTCACCCGTCGATTTTCGAGGATCATCCTCTCCACACGGGCCACATTGTCCTCGTTGGTCACGTCTGACGGGCGTCCTGGACGGGGGTAATCTTCAAGGGACTCACGACCATGGCGGAACTCCCTATTCCAGCGAGCAATGGTTGCATAGGAAGGGGCGGTGTCAGTGTACACTGCAACCATGCTTTCATGGATCTCTTTTGCATTCTTGCCTTCCTTGGTCAAAAATTTGATCACTGCGCGGTGCTCAACCTTCTCCATTGTTGAAAAATTTGTGACTGACGATCTGCGATCAGCTACTGCTTCTTAAATAGACGATGCAGGAGCGTGAGGCTGCAGGTCCTGACTTGTCATAACTTGTCCTAATACCCCCACAAACAGCCATCCTCCTTCCTCTGTTTTGCCCTACCGATTCGCAAAACTTATTGACTGCCCCTCGTAAGTAGTAAACCAATGTAAAATATAGGAATACTTAAATTACAACTGTATATTTATTAGGAAGAGCATAAGAAACTGAATAAAATGCTTGTTCAAAACGGGATGAAACCCATGTGGTTCCCGAATAATCCCCCATCCGGAGACATATATCAGGCTCGAACAGGAAGAAGCTCCACCCAAACTAGAAACAATAGGTCACAATCTAGAAACCCAAGACTGAACCGACCAACAACCAACAATGTGGAAGTAGTACAAACACCACAAGAAACGAACCAACAAATACTTAAAACAAACCAGAACAGGAAGAACACCAGGGAAGACGCGCAAGCATCCCCCAAACACAAATCAACGGACCTAAATATTAAGATTTACGGTTCCCCATCGGCCCCACTCCTAAGGTTGTCCAAAGTTAAGGACATAATCGAAGGAGTAGTGAAAGGCCGTTTTAAGTGGGAGTATGACTGCGGCGACAGTGAGAAAGATGTAATCTCAGCACTAAAAGGTAATAACATCGAAGTTTGCCCTGAATCCTGCTTTAACTTATCACACGATCAATTTAAAGAGAAGAGATCCGGTAGACCGGAGATCCCCCACCCGAACGAAACCGGCGAAAATCAAACTAATTTAAGACGACAAATATAGATTACAACGTCAGGTTTATTAGAAACCTGAAGATCTTCTCGCTCAACGTCAATGGTTGGGAAAGCAAGAAAACCACTTACAGCAACATCATAAGAGAAGTGCACCCAGACATTGTTCTAATATCGGAGTATGGACTCAATCCCGAAGTCGAACTCATTAAGATACAAAAACTATCACGTTCTTATGGCCAATCATAGTAATGAGAGATACGACGGCGTCGCAATTGCTATACGCAAGGGTATCAGGTATAAGGAGATCCTGAACCTGGAAGAGTCGTACCTCGCAATCAAGATCTGCACGACCATTGACGATCTGGTTATTGCGGCGGGGTACCAACCACCAAGGCGCCCGTATCTCCCAATTCCGAACTTTCTCCGTCTATTCAGGAGAAACGGCTCCCCTATCATGATTGGCGACCTGAACGCCCTCTGCAGGGAGGCAGGTTATACCAGCGATCCAAAGGGCATGGCAACTCATTAAGCCTCCTAATGGAAAGACGTATAGTACAAAGGATTGGTCCAGACTTCGCCACCTATCTGACGAGGAGATCTTTCACAACCCCTGACATCGTGCTAACGAACGACAACTTCGTACGAAACCAGGTTACCATTCCCGGCACCTATACTCCATCAGATCATATCAGCATTATCAAAACTATATCAACTTCGCCCATCCAAGTCAAAGTCCCCTCTCGCAGATGTCTGCCCATGGCAGACTGGCCCCTACATAATAAAGTGCTACAAGACTTCCACATAGAGAACTTAGAAGGAGCTACCCTCAAAGACATTGACGCTCATATTGAGAACCTTATGTCAAAAATAGTGGAAGCAGACAGATTGGCCATCCCGAGGGTAGAATACAAGACACTCCCAACCACACTCTGGGACGAGGAGATCCAACAACGACGTAATAGACTGGAAGAGCTCACTTTAGAGATCCTGGCGTATGACAATAATGCAGTCAGATACCATCAAATGAGAAACCTACGCATGGAGCTCAAACATCTGATCATTGAGAACAATAAAAAGATCTGGGACGGTATCATTGACAAGATGGAGTTGAAAGACGACCCCAATAAATTCTGGTCGCAAATTAGAAATCTAAGCGGCACGTTCCAGCATAAAAGCCCCATTTCCATCACCTCGGATGGAAGGAAAGTGACCGAAGATCATGAAGTCGAAAGCCACTTCAGGGAAAACTGGAGTAGGAAATTCGAAATTACGGAGCAGGAAAACTTAGACTTTGATATGGAGTATGAGGAGGAAGTAATGGAACACCCATGACGGATAGGACGCGAACTAACACCCTTCCACTACGTCGACGACACCCAACAACCGAAAGAGGAAGGAAGGTCGTTGACTCA
Organism: Ceratothoa steindachneri; assembly: GCA_963969495.1. NCBI lineage: Eukaryota > Metazoa > Arthropoda > Malacostraca > Isopoda > Cymothoidae > Ceratothoa > Ceratothoa steindachneri. Next base: position 166,454,763 of record OZ018325.1, on the reverse strand, counting down.
TGAGTAGTACGAAAAGGCCCTTAAAAGTTTTCTGCAGAAAGCCTCGGGCATCTCGGGAATAACTAGGGTTCATCTCCTTAATGCCCCGCCTATATTAACGAGGCATTATTACGACTATTCAATGCTTGCCTGAATGTCGGATACTTGCCGGAGAGGTTGAAGAGAGCGAAGATGATCTTCATCCCTAAACCGGGCAAACCTAGAGGAGAGGCCAAAAGTTACAGGCCTATTTCCCTCCTGGAGTTCATAGGGAAGCTTTAATGACAGGCTAAAATGTTATCTGGACGCAGGAAATCTGTACAACAGGCAGCAACATGGTTTTCGAAAACACATTGGGGCGGAAACCGCCCTTGCCCGGATGACAGAGTTCGTTACTAACGCAAAAGCACAAGACAAGAGGGTTGACGTCGTTCTGAGAGATGTTGCGTCGGTATTCGACAAAGTCTGGATTCCAGCGATCTTGGAATTGAAATAAACATCACCAAAGTCATCTGCGACTATCTGGAGGACAGGGAGGCGACTATAAAGATAAATGGCTATGAGGGACACCCTTTCACTATGAAGGTTGGTGTACTCCAAGGGGGCTGCCTAAGCCCCACCCTATACACTATCTTTACAAGCGACCTCCCCCTACCCACCCAAGACTATACACTCAACGTGAAACTAGCCGACGACATCTCACAAGTCATTAACAGCGACTACAAGGACCCTGTCGATATAGCCAACAGGAGGGCGGGCGAGATTGGGAACATAAACGCTTATGAGAAGCGAAATCAGATCCGAACCAAAAACGACAAGTTTAAGGTTATCCCAGTTGGCCGAGTCAAGAGTGATAACGTTGTGGCGAACGAAGAGCTCTACCCATACACTACCGAAGGACAAGCCCTAGGGCTAAGTTTCAACACTAATGGGTACAACGTCCATCTCAGTGACAAAATAGCTAAGGCCAAAACAAGGGTTATGCAACTGTACAGGTCCAGAAGGCTATCCTTCCGAAACAACAACAAACTGAACTTAGCCCTTGTAAGGCCAATTCTCTTGTATCCGGCACTTCCACTACATCTGGCAAGTAAGACACGGATAAGAAAAGCCCAGGCGGTGCAGAACCAGGCACTTCGATACATCCTCGACGTGAGTTTCCTGGACTGCATCTCTGCCACAACCCTACACGACCTAACCGACATAAAACCCCTAAATGTGACCCTACACGAAAGAGCAAGAAAAATATGGAGCAAAATTTACTAACATATACCAGAAGGTATCCTCCGAAATATACGACTCCCCGAACATGAGCCCCGAATTAGACACTATAGATAAGGATTTGCACGCAGCCAACTGCGAATGCAGGAGGCTGTAACACCAATATATACATAAATAAAACCGGAAAAACGCACATACATTATGCAAACAAAAAGGAAAATTAAAGACCTATAAAGGTCACCATTAAAGCATAACAAAAATAAGAGAAAGTAGAAAAACAAAAAGATGATAAAAAGGACAAAAATAAAGCAAATGTAAAGAAAGAGATTGAAACCAAAAGATCCAAAAAGGACAGAATAAAGATTATACAAAGTAAAAAATATAAACAAAAGATCCAAAGAAGACATGAACAACAAAGTAATAGGAACGAAAGAAAAACAAGACATAAGAAATAAGTAAAATGAACAACAAAACAAAATAAATTCAGTAAAGAAATCAAAAGATCCAAAAGGACAAATAAACTAAGAAAAGGACGCATAAATGCAAAACAAGAATAGCTCGAAAAAGACGCAAAAGAAAAAAACAGAAAACAAAGGCTTGAATGCTGAAAAATTAAGTTAAAGATATCAAACAAACAATATTACAACAAGAAGCCATCGCCAGACGTACTGGCACACCTATCTTCTACTATCATACACATTTCCTCACTATACCTCTACCACTATCAAACACCATTTTTTTACCTTAGAACTTCCGAATTCCGAATTCCCATGCGGCCATACATATACACAAAGGAAAAGCTGATGGACGGAAAGATACTAATGCTTGATAATTAAGAAGCAGAGCAAATACAGAGTGATATATGCTTTGACCGTTTGATTTCTCGTGAAACTATCAAACGAAAAATATACTGTCATATCAGGATGAGATTTGTCATCCGGGTCTGAAAATGTGTACAGCTAGGGTAGGAACTCACACACCTTTGGTAACTCCACCCAACGCTCAACGAAAAGACGAACAAATGCGTTTCCGATCATTATCACTGCCCCGCGCCTTGAGAAGAAAAAGAAAGAGGTCAGGACCCTTTAAGCAAGGAAGTTATGAATAAACGAACAAAGACATAAGGAGTTAAGTCATTCGGTCGGATAGGCTCATGTAAAGGCATCTGCCTAGCCCTATTATCATTACTGTGATAGAACGGTCTGAGGCCGCTTAAATTCAGCCGCTATCACATGGTTAGAAACATTGCTACCCACGTGCATCTTCGAGAGCAAGCAGGGTGCGTTATCGCCACTTGAGTCAATATTTAACCAAAGAGGTCATTCCCCCCCCCCCCATCCGTTTCGCCTCCATTCGTCGATCTCGCCAGATTGAGTTATGCTTACGGGCAGATAAGGTATTTTCCCAGGCGCGACCGGAGCATTCCCCCGAGCCTCCCACTCAATTTTCCCCTACGCCAAGGAGATGGCTCCGGGTACTTATACAAGAGCATTTCCCAATAAGATCAGATCAGATCCATATTATCTTCGCGAGGCATCACGCCGATCCGGTCTCACCTTGTGCACCTCGAGATCCACCATTATTGTCCAGAAGAGGACAATATCCCTTGAGTGCCAAGGTTCGTGCCTTCGAGACGCCAAGTTAATAAGGCCCCCCATGTTGTTCAGAAAGAGAACAACGTTATAACAGCCATTGTTCTTTGAGCCCGTTGACAAGAGACGGTTCTCATCCCCTCTGTTGTTCCGAAGAGAACAACGTTAGAACAGCCATTGTTCTTCAAGCCCGTTCGTCAAGAAACGGTTCTCATTCCCAAGACATCACGTCAAGATAATTTAATTCTCCCTTTTTAACGTTCTTCAAGAGGACGATTGGTTTCAACGATAACCTCCATTGTTCATCTAGAACATCCCCGATTTGCTGTCACAAAGATCACTCGTATCTCCGAGTCTCACTTCGCTCTCACTCTTCGAAGACAGTCCTTCCCCTTCGCTAAGGACAACCCCCGAAGAACCCTTCTGCTGGAACTCGCCAGTGGACCGAAGATTCCTTCGCATCGCCTTCCACTGCAAAACAACTTTGTAATTACGTAAGCTGAGCATTACCTTAAATTATCTAACCTTTTGTCAACCCTACCCTGTGCTTTAAATGGTTTAGCAAACCATCCCATCCCTTTAATTTTTATTTGTTAACCTTTTTAAATCTTTCCTAATCTTAATCCTCGGATTAGTCAGATTTTCCCACGACCCTTTCCATTCTCCGTTTATGTAAACATTTTCTTTTTGTGTGTTATTGATAGTTTAATTAATAAAACTCTATTTTATTAATGATAGCTATATTATTATCCTTGAGCTCAGTTCCACTTCTTAAGCATATTGAAGATAAATATCCTCGGTCAACCAGATTACCACGCACTCGAAATATTAGGATAATTTCCTCAACGAATAGTTAAATATGGTATATCGTCGAGAGTCTATTCTACGACAATTACTAGCATAACGAGTCCGTTCCTCGTCATTAAGTCCTGTCGTTTTAGCCTCAGCTACCCACAACATCAGTAAACTTACATACGGCCACATAAGACTCGATTGATTTCACCTACGACTAATAAGGTAGACCCTATTCAAGAATAAACCCTACTTATAGTTGCTTTTCTTTCGGGTTTTCATTTAACCAACCCCGAAGTAACCAGCAGAATCTACGGTAAACCTTTGAAGTCAGAGCAACCTCTTACCTGTAGACCAGTAACCTTAAGACGCGCAATAACACCGAGGACCTTTTCCCACCCATTCGGGTAACTGTCCTTCCACTCTACATACACCCACATACATTGGCATTCTTACATAGTGGTGTCAACACGCAATCTCCCCCAATATCCTTATTCTATTTTCTTCTTTCCTTTTTTTCTCCTCGTTCTCTTATACCTTTCTTCATTCCCTTTATCTTACGAATGATAATAATCATAATAGTCTAAAAAAATTTGCCGTTAACAAAGATTAGAAGTAACTTCACGCGTGAGAAACCACCACTGTACTACTATGACACAATGAGCGAAAGAAAACGATGCCTAATTTCGCTTAAGATATAAAAGTAATAATAATACTCACGCAAATCAGTCATATACACACGAACGCACAGTGCTTTCCTTTAAAAAATCAGACGTACGTACATAAATGTGAAAAGAATAGCACGTACGTGTATATACACATACACGCACCCAAAATAATAGCAATATAATACTCCGTAGTCAAGAAACAGACGGAAGGAAGGTGTCGGCACCGTGGCAGAGTAGAAGGAAGAAGAAATGGAAAGGCCGGGGCTCAAGGCAACATAAGAAAAATGAGATATGTGGGATATCTTTCAAGGCAAAGGATAGACCGAAGAAAAGGAGAAAAGGACCATCAGCCATACTTAGAGACTCCCCCTCGTATGTGCTGGGAATATAGAGCGGTACACAAGGATGACAAGTTAGAGCAGGGAGTGTATAATTTGAGATTACTAACCTTAGAGTACACAAGAAAATATAATTTGCTTATGCGCAAATGAATATATTACCAATCTAAACTATTATACTATGGACCAGTTAACCAAATTAAACAGGTAGGTATAATTTGATGGGTTCATATAATATAATAATGGACGACAGAAGACAAATGAAGCCGCAGTGTGTGTTGACTGCAGTCTTTCATAAGAAATCTAAAAACAACTGGACATGTAATTTGCACTCGCATTCTTCCAAACAACGTATACGTTTTAACAATATGGAAAGAAGTGTCAAAAAGTAGAGATTGAAAAACAATTTACAAGCTAGATTTGACCAACGTTCCGCATCAAAAGTAATCTTTGAGGTGGCCTGATTTATTGATCAACTCATGAAACCACATGCAATTGGGTTAGAATTGGTTAAACATCTGCGAAAATGGCAAATATTAGGTGTTATCAGAGAGAACTCAAACACATGAATTCAGTTCATTTGTTTGCAAATGTTGAAAAAAAGAGAATTTTAATCCTAGCAGAAAATGTTAGGGAAATGTTTATTTCTCCAATCAAAGAAAGCAAATATTTTACTGTTCAACGTGATGTGATACAGATAGATGCCAGTTCCAGGAGCAATTCGCAGCTCTCAAATGCAGAGTTTAGATACATGTGAAGAGGATATTTTTGTGTCCTAGTCATGGGGTGAGAGCCTGTGGAATGTACGGTTTAACAACTTAAATATATACTTCAAAACATCAAACGTTGATATAAGTTTGAAAGACTGCTTTGGTGTGTCGATTGAGAGAGAGCTCTCTCAAACTAAATCCTAAATGTGAAGTTATCCCATGTATGATCCATCGCACTGGACGTCGTTAGTAATAATAGCTATTCCGTGAAGTATGAAGATGGAGATGTTGAAACCTTTAAATCTCCTTTGTCACACAAAAGTTACTTGGCTTTCACGTGGAACCACTGGTGGATCCAGGATAAAAATTTGGGGGACCTGACCTAAATTCCTCCCTCTGACGAGTCTAAAAAAAGGGCACTGAACATTAATAATAGTTATCTCTATCATAATAAATAACAGTATCTCACAAAGGTATGGACACTAACACTCTTAGATCCGAATTTTGTTCCACACATCAGAAAATTATGAATTGTAGTTTTTGGACGTCAGCTAAGCTATAATAATGAATTTAATTATTTTTTAGATTTACCCCATATTTCAGACATGTATCATATAAGGTACACTCGATCGCGACGGTGTATATATATATATATATATATATAAATATCATAATTCTCTTTGGTTCTTTATTTATTAGGTTTGGCATATTATTTCCTTAATTTACACACATAGTAATTTTTAGGATTTGATAAATCTACTGAGGCTCCATTTGTGGAGTTCCTCGCTGGGCCTATTAATCCTGCAAGTTAGTGCCAGAGGCCTACCTCTTTTATAGAACAAGCCCTACAAAACTACATAATTTTCCAAGTTGGACCTACATCCTGTATCAGAAAGACTGTTTTGTATTTCACAGTTCTTTGAAAATTTTAACCGGTCAAAGCACATACCACCCTGTATTTAAAATAAAGGGACTCTAGTATTCTTAAGCTTTGCTAATTGTTAAATCCCGTGCACCTAGTCTTAATTGTGACTCGTCCGCTGCTCCCCTACTTATGACATAACTCTACTACCAATACAATCTTACCTATGTCCACTTCAATCCCGCCTCCCCACTTCTCTCTGGAGTCAGACCAACGATGGTGAGTGTTTTGATGGTTCTTCCTTGTATTACTCTAGGATTTGTAATATCCTAACTCATTATAAATTATGTATTTTCTTAGGTTTTGCATTATAGGAAAAAAGTCTCTCTTTTTGTGGATATTTGTCAACACTCTTAATATTCTAATTTTTAGACAAATTTTTCAATATTATAATTCATTGTAAATTATGTATTCCTTTATATCATAGAACCCGAAGATGAGTGGACAGCTCGAAACGTTGTTTATCCCCAATAAATGAAGATGAATTTCTTCGCATTCTATGTACTCTCATTCCTGGTGAAATTATATATATATATATATATATATATATATATATATATATATATATATATATATATATATATATATATATATATATATATATATATATATGCGGTTAAGATAATGGCATAATTAGACAACTGCTCTGCTTCCGGTCCAGCAGGGGATCCTATCCTCCTTGAACTGGAAGACAACACTTAAGGATGGCCCATCGGTCAGCTTAAAAAAGCTGATTTCAAAGTCACCCCTTTAGGCCGTCTCGCTTGCCGTCACAGAAAACTGTTATTATTAATATAATAACAGCATTGACATAAAGGGGTGACATTGAAATCAGCATTTTTGGGCTGACCGATGGGCCATCTTTAAGTGTTGTCTTCCGGTTCAAGGAGGATAGGATCACCTGCTAGACGTGTAGTAGAGCAGTTGTCTAATTATGCTATTATCTTAACCGCACCAATTTGTCTTGAATATTTTTCCATATATATAAATATATATATATATATATATATATATATATATATATATATATATATATATATATATATATATATCAAATGTGACCACTGCTGGACAAATTCGAGGATCGCACACAAACAAACATACAGGTGTTGAGAATATTTATCAGCAACTAAACAAATATAGGCTCTGAACAGGAAAATTTCACAGAGACCTGCAACAAGCGATTCACTATAATAAAGCTAAATCTATGGGAAATATGTAGGCACAAGAGGTACACAAAGCTGTAAAAAACTCCGCCCAAGGGGTGCAAATAACGATCAAACTAGATGACTGGGTCCGCCCCACGGACAAGTCAAGGTCACGCCCCTTGGATACAAAACATATATCGAGAGAGACAGGCTCTCAGTATTCAGAAGATTAATTATTCCAGATTCGTTAACTCAATTCATTCATTTAGTAGCGTCACAGAATCTTGTTTACTCGCTGCCTTAGACCCGATGCCTCTCGTAAAACAGTAAGCCTACACATTGACCGCAAAGAACTCGAGACGTTTTCGCTTGCCCCTTTACTTGGCCAATTCAAGAATAAAGTTATATTTTCTTTGCAGCGTCCTTTCAAATTTATTTACTTACCCCGATTACCGAGACAACTTCGGTAAGCCCAGCCTAACGCATAACCTTGGTGAGAAATTATAAGGAGTCAGAACAAATTCGACAGAGGCGTAAAGTAGACCCACGGCCGAAAGTCCTCGTCACCTGTCGAGCGCAATAGCAACGAGGACTCTTCAATACACGCCCTTATATTACCGACCACGCACCTACAAACCGGTAACCTCACTGGTAACATATACACCCCCATAAAACTGGTTGCCCTCTTCGGCCGAACAGTGAAAGTGGCCATAAAAATGGACGCATCTGTGCATCAACAGATAGGACAAGGAGAGGCGGAGATCGTGAACGTCATCACCATCAAGCCACCCGTCTTTAACGAGGCTGCAGTTGCAGGTTAGTTCAAGATCGTGGAAGCCCAGTTTCACATTTCAAGAGTAAGTAAGGAAGATACTAAATTTTATCATGTTATGGCTGCATTACGCATTACCTCCAGAAACTGTCGACCGTTGTCCGGTTGCAATCCTATCTACTCATAATTACCACCTCTTAAGGACTGAGGTGATTGGTCTTTTCGAGAGGATGAAATCCGAGGCGCAAATTTATCCAATCCTTGCCAGCCAAAATCGCGCCCATAATTGCTACCCAGAATGAACTTACCCTAGCCCAGTTAGGAAAGCTTGCGGATGAACTAATGCCATTCTAGAGAGCACAGTCTCTTAATGTTAATGATAGCAGCGAATCCTAAGTACGTAGTGCCACTTCCTTGTCCGATATATGTATTCCTAATCCTAATAATAGAAGTGATAATTATATAAACAATGTGAATTCTACGGGCAGTGCGGAATCAGAGCCCATGAGTGCGTACCTTAATGGGAGCCCTCCCAATTTTGTGCAGTGAAATAATGATCACAGGGCTTATAATATACCGGTAGGAGTGCGACCTTTCCAAAGACCTGTAGTCTGCTATTCACATTTGTACTTTGGTGAAAATGCGAAATTCTACAAACCCTGGTGCAAGTGGCCAAAGAGAGGAGAACACTTGCAGATGTAACCTTACTCCAGGTCCTCTTCGCCAGCCCTGGTGGAAAACTAGCAGAGTATGCCATTGCAAGTGCGGCCGCTAGAGTGAATAAAAATAAATGTCAGTTTCTAATTGATACGGGGCGAATGTGTCGATAATTCAGGCTAAATTGGTGAATTCTGGTAAATTGAGCGAGTCCAGTGTAAATATTACGACAGCTAATGTCGGTAAAATAAAATTGCACGGCGAGGTACACACGGTTATAGTTACCCCTAGTTTTTGCTGATCATTCAGGTGGTCATTTGTGGTCGCGGATACAACTTCGCCCTTATTAAGAATTGACTTTTTTAGGCATTTTTATCTCTTAGTGGACTGTGCCCGCGGCATACTTATCGACGAACAAACCAAACTTGTATCAAAATTGAAACTATCAAGGGAGCCTGCGATAGCTTTAATTAATAATGACCTAAAGTACCTACCGCCCCATTGCAGAGCTATATTGGAGATATATGAGGCTTTGTACAGTCCTGCACCCACTAATCCCTCCCCATCTTCGCCGAACTCAGTGATGCACTTCACCTCTTGGAGTGCATAGGACAGAAGACAATGATGCCAAAGGAAGTCGACGAGACACCGCTACAGGAACCGGAGAGAATAACGACAGGCCAGACGAAATCACGCGCTCCATGAGACGCCTCACGTTTGCCAGGAACCCGTCATTCCTATATTTTGAATCCTTTGGTAGGCATTATATTGCAGCCGCATATTATAATGAAAGAGAAAGAGGCATAAATATAACGCCTCGTTACTCTATAGCATTTTGCGTATCGAACTATATATATGTACTGTGTAATAATTATAGCATTTGTATAGCAGTCGAAAAAAGGATGATACCCAGTTGTAAAATAAATTAGATAGTAGTGTATATTTTATGGCAGAACACGGCATAAAGAATAGGTCCGTTTTGTTGAGTACAGATGTATGTGCTTACGAATACCGATGCCCTGTGTGAATGCTAAAATGCTTTTTGACGTTAGGTCTTCCTGAAATATGTATTTAATATGTATCCAACTATGTATTTCTAATGCATTATATTTCAGTAACTCCATTACTGGCAGGGAAGTCCTGTAGGGCTCGTTCTATAAAACAGGTAGGCTTCTGTCTATAACTTGTAGGATTAATAGGCTGAGAGAGGAACTCCACAAATGGACGCTCGGTGGATTTATAAAATCCTAAAAATTGCTGTGTGTAAATTAAGGAAATAATATCCTAAACCTAATATATAAAGAACCAAAGGGAATTGGAAAATGAAACTATATATATGTTAAACTGTACAAATAAATCTAAGGCAAGCGGTCGTTAGAGTGGCGTGGAAACCCACGAACATACGAAGATATCAAAGGTGACTACCTGAGCAAATACGAGGATCGCACACAAACAAACATACGGGTGTTGAGAACATTTATCAGTAGCTGAACAAATAGAGGCCCTGACCAGAGAAATTTAAAAGATACCTGCAACAAGCGATTCACTATAATAAAGCTAAATCTATTGGAAATGTGTAAGCACAACAGGTTTTACTTTTACTTGGTTTTACTTGGAGAAGTTTTGAGGTCCGTCCTCATAGCCGTAGTAATCTACCGCTAGTGCCAGTCCTACTGTCCCTTCTCACGAGGTCCAGTTGGTCTGTTATGGTGTTGGAGGGGGCCCTTCTGATGGTGGTATACCCTGGCACTGATGGCTCATCCGGCACCATCCTCAGAAACTTGTCCAGTGCGCTTTTGAAGCTGTCCACCGGGCAATTGGTCCTCCCTCTCACTTCTTTTGGGAGAGCATTGAAGGTTTTTGGTCCTTCATACCCCAGGCTGGATGCAAGTAAGGTCTTGACCCTCTCTGGAGCTCTTGGTGGGATTGTCTGTCTTTCACACTTGCGCCCATGCCTCTCACTGAAGTATGGCTTGATTTTTGAGGGTGTAGGGTCAGGAACTAGGCCCTCCAGGATTTTCCATGTGTAGATGACCCTATACCTCTCCCTCCTTCTTTGCTGGGAGTAGAGACCTAGTGTTTTCAGTCGGTCCCAGTAGTTGAGGTCCTTCATCCCTCTAATGTGCCTGGTATAGTACCTTTGGACAGCCTCAAGCCTCTGGATGTCTCCTCGTTTGTGTGGGGACCAGAGTTGGCTACAATAGTCCATGATGGGTTGGATTAGCGCCTTCCAAAGGGTTAGCATTATCTCTGGGTCTCTTGAGATGAAAGTTCGCAGTACCCAGCCAGCCATCCCCCGAGCCTTTTTAATGGTCTCCGTGATATGATGCTGGAAAGTGGCGTCCTCCCCTAGATGAACCCCCAGACATTTTACGTGCGGTTTTGGCGTGATCCGCAAGCCTCTCTCCGTGTAGAGGTCGGTAGTGTTTTTCAATGCTTGGTTTGTGCCGTATCTCATCATCTCGAACTTATCTTCGTTGAATAGCATATTGCAATCGGAAGCCCAGGCATATACAGCATTGAGGTCGTCTTGTAGGTGGCACACGTCCTCCTTCTCCATTACTGCACGACTGATATGGGTGTCATCGGCAAAGGATAGGAGGGTTGAGTCCACACTCCTACTCATGTTGTTCATATGAATTATGAATAGGAGTGGGCCAAGGACCGAACCTTGTGGGACCCCACTTTTAACTTTAATTTTGTTTGACCTATTACCATTCACTGCGACTGTTTGGGTGCGGCCTGACAGAAAGTTGTGAAGCCACATTCCTAGCTTGCCCGCAATGCCTAGGTCCCTTGCTTTGTGAAGTAGGACTCCATGGTCGACCATGTCGAAGGCTTTGGCGAAGTCTAGGAATACTACGTCAACATTCCTCCCCTCCGATAGGTTCTTTAGCAGCCAGTCGTGGTGCGTCAGTAGATTTGAGAGACAGGATCTACCTTTTCGAAATCCGTGCTGACTCTCTTTTATAAGGTAGTTCATCTCGAGATGTGCGATGAGTTTGTCCCTTACACACTTCTCGATAACCTTGATAATGTGGGATGTGAGGGCAACTGGTCGATAGTTTTTCGGCAGAGTCCTGTCTCCTCCTTTAAATATTGGACTTATTGTGGCTTCCTTGAGTAGTGCTGGGATAGTGCCTGTGTCCCAGGAGGATTTCCAGAGCATGTGGATCGGGACTGCTAGGACTTCACTGCAATTCCGAAGTAGGATTGCAGGAATGCCATCCGGTCCAGCAGCGGAGTTTGTCCTTAACTCCTTTATTGCTTTGGCGATGTCTTCAATCGTGACCTGAATATATGTGAGAAGGTTCTGATTGGTTGTCCCATCAGTGAAGAAAGTTGTGGGGTCATGGATAACTGCTTGCGCCCTTGGTGTGCTGAACACATTATTATATTGGCTTGCTAGCAGCTTGCAGGTATCTCTCGGGTCATCAGTAGTGATTCCTTGCTCATTCACTAAAGGCCCAATCTGAGATCTGGTCTTGGAGAATTTCTTACAGTAGCTGAAGAAGAATTTTGTGTTACCCTTTATATTTTCTATTGCCTGGTATTCCTCATTCTTCCTCTGGCTCTCGTGTGATTGTTTGATCCTTTGTTCTATTTCCACTATCTTTGCACTGATTGCGAGCCTGTGTACTGCATTGTTGCTCTTTCTCAGTTTGGTGTTGAGATTTGCTCGATTTCTCATAAGTATTTTTCTATCTTTGGGGATGGTTCGGCTGCGATCTTTTTTCTCACTTTTTCTTGGGACATAAGTAGTGCACACCCCCAGTAGCGTGCTTTTCAGTGCATCCAGTTTGTTATTAGGGTCAGGGTCCTGCAGCACTGTTTTCCAGTATATTTCCGTGAGTTCTTTCCTCAACTGCTCCCAGTCTACCTTTTCACTAAAGAATTTTAAGCATGCAAAAGGAGACATTTCTGGCCGCGGCATGCGTCCCGGGGATGTCCTACTCTTCTTGTAAGTTGTGCCGACTAGTACTAAGTTATGGTCAGAGAGGATTGATTTCTCTACCCTGTAGTTGCTGATAGAGTTCTCATTGTTGGTGAAGTAGAGGTCGAGAATGTTCCTTTGTCAGAAACTCCGCCCTAGGGGTGGAAATAACAAACAATCTAGATGACTTTCCACAGACAAGTCCTGTCACGCCCCTTGGAACAATATATATATATATATATATATATATATATATATATATATATATATATATATATATATATATATAGAGAGAGAGAGAGAGAGAGAGAGAGAGAGAGAGAGAGAGACAGAGACAGACAGACAGACAGACATACAGACAGACAGACACAGACAGACAGGCAGGCAGACAGACAGACAGCTTCTCAGTATTCAAATGATGAATTATTCCAGATTCGTTACCTCAATTCATTTCCTTAGTAGCTTCACTGAATCCCGTTTACTCGCCTAATTCCTGCCGCCTTTATACTCGATGCTTCGTGTAAAACAGAAAGCCTACACATTGAACGCATAGAAATCGTGACGTTTTCCCTTGCCCCTTTAGTAGGCTAATTCAAAAATAAAGTTATATTTTCTTTGCAGTGTCCTTTCAAATTCCTTTACTTACCCCGATTACCGAGACACCTTCGGTAAGCCCAGCCTAACGCATAACCCTGGTGAGAAATTATAAGGAGTCAGAACAAATTCGACAGAGGCGCAAAGTAGGCCCACTGCCTAAAGACCTCTTCCTTGTCGAGCACAATAGCAACGAGGACTCTTCAATACACGCCCTTATAATTAACGAACACGTACTCACAAACCGGTAATCTATACAACCACATAAACGGGTAACACCCACCTGTACCATTAACCATCCCCTCATAGTTTCACTAGACGCACATAATTCTTGTAACTCCGCCCAACGGTCAACAAAGGAACTGACGAACATATTTCTTATCTTTAGCTCCGCCTCGTGTCCAGGTCAAGTGAAAAGAGGTCACGCCCCTTGGAAACGAAAGGTCTATATGTATTAAAGGCACAGATAGAGAAACGAGAGACTAAGATAGATATAACAACAGTTGAGGCGTCTGTCAGTATAGCTTACTTACTATTTGGATATTATTAGCGTCTTCTCGTCCATCCGCCCTTAGCCTCTAGCTTAGACTTCAGGTAGGCCCGTAGAAAAGAAGGTCTTGTCACCGGTTATGGGGTCCTCGTCGCGCAAGGAGGTAGGTTATGTGACCCTTCAAAGAAGGAATAGCGTATTACCCGTGTGAAACTTTGGGAGTCAGAACAAAATTCAACTACAAGACAAAAATAGGCCTACTACCTACAAGCACTCGATACTTGCCACGCCAGACTCTACCACTTCACTTACCATCACACCCCATCCCATTTCTACAAACCCACGCCTGATTTAGTTGTATTTCTATATACCTTTGACATCAGACTAACTACCGTGACTAATTAGTGATATAACATTCAACTTTGATTGAACTAGCAAGTCTTGTGATTAGAATTATAGCCTGACCAAATTATAAGGTGTATGACTAGGTTAAATTGGGCCTATCTACTTTATACTTCTTGTGTTTCTTAAAAAAAAATTCTCCATCTTAACACCCATATCCTCTTGTTTCCAGCGACTGCAAATTCAATTCTTTGAGTCTATCTTCGTAGGACTTTCGTTTGAAACTGGGTATTATTTTGTTTGCTTAATCTGCACCCTTTCTACTTTGGAGGGATGCTTTGACTAATGATTTGAATCAGAAAGCAAGAGTTGATTTTTCGTTGACGAAGAATTATAATCAGAAGTAGGCACTAAATACATTTAAAAGATTTAAATACTAAATATTAAATACATGAGAAAATGTATTTAGATACATTTTTAAACACATTTCAAATACATGATATATAATGATAGTCGATAAGTACCCTTGGTATCACATGAAAAAATATCCATTAGAATGAAATTGTATATTAAAATTACTAATGTAGGATTTTGATGACAATTGGACAGGTACTACAAAAAAATAAAAAGTTCATAGAATGAAATTTCAGTTAGCTATTTATACCAGCATTACATTTAAGTAATATCAGTTGCTGAAATGTTTCGTCAGATAAAGAACTCCGGTTTGAAGATAAGGTAAATTCCCTAAAGAGAGGAGCTGTTCCACAGGAGCTAACGACGGAAGGGTGATGTTGTATTTAATTTATAGTTTTTGTCTGTTTGGATATCTATCTAAATTTTGAAGTGTTATATTTGAATCCTGAAGGTGACTGAATAATTCTAAATCTAAGGTTGATCGTGTTTGAGGGGATTTTGTAAATCCAAAATAATCGTCACTGTCCGATACACCACCGGATGATTTAGCTTCAGGTCCCTCTGCTAAATACTCAATCACTTGAATAATAATATTTTTAACAGAGTTTTGGTGGCTTGAGCTGTCCCAAGAAATACTGATATATAACCAGCGGAGTTTGAAGAATGGATGGCTTGTTGATGCAATAATGGCATCTGTAACGCTGGCTTCATTGCCAAGGTCAAATAAGATTGGTAGCGCTTTCCAAAGCCCTTAGTGACTGCACTTAAAAAAGGTTGGCAAAACTTAAGGGAACGTGACTGAAGGATCTTCAGCTTCTTCTCCACAGTAAACAAGGTAGGGAGAAATTCTCCATAAAACTGTTTTGTTCTCCCTGTAAGCGATCAATTGCCACTGCAATAGGAGCCAAAAACTTAGACATACTCCCCAAGAAATTCAATTTCTTGATTTCTGAACATTGGAAGTTCAAGTGACGTCATGAGTAGTTATAATTTGACCTTGTGTTTTAAAAGTAATGACAATACATCAAATAGAGAGTTCCACCTTGTAATGCAAGGCACCTTTAATGAGCAGTTGATAACAGTTTGGATAATCTCGGCTGATTTTGGACGACTGCTTTTGTTCCATAATGCTGAGCATTTCTCCATCGCAGCATGATTGATATTTGCAAAAGAAGATAATTTCAGGGCCTGTTTTGCATCAGTTGTGGCAACGAGACTGAGTGTGTGTGAAGCACAGCGCACATGCTTAGGTAGGCTGATCTAAAGTACTTCTCATTAAGAAACTATCCTCCAGCTCGTGCTCACCCTGATCTTCTTCACCTACCTGGATTATATCTTATGAATCTGTGGACACATTTGCAGCAGTGACTACAAATTCCTTAAACGTTTTAACAAAATTAGAGCGGTTATCAGTGACGGTGCACGTGATTTTCTGCAGGGAGATATCGTATTCATTGGTGATATTCTCCATATGTTCAGCAAACCTAATGTAGTTATGTTCTCCTTTGAAGCGACGGTATGCCAATACTCTACTGTGACGAACAAGAGCAGCTTCCTCAAGCTGAAAACCAAAATAAATAACAGTCCAATGTTTGTCTCATAAATGTTTCCATAAGTTTTACATATTAATATAATCGACCTAAATTTCACCAACAAATAGGTCTGCTTTCAGCTAAGAGCTAATAACTCCCTAACTGTGAAGACATTTTCAATTTCATATTTCTTAAATAGCAAAATCTTAACATACCCAATGAACTGTAACGCCCCCAAAACTACGGTGACGAGTTGACCAAATATCTGCAGTAAGACATAAGTAAGAGGTGCTGTCTAGTTTATTCTTCAATAGAGCTCTTTTCACTTTTTCTTCTTCTATAAGCTTTCGGCCTAGCGTCCGCCTTGAAATGACGCCAACTGAAGAATTTAGACCTGCGGTAGGGTAATGTGTGATTATTGTGAGTAAAATTGATTTTCACAGTGAAATAAGAATATGTCTTCCTATATAGGACTAGACTTTAATTCAAAAATATATTATTAGTCCTTCATATTCAGAATTACATAGTAAAATATTGACTTTCAGTAATTATCAAGCTTTATTTCCTACATTTCTAACGGGCGGGCATGCTAGTTTTGACATAATGATTTACATGTATTGCTACTATAAGGAAATACATTGTTATAGGAATTCATTTAATAACTACATATAATCGATCAATAATTGTACTAATTATTCCTGAATTTTTTTTATTGAATGATATCTTCAAGTAAATGATAGTGCGATTTAAGAATATATGTATGTGGATTCTGATGAAATTATTGC
Organism: Ceratothoa steindachneri; assembly: GCA_963969495.1. Taxonomy (NCBI): domain Eukaryota; kingdom Metazoa; phylum Arthropoda; class Malacostraca; order Isopoda; family Cymothoidae; genus Ceratothoa; species Ceratothoa steindachneri. Next base: position 166,437,873 of record OZ018325.1, on the reverse strand, counting down.
AATATATTAACCTCTGTTGTTTCTATATTTTTCCTTTATTTAACTTCGTTATATAGCCTAGGAAGTGACCAATGATCCGAATGCTTTAGTATTCGATCGTGATAAGATCTTAACCTGTACTACTAATACTATAATTATAAACAACATTTGTAACTCAGAACTCACCTTTAATTAATCTCACATAAGCTGGTTGCTTCATGGTTGATAGGAGATGCACACCTTGTATGGTAAAATCTGCTATCAGCTTATCAACCACAGATTGTTTGACCTTCTTAGTATTCACCGCAAAACACTCCGGTAATGTCTTTTAAGCGGGTATATGTATATATGGAGAGATGGGTGTATGATATATATATATATATATATATATATATATATATATATATATATATATATATATATATATACACACACACACATACTCTGGTTGATGGGAATGTTAAGCCTAGATCTTCTCCAACCAATGCTTTATAATAATGAGAAATGAGAATAGAGGAGTCACGTTTTATATTCTAATAGAGTAAGATGAGAATAGGTAACCGACAATTTCAGGGGAATTTAAGAGTGGTGTATTTCTATATTTATTTATAAATTAACGATAAATATATAGAAGTCAAAACAAAGAGAAAGGTAAAAATGAGAAATACAGAGAATGAGAATAATAAATTTGATCGAATATAAATGTAGGTTAAGAGTAATTATATATTCGAATAAATATTTATATAAATTTGAGTTAGAAATTATGGAATGATATATTAGATATCTTTAATATAAGATTTGGTCGATATAATTTACCGGATATATTATGATACATTTAATAAATGGATGGACTTGGGAATAGTTTTGGGCACAGAATAATTGCTCGAAGTATAATCTCAAAGAAACTTTGTCTGACCATAACGAGAACACGAGTAGAGTATATTTGTCAGCGAACATTGGGGCGAGGTAGATTGATGCTGATTGTTTCGGTTTAAAATATGTTAGACAATGATTTGGATTGGTTGAAATACATATCGTACAACGTATAGGATAATTATTATCGAATGATACGTAGGGTAAATTTTGTTGGAAATCTTACGAGTTATATATGATTGGAATTGTCATACATCAATATGAATTAATGGAAGTGAGATGAGTAATCTCTCAGACGGGGAATTATACTTTTGTAGGAGCTAGCAAGGATGTTAGCTGCTACAATACTTCTCCCCTAAGAGAGTTACCCATTCCGTTACAAAAAAAGGTAAATTTGGATATCTCCGAAGTCACCTTACAACGCGACTGGACCGTGTTATGGCGCCTCTGGGCTGGCTACGATTAGGGTAAATGCCACTAAATGCGGGTGAGGCACTGACACAAGTGAAATGAGCGTATCAATGCTTATTCGCTTGGTTGTCCTTTCTGAGCTGGTGTCCGGTAATCTTAGGACGTTTTGAGTCTGACCTGATGCTTGCAGGATGACTAGAGGTGGAGAGAGGGACTCCTGACTTTGCAGCTCTGCCGACGAGGTTTTCTGCGACAAAAGAGGAGGCGGCAGTAGTCGGGAAGGAGATATGGGGGGGGGGGAGAGGTTATTGTGGGTGAGGTTAAATGATGGCGAGTTAGGGGAATTACTGGACCATTTTGAGAGATAGTTGTAGAAGAAAGCGATGGCTGTTCGGAGTGAACAGCATCAATAAATGCGGGTTTCAAGCGATCCAAAGAAACAATATCCTGCTTGGTGCCAAACTGTAGGACAAAGAACTTCGGCTTCCTAGAGATGACGAGAAAGAGTCCATCATAAACTGGTTGCAAGGAGAAGCGAGTTGAAACGCCACGGACAAAGACGTGGAAACAGGTTGACATCTCTTATGGCACAGAAGGTTTCTGGGAAGCAGGCACTATTGGAGAAGTAGGCCTAACTTCGGCCAGCACACGTACCAAATTGTGTACGTATGAAGCAGAATCGAGATAGGAAGGTAGAATATGGTCAGTAGAAGAAAAGAATTGACCAGGAAGATGGAGTTGGGTACCGTAAACTAGTTCCGCTGCAAAATAGGCCAAATTTTCTTTCAAGGACGAACGAATGCCCAAAATAATCAAAGGTAGCTTGTCCACCCATGTAATATTTGGATCGGTGGAGTGTAAGCTTGCTTTGAACGCATGATGCAAACGTTCGACGGCGAGTTGCTTTGTGTGTGGTAGCTTGTGGTACGACGGCGAAAGGAGCTAATAACTGCTATGAGTACATCCTATTAGTGGGACTAAAATTTACTACCACGGTCAGTCATTATTGTGGAAGGGACACCAAAACGAGCAACATAGCCTGAGATAAAGACTTGGGCAACGGTGTATGCTCGGATGTCTGGAATAGTGACAACCTCTGACCAACGAGTGAAACGGTCGATCATGGTGAGAAGATAGGTGCAGCCACGAGAGTAGGGCAGAGGGCCTACAAGATCGATGTGAATGGTACTAAAGCGGGACGAAGGCAGTGCAAAGGAACCAGAGGAGTCTTTGTGTGGTGCTGAACCTTAGCACGCTGACAATGCACATAAGAGCGGGTCGATTTTTTTCACGTCGGCGTTCATACCTGGCAAAACAAAACGTTGTGCAATGAGCTTGCGAGTAGCTCGCATACCAGGATGAGAAAGACCGTGAGTTTGGTCACATATGTGCCGACGGTAAGCGAGAGGAATAATAGGACTAGGACTGTTAGGCAATGAATAATCAACCAGGATACGCGTGAAGGGATTGCCTGGTAAGTTGACCTCGCAAACGACGAGTTAAGAAGAGTGACGCAGTGTTTGCGTGTCTCCATCCTGTTCCTGAGCCAACGCTATTGTTGTATAATCAATGGGCGCATGAGAAAATTGCGTGCCCAAAATTGAAGACATGCGAAAAAGCGTGTCCGGTGCGACGTTTGAAGAGCCAGGAACGTATTGAATGTCACTTGTAAGCAGCAATATGAAGTCTAGATGACGAGCATCGACTGCAGAGTGCACGGAAGAAATGTTATGAGAGGAAAGTGCACCAAACAATGGTCTGTGATCCGTGAAAACAGTAAATTCACGGTGCTTCCAAGTATTGTCGGAAGTGGCGGAAAGAGAGAGATACCCCAAGCAGCTCTCGTGAGAAAGTGCTCGATCTCTTTTAAGAAGAAGTTAATGGATTTGAGAAGAACGAAAGAGGTTGCCGTGAGTCACCAACCTTTTGTTGCAAGGTTGCACCTACATGGGTGGCTGACGCATCCGAGACAACGTTTATATGGGCCCCTGGGCAAGGATGGGCCAGTGAAACAGTGGAGGTTATAGCCTCTTTGGTGCGAGAAAAAGATTCTAACGCCTCAGAAACCATGACAGTGGAGGAGGAACAAGCTTTATCGCCGAGAGAGGCTGGAATAACATTACATTGAGCAGCAGTTTCTAATAAATATGAAAAGCCAGATAGTGAGTCGTAAATGCGAAACGGTGGATCAACCTGAGTAAGTGAAGGAAGGGCAGAGGTGATAGACCCATTGATCACTTGCGTTTTCAGTTTAAAATAGAATTGGAATTATTAAGATGAGAAGATTGAGGTTGGAATGGAGCATCAGATTGAGAAGACTGAATTGGTTGTTGATGAGATAAAAGTGATGGATGAGCGTTAGAATATATGCAGGGTTGTAAGGACTTTATGGCTTCTGCGCCATATTTGTTGTGGTACCAGCAATAATTAGTTGTGTAGAGTGACCCACTAAAATAGTAATACCCCCCCCCCCTAAGATATTACTTCGGGAGAGAAAGCGAGCCGTTACTCCCCCCCCCCCAACCTCGACTTCACCATTTTTGGACTTTTCGCCCGGTCACTAGGAAATTCACACCAAGGCATGACGCTGTGATTGAAGGCTATCTTCCCGCCGTCTTAATCTTCCCTCAACCCGAGTCTGAGATTATCCGTCTATTTGTAAGTTTGCTATTGCCCTTTCTTGATCCCCTCGAGACAACTTTTATGGCTCTAGCCGCTGGTCGTTCCTTCAGACCCACTGATCCCGGCCTCTTACACGTCCCCGTAAGGACACGCTATGTTGCTCTGGCTGATAAAAAAGGATCGAGAAGGTCTCTCTCCCTCTCCCTGTTTTGGAGAAATCCGGGTATATATGAGCCCTCTCAAGGATTACCCGCATAATCGCTTAGATGACGCTTCCCCGAATGGACATTCGCTTGAACGACGCTCTCGCCCGAGAAGTGTTTAGTGACTGTCGCAGGCCATGGGAGAGCTGAGCATCACACTCGTAACTTCGGCTCAGGGAGAAAAGTCTCTTGAGGCAACGTCAGCCTTTATCAACCGCCTTCGGATCAAGGATTGGAGAAGTCGTCCTCCGAAATTCTTTTGGTGACCTCTCGAGGACAAGAGGCCCAATAGCTCGCTCAATCCGAGTTTGGAGAAGTCACCCCCACCCCTCCGAAGTTGGTCTGGTGACCTCTTGAGGACAAGAGGCCCTCATCTCACTAAATCAGGGTTTGGAGAACGTAGCATCACCCTCTTCGGGTTCCCGTTTACACCCGTAAGTAATCCAGGTCACCAAGGCCCCCTTTCCAAGTTCGCCCCGCTTTACTCTCGAGGTTCAAAGGAACTGAAGCTCTCACCACCTCCAAATCTCCCATTATAATCATTTAATAACCCTGGTTATATATATATATATATATATATATATATATATATATATATATATATATATATATATATATATATATATATATATATATATATTGTGTACCCTTTATCTAGTGTATATTAAAATCTATTTTGGTCGTTGTGTTTGGAATATTCCTTGGTCACGCAACTGCAGCTGACTATTCAATTCGCGCTCTTAGAACAATAACCTTTGTGGCCTTGTTTAGCCAACCTTAGAGCCTGTGTGCGTATATTCCCGTACACTTGGCCATACTTCGACAAGTTGGTTGGATGAAAGTAACATTAGGAGTATTACGACAATAAGAAGGACGAAATTGTGGAGCACGAGCATGTGACTGAGAATAGGATGAGTGGTAATATTTGCAAGGCTGTATACAGTGTACGGCGTTACCACCAAACTTCTCATCGTACCAACAGAGACTCTTTGGTTGAGAGTGAGGAAGATTAGGTGGAGAGGGATAGGCGGAAAGAGGATGAGTAAATGAATCCTGCGCCTTACCTCTTGTGCTAGAATGTCCTCGTTGGTTTCGTCCCTGAGAGGACGAACGGCGCCTGTCGTTCCGTTCACCCTTGTGACTGTGCTCTCGCGCGATCCCACATTGGAGTTTCAGATGTTTTATCTCCCCTTCGATCCTCTTCAACGTAGCTGTTAAGTCTCGCGCCGGAGGAAAAGAAGCGTTACACGAGTCCGGCTGGTTGCCTGCAGACTCCGTAGATAACCTGACCTGTGAAATGTTTAGATTAGGGGGGATTAGGTTTTGTGGAACAGTTCCCCAATTAACGTAGATATATAATTTCGGCAGATGCGGCCAATTGGTCCACATTGCTGTTTTTCCCGATCATAATAAGGGGCTTAATTTGGTCGTGAATCCCACGCATAAAGATATTTATTATGAGAGGATCAAAATGCTTACAGTTCGCAACCTTAGCTCTGATTAACTCTTTTAGGTGTTCGAGGAAACGCGTGGGGTGGCGGTCACCCATCTCTTGCGTATTTAAGAGCTCGCTTAAATTCTCAACCTGGGTTCTTCCGAACTTCACCTTAAATGCATGCTTCAAATCTTCCCATACACCTCCCTCCCACTTTGGAGCAATATCCCCTGAAACAAAGAAAAAATACTCATGGTCGGATATTGTTTGATGAGCCATAAGAACTTCGCAAGTTTCCAACCAAGTGATAGGGCTGCACGCATAAAAAGTGGGAAGCACGATGAGAGGGTTGTTGGTGCTTCCCTCGGGCGCTGACATCCTGGTTGCTAACGCCTGGATGGCTAATTACCGCCGGCGAACGACTCGTTGATGAAGTCGAAAAAGAGAGGCATGCTTGCACAGACGAAGGAGGTGTGGCCGTAGTGGTTGAAACAGCAAAATTCATACTGGTCCGAGGAAAACTATCCATCCTATGTGTTTTATTAAGAGGTGTGTGATCTGAAATTATTCCGGTTGTAGAAATAAATTTTGAGGAGTTTAATAAGAGATGGAGTACTAAGGAGAATGAAAAGAAAAGTTAATTTAAGGTTTGAGTGAAATCAAAAGGGACTGTGTGGGAATGAATAGAACGAGGACAAGCAGACACTAGTTTTTTTTATACAGCGTCAACCGTTACGCTCCTCATGGGCCAATACTTTACCCCCCCCCCCTCCCTTTTCGCCGCTGCCCAAGATATGGAGTCACTCGCAAAGAAGGATTTCGGTCAGCAGATTTCATAGTTCGTTAATATAAACATAGGAGGGTGTGAGAGCCTTTAGAATGAGAATCTTGCTGCCTAAGCCTTCGTCGGCAGAAAATCTATGAACAGGCTCACTGTCCCATCCGATTGTTGATGTCTTTTTTCGCCAAATAGACGAAATCTCACCTTCCCCAGGCGTAAACCTTAAGGGGCAAAGTGTCACCAGGTTGAAAATGTATGCCCTAGGAGAGAGGCTTAACTGTAGGCTAGTTAGGGTCTCCCTCCTAAACTCCCTCGAATCCCCTCCCCCAGGGGATAATCGACGTATATATAGTTCGATCTTGATAAATTTAAAGGAGAATTCACGTAGCAACCGAGAGAAGAAGACAAGTCCCTGAGTCAAACAGGTAATCAAGAAGATAAGTGGAAGCGAGCGAGACTTTCCCTCCTGAGGCTGTTCCTTTGGATGCTTAGAAGAGCAGACCGGTGGCATCGAGAGCAACTCTCATACCATTCTGGTTCAGAGAAAATCCCATATCTCAATTTTCATATAAAACAAAAAACAAACAGAGAAACCACTCACCATTGAGGAATACCAACGTGAATTCCCATTGGAGAAAAGATTCACCTCTTGGTCAAGTCTCATCATCGAGAAGCCCGAATTTGTAACACAGGGATCAGAATAACTTCTGTTCATCCAAGATCCTTTCACTTACATCTTCAAGTCGAGAAGAATCGCCACGCGCCTACATCTCCCTAGGAGAGGCATCAGCTGTTTTCCCAATCCTCCTCGTCGAAGCGAGGCAGTCTACAGTACAACTCGCATTAGTCCACCTTAGCGAGAAGATTCACTTTCAAGGTCACACAACTATCGACTCCCTATGAGTTAAAGGTAAACGAATCCAAAACTTATTCATTTTTTTGTTGTTATTTCCTATTCCGTGCGAAAGTGTATTTAAAGATTTAATATTTCATCCTTTTATGTAATTAAAAGTTTACGCTCAAGGTCGTTTGAGCGTCCTTCGGTCAATATTGTCCGTTTATTTGTATGGTAACCGTCCTCACCACGTCTTTCCCCCACTTAGCTGCAGAGACCCGTGTAAATTTAGTATGTGTATAGCTCATTTTAAAACTCCTTTTAACCTTGTAGAATAATATTGATTTGCATATTTGTAAAGTGATTTTTGTACATGTTTTTCTGTTATCCTGGAACTCAAAGATAGTCGACTATTGGCCAACCTACTTTCAGTTAATTTCCACTCTGGTTATATTGTAAACTTCCCACAAACTTAGAAAGCAGAAAGGGTGAACTTAACCCTATTCTATGACATATATATTAAACTGGTGTAAGGTGTGTATGGTTAACCTACGACATCTATATTAATCTGGTGTCAGGTGTATGGGGTTAATCTTGGTCAATCAATTGATTGAAATTTGATCAATCTATTGGTTAACATTGGTTAAAATTGTTAATTGTTGGCAAATCTTGGTTCCGGTTCTGGAGTTTAAAAGGTGAGAAGTAACCATTGCATAACTATTTGTGAAGTGTATTTGTTCCCTTTTCCATTTATTTATTTTTTTGTGAATTTATTGTCGAGTGACCGTGCCTAACTATTAATTTTATTCCCTTACGGAATTGAATTGTTCTCATTTGAGGCCTCATCTTGTGTCATAAGTTGAAGGTATAGAAAATAAATAGTATTATTCTTCGTATTGCTGTGCTAGGAGTGCTGTAACCGTGGTCTCAATTACAGTGAAATATCGACCGCAAAAGCTCTCTCGCGAGTGTTTCTCGCCTTATTGTTCGTTGGTTAGCAAAACCATTCGCACTCCCGTTCGTGGGTGAAGGAACCCATGATTCCGCCATACTCGTGTCGTGCGTTAATTTAATTTTTGTTGTTATGCCAATCGCGTAAACCAGCAAGCATGTGGTCGTTTGAAATTTGTAAGGACCAAGGTGAGTCACTCGGACTCAGTGGAAAAGATTTGATGGCTTACATTCAGGAAGAAGAAAGAAGAGAAAGAGGCGAAAGAAGAGACAAAGATGAAAGAGAAAAGGCAATGAAACGAGAAGAAAAAAGTGAAGAAAAGGAACGAGAAGAATGAGAGAGAATTCGGTCTCACGAATTGGAGATCAGCAGAGAGAGGAACAAGACGCTCTCCAAAAACTCCTCGAGTGTTAGGCTAGATGCACCACAGTATGTGATAATACAACTCCCCATCTTTAAAGAAAGCGAAGACTTCGGGTCTTATCTCACCCACTTCGAAAAGATCTTCGAGGTGAACCAGTGGGACATCGAGACGGAGAGCGTAGCACAATTATTGTCCCTGTTGAGCTCTCAACTTAGGGATATATTTATCTCCCTTCCATCAGAGACAACAATTGATTACTCATCATTTAGAGCCGAGTTGCTCGCCGCTTACAACATGACTCCCGATTTCTATCGAGCTAAATTTTGGCATTGCCTCATTCAACCTAACCAGACTTTTCGACAGTTCGGTACTCCCTACAGCGTGATTTTAATTTTTTTTGATTGACGCGTCCAAGGTGTCTCATGAATGCGACGCCCTGGTCGATTTCGTCCTCAAGGACCAATTTCTTGCGTCGTTCCCTTCGGAAATCAAGTCCTTCGTGAAGGACCGGAGGTGCCATACTCTTAAGAAATGCATCGATGAGGCAGACGTTTACGCGGCTAGCCACAACTGCTATCCGAAAGAAGGGAAGAAATCAGAAGCCCCATCTCCTAAAGCCAAAACCAGCAAGAACAAATTTGTTCCTAATAATGGGAATAAGTTCGTGAAGGTGACTGGGCCTGCCAAACCCAAACCCCTCTTGTCGTCGTACCACCGTAATGTTAAGCTTTTTTCTCCTAATTTCCCTGCTTCGTCGTTCCCCAGGATGAGCATCGTGTGCTATTCCTGTGGAGTTCCTGGACACGTGAGATCCAACTGCCCTCAAACCTCGCAGTTTATAAGCACCCCTCCTTCTCAACAGGTACACCAGGTCAGTGTCATTTCTACGCCCCCACCGTCGCAAAATGAAGCTCTTTCTTTTTCGAACCCGCCAAATACGGCTAGCCACCAGGGAAAATTTTGTTCGATTAAAGTAGCCCTGGGGCCCTCCAATTTGAAACTGGGGCCTGAAAGGGTGCCGAATCTCCACCCTCGTCCGTAATACAGCGTGCACGTGCATTGTCGTATCCAATGCGCTAATCCTCCCTGTGGCTCCGGGCCACGATAAGTTTGCCGTAGTGCATGATTACTTGGGGCGCGCCAATAATTTCGCCATTGTTTATTGCTACATTGAATGCGTGTATTTAACTGGTTGGGCTGAAGTCGTGGCAGTCCCCATCAAGTTTTGCTCTGTCTTAATTGGTCAGTCCCCTGGGGGTTTTCCGCCCCCGTGGCTCAATCCGTTACTGCCCGTTCCCGGGCAAAGAAGGAACTGAAAGCCCCTACACATTTGGAACCCCCGTGTGCTCCCGAATTCCAGAGTGCCATTACCCATGACTTTACCAAAAACCAGAGGGAATGTGAATCTCTTCCTCCCCTTTGGACCAAAACCCAGAATCAGACCCGCGAAACAGTCTGAGCGAATAAGGTGATTTCCTTCCTCCTCAAGGACGACCTACTCTATCGAGTGTGCACCGAGGAAAACGACACCGAGTCCCCCACACTACGAGTATGTGTACCCCATTCCCACGTCCCTCCAATCCTGCAGACGGCTTACGATAGCCTATTTGCTGCTCATTTTAGTCGCACGAAATTCTTCGATATTGTCGTTCGTGCGACATTTGCCAAAAGACGGCCATAAACGGACCAGTCAGACCTGCGCCCTTGCAGAAGGGACCTCTAATCTCTGAACGCTTCTCCCGAGTAGCTATCGACCTAATCGGACCGATCCAACCCCATCGAGTGAGGGCCATAGTTACGTTTTAACGCTGGTCGACTTTGCCACTCGATTTTCAGAGGCCGTACCCCTCAAGAAAATCGATAGCATCTCCTGAGCTGAAGCCCTTATTTCCATCTTTTCCCGTTTTCCCGTGTGAGCCAACCCAAAGAAATACTCTCGGATCTTGGTCGTCAATTCACCTCCGAATTAATGGAGTACGTTGGGGAATTATTGATGACCAAGCCCCTGTTTACCACTCCTTTTCACCCGAGTGGGTATGGAATGTGCGAAACGCTAAATGGAATCCTCAATGCCATTCTCAGGAAGTTGTGTGCAGATCAGCCCACTAAATGGCACCGCTTCCTTCCGCTAGCCCTCTTTGCCTACCGTGAAATTCCCCGTCGTACTTTAGGTTTCGCCCCCTTTGAACTTTTACATGGTAGAAACGTCAGAGGTCCCCTGAGTATCCTAAAGTAACTTTATTCCAATTAGAAATTGGATCAAAATATTCAGACATCTTATTTGTACCTACTGGATATAAGAAAGAGGCTGGAAAAGTGCGCCGAAATTGCGTTACAGAACGCTGACGTCAATTTTGACATGTATAAGACACTTCAATTGCAATTCCCCAAAAAGGAAATTTAACCCCGGAGAAGAGGTTTTGCTTCTCCTCTCTACGGACAACAACAAACTGTTGAGCCAGTCGAAGGGCCCCTAACCCATAGTCGAGAAGCGTGGCCCCGTCGATTACCTTATTGAAACCTCTTAGGGAAGAAGGCTCTTCGATATTAATATGCTCAAGCGATACCACCGGCGCGCGAGCATCAACCAGATAGTTGCAATCGACGAAGAATTCCCCATGGAATCTGGCTAACCTCTGGACCCCTTTTGTGTAATCCAAGTCGCCTGCGTGGAGCAAGACAAGGAATACCCATTGCACGTCTTGCCTGACTTTAATAATTCCCCGCCTGCGGAAATTAAGATATGCGACAAGTTGCCATCTCGTTAAAAGGATCAACTGCAAGAGCTCTTGAGTCGTTTTGATGACGTCATCAACGAGATCCCCGGTTGTGCTACCCATTTTGACCACAATATACAGGTAACTACCCAAGGAACCCATCCGTTCCACACCCTAACCCATGCTTATACACCTCGGGGAAACATTTAATAATGAAGTGGATAAACTTCTAAAGTTGCAGATCATCAAACCTTCGGTGTCGAGCTACTGTTCCCCGGTTGTCATGCTAAAGAAGGCCGATGGTTTTTATCGAATCTGCATCAATTTTAGAAAGCTTAATTCGTTTACCGTATCCGATCTCGAACCAACCCCCACCATAGATTAGAACCCCTACCTTTTTGAGAAGGCCAAGTTCATCTCCGGGTTCGATTTATGCAAAGCCTATTATCAGATCTCCTTGAGAAAGGAAGTGAAGAAATTTATTGCTTTCCCCACCGAGAATGGCCTTTTGCAGTACCAGAGGTTCCCTTTCGGTCTGGTAACGGCTTGCAGCAATTATAACCGGATGATGATAAAAATTTTAGAACGCTTACCCAACGTCACCTTCTATTTCGATAATGTTTATGTGGCCACCGAAGATTGGGATAAACACTTAACCACCTTTCAAGCCCTTCTGTATCGACTCCGGGAACACAACTTGATAATTTGCCCAGGCAAGTGCCACTTCGCTTTTGGTACTATCGATTACCTCGGCTTCCATATCGGAAATAATCAATTATTCCCTCCCCCCTTCACCAAGAAAAGATCCGGGCCATCGTGGACATGCTGTTGCCGACTAATAAGAAGCAGCTGCGATCCTTCATAGGCTCTGCATCGTTCTATCGTCACTTCATACCCAAATTTGCGACTGTTTCCGCCCCCACCCCCCTCTGCGAGCTATTAAAGAAGCAGACCCCCAAACCCCTCGAGTGGACGCCACTTTCAACTCACAGCTCCAGTAAGCTAAAAGAGAAGTTGGCATCTGTCCCCCTAACTTTGACAAACTGTTTGGCATTCGCACCGACGCGATTAATGACGGTATAGGATGTGTCCTCCAACCAATAGGAGGAGGACAACGTTGAATTCTTGTGATGTCGAGTTGTAGATTGCGAACTGTTTAGTAGAGTTTTGGGTGTTGTGCGAGAATGGTGATGCGATCTGCTTAGTTGTAGATTGTGATGTTATAGTTGCGGAGGGGCATGTCTTGGAGGAAAAGGTTGAAAAATAGTAGGAGAAAGTATTCCTTTTGTGAATGTGGTGTGTTCATGATAGCTTAACATAGTACATTTAGTACTTACGTTTGTCTGCCTGGAGGGAAAAAAGAGAAGGATTTTTGTTATAGTTGAAGTCGAGTGTGGTGTTTGAATTTTGTTGATGAGGATGTGTCTGGGTACCGTGTCGAATGCTTTGCTTATGTATGCATGAAAGCGTTTGAAGCCTTTTGTATAAGTTGGGTTATGTAGACAAGCACAGTGGTTCCTGGGTGCAATGGGCGATATCAGTGTTGTAGGACGTCTATGACACAGTCGGGAGGCGGGTTTCTGTGGCTTAAGGACAGGTATTATATGGTTATATTTCCATACATTTCGAATAGAGTTATGGGAATTAGACTGGTTGAAGATTTACGAGAGTGATGATACCTCTTGTAGCAAGGTGGTTCTGTGTGAGAGGTCAAGGGTTACTTATATCGCGGTGTTGTATTAGGTCATTCCATAGGTAATGTGGCATTTCTTTTCATGTTTATAAATCATTTACGGATATAAATCAAACAACTCTTTGAAGTTATTTATTTTTAAATAAATAAGTATTTATTTATTAATTGAATAAAAATATATAATTTCCAGTTATGATACTCCTCTACATTCTACTAACTTTTTAATACCATGTTTTTAATTTTTTTTCAATTTGATTAAAAAAAAAGTTCTTTAATGTTGTTTCGACCTCTTCTGTTGTTGCTATCTCCATTCTCTTCAGGTGATTCGCTAAACTCTTACACATATAGTAATCTGATGGGGCTAATAGGGTGGGTATGCAAGAAGACCCGCTAGTTTCCAAACGAATTACTAAGCTTTTGTATGGTATCTCTTGCGATATGAGATCGCACGCTGTCTTGCTGAAAGAGCTCTATTTCTAATTATTAACGCTGGCATTTTTTCTTCAAGTGCTCCATACAAACGGACCAAGTGAGCGGGGAAATCCTCTTTGTTGATAGTCTTATTGGGGTTGAGAATGTCGAAATCAAGTGTGCCTTTCATATGCCACCAAACGCACAAGAGAATCTTCTGTGGACGAGGCCCCTGTCTCGGCTCGGGTATTTGTATTTCTCCAAGACTAATCCATTGTCTATAACGTTTAATATTATTGTAAAACACCCACTTTTCGTCTCTTGCAACAATCCTACTAAAAATGTTTTTCTTTTTATTCAATTATTTTTATCCATAAAATAATGCCAAACATGTAAAATGTACCACATTACTTATGGGATGACCAAATATGAGTTTTTACCACTTATCTGGGGAAATCAATTCTCTTTGCATGTGTGTCTTGTTCGCTGCTCTTTGATTTGAGTTGGCAAGTCCCTTAATAATTTTCTAGATGGTTCTCTGTCTGTTTTGTCGTTTAAAGTCTCCATGAAGGCTTGTCAATGTCGTTTATGTTGCTCTTAGATCAATGCATGGACGTTTCGTGTTTTTTACTGTTGTCGGTGGTGTATTGGGTTCGTGTTGTTTTTGTATATTGTCCCTGATTTTTGTGAGCTGTCTGATCTATGGGGAGAAGTTAAGTTTGGGCTGTAGTGTATTATGTTTCCCCTTGGGATCTGTTTGTTGTTGGCTGTTTTGTAGGGGTGGGATTACGCATAGGTAGGCTTCTGGCACCCCAAAGTTGTTGGATTCAATAGGCTCGAAAGATACTTCCACAAATGGACGCGAATCGGTCCTATTAAATCCAAGCATGCCCTATTAAATTTATAGATCCAATTGTGTATTAGAAATAAAATGGGTTTTATAAATGTACATATGTAGCAAGAAGCGTGAGAGACACAAACGAGCAAAGAAATGGTTGAACACCTGCGTTTGATAAAGCTGTGTCTCGAGATAGAGTAATCGAAGACGGATATCTATTTAGGAAGAGCCCGAGTAAACACAGCTGCTGACCATAAGAGATTGTGCAGCGAAAGTTATTTTGAAAGACAAATAAAGGTTTAACATGTAAGCGTACACACATTGTACACAGACTTCCTAGCCCCGCCCCGAGATTGGGGATAGTTTAAGAAACGTAGGTAGGCTGTCCGACGATAAGCCGTTTCATGTATAAGCCACTCTTTCTGGATTTAAAGCGCAAATATAAATAGAAAGAAAAACAGTCATTTAAAAAGGTAGTTAATCAGAGAGAATAATAACGAATATGTCCGCGTTCACGCTTCCGTTTTAATCCCCCGAGACTTGATTTTATATCTCCCTTAACACTTACTAGCGTCGAATAATATATAGACTACTAGTCTTTCGCTTAATACGCTCCGTCTCTCTCGCCGATTGCCATCATAAGATTCCGTTATTTACAATTATCTCACTTATACCCCTTTAGTGCCATGGAAGGGAAAGGTGAAAAAATAGACCCTCGGCTTTTTACAAATATTCCGGATATACCCCTTTGGTGCATTGGAAGGGAGAGGGGATCTTTGCCTTGAACCTTCGACAAGAAGAACACCGTTAAAAAAAACAATTATCTTTGGGGTCAGATAAATAATTCGCCGTAAAGCCATCCTTCACCTCAAAACTGGAACTAGTCGCTCTTGCAATAAGGTGATGATTTACGGTGATCTTATAATCTGGTGACGTACCCCTTCCATAAACAGGTTACCAAAACCCTCCTATAAACTTGTGACCCGTCGTTCGACCGTACAGAGAAGGCATAAAAGAAAGAATGGACTCGTTAAGCAATCGTCAGACAGGACAAAGTGAAGGGGATTTCGTGAACGCCGTCAGCATCAAACCGCCCATCTTCAGTGAATCAGCAGTCTCAGGTTGGTTCCAAATTGTGTAGGCCCAATTTTACATCTCAGGAGGAAACTCGTTTTTTTCATATTTTGGCCTCATTACCTCCCAAGATTGTTAATCATCCTCCGGCCGACCTCATAGCAGGCCGTAACTACCAGTAGTGTTTAAAAGAGGAATTGATTGGCCTATTCGAGAAGACCAAACCCGAGCTTTTTGAGAAGCTCATCGAATCTTCCCCGCTTACAGGCCAACCCTCAACTAACTTAGAAGAGTTACGAAAGACAGCCATTCAGGTAGAAGTGGAGGAAGAGCTTGTGCGTCACAAGTTCATCTAACCATTATCGCCCAATATCGCGCCGATAATCGCCACTCAGAAAAAATTAAGCTTAGCACAATTAGGGAAACTTGCGGATGAACTCGTAACATTCAAACGAGTGCAGTGCCATGATATAAATACATATGTAAGTGTCATAATGCGGTTATTCTACCAATGAGTAGCCAACTTCACACTGATTCGGGCACTTGCTTGGCGTGCGTGAGAAGCCTCCCCCAGGGTTAAGTTCTACCCATTGCTATACTAACCGCATACCATAACTGCGTTCAGTGCAGTTAACCTTACAACTAACAATGATATAATACGAAACAGCTACTCTAGTTTGCCATATACACGTAATTGCCATTAATTCTCTACAATCAAATATATATTAGTTGGTAAATTATAATTAGGATCCCTTCTGCCACACTATTTTAACACATTATGTCTGATTACAAAATGCGCTTTCAATCGATTCTCGTCTGGGTGTTGTAGTGATTTTGTGTACCTTAAAAATTGTAATGGTCTTCTCAACATTCATTACAACTACTTCAAACTAAATGAATTCACCTGTAGAAGGGCCCAAAATAGTTTCTCCGAATGTGCACACGTCTCAATTACGTTCATATATGGCAAAAGCAATTTAGAGTTTCATTTCTAGTTTTCAGAGAGGTCTTTTTTATGTTGAAACGTTAACAACTTTTTAGTTTAGTTTCATAAATTACTTAGGATGTAAAAATGGAAGCTGGTTCCTGGTTCTTTGTGTTTTTAATATATACTCCAGTGTCAAAAATAGCGAAAACATATAGCAGTTGTTATTATAGTGCCATTAACAATAATATACAGCAGAGGACTGTTTTGTTGGCGCAACTAATCCGGGGGGTTTATAAAAACCGATTTTGAAATATTATCTCCCTTTATGTAAATAATATTAATTTAATTTGCAAATATACAGACAAATGCGGATACAAAGGATTATAACTACAACCGAGAGCAACGTCGGAGATAAGAGAACCCAATATTTCACCAATTGAGTTTGATGGGCCTTCTCTGGTCTCGTAATTTTTAAGTCCTATTAAACATGTTACTCCTGTTTAAAGGTTAACTCAGTGATTAGCAGCATCTAAAGGGAATTAAAAATAAAAAGAAGGGCAAAATTTGCACATTTGAGTATTTGTACTTTGTACGATTTGGGGCCCTTCTACTCTCAGCATTGAGAGGGTGGAAACAATTACCTACGAAGTCCTTTTCATAAGAATCTTTTAAACTATTATACTCTACCTTGTTTTTGTAATGTATGACTGCATGTGTGTGCATGTGTGAACTTGGTCATGGACTCGTTGACAAATAATTGTGTTCAATATCCAATTCTTTCATAAAAAGACTCTTCTAAGAGGTAATTAAATTTTGCTCGTTTGTTTGTGTGATTGGAGGAAGCTTGACTTTCGTCCCTCTCAAGAGGGCAAGAAAAGGAAAAGGAGGAGACACTTGGAGGGGATTACATCGCCCATAAATTCCTCCGAGGACGAGGGGCCATATTCGAGTTGGAGGAACGGCAATGGACCAGCTTTGAAGGGGTACGGGAAACGAATAAATAAATTTAAAAAAAAGGTTCTCCTCGATTCTAGTTGGAGTAGGAGTGCATTGTTGACGAAATAAAATGGCAATGAAGTAAACTAACAAGAAATAAGCTAAAAGAAGGTGTTAAATTGGCAGGTGCAATCGAATCAACGGCGTCATGGTCATAATAATTGAATCAAATTATGATAATTACATACGTTTGGTTTTGTTTGGTTCTTGTGAAATCGACCCCATTATGCGCCCGGTACAAATAACCGATGGTTCTATTAAACGGCATCTACTGAACTTGGATTTCAGGCGCCTTTAACAGTAAAGTGGTTTTATGATACTTGTGACTTTTATTCTTAAACCGGATTGGTTCGCAGACTAAGGATTTGGGGTTTGTGGCTAGGTTAGGGTTGAATTGAAGGGTGATGAGTTTCGTGAATGACCTCTACCAAGAAGACCATAGGTATCCTTTTTTTCATCTAAAGGTTATACTATATTATTGTGATCATGCGCGTGACAAGCAACAGTAGGAGAATTGATAAATTGAAAGACTAAATTAGGAAGGCCTTTTTTCCGGGGCAAAACCGGTTCGGGTATAAGTCAAGCGAACGAACATCTCGACTCTTTTCTTAGAAACAATGGTAATCTAGGTAACCGCATTCAACTTGGAGTCACGAGCGAAGAAATAAGATGCTAAAATTTGAAGGAGATAATGATAAATGTATGAATTTAGAAACCCACATATGCATTAATGTGGGAACGGCGCGACGAAACATTATTTTGAAATACTTGGGGACCAGTGCATACATTATTATGTCCATAAATCGGGTAGAGGGCCACGTTTCGTTGAAAAGATATATTCTCACTTAAAGAGGGTCAGAAAATCAACATGGTATTATAGAAATTTCTCAACTTTGGATATTTTTGGTTTGGTCAGGTAGAGATAACCACTCTAGGGCAACTTTCAATTATTTTTTTATCTGTTTAGTGTGTGGGAGGGTGGAGGGTAGTTCTTTAACCCCTATTTGATAATTCTTTATTATTTCATAAATATCCAATATAGCCACCACTGCTCGTAGGTACCAACAGACTTTAATAGTTTTGTTAACTGGCACTCAAAGGTGGTGAGTTACCCTTAGGCCTCAGAAACATCCGTGATCAATTGTCTCTGTAAATTAGCCAATATAAGAAAACGATTCCCCCCTCACTCGAATTTGAAGCGCAATATCAACGAGGTCAAATCCTGTAGAAAACTCGAAAGTGTTGAAGATAGAGGAAGTTTAAAAGTGTAAAAGATATAGAGCCGCAGATCCTCCTCCATGGGCATTGAGGCCGATGAGGCAAACTGCAGGTGTAGGAGCCAGGAGGGCACACAATTCTTCAGATGTTAGCTGCACCAAAGTAACCGGTGCTTTACATGACCTTACCTTGTAGGTGCGTAATAAAGGGAAAGAACCGACCTAACCAGAGCTAAGAGGGCTGGCCTGCTACTAGCCTGCGATAATAGCTGAGAAGAGGCTTGTAAAAAAACTGGAGAAGGAATGAAACTCGGGTGGGTTTGGGACTGACGGGAGCTCGTAGCCCGGATGGCGTGCCGCTACCCCCAGGTACCTGGTGTACGCTCCCGCCCCCTGAAGGGATAAGAAAACGAAATTTCGGGTTTGAGAGACCCTAGAAAGCAGATGTTTGCGTGAGTGCTTCTCACTCTGATAATTCCCGCCATTTTTATTATCAAGACCTTCCTTCGTATCAATTTAATTTAATTTTTATTTCTTTCTTTGTTTATCTTTGTTCCTCATGTCAGTATGGGAGATCCATTCCTACTTAACTAACCAAGGTAATGGAAACGTGGCAGAAATTAAAAACTTAACTAATTAACAGGAAACAGGAAGCTGTAACGAACTCAAGCCTGGCGTTCATTTTGAGCAAGACCCCTCTCTAAGGAGGTTGAGTCCTTTTCCGAAAAAATGTAACAGAGGACATTTATTAGTGTCCCCCAAATAACCAAGCCTTGGGGATTAGATTGATAGTAGTCCTTCAAAATCAGTTCGTCTCTGCCAAGAGATGTTCTTTAACGAAGCTATAAGTGAATCTTGGTAATTTCGTCCGAAGCAATTTCATCCTGATTTTCCCAATGAAAGAAAAAAAAGACAATTTTAAACAAAGTTTTCATACATAAAACGTTAAAAAAATAAAAAAATTGTGTATCAGCAATGCAATTCGTCTAAAATTGTATTTAAAATTCAATATCATACTTAAAATAGAGACAAATTCAAATAAAGTATTAGGTGATATTAAAACACATTAAAAGGTGTGTATAACCACTGTATGATACCCAAATTTAAATCCAAGGTCGACTATTTTTCGATATATATTTTTGGTCAGATGAAATAAGCAGCAAGTAATTACGACATTCAGAAAACATTTGTAAATGCTTTTAAAGAAGCCGTTATTGTTTCAAACTAAACTCGCATGTCTTAGGTGCCTGGTTTGTTTATATTATTCGTGTAATAAATAATAATTGATTTGGGCAGGAACGATTTATTCAAATTTAATAGCTAATATACAAAAAATAAAAATAATTACTTCTTGAAAACTTAATTCAATGTAAGAGCTTTGAAATTTTGTATGCAAATTTCTCGAATAAACGATTTCTTCGTCTTCTGTTCGAAATCTTGGGTGATCTCGCATAATATCCAATTCTGGGAAGGGACAAGGCGATGCACAACTTGAACTTGGCATAGATTTCGACTCTCACACGGTCTTATGTGAAAGGTTTTGGGACCGACTTTCAGTTGGGGTAATTATTTTTTTTTATATATTGCGCGGGACGCAGTAGTATTTATGCCTTACTGCACTTATTCAAGGACTTTAGTGTTACACTGGATCCTTTCAATTTGAATGTTAACCACTACCCTAGTCTGGGTAGTTGGAAACGCAAAATACCTCTTATAGAAAACAATTAATATAATGGCTTTGTTTTGTTTTTATTAATATTAAGATATCTTTAATTAAAAACTAACGATTTACTAAAAAATAATCTCCCCCCAAAACTTTTATTTAAACATGTTAAACGCTCTGAATTAACCCCATTTTGTCGAAAAAATACATTAAAGAACGCTTAGTAAATCTTAATAAGTTGTATAATAGTATAACAATTGAAAGATTCAATAAATATATAAAACATTGTAAAATAAATTAATGAAAGCAGAGTGTATAAACACAATATTATATGAATTCATATCGAATATATGAAATTAATTCCATTTTGTAATATGTTAAATACCACCGTGTGTGTGCGGGCTATTTAAATAAAAGGGGAATTGGAAAGTGCCTCAGGATGGAGACTAAAAATCTATCAAGAGAAACACATCTGAAGGCTTTCCAAGTTCCCACCGAATAAAGAATACTGAATCCAGCTCCAATATATCATTACCCTTAAAAAAACACCTCATCACCTTTATCCAGCCTGCAATCAAGAAAGAAGATGAATATATTTGGGGTTCTTTGCCTCACGTACAAAGCCCTCCCAGAAGAATCAAACTGGTAGACACCCAGTCGAATCAAGAAACCTATCAGGCTACGCAGGAGTGGTACCAAACGTGGTCATAAATCAACAGGGTTACACAGCTTAATAGTTAGTTAGTTGTCCGTCGATTTCGGCGATTACGTCACTTCACGCCCTTAAAAAGAATAAGCTGGGCATAGAGAGAAACTTTCACAAAAGATGCTTAGAGTGGGAATGGGTTGTGCATTCCTCAGCCCTACTATCTTGTCACTCAATAGTTGGGCTGGTGGCAAGGCAGTCCGAGACGACCAGTCATTGTGGAGTGTTGCAGGAGACTGCACTGTCGTCGGTCTAATAACACTCGCCTAGTGCGGGTCGCCACAGCAGATTTTGCATCCAGTCAAGGACATCCACAAGACAATGGGTCAGGAGTTGGAGAGGGACCAAGACGTATCACACGTTGGCAGGCCAAGGTCCAACAGCTCTGGGGCTTCCAGCTGGTCTGAGATCCTACTGATTCGTTGTTTTATTCTCGAAGATGATCTACATTAATTTTATCATTTTTTAGGAGGAGCTTGCGCGTCGCAGTATACTTGCTAACCATCGTTGGACTCTTAAGAGAGACATTTCTGAAGAGCAGTACGCTTGGCACCAGGTTGGCTGCAGGAGCTGTGGGAGTCAATGAGCACACCTTTAATTGACGTGAAACTTTACTAAAAGATGCTCTACTATCATCGACCTTTTTTTCTGTCAAGTTTAGGGGTGTTATTCGTTTCCGACCACATTTACCAAACTTCCTTGCCAACACATCCTCGTTGTTTACATTTTTTCTTAATTACACTAATCGTTTGATTTGAAACCTGTAGTTTCATTGCGATTTCTTTCTGTTTCTTTCTTTGTACAGTTTTATGGGGACTAAGATCACTACGTTTACCCATCTCCACTTTGAATTGAAATCTCACGTTATTTACACTTCAAATGGAATTTAATACATGAATTTACAATTAATACACCGCAGTCTAAGTGCAAAAACATTAGAATACAAACAAACACTCCACACAGAACACGACTGGACTACAACTGGATCAAGTGTACATGCACCACGTGGTGCAAATGAGTGTTGCCTAACAGCAATGATTTGCTGTTGCCAGATAACACTAGAAACCTGTATTAGAAATAGCTATAATCAAAGTAGGAGACTATAATATTTTAAATTTGAGATTTAATATGATTTAAATTCATTTTTTATCCAAATACCCTTTCATGCAAAAAGAAATTATTTTCCAAAAATCTAAAATAATTTTTTCAATACTGTACACACACACACACACACACACACACATATATATATATATATACATATATATATATATATATATATATATATATATATATATATATATATATATATATATATATATATATATATATATATATATATATATATATATGAAAAAAGCGCACAAAGTGCACGTGAGTCAAAGATATGCAGAATGCACCCACAAAGGAAAAGTCAAAAACGTTTCCGAGCGCTTTCAGAATAAAGACAAAAGCGCTCGGAATCCTTTTTCACTTTTCCTTTGTGGGTGTATCTGCATAACCTTGCATGGAATTCTTCGAATCTAGAATACTTCCCCAAATTAATGAAACCCCTATAGCCTAGATGCGATATGTTGATGACATCCTTTGCCTTTGGCCTAATAATTTAAATATTAATACATTTCTTACTAAAATTAACACCTTAGTGCCCTCGATTAAATTTACTTTAGAAGTTGAAAAAGATCGCACAGTTTATTTCCTAGATATTCTAATTCATCGGACAAACCATTGTTTCAAATTTGAAATATATAGAAAACCCACAGCCATAAACTCTTATATACATTTTAATTTTAACTACCACAATAACATAAAAAAAGTGTTTTCTCCTCTATGTTTTTGCGTGCTCTTAGAATTGTCTCACCAGAATACCTAGACAAAGAAGTCGATAGAATATATAAAATAGGGATAAATTTGTGCTACCCTTTGTACTTTCTCGACCATTGTTATAAGTCCGCCAAGCGTTCCTATTATCAAACTAATGTTAATAACCCTAAGTTTCAGGCCAAAAACTTATTAGTTTTACCCTATTACCATATTCTCACTAAATTAGCTCGTTTACTTAGGCTTCTAAACATAAATGTTATTTTTAAGTACGAGACTACAATTTATCGCATCCTTGTCAAAGATTCACTTCCCCGACCTGGCATTGTTTATTCGATAGGCGGCAACAACTGCCAAAAATGTTATTATGGACAAACCGGGAAAGAACTAGATGTCCGGGTTAAGCAACATTAAGCCAATGTACGTAATCACAGTAAACAATCTGTGCTTTTAGTACATATGTACAATCTTAACCATAGCATTAACTGGAACGGTGCCAAACCAGTCATAAAATGCAGTAATTATAATTCGAGAAATATATTAGAATGTATCTCCATTAACGCGTTCCCAAATTTCAATCTTAGCCCTGGTTTGTTCACGCTAGAACCCATTATTACTAACTACATACATAAAATCTCAAATAAAGTTGTTTCAGGATTTTGCACCCCCTAATTAAGGTTCAGAGGTGGGTAGTTTAATCCCCCTTTCCCCTATTTAAGGCAAAATTAAAGATGAAAGCGCTCGGAATCGTTTTTCACTTTTCCTTTGTGGGTGTATCTTCATATATATATATATATATATATATATATATATATATATATATATATATATATATATATATATATATATATATATATATATTAGATTTCACGACGTATAGGTGAGAATGGGTGGAGGAAGTAAAAAACCGGAAAACACTATGGAGTTCTTTATTAACGTTTCGCCTATTGGCTTCTTCAGAATAGAACTGTAGGAGAAAAGGGGGGATCGCTCTCTATATACGTGTCAGATGTCATTACGGATCACCGCTGCTCGTCAATCCCTCTGGCGCGCAGCTCATCAAAAACGAAGCGGAAAGCTCCGAAGAAATCAACTAGTGAAGCTGAGGGAGGATGAGCAGCGGTGATCCGTAATAACATCTGACACGTATATAGAGACGATCCCTCCCTTTCTCCTACAGTTCTATTCTCGAAGATGCCAATAGGCGAAACGTTAATAAAGAACTCCATAGTGTTTTCCGGTTTTTTACTTCCTCCACCCATTCTCATATATATATATATATATATATATATATATATATATATATATATATATATATATATATATATATATATATATATATATATATATATATATATATATATATATATATATTATATATATATATATATATATATATATATATATATATATATATATATTTATATATATGGTCTCCCAAAAGTCTGGCCCCTTAGGAAATATACAGTAAATTAAAGGTTTAAAATGGATCTATTAATTTATTATATATTATGTATCATATAATTTTGCAGATTATTGATTTTATACATTAGATTATTGTCATAGAATGGACTCTCGACGATATACCATATATAACTATTCGTTGAGGGAACTTCTTTAATTATCTCTAGAGTGCGTGGATGTCTAGCGGTCCAATATTATGTATCTTCGATATGCTTAAGAAGTGGAACTGAGCTCAAGGATAATAATATTGCTATCATTAATAACATAGAGTTTTATTAATAATAACTATCAACAATACACAAAACGGAAAATATTGACGTAAACAGAGAATGGAAAGGGTCGTGGGGGCTCGGGCTAATCCGAGGATTAAAAGATTTAAAAAGGTAAAACAAATATAAAGTTAAAGAGATGGGATGGTTCGCTAAACTATTTAAAGCACAGGATAGAATTGACAAAAGGGTTAAATACTCAAAGGTAACGTTCGGCTTACGTAATTTTATACTAGTTGTGCAGTGGAAGGCAACGTGAAGGAATTTTTGGTCCGCTGGCGAGTTCCAGCCGAAGGGGGGGAGAATAAAATGATCCTGACGTGGCGTCTTGGGAATGAGAACCGTTTCTCGACGAACGGCTTGAAGAACAATGGCTGTTCTACGTTGTTCTCTTCTGAACAACAGGGGGATGAGAACCGTCTCTTGTCTACGGGCTCAAGAACAATGGCTGTTCTAATGTTTTTCTCTTCTGAACAACAAGGGGGAAGGGTGAGAACTGTTTCTTGGCGAACGGGCTCAAACGAACAATGGCTGTTCTACGTTGTTCTCTTCTGAACAACAGGGGAAGGGTGAGAACCGTTTCTTGGCGAACGGGCTCAAACAAACAATGGCTGTTCTACGTTGTTTTCTTCTGAACAACAGGGGGAGGGGGTGAGAACCGTTTCTTGTCAACGGGCTTGAACGAACAATGGCTGTTCTAACGTTGTTCTCTTTCTGAACAACAGGGGGGGATGAGAACCGTTTCTTGGCGAAGGGCTCAAAACGAACAATGGCTGTTCTAATGCTGTTCTCCTTTAAACAACAGGGGGGGTGCCTTGGGGACTTGGCGTCGGAAAGGCTCGAACCTTTGGCACTCAAGGAATATTGTCCTCCTTCTGGACAAGTGATGGTGAATCTCGAGGTCGAGGTCCCTTGGCGCACAAAGGGAGAGAGGGTCGTGGTGATGTTTCGCGACGAAAATCTGGATCTCCAATCTGATCTTAGTGGTAAAGTTTCCATATAAATAGCCAGGACATCTCCTTGGCGTGGATGAAAATGGAGTGGAAGCTTGGAGGGGACGCACAGCCGGGCCAGGGAACAATGCCTTATCTGTTCATAAGCCTAACTCGATCTGGCGAGGTCGGCGTATGGGGGCGAACGGGGGGACGATAACCTCCTTGTTTAAACATTGGCATCCGGTAGCTGAGATAAGACTCCAAGCCTCGAATCGAAGATGCACGTGGGCAGCATCGTGGTTTTAAATAATACGGGATAGGAGTTGAAATTAAACGCAGTTTCAACACGTTCTATCACACCCCTCCATTCCAGGGGAAGTTGTCACTTCGAAAAAAAAAGAGAGAAGGAACAACGATAGAGCTCCGTTGTGGGGAACTCGTTTTCTTGTACCAACCGTACCTTCCTGCACCTAACTAGTATTACCTCAATACATATGATTATTTTGATCTTTAGATTACAGGGGAAAATAACCTTTAATACAACTTAATAAAAAAAAAGGGCATGGAACAATGAAATGATATAAAATTAGTACATACGGGACAAAATAATTTATACGTAAATTAATAAGAACAAATATATAGACATACAAAAAATTAGACATTGAGCGTTACAAAATTCAGACATATACATTAATTAATTATATTACAAAAGAATCTTAAATTAAGTCGTACAAGACGGTATATACCTACATGGAGATACTAATCCTATGAATACAATTATTCTACGCTATTCGGTAACGCATTTCTACTGAGGGCGTCAGCGACCTGGTTATCGGAACCTTTTATCTAATTTATTTTAAATTGATACTCTTGCAAGAGTAAACTCCAGCGCATGATGCGGCCGTTTGAGTGTCTCAAATTCCTAATATAGGCTAACGGACGGTGGTCGGTTCCTATTTGAAATTCTTTACATATCAAGTACAGCTTGAATTTGACTATGACCCAGATAATTGATACAGCTATCTTTTCTCTAGTGGCATATCTCTTTCCGCGTGGTAATAA
This sequence comes from Ceratothoa steindachneri, assembly GCA_963969495.1. NCBI lineage: Eukaryota > Metazoa > Arthropoda > Malacostraca > Isopoda > Cymothoidae > Ceratothoa > Ceratothoa steindachneri. The sequence goes on along the minus strand of OZ018325.1, from coordinate 166,411,624 downwards.
TTGACGACTAGCATATGCAACTGGATGACTCGTTCTGTCATCCACGTATTGAAGGAGTATACCTCCAATGCCCTCGTTGATCACGTCGGTCTTAACCCCAAAGGATTTTTCCGGGTTGGGCAACTTAAAAATGGGGGCAGAAATGAACTTACTTTTGAGCTGATTAAAATGGGAAACAGCGACATCATTCCAACGTAAACGATCGGGGAAATTCTTTTCCTGAAGGGGGCATAGGGGGGCCAAAATTGCAGTGAAATTCGGAACAAATCGCTGATAGGGAGAAGCTGATCCTAGGATCGATCTTAATGGCTTCTTTGTAATCGGGAGGGGCATGTCGGCGATTGCCTTAATCTTGTTCTCGTGGGGACCTAACTTGTTTTGTCCTATTTTGAAACCCAAATATTTGATGGTTTCGTGAGCAAAATGGCATTTGCTGGGGCCAATGGTGAGGCCATTTTCACGCAGTTGCTCGAAAAGAGCTAATAGGGCGGGTAAATGGTGACTCCATTTAATTAGTTCTTGTAGCTGGCTCTTCGGACGTGGTGTCAGCTGCGCGTCACTATCCAGGTCAGAGGGTTCTAAAGACTCGCCTGGTAGGGAAGGAGGAGGGTAATCGGCATCAGGTTGGATGCACACTGTCTGGATTACATTAAGGGACTCCGCGGGGCAATCCTCTTCAAGCGCCGATGCTTCGTCCAGTTCTACGAAGGTATCTCCATGGGCGCGTTGGGGGTTCTTTTTTTCTTGGGGTCCAGGGACAGTCTCCGTGTCCTTGTCTTGGGCCTTATCACCTAAGGGTGTTAGTGATTCACACTCCTCATTTTCCGTCCTAAAGTCCTGGTTAGGGGTCTCCGAGAAATCGGACGGTATCGGGGTTCTGATGGGGACGGGCTCCTGGGCTTCTTTCTTTTCTCGGCCTTGAGGAAGGGCGGCCTGAAACACAGGGTCGAAACTTACTTGGGGGCTCTGTCCTATAAGTACGGAACAGAATTTTATGGGTGCTACAATGACTTCAGCCCAGCCATTATAATATTGACACTGCAGGTAACATCTAGCGACGGGGAATCGGTTCGCCCGCCCAAGTTGGTCATGTACCACCGCAAATTTTACGTGGTTAGAGGCAACTGGGAGGAGTTCGTCGGACACGATGAAACACGTACATCCTGTGTCCCTGACGAGAGTCAATACTCGGCAGCTGTCCACGCTGCCCTCCTCATATTTCAAAGTTCCCGATGAACTTTTATCAAAAACAAAATTTACCTGGTGGCCTGACGGATGGGGAGAAGTTTCTGCTTGGGTCTGCACCACCGGGGGAGCCGGGGTTGCATTAATCTGGTGAACTTGGTGGGCTGGTCCGTTTTTAAGCCTAGAATTTTGGGGGCAATTCCAGCTCATGTGGTTTTCTACACCACAGGTGAAGCATATGGTTGGTCGCTTAGGGAAGAGAGATGGAGGAGAAGTCTTAACGGGAGGTTTGGAGTCCCGTTGTTGGTTTTGGGGAAAGAGGTTTGGGGTTTTACGGGGCTCGGAAACTTTGTCAGCTTTCCTGGGAAGGAGCGCGAGTCCGTCCTTCTTTCTTCTCGTTGGATTTCTTTTTCTCGTTCTTCTCGTTGTATTTTTCCTTCTCGTTCTTCTCGTTGGATTACTCTTTCCCGTTCCTCTTGTCGGATTACTCTTTCCCTTTCTCTTTCTACCTTTTTTCTTTGAAATTCTGCTTTAATCCGAGCTAATTCAATCTGAAGCTCAGCTTGTCTTATCCGTTCCTCTCTTTCTCTTCGTTGTATTTCTCTTTCTTCCTCTTTTCTTTGCTCCTCTCGAATGTAATCAATTAGTTCTTTTCCGGAGAGTCCCAAGGATTCTCCTTGCGCTTTAAAGATTTCAAACTGAGTCATCTTTGCACTTGGGGGCGCACTAGTCAACCAACTAAAATTCCTTGCAACAAGAATTATGCCTCTATAGAATTAGCCTACCTAAATATGGGCACTGACCTATTCGTACTTGGTTTCTCAATCTAAATAACCACTGACTAAAATCACAAAAAAACAAAACAAATTATTATAACCGTTCCTTGAGCTACTCCAGCTTCTTAAGTTTTAAAAAAAAAGGGGATAGCAATCGTTAAAACAAAAGGGAACTACTATATTCTATTATTGTAACGAATAACACTATGCTTTACTCGACTGAGACCAGTGTTTGCAAAGATATAGCGTTAAACCTTACACACCTGATACCAAATTTAAATAGTATATATATATATATATGTCGTAGAAGGACTCCCGACGATACCATATATACACTATTCGTTGAGGGAACTTCCTTAATTATCTTTAGAGTGCGTTACTGTCTGGCGGCCGATATTATGTATCTTCGATATGCTTAAGAAGTGGAACTGAGCTCAAGGATAATAATATTGCTATCATTAATAAAATAGAGTTTTATTAACAATAACTATCAATAAACACAAGACGGAAAATATTGACATAAACAGAGAATGAAAAGGGTCATGGAGACTCGGGCTAATCCGAGGATTTAAAGGATTAAAAAAGGTAAAACAAATATAGAGTTAAAGAGATGGGATGGTTCGATAAACCATTTAAAGAACAGGATAGAATTGACAAAAAGGGATCACTACTCAAAGGTGAAGTTTGGCTTACGTAACTTTGGCACTAGTGGTGCAGTGGAAGGTGGCGCAAAGGAGTTTCGGTCCGCTGGCGAGCTCCAGCCGAAGGGGGGGAATAAAAGGATCCTGACGAGGCGTCTTGGGAAGGAGAACCGTTTCTCGACGAACGGCTTGAAGAACAATGGCTTTTCTAGGTTGTTCTCTTCCGAACAAAGGGGGGATGAGAACCGTCTCTTGTCTACGGGCTCAAGAACAATGGCTGTTCTAATGTTGTTCTCGTTTGAACAACAGGGGGGGTGAGAACCGTTTCTTGGCGAAGGGCTCAAAACGAACAATGGCTGTTCTAAGTTGTTCTCTTCTGAACAAAGGGGGGGGGGGATGAGAACCGTCTCTTGTCTACGGGCTCAAGAACAATGGCTGTTCTAATGTTGTTCTCCTCTGAACAACAGGGGGGGGGGTGATAACCGTTTCTTGGCGAAGGGCTCAAAACGAACAAGGGCTGTTTTAATGCTGTTCTCCTTGAACAACAGGGGGGGATGAGAACCGTTTCTTGGCGAAGGGCTCAAAACGAACAATGGCTGTTCTAATGCTGTTCTCCTTTGAACAACAGGGAGGGTGCCTTGGGGACTTGGCGTCGGAAAGGCTCGAACCTTTGGCACTCAAGGAATATTGTCCTCCTTCTGGACAAGTGATGGTGAATCTCGAGGTCGAGGTCCCTTGGCGCACAAAGGGAGAGAGGGTCGTGGTGATGTTTCGCGACGAAAATCTAGATCTCCAATCTGATCTTAGTGGTAAAGTTTCCATATAAATAGCCAGGACATCTCCTTGGCATGGGGGAAAATGGAGTGGAAGCTTGGAATAGGACGCACAGCCTGGCCGGGGAACAATGCCTTATCTGTTCATAAGCCTAACTCGATCTGGCGAGGTCGGCGTATGGGGGCGAACGGGGGGACGATAACCTCCTTGTTTAAACATTGGCATCCGGTAGCTGAGATAAGACTCCAAGCCTCGAATCGAAGATGCACGTGGGCAGCATCGTGGTTTTAAATAATACGGGATAGGAGTTGAAATTAAACGCAGTTTCAACACGTTCTATCACAATATATATATATATATATATATATATATATATATATATATATATATATATATATATATATATATATATATATAAAAAGGGTATATATAAGCTAGTGAAAGATAAAGGGCCGCCTCTAAGGATTTCGCTGGGATGACTTGAACTGCATTGGTAAAGGAGGAAAAGCTACAAAGAAGTCCTTCTACAATTGTCTTTTGTTTTCAACGCTATGAATAGTAAGTAAAAAGGAGAGCCGGAATTCCTCATCTACACTTGAATCCAACTACTATCGACTGGACTATCCTCACGGATCCTTAATCACGCGCGCTGGTGAGCCCAAGAGAGGAATCGAAGACGTAGAACTCGACCGGAAAACTTCTATTCTTACAGCAGCACATCTCTGGTTCAAATACCCTCTCTGCCACTGGAAGGTCTTTAGTCCCACCTGTCTTTGGCGTGTCCGAACCCCGAAAGGAAGCCCTACAGAGGGCACGAAGAAATGGGCCCCGCTCTGGGAGGAGTGGTCAGGACAGTACGGAGGACCCTGACAGACAAATTATTTAAGTAGGGTAGATAAGGATGAACGAGAGAAGATCTAGGAACACTCCCCCGCGATAAGGGCCAGCTAGGAAGGTGAAAAGGAATCATCACGGCTGGGGCCGTCATGAACGACCCCAGCAAGGACAACGTGTCCCGCTACGAATAAAGGAGCATTGCTAGAAAACAGCGTGAGAGAAGGTCTTTGAAATGATCTACTCTAAATTGGGAATTACACTCTGTAGGCTATTAAAGGAACAAGCATTCTGTGAAACCAATCAAGATATGGACAACATATTGAGCGAAAAATCCATAAAAAAATGGAGGAAATTGGTCTTATCCCGAAAATACCACCGCATGTTGCTTCTAAAAAATCGATCATATGTCGCCGAATTGATCCCTACGTTGGATTACACTCAGCGGAGGAAATCAAAAGGGAAATCGAACTCAAGCAGGAATGGGCAAAAATAGACAAGACATAAATTCAAAAACCGCGAAGGTGAAGAATATACACACGTCTTTAAAGTGACCTTTCAGACCACAGAAATGGCTGCGAAAGCAACTGAAAAGGATTGGTCATGTTTAACACTAAAGTGTCTGCTAGTTGTACCGAACGTGAGGTATTCGTCCAACTGAAAATCTGTTTCTCATGTTATGCTCTTGAGAAACATTCCACCGAAGAATGTAAACTTGAGGGCAAAGTTTGCTCGGAGTGTGCTGATCCTGGTCACACATGGAGGGAGTGCACCAACCCTAATAAAAAATGTCCTAATTGTGGCAATCAGCACCGAACATTATCAAGGGTCTGCCCAATAAAAAAGACACTGATTACTGACAAGAAAAAGTACATGATTGAGGAGGGAAACAAAAGGGCCAATAACACGTATGCTTAGGTGGCGAGGAAATCCGATGAGGAAAAGACGATTATTTAGATTGATCAGAAGATAAGACCAGATTTAATAATGTGCATTCTCCATGCCCATTTCGCTAAAGTTATAAAGCCGTGCAGCTACGCAACCGAACTCAACAAAATGCTAGTCCACAACGGCCTTAAATCGATGTGGTTCCCGGAAAACTCGCCCTCTGGCGAGTTGTTCCAGGTGCAAATTAAGAAAATGTCTGAAGCCGTACCGAGGACATGCTCCGCCTCTCGAGACCCACGATTAAACAAACCAAAAAGTTTGGATTAACCATGGGTAATTGCCTTTCACCTGTTCTCTCTAACTTATATATAGAGTTCTTCTAAACAAGGAAGGTATATTGATGATGTCATTTGCCTGCGGCCTAATTCTAAAGATGTTAATAGCTTTCTTACCAAACTCAATTCACTCGTCCCTTCCATTAAATTTACCCATAAGGTTAAAAATAATAGAACCCTTCCCTTGCTCGATCTTCTTATTCATAGAACACCGACTCGTTTTAAATACTCCATCTATCGCAAACCTACTAAGTCAAATTCTTATATTCATTTTTACTCTGCGCATAGTCCAAAGTCAAACGTTCCGTTTTTTCCTTTATGTTTTTTTACGAGCTTTACGAATTGTTAGTCTTGAATATATGGATTCTCAATCTCCAATATCTTTGAAATTGGCCATAAACTATGTTACCCTTATCCCTTTCTTCTAAAATGTCTTTCCTCTGCAAAAAAGACATTCTATAATAAAGCTCCTGCTATCCCTTTTAATGTTAAAAACATTTGGGTTTTACTCTTCTCTGTTTGTTTCATTGACCTTCCCTGTTTTTTAAAAAACTTTAATATTTCAGTTGCTTTCAAATACGAGCCAACTATAAAAAACATTCTAGTTCACAATAATTGTAATATTATTGGGGGAGTCTATTCGGTCGAATGTTCTGTTTGTCTAAGTAAAATTTTGGATAGACAGGAAAGCAATTATCTATCCGTATTAATTAGCATGAATACAATGTTTGTAGAGCTGTAAATAATAGTGCGTTTTTTTGTGCATGTAAAGGGTAGGCCTTCGAATTCCTATGCTTTTCCTTTCTCATCATAGCTTACGGTGTTTATCGCAGGTCGACCCGCTTCTAGGCTACCATTTTTGGCGTAAACTTCTGTAACTTGCCAGTCTAATTCGCGTAGGAGAAGCGACTCATCCCCCCCCCCCTTTGTGCCCCACTTCCCTTTTCCCCCTTCGGACTAAAGGATATAAATGGGGCCGTGAGCCTTTTAATTTATTCTGTTGTGAGGATTCTGCATGATTGCTCCACTGAATCGTTGTCCGTCACTTACCTTGACGTTGTTAATTTTTTGCAGACCTGTACTGGATTCCTTCGTGCAGCGAGGATTTTCTGCCATTGATTCCTGCCAGCGTTGTCGCTGCCACTCTGTTGGCAGCATCGAATTGTGCTCTTCCAGTTACGTTTGCAAGTGTTCTCCTTTGGGAAGCCGTTCACACTGGGCACGTGAAAGCTCTCCTCTAGTCACCTCGCCATCATCTCTTTGGGTAATTCTGTCATCTCTAATTCCTTCTCTCGGATCGTTGGGCCTTCGAATCATCGGTGCCCGTGGTATCGACGCCTTTCGCCACGATTTCTCCGTTTGTGGGTTTCTCCTCACCGAAGACCGTCCTCGCCTTCACCCCTATGGACTTGGGTCGAATTCCCTCATTGTCGCCGAGCCTCTTTCGCCTGGGTTTCCGACGTGGGTTATTGCTTCAGTGCTCTGGTATCAGGTATTTTAGAGTATTTCTTTCTTCTTACGTCCCCTTTAAATTAATTAAGTGTTATAAGTGTTATTCTTGTAATTTTGGGCCTTCGAGTAACGGACGTAAGACAGGGAGGTTATTCCGGGAACACCTGTCACTAGAGTAGCGAAGCCTATTTCCTCTTCAACGGCACTAAACAATTTATCTATAAACCCCCTTTTGTATGCGCGAATATCTTTTTGGTTAAAACGACTTATGGTCTTTCGATGGTGATAAGCATTTGTGACTTTTCTTATTGTTTGATGACCCTCGTATAATTTTTTAAGCAGTCAATTTATTTCATTTTAATTTTGATGTAAATAATACTGTAAATACTTTTTATGTGTGTATTTATTTAACCCCTTGTGCATACCTCATAATTTAGCACCGTCATGATTAATTCTGGTGAATTTCTGGTAGGCCTTTAGATCCCTGGTCTTCTATAAATTTTATATGTGTATTTTTCTTTGGGCCCTGCGAACCGGGTTCCGCGATAGCCTTTACAGTGCATATGTCCGAAAATAACCACTTAGTTAATTGGAATTCAGCAAAATGTATCTTCCGCTCAAATGACTCAATTAAAAGTAACCTTTTTGAATGTTCATGTATAAGCCAATTTAATAACTTTAACATTTCCCATGGTCTTTTTAAAATGGATGTTGTTACGAAAAAACTCATTTTTAAAGAAATTCGCTTTAACTTATGTTCCTAATTTTTTTTGTAATTTTCATTTTTATGGGAACCCGATTTGTCAACTTAATTATTGCATTGATTTTGTATTAACATTATTTTATTTCTCTTCCTCTCTCCTTGTCCCTCTCCCATCGCTTCAATTTACTTCTCGTGTCTCTCCTAATCTCCCTCATTAGACTATTGCTTATCCGTTAATCGTTTTAACCCTTTTGGCTCTGTTCTTGACTCTTTCTTTCCTCTCGGTTTGACCTTGCTACCTGTTATAGCTAAATCTTAATGTGAATTTACCCATCCCTTTCCTATATATATATAATATATATATATATATATATATATATATATATATATATATATATATATATATATATATATATATATATATATATATATATATATATATATATATATATTTATATATATATATATATATATATATATATATATATATATATATATATATATATATATATATATATATATATATTTATATATATATATATATATATATATATATATATATATATATATATATATATATATATATATATATATATATATATATATATATATATATATATATATATATATAAGACAACATACAACCGATGTTCCACTTGGAGGCCTCAAAAGTAAATCATAGAAGGAACAAAAGAAACTAACCCAAATGAAGAGATGACCTCAACACTAAGGCAAAACTAACCTATTTTTTCAGCACTATTAATTCTTTCTCTCTTTCACTTTACCCAATTCAATTTCTTTTTTCATCATCATCAACGAAACTTCATTCTTCGCTACTCACTATCGCCATTCAATCCTTTCACAAGTAAAGGAGGCAGACTGAAGGGCAATCCACGATCACTACCAACTCGAAAAAAATGATGCCTTACCTATCAATACGCCTGAATAAAAGCGAAAATTCCAGGCCAAATTTTATATTAGTTTAAAATAAGGATCTACCTTAGCTGATATTTCATTCAAAGCAAAATAATTAAAAGTACATTTACCAGTTAGAATGCCGCAAAATAAAACTTGTAGTAAAGACGAAATACAATCTAGTCTAAGAATTCTCTGATAACTGAAAAAATACACATTAAAATGGACATTTAAAATTACTCAATTCACAATTATTAAAGCCACAGTAAAGAACTAATGCAAGCGGGTGAAATGCGAATGAAAAGCCCCTCTCAAAAAACATTAAGTAAAGACAAATATAGGACAGGTTAGCTTACAAGTTGGCTAGCCCTGAATTAAATGGTGTTGAAAATCGGACTGTAAAGGTATGGAGAAGATTAAAGCTTAAATCTCTATACGTGAACAGGTTTGTTGGTTGTAAAACAGTGTGTTGTACAGAAGCTATATAGTTAAGTCTCATGAAATTAATAAGGGCTTTGAGAACTGTTGGAAATTTTGTTTAGGGGCGATTTTTTTAATGTATGAGTCCAAAATATCCAAATCGTGACTGTTGGGACACGAATCCAAAAAGGAAAATTATCTCTCTGAAATAAGTATCTTGTAAGAGACAAAATTGTTTATTATTGATAAAAACTCGGTTTGTCAGAGGTTTATTGGTATAATGATAGTAACCACGATGTTTGCTGATCCTTAATTGAAGTTGAAGCTGGCCTAGCAGCATACACGCAATAATTGCTACACCAATGAGGATCTAAGCTTATCCCGGAATTTTCTTTTATGAATGAAAGATATTCTAGTATTTAAATTATTAACAGGAATGAAATGGAAATCACATTGAGGGTATCTATTAAGTGGTGAATGCTAAGCTTTTTAACAATTTAGTTGTCATATGGTTCGATTTTACCACTTGTGCAACGCTGTTATTTATCTAATAATCTTTAGGGTATCTGTCAAGAACTAGAGAAGAGAACAAATTAAATTGCAAAACTATCTCTCTTTAGTGAGTTCTATGTGCACCAGAGCCAAGTTAGAACAAATTCTATAAACTCGAAAGACTAATTTGATATAGATCAATAATTAAATTTGTGTAATGGAAACCTGAAAAAAAAAATGTTCCAATGAATGTAGTTGTAGGTTTAGGGGCAACTGACATGGATAAATGAATTATTAGAGTGGATGATCGTCATGTCATAAATAAAGGATTTTTATTGGATTCGCGCTCGACACTGAATTTTATGTTCGAATGTTATTTTTTTTTTATAATTTTGGAATTGTGTTACATGGTTTTTCATATCTGAGTAAAATAAAACACTCGTTAACGTACATTTTATAAACTTCGGGTTTAAGTCATTCTAGGCGTTTTTCGTAATAACCCCAAAAACTCATTGGCAAATGTAGGGCCAAAGGGAGAACCTATAAACATTTCATTTATTTGTTTATATAAAGTATTAACGAAAATGAAAATAGTGTTTTCAACTTCAATTTTCATCCAATTCAGAAAATGATTTTTATTACTTCCTCACAGTCGCTTTGTTTGATAAATAAACTATTAGTAATAGGATCGCAAGTTTTCATAAGTAATATTAGTCAATAAGGATTCCACATCAACGTACATCATGTGATATTTAGCTGAGGGAGGCTCTCATTAATAAAATCGGCGAATTCAAAAGAATTTATTTATCGTGAGGGGCTCGGGTAAAGGACATGGAATTTATACAAGTTATAAGGTGTCCAAATAGCTGATAAAATTGGTCTGATTGGTAACCCAATTTTGTGCTTGTTGGGAAGACCATGAAGGATACCTGGGACTGATCCTGAAGATGAAAGATTATTGTACCAAGTTTCTAATAGGCGTTGATGATTCGGTTTTCACAAGCATCCATTGACTTGATCTTCTAATTTAATAACTACTTTAAAAGGGACATTGTTAATCTTAACATTCCTTTGCATCGTTATGTCCAGATTTTGGCTACATACATAGTAATCTTTATCCCAAAACAACACCTTTATCTCTGTCACGTTTATGAAAAACTAAATTAGGGAGACGTAAGATTTTTTAAAATTTTAAAATCACCAAAAGAAAAAAAACAGGAATGACTAATCTGATCGAATTAAACCGACGAAATAAATATAGGAAATTGATATAAGATCAGAAATGCAGGAAGAAAAGTGAGGCCAAAGGAGTACGCCTTTGAGGTAGGCTTCAAATTGTTCAAACTCAAGAAAATATTTGATAGAGTTAAGGTTCAAACGAGGTAATTTAAAATAAAACCTGAAAGATAAGCTTCGGTTTTTGTTATGAGGGAATAAAAATTACTAAATTTGAATATCACACCACTATCTGGATTGACAGAAAGATTAGGCTCAAGTCCAAGATATGTAGCAAAGTTTAACGGTGCCTCCATTCTAAAAAGGCGTCTATTTTACGCTCTAGGAAATAAGAGGAATAAAAAATCAAAAGAAGAAATAACATGTCGTACTCGAAAATTATCGTAATTTTCTTCCAATGTGCAGCTAAACTTCGTAATACAGCGAGGGGGATGGGGCTATAATTGATTTCTGATGTCAATAAAAGCCGAGTCCAAGCTTTACATTTGGTATTTGACGTTAATTATTTTCGAAAAGGTTATTAAAGAGCATAAATTGGGGATATAAATAGGCTAAACCTACTGAAGAAAACGCTGGTAATTTCTTCAAGTATAGGAAACTTCTAATGCGTTCTAATAATTGTGCTGATGTGCCGATTTGCTCAGGAAGCGTAGGAGTTAAGTATGAATATTAATATAAAGCGATAACGAGGTATTGCTGATTGAGTAATTTGAAATACTCATTTTAAATGTATATGCTGTAATTTTGTTCATTTAAGTGAGTGTTAACTTTGTCCTTAGTAAATTTCTGAGAGTATGGCTGTTTGTATAGATGGTGAGAGCATGCCGTTTGAAAGTAGTGTGTATGTGGTGTGTGATGCATGTGGAGTTGAAAGGAGAGGGAATGTAACTGAATGCCGTGTGTGTTTTCTGGAAGGGGAGGTTAGGAGGTTGAGTGGGGAATGTAAGAGGTTGAATGATTTGGTGTGGGAGGTGAGAAGAGATGCAAGTGTGCGATTGAAGGGTGAGATTAGTGCTAAGAGGGTGGAAGATAGGGCTAGGACTGGGAACAGTGTGGAAGTTGTGAGTTATGATGAATGGTGGGTGAAAATGGATAGGAAAGATAAGTTAGGACAGATTAGGTGTTTGAAAAGGAAGGACATAGAACCTGTTAGGTTGACTAACAGATTCAATGTCCTGAGAGAGGAAGAGTGTGAAAGTGATTTGCCTGGTGTGATTGTGGATGGATGAAAGCAGGATGGGTGGTAGTGTGACTGAGAGCAGGAGGGAGGGTAATGTTAGGCCAAGACAGAATAGGAGAATGAGTGAGGTGCTAGTGATGGGTGACTCTCAGATTAGGTATTTAGATAGGAAGTTGAGTGATAGCAAGTGGAAGGGAATGAGAGTTTGTCTGCCGGGTGCTGGTGTAAGTGATGTTTGTGAGAGGTATGATAGGCTGGTTTCTGAGTGTGAGAGAGATGCAGTTGTGATTACGCATGTGGGAGTGAATGATGTAAAGAAGGTGGGTACATGTGAGTTACGTGAGCAGTATAAAAGGTTAGTTGAAAGGATGAGTAAAAGCAGGGTAAAAGGTGTTGTTTCTGGTGTGCTTCCGAGATTGGATGTGGGGGTAGAATGGTTGTCGCGTGCAATTGGTTTGAATGAATTTGTGAAAGGACTGTGTGAGGAGTTAGGATTGGTGTTTGTAGATGTCTGGGGTGGGTTTTACGGGAATAGGAGGTTGTATGCGATGGATGGGCTCCATCTTAGTCGGGCAGGTGTTGAGGTTCTATGGGGGGAGCTGGATAGTGTTATTAGGTCCTTACGGGTGGGAAACTAGAAGCTGTTAGAGGTAAGGGAATAACAGGAATAGAGGGCAGGTGTAGGAAATGGAAGGGATGCAGAGATAGAGGAATAGCTAAGGGAGAGGGCATACTGATGCGTTATAGGGGGACTAATGCACAAGTGAATGAGCAGATAACTAGGAATAAAAAAGCACGATGCAATGAAGATGGGAATAATAAAAAACCTTAAAAATATACTACACAAATGGTCGGAGTATAAGGAATAAGATAGATCTCTTAAGAGCGTTAGCGAGTGAAGAGAATTTTGATATAATTGCGATAAAAGAGTCATGGCTTGATTTGGCAGGTAATCACTTTAAACCTGAGGTTGAGATTGAGGGCTCTAACATGTTCCATACAGATAGGAATAGGAAGAGAGGAGGAGGGGTTATTATTTATATTAAAGATAATCTCCAGTGTTGTGTAAACAGTACAATTAAATTAGATGATAACACAGAGTCATTATGGCTAAATGTAAAGGAAGGTAAAAACAAGCTTGTCATAGGATTATTATACAGACCACCAAATCTTAGTAAGGAAGCTTCAAATCTTCTGTGGCAGGAGATAGAACGGGCATGTAGAAGTAAGCATGTGTGTATAATGGGCAATTTTAATTACAGAAATATAGACTGGGAAGCTCTTGTGGGTGATCAGGAGGCTGAGGAATTTTTTAATGTTGTCCAAGATAATTTTCTGAGGCAGATTATTAACGAACCCACTAGAGGTAATAATATACTGGATTTAGTTCTGACAAATAGGGAAGAAGTTATTAAGGATACTGAGATTGGAGGAAATTTGGGCAATAGTGACCATTGTGAAATTAGATTCAAGATGAAATGGAATGGTATTGATAGTAGCATGAACAATGTTAAAATTCCTGACTTTAGAAGAGCAAATTATAATGGGCTAAGGACTTACCTGGGGGCAGTTGTACAGAAACCAGGCAATGAAATCAAATCAGGAATAGATTCAATGATATCAGTTAGTGGAGACAATAATCACCAGGAGGAAGAGATTACAATTGAAGAGGAGTATGAAAGAATAATTGAGCAATTAATTACAGGTCAGATGATTAACAATCCATATAAGAAGATTAGGACTAAAAATAATGACCCAAAATGGATGACAGATAAAATTAAGCATTATATTGGCATTAAAAAGGGCATTTATAGGAAAATAAAAAATGTAGAGGATCACTTAAGGCAGAGATATAATGAACTAGCAAGAGATGTCAAAAAGTTAATTAGAGTAGCAAGGAGAAATTATGAAATTAAAGTGGCAAATAGGGCAAAGGAGGATCCTAAAAGTTTTTATCAATTATACAAAACTAAGGTTAGAGATAAAATAGGCCCACTTATAGATTCCAATCGAGAATTAGTGAGTGATAGGGACTCAATGGCTGGAATGCTAAATGACTTTTTTCTCTCAGTATTTACACAGGAGGATACTCTAAATATACCCGAGGTGTCAATGATCTTTCGGGGTAATGATGAAGAGAAATTAAGGGATATCTTGATCACAAAGGAGATAATGACAAAGGAAATTGATAAAATCAAAAGGAGTAAAGCACCCGGTCCTGATGAGTTCTTTCCTAGAATTTTGAAAGAATGTAAGGATGTGTTAAGTGAGCCCCTAGCATGCATCTTTAGAAAATCATTGGAGAGTGGCATTGTGCCAGTGGCATGGGAGAAAGCCAATGTGATACCTATATTTAAGAAAGAGGATAAAACAAATATGTCTAATTACAGACCAGTAAGTTTGACATCAGTGGTAGGGAAAATGATGGAATCTATTATAGCAAGGAATATTAGAGATCACTTGGATAAGCATAAGTTGATAAAAGAATCACAGCATGGCTTTAGTAAGGGTAAATCCTGTCTGACTAATTTGCTGTCTTTTTATAGTAAGGTGTATGAAGCAGCAGATAATGATGAAAACTATGATATTTTATACTTGGACTTTAGTAAGGCTTTTGATCGAGTGCCACACTTAGGGAGGCTTCTGAGCAAAGTTATAGCACACGGGATCGATGGCAGTATATTTAGGTGGATTCAGTCATGGCTTGGTGACAGACAGCAAAGAGTTAGTATAGATGGAGTTAAATCTGAGTGGGGGTGTGTTAGCAGTGGAGTTCCTCAAGGATCTGTTTTGGGTCCCTTGCTATTCTTAATTTATATTAATGATCTTGACATACAGTGGCGGCAACAAAAAAAGTGACATGTGACAATTCGGGGAAAATGAAACAGAAAAATGTAACTTACATATTTTATTATGAATATTTCATGAAAGTTAATACTTGGTCATGTTGCCCTTGCACTTGATGACCATTCTGAGTCGATTGGGCATTGATTCAGCGAGGTTTGCGAAGTAGGTGGGGTCGATCGTAACCCAGATCTTCTTCAGTGATTCTATCAGGTCCTTGATGCTGCCGGATGCTGTCTCTTGAACTTTGGATTTCATCAGATTCCAAGCATTCTCAATAGGATTTAGGTCCGGGGAATTACCAGGCCACTCCAAAACACTAATATTATTATCATTGAAGAACCTTTTTACTAACTGGGACCTGTGAGCAGGGGCACCATCATGCATGAAAAATTCACACCGATGAATTTCCCAAAATGGCAGCATGTGCTGCTTCAAAACTTCGAGATAGTTAGTCCCCCTCATGGTTACATTCTTGGGAAGGAAGTACAGACCTCCTCTGCCCTTGTTTCCACTAAAGGCACCCCACACCATCACACTATCAGGGTGCTTCACAGTTTTCACGGTATATTTTGGGTCATACCGAGACACATTGCTGGGACGACGCACGATCTTTGACTCTCCTCTGACCAGCCTAAAGGTGCTCTCATCACTGAACATCACCTTCTTCCAATGGGCAGCTGTCCAATGTTTATAGGTCTTGCAAAAATTGAGCCTTTTCATCTTCATAGCCTTGGTAAGAAGTGGCTTCTTGGCAGCGCGGCGAGCCGGTAGGCCTAAGTCCTTCTGTAAGCGATGACGGATGGTCCTGAGGGCGACGTTCTGGAGAAGGTCTGGGTGTTTTTTCTTGATTGAAGCGGAGGTTACAGAAGGGTCTGACATCACTTCACGCCTTAGGATATTATCAGTCCTTGGAGATGTCTTCCTAGCTGCATCAGTGCCCTCCTTCCTCTTTGGTATGGTACCTGGTGGCAATAACTCAGCTGCCCGTTTTAGGCGATAAATCGTATTTCTTGAGGTTCCTAAATCTGCTGCTACATCAATAAAAGACTTTCCCTGCTCTAATAGGGTCAAGGCACGGCATTTCTCTGTCATAGAAAGCTTTTTCCGCCCCATTGTATCCACTTGCACAGAAGTTATAGCACGTCAAATGTAGGCACGAATGCAGGAAATCAGCACGCTGGAGCGTTGTACACTAAAACCTCACTGTACGAGCTCAAACGAGACAGTGAGTTCCAATAAAGCGCAGTTCTGTTGTCTTAGCTCAGGAGAGTCATCCACTCGTGGCATAAGCCCCGCCCCTTTTCATTGGCTTGTTGGCAATTAAAATCGTGAAAGCGATTTTATGTATCGATTTCTATTGCCAATATTCAATGTCACTTTTTTTGTTGCCGCCACTGTAGGTATAAGTAGTGACCTGAGTAAATTTGCTGATGATACTAAGCTAGGTAGGGCCATTAGGGCTGATTCTGATGCTGTTATAATGCAGGAGGAATTGACCATTCTATCCAATTGGGCCGAGAAATGGCAAATGAAGTTTAACATAGACAAATGTAGTGTACTTAGTATAGGTAGAAATAATACATTGAATAGTTATAAATAAAATGGGAGAATTTTATGGAGGACCGATTGTGAGAGGGACTTGGGTATTTTGGTAATTTCAGACCTTCGTCCTAGAAAGCAATGCCTAAATGCTAAGAATAAAGCTAATAGGATATTGGGATTCATTAGGAGGAGTGTAAGCAATAAGAGTGCTGAAGTCATTCTAAAACTGTATCTGGCGCTAGTTAGGCCTCATCTAGACTATGCAGTACAATTTTGGTCAACATATTATAGGAAGGATATTGATTTGCTGAGTCTGTGCAGAGGAGGATGACAAAGATGATTGGTGGGCTAAGGAACTTACCTTATGGTGAAAGGCTCAGAAAACTAAATCTACATACATTGGAAAGGAGAAGAGTCATCCTTCAAATGGGTAAAAGGATATAATAAAGGGGATCTGGGTAAGGTTCTTATACTTAGTGAACATGACAGGACACGTAGCAATGGGTTTAAGCTTGATAAGTATAGGTTTAGGAAGGAGATTGGGAGGAACTGGTTTACAAATCGTGTGGTAGATGAATGGAATAGGCTCACTAGACATGTGATAGAAGCCTCCTCTCTGGGTAGTTTTAAGAATAGATTAGATAAATATATGGATGAAGGTGCTAGATGGGACTGACTTTTTTTTTATGTACATATGTATATATTTTTCTAAGGAGTGGGGAGATTATATTTTGCGGTTGCATGAATGGACATAATCCTCTGGATGCATTTTATATATATTGTAGATTAGATCTGACGAACTCCTGTAAAGGGTGACAATGTTGATGACTTTTCTATGGTAAGAAATCTTTTGTGTGTTGACTGGAACAGGAGCTGCCAAGTGTAGGCCATGAATGGTCTTTTGCTGTCTCCTTCTTTTCTTATGTTCTTCTTATGTTGTTATGAGTATTCTGTCATTTATCAGAGAATTGCCGAAGAAATACATAGCCGCCTCACGAAACGCCCAAGCAATTACCTCTTTTATAAGACTAAACAAGGACCATACATAGAATAAGAAAGAAAATAGAGGGAGAAAGAAATAGTAAACGGCATAAAATAAGCTAAACTCTTTTATTCCTTAAAGAAAGTGAAAAGTAGGTGGGTTTCGGACCTATTCCATTAAGTGCTCTTTGCCTCTCAGCTCACGGCACTATCTCCCTCTTCCTTATTTTTTAATCTATGAGTGAGCCTTATTTTCTCTTATAAAGTTTATACAGACAAATAAGTCACATCGTCTGTTTATAATATAAACAAACGATGTGACTTGTGTATAATCTCTCCTTATTTCCTATCGGTAACTGAGCATATATATGTATATATATATATATATATATATATATATATATATATATATATATATATATATATATATATATATATATATATATATATATATATATATATATATATATATATATATATATATATATATATATATACATATATATATATATATATACATACATATATATATATATATATATATATATATATATATATATATATATATATATATATATATATATATATATATATATATATATATATACATATATATATATATATATATATATATATATATATATATATATATATATATATATATATATATATATATATATATATATATATATATATATATATATATATATATATATATATATATATATGAGGAAAAGTACATTAATTTACTTCTGCTCTCGTTCGCTTATAAACCAGAGGTGGGCAAATTGCGGCCCGCATTTCATTTCAGAATTCAACGAAATTTTATAGAATAATTATTAAATATTCTAACAAAATCTCATCTCATTAATTTTTTAAGTAAGTGCTAGATTCTTAAATCAGTCATTTTCAAATAGATTTCATTCGTATATAAAATGATCTTTAAAAGACAATAATTTATTAATACTCATTCTCTTTCGCTCGCGGAAGTTAAGCTACGTTGACTTCGACTAGTACTTGGATGGGAGACCCCTGAACCCTGGGTAGAATTGTAAATCGTGGTTTGGATTCCACGTTAAGCAGTAGATCTCCCATTTAATATACGTCTGAAAACAGTTGCAAAGGGAGGGCAAAAAAATGCAAAAAATGACCCTTAGGTATTAATGTGTAGCTCTATCTATGACTATGTAGTATATACAAACAAATGCACAAAGGTAATTGCTAATGTTTCCATTTCATATTAATGGATTTTGTTGATTGGTTTTTTGCTTTTTTGTGGGCGTTCTCTCTCCTCTGTATAATCCTTACATATATTACAATTTTCAATACTTTTGTTATTCCTTGATAAAGAACTCGAAATAAAGTTCGAAAGTACTTGGAATCCTCTTATTATTTTCTCTGTAGGCTTTGTTGCATATATATATATATATATATATATATATATATATATATATATATATATATATATATATATATATATATACATACATACATATATTGTACGGCTAATGTATTGGCATTATTAGACAACTGATCTACTTCAGCTCACGCGTGACATCCTTTGTCCTCAAACTGGGAGACCACAATCTAGGCTAGCTCATCCATAAGCCCCCCCCAAACAAGTTTAAAGTTACCTCTTTATCTTAGTCTCGTTTTCCGTAATAGAAAACCGTTATTATTAGTATAATGACAGCGTTATCTTATCCAAATACATTCGAAAGATGGAAAAAATTCCAAGACAAATTGGTACGGTTAATGGAGTGGTATTATTAAACAACTGATCTACTTCAGGTCTTGCTTGACATCCTTCGTCCTCAAACTGGGAGACCACAATCTAGGAAAGTTCATTCACCAGCCCTAAATAATATCGATTTTACTAATAATAACGTTTTTCTATGAAGCTAAATGAGACTAACATAAAGGGGTAACTTTGAAACCAGTTTTGGACGGCTGGTGGATGAGCTATCCTAGATTGTAATCTCCCAGTTCAAGGACGAAGGATATCACGCTGGACTTGAAGTAGATTAGTTGTCTAATAATGCCCCTACATTAACCGTACTAATTTGTCTTGGAATCATTCTATCTTTCGATGTATTTGGCTAAGATAACGCTGTCATTATACTAATAATAACGGTTTTCTATGACGGTAAACGAGGATAACATAAAGGGCTAACTTTGAAACCAGTTTTTTTGGGGGGGGGAGGGGAAGCTGGTGGATGAACCATCCTAGATTTTGGTCTCTAAGTTCGAGGACGAAGGATGTCACGCTAGACCTGAAGTAGATCACTTGTCTAATAAACCCACTACATTAACCATACCAATTTATCTTAGAATTTCTTCCCATATATATATATATATATATATATATTATATATATATATATATATATATATATATATATAAATATATATATATATATATTAGCGGCCATAATATAATGGTCAGTAACAACAAGTGTATTTAAATATTTCTTATAGAAGTTTAACAAAAGTTGAGACTATATATTATACACATATTTAGAGATATCTAATATCGATCTTTTTTAAAAATTTCAAGTGAATAGAGTAAATATTTCGTAAGTTATGAGGAAATAAACAAAGTATCTTTCAAATTGCCGCGGCCAAAAGTTAGGGGGCACTTAGAAAAAATGAACTACCAACCCAAATATTTGTGTTTAGGAGACTGCTGATGGGCTAGCAGTTACTTCTTATTATCATACATTATTGGAACATTCAACTGTCAACATGGCGGCTTGTGAGAGACGACCGATATCCTGTGATGAAAAACAAAAGATTGTGTGCCTTCACCAAGAGGGCAAGTCAATGTTTCTGATAGCAACTACTGTAGGAAGGTCTAGATGTGTTGTGCAATGAATTATAGCTCGTTTTAAGTCATCAGGATTGACAGATGCTAAATCCGAAACTGGTAGACCTCGTAAAACGTCACCAAGACAGGATCGTATTATAGTTAGAATGTCACTGAAGGATGAGTTTAAGATTGTTGCTGAGATATCCAGTTAGTTCAGCTCCACCTCCGATATCAATGTATAGCGCAAAACAGTTTTCCGGAGGTTACAAGGTTCTGGGTTGCTTGCTCGGGCACCGGCAAAGAAACCTCGATCTCCAAGAAGAATCAAAGAGCCCGTCTTCGGTACGCTCACGTACATGTCGTTTGGAGAGAAGAACAGTGGGTGCAGGTTCATTTTAGCGATGAATCAAAGTTTAATGTGATTGGTTTCGATGGCAGGATGTCCGTCCGACGAAGATGTGGCGAAAGGTTATCTCTTGTAAGTGTCAAGAAGAACGTGAAATATGGAGGAGGCAGTGTAATGGTATTGGGAGTGATCTCACCTGCTGGTCCTGGTTCACTTATTCGCCTACAAGGGACTGTCAATGCTGAAATCTACAAGCAGATTCTTAGACATCATGCCCTTCCACATCTCCGATCCTCGTCAGTTCAATCTCCTATTTTCGTGCAGGACAACGCTCCCTGCCACACTACGAAGAAAGTCAAAGATTTTTTGAGTCATAAAGGGGTTGATCTCATGGACTGGCCACCTCAAAGTCCCGATCTCAACCCAATAGAACACGTTTGTAAGATTATTGGAGATGGGGCGTGAAGGAGAAATCCAAAGAACCAAGATGAACTCTGGGAATTATTGAAAATGAATAAACAATATTACCCCACCATCTTGCAAGAAATTCAGTCCTGTGGTAACCGATGTCAGGAAGTCATTATACTAGCAAAGGGATGTTCACAAAATATTAATAGTAAACGTTTCATTTTTGTTCTTGTTCCATTTTACAATGTTTTTCTATTTTCTAAGTGACCCTTAACTTTTAGCCGCTGCCACTTGGAAGATAGTTTGTTTATTTCCTTATAACTTACGAAATATTTAATCCATTCACTTGAAATTTTCAAAAAAGATAGATATTAGATATTTCTAAATATGCGTATAATATATAGTCTCAAGATTTTGTTAAACTACTATAATAAATATTTAAATAGACTTGTTCTTACTGACCTTGATATTATGGCCGCTAGTGTATATATATATTGAATTCTCTTAAGACAACTAAGTCCAATTTAATAAGATTTTGTGGGAGAGGCTTAAATATTTATAGGTAACGTAAAAGATTCGTTGATACCGTAATGAATGGATAGACATTCAGAGACCTGACCTACGGTCTACACTCGAACCCGGCACCTTTCGCAACGAGATTAAGGGCCTTTTATATGTAAATCAACTAGGGGGAGAAGGCAGGTAACGCCTTGCCTCCTAGGGCAAAAATTTCCCACGTTTATACTCCGGTCTAAAGATTAGAAATGTTTATTTTCATAGGCAGTGAATTTGCTTACCCTCGGTCTGTTTTCTGCCGCTGCGTCGGTTTTTCTGTTCCTGCTCGTCGGAGAGAACGCGTAGGGAGGGTTTGTTTAGGTTTCTGCATTTGTTTGCCTTTGAGACCCTGTCTTATTTGGTATGGACGGACAGAAGGGAGTATTTCAAATAAAACGCAAAGAAAGAGACCGAGAAGAAGCAGAAGAAGAAAAATACATAAAAATACGGAACAAAATAATAATGGGAGTAGAAATTTTGTTCCTACGAATAATAACGAATATTCCCCTCCCCCTCCCCGAGATGGATGTCTTGGTCTATCCAACCTATGCATAGATTTACAGGGTGTGTTATGTGTGCCTTTGCCTCGTTTCCGCCCGTCTGACCATTAAAATCGTCACAGGTCGGACCAAAAACGCCGAGAGACGTTTCCATGGCTACGTCGAAACTCCTCAACGACGGGCCGTCCCCCTCCCCCCCCCCGAGTTATGATCGAACCTTCTTTCACGCAGCCACGCCCAGCTGCCACTCCCCCCAACACTTCCACACAGTCACTCCCTCCCTTCTTCAATTACGCAGGTAATTTTCGGGTTTCTTATGATTCCGTTCTTGTCCGGGAGGGGCCGCGAGTCCCCCCCCATCCCCCATCCCCCCCACCCACCCCAATTGCTGACTTCGCATCCTTATTTTCCTTAGAAACGAGATTCCTTAATTTCCGCCCTTTGACGAGGGCAAGTGGGGGCAGGGCTCACTTATGTGCTATCCCTTAAAAAAACGAGCCCTCCAGACTCCACTGCACCAACCTCGTTTAAAATCCTCCGCGATCTTTTCCGCGCGTGCTTCGTTAGACCAAGCAATGGGGAAAAAATTGGGTTAAACGTTAAAAAAAGAATTTAGCTTTCGAGGCTAGTGAGAGGTTAGGGTTAAACTATGGCGTCCGAGGCTAACGCTGGGTTAAGGTTAGGCTAAGTTTAAGCTATGGCTTTGTAGGCTATCGCGTTCGAGACTGTTGCTAGGTTAGGTTTATGCTAAGGTTTAGCTATGGCGGTCGACGCTACGGCGAGGTTAAGGTTAGGCTAAGGTTAAGCTATGGCGTTCGAGGCTATCGCAAGGTTAAGGTTATGCTAAGGTTAATATATGGCGTTTAAGGTTATCGCGAGGTTAAGATAATGCTAAGGTTAAATTATGGCGTTCGAGGCTGTTGCTAGGTTAGGTTTATGGTAAGGTTAAGCTATGGCGGTCGACGCTGCGGCGAGGTTAAAGTTAGGCTAAGGTTAAACTATAGCCTTCGAGGCTATCGTGAGGTTAGGGTTATGCTAAGGTTAAGCTATCGTGTTCGAGGCTACCGCGAGGTTAAGGTTAGGCTAAGGTTAAGCTATGGCGTTCGAGGCTACCGCGAGGTTAAGGTTAGACTAAGGTTAAGCTATGGCGTTCGAGACTATCGCGAGGATAAGGTTAAGCTAAGGTTAAACTATGGCGTTCAAGGCTACCGCGAGGTTAAGGTTAGGCTAAGGTTAATATATGGCGTTGGAGGATATTGCAAGGTTAAGATTAGGCTAAGTTTAAACTATGGCGTTCGAGGCTACCGCGAGGTTAAGGTTAGGCTAAGGTTAAGCTATGGTGTTCGAGGCTATCACGAGGTTAATATTAGGCTAATGTTAAGCTATGGTGTTCGAGGCTACCGCGAGGTTATTGCTAGGCTAAACTTAAGCTATGGCGTTTGAGGCTATCGCGAGGTTAGGTTTAGGCTAAGGTTAAGCTATAGCGTTCGAGGCTACCGGGAAGTTAAGCTATGGCGTTTGAGGGTATCGCGAGGTTAAGGTTAGATAGACTAAGGCGTTCGAGCCCTGTAGTGAGTACAACTTGTCAGTCAGTCAGTCAGTCAGTTTTGTCGATAGATAGCTCAATAGTTGGTCTTACATTCATTCATTATGTGTTTCTATTTTAAACCCTTAAAATATGATGTTTATTTACAACTTGCATATGAAGTTAAACACATAACACGCTGTGCAGTATTTGCAAAATGGATGTTTTGCATGAACAGCTATTTTGTGAAAATGTACATTGTATGAAACTTTCATTAGCATCGTCGCTTTGCCCTTTTCGCTGCAATAAACGTAAATGTAATTTCATTGTTGAATTTGGAAAAGACAACAATGAAAGAGCTTAAAATGTCAACAAAAGCCATAGCTGAGATTGGAAAAACTTTTCGCGAGAAGTTTTGCGCCAATTCCTTGCTTCAAAACCCAATTAAAATTGACAGTCAAAATCGATGAATCCTGTTTATCAAGACGAACATATAACGTAGGAAGAGTGTATTCTTAGCACTGATTGTTTGTTTTTTTGTTTTTTGGGAGTCAAGTGACTGTTTTACACATGTTGTACCCGATAGAAGGGCAGGAACAATATTAACACTAATGAAATAATGCGTTCTCTGCCTCAAAATCATTTCAGATAAGTGGCGTGCTTATAGTGCCATAGCGTCATTACAAGAGATGCGTTATAAACATTTTACTGTGGACCAATCAAATAATTTTAAGGATCCATTAAGAGGTGGGGGGTTGGTGCAGACAAAATAGAATCGCTTTGAGCGATCGAAAAGATGCCAAGCAGAAAAGAATCAGGAACCGCACCGTCTTTAACCGGCTCTGATTTGTGCGAATTTCTATGGCGGAGAAGCAAAGGCAAAAAGATTTGGTCAAACAAGTAAACGATGACATTGTTGCATATTTTCCTCTACATAAATAGATTTGTAAAGTTTTTGTTGTTTTTTGCCTTATCCTAAACTTCTTTTAGAACTTGCTGTTGTTGTTTTGTCTTATCCTAAACCTCTTTTACAAGTTTTTGTTGTTTTTTGCATTATCCTAAAATATTTCACTAGGTTTTGTTGTTTTTCTTTATCCTAAATATCTTTTACAAGGTTTTGTTTATTTATCCTAAACATCTTTTAAAAGATTTGATTGTTTTTGCCTTATCCTAAACATCTTTTAATTTTGTTGTTTTTTTGCCTTATTCGAAACTCTGTACGAGTTTTTGTTATTTTTTGCCTTATCTTAAATCATTTTTTTACATATTTTTTTGGGGGGGGGGCATTATCCTAAACATCTTAACAAGTCTTTGTTGTTTTTTGCCTTATCCTAAACATATTTCGAGTTTTTGTTTTATCCTAAACATCCTTTACAAGATTTTGCTCTTTTTGGTCTTATCCTAAACATCATTTACAATTATTTTTGCTTTATCCTAATCATCTTGAACAAGATTTTTTTATTAACATTCTAGCTTCCGTGCCTGCCCCCCCCCCCCACTCAAGAATTTCAATTAAAGTGATTAAGTATGGCGAATGTAAAAGAGCCTACTGGGGTGCACAGCTCTCCTCATTCGCTCTTTTGTGCAAGCAAGAAACGACCCGGAATTGAGGGGATTGGAGAAGTCATGATGGGGGGGTGTCAAAGTTATATAGCCACAGATCCACCTGCGGAGGTCGGGGTTGGGGGAGGCACGCAATCCTTCCAATTGTGACCTATAGCATGCTCACCCATAGCTGGAGAATATATAAAAAAGAATCAAGAAAAAAAGGTGTTTTCAAGAAAGTTTAACACCCTCTTTCACCCGTTGTTGGGTCTAAACCGGCGCGCAAAATAGAGATTCTAAATTAGTTACAAAAGACGAGCTAAGAGAGAACGAAAGCTTCTCATTAGTCTACCTGGGGTCGGGAGGGTGCGTCCCTCCTCCACGTTTCAATTGAAACAGGGGCCAATACCCATCTTACACTATCCACCCCCACCCCTTGCAGGAAAAGAGCAAAAAGAGTGACATCGAGTGTGGAGGGTAAATCCAAGGGCTTCTCAAAGAGCTCTCGTGATTTGGACAGGAAGCGATCACTGATCGGCAAACGCCTCTTTCGACATAAATAATCTTCAGTCAAATAAATAAAAGCTCCTTTCTTAATCTATTTATTGAGTTAATGAAGAAAATTAAGGGTAGTTAAGATTAGTTAAGAGGGAAATCCATCCGAACGTTTCGACAAAGAACCTTTAATTTTTTAATTGAGAAATGAAAGAAAACTGATGGAGCCAAACAAGATCTCATAACTCCAACAAGGCCTATTTCTCCGAATGAGGCCTTGTTAATTAAAGGCGAAAGCGTTTTGAATCGCATTTTATTTTCATTCAGGTAATAAGGGAAACGAAAGATCGATGGAGGCAAATGCTGCAAAAATAGAACAGAAAAGAGGCGATAGGTCGCATGTAAGGGTCCGAAACAAGTTTTTATCAAGGACAAAAAAAAACTCGAGAGGAGGAACTTGAGTTCCCCTTGAGGGGTAATTCTATCAAAGTGAATCGCTGACTTAAGAAAGACCGGCAGGCGACAGATACTCAGGAAGAGGTCCTACCAGAAGCAGCAGCTGCCCACCAAGAGGCAGCATCGGCATCCAGCTATCAACAAACATCAAGAGGAAATACCGGTAATCAGAAGCCACCCAATGCCGTGTAAGAGAAAGCCCCTGCAACCAGCAACGATCCCGCAAGAGGAAGCATCCACATCTAGCAGTCAAAAGCCACAGAGGGCGCCAGCGGCCACTGAATAAGAGGAAGCACAGCGGTCAGCAGCTCTCCAGCAAGAAGAAAATAGCACCCTCCCTTTCCCACCGCTGGCATAAACGAATGATCGATTAGTGGATAAGGTTATGGGCGCTCGTAAAATATAGACGCGAATGAGGTTTTACATGTCTTCTTCTGATCGAAGCTTAGACTGAATGACTCAGGAAGGCATTGGAAGAAAAGTTAAACTGTGTAGGTAATCAAATTTTTGATAGATAAGAAGTGAATTTCACTATCTGTGCATGGCGTTTCAGACAGTTGGCCACACATCTGCGGCCTTCATTCATAAAACTTAAGACGTACGGTACGGACTCGCAAAAAATAATTGACGCATTTTTCAGCGTTGAATTTCATTCATTCATGAAAGCCATTTTTGTTCTTCTGAAATACATCAACGGAAGGGTCATTTTCTGCTTGATTTTCGCATTTAATCGACCTTACGAGTGTCATGGGAGATTTGATCGCAAGCAAGGAGATTCAAATTCGAGCCTTTAGGAGTCTATGCCCTTTGTAGGAATTTGTTCCTTACTCTGTATCATTCAGGGTTGTTAAGGTTTACTGTATCAATCTTTCAGAGCCCTATTTTTTTCCATTTTTCTTGATTTCTCTCCTTTTTTTCAATTTTCCTGTTCTTCATATCTCGCTTGAACATCATTTCATGTAAAAGATTGTGCCAAACTAATTTAAGAAATATATTTGAATGAACAATTATAGGAGATTTTTGAGATTTTTACAGCTTATCATCAAGCTTCCGAACCGAATAGGCTTCGAATCTCAGTCCTGGCAGGACTCGTTCTTAATAGTCAATGCTTTGTATACACCGAGTACATATTAACTCGGATATATTTATTTATATATCGCTTTCATTCTCGCAAGAACTGGAACCTGTCCACTCTGTATACGTAAGAGACTCCATTTATGTACATACATGGATTGGTGGGGCATGCGGGTTTGGATTTGCGTTCATTCGTGTGAATGAGTGACTGCTGGCTTTTGCGTGAGATCTATCGGAAGCAAGATATGAGAGGGAGAGAGACAATATTAGTGCTGCTGGTTCGAATATCGTTAAGATAATTTTGGATAAATGTATGGATGAGAACTTTTATAAAGTTTTAGAAGAGAGGAAATTGTGCAGCAATATTGATATAGCAAATAATTGCAGCAATATTATAGACGTATGATAGTATTTAGATTTGACGCGCCTTTATGGATAAAAGGATGAATCTTGTGTGTCGTTGTAACTCTGAACAGAAATGGGGTACAGGTTTGGGAGATGTGACTTACGACTGGCCAGTGAGGTGCGGTGAATTTTCCTTCATAGGCAAGGAAAATCTAAATTCGCTTTAACTCAGAATCAATGTAATAATTATAATGAACTCAATTATTACAATATATTAAACGTGAAATTCATTGGAAGAATAAAAACAAACAAATAATAATTCGCAAAAAAAAGAACCTAGGGATCTATTGCCTTGTAAATGACAGATAATGAATATACTCTATAAATATAAACACCGAAGCAACAATTAAATGATATAAATGTTATATTGATTATGTGATAATAACACCATATTCAACTATTTAATCTTGAGCATTTATCTTGTCGGATGGAAGCAATTCCGACGTTGCTTCCACAGATCGCCTGCCACTGCGAATGATGAGAGACAGATGGGAGATGGTTTTGTTGGTTGACCTTTGGGAGGCACTTGTCGCTTTTGCCATCTAAAGGTTAAGTAAATTAGGTTATGACAAAAATGCGCGAGTTGATGGATTTTTTGTATGTATTATTGAAAAAATAAAGGCAACTACCGAGGACATTTTGACCAAACGTTATTTGAAAGGATGCTCCTAAAGAAAGTAGTAAATTAGGTGAAACAAAAGTGGATGAATTGAACATAACCAAACTTATTTATTGGGGGCGGGGGTAAGAGGTCGCGCAACTCAATTCCTCTTATAGGAAATAACCTAAAAAGATTTCCTCTTGCAAAAGTCAGGAAAAATAGATTGAAATGCAGGTGTTCTGACCTTTTTTGGACGGTACTATATATATATATATATATATATATATATAGTTACCTCCCCAAATAATGGGCCCCAATTTTGAATAGGTTTCATTTCTTAAGTTGGGGGCCCGTTTTGGGGGTCACCCTGTATATATTCATATATAATTGGGAGAAGGGGAGAACTACAGAGTATGTTCAGAATTAAGAGTAGCAAGGACCCTAGGATCCACTCAAGTCCAGCCTAATTAGCAAAATTTGAGAGCTTTGCTAATAAACCAAATCAGTGAGTACCAGGTTAACCATTTTGATAATAATTACATAGCCCGGAAGCTGATGGCAACTCTACTGTTAGTACTAGTAGGCCTAGCTCACTTATCTACATGTGTGTCAATTAAAATTATGCTTTTTCCTGTTTTACTATTTTTAGAACTACTGTAGATACTTATCTACATGTGTACTTGAGTCATGCAAGTACAAAAGGGAAGATAGTACAGCTTTCTGTTCTCCCGCAGGGTTTTCCCGCAGGAAATTCACAAATAATATGGAAAACATTTGCCTGCATGTTTTACACTAGATAATCGCTGGTATTATTTTATTCAATTATTCTTCTTTTCATTTTATTTTCCTCCACACTTCCTGATTTGGAACGTTTTTCTCTGTGCCTCCGACGATGAAATATTATTAACTCGAACGATGCTCCTCATGACGGATTTTAACATATTAACCGACTTTCTCGCCGCTACTAAAGGAAGTATGATAATACTGGGGGTCGAGTATAAGCGTTAGTTACTAGCGGAGTGGGGGTAGGTATTCAAATATCGTCCAGTATGTAATTTTTTCCAAACAATTATTTCATTATTATTATTATTATTATTCTCGAAAAGAAAAGAAACTGTACGAAACCTTGTGAAAAATACATTGAATTTTCATCACAATTTAAAAATTTGAGTGTATTTTGCGATGCAGCAGGCAAAAGTGAGTGATGGCGCTGCTTTTGCTCATAAAGTACATTCATTTTTTACTATTGCTTGCCACGTTTTGGGGGAGTGTTTGTGTTTTCATCTGTTAAGACTGTAGTCACCCAACACACGCACACACACACACACACACACACACATATATATATATATATATATATATATATATATATATATATATATATATATATATCAGGCTGAGAAAGAGATTTTTGTTATTTTTAGGAGCCCATCTGGCGACTTCACTTGGCCATAAGTCGCCGTACTCAACACAGCCTACTACTAGGCTATATTAAAAAAAAAAACAAATAACAAAAAAAAACAATAAAAATATGTAAATAACAAATAAAAACCATAAAAAAGGACAAAGAGTAAAAAATACGGCGTCAGGAGTAGGCCCGCCTCCCCCCCGCGCAGGAACATGCGACCTACAAAAAAATCAAATAAAGAGAGAGAGAGAGAGAGAGATCGTATTTCAGTTCTGAGAACATGCCATAATTCCCCAAATAGTGAAGGAGATAAAAGTTTCTTAATGCAAAGCCAAGTGACGAAACGGTTATAGAAGCCGGAAATGCCGAGAGCGCCTCCAATGCACTCTTGCATTCTTCTCCGAAGAGCGACAAAGGGCAAGGAATCTCAGCCTCCTCCTCCCTACAATCAATTGATAAAGGGTGGCCTTTAAGAAAAAGGGGCACGGATTTTAATAATCACCTCCTCGTTGTTTTGGGAGATCAGCTCTGGGCAATCTAGTTAAAAGAGATCTGAAGTAGACGGTGGTGGTTCGATGTTTATGACCACTCAGCTGAGAATGTAGTTTACCTACTCCAAAGAATCAGCCATCTAAGATCGTATCTCTGCTGAAAAGTTTGTGAGAAGTTTGTAACAATTGTGGTGAAGTAGGGGGCGGGGGGAAACTTATATAACCTGAGTACTTTACAAAAGAGTACATCGGATGGTATGGACAACGAGAGGGAGCGCAACTCTTCAAAACCTTCATAATTTCTACAATTAATACAGAACCTCCTTCTGGGCTTGCGTCCTGGAGACCCCCCAATGGTTACCCGGGACCCCTGTCCCCATTACTGAGCAACCACATCAAGCCGACATATTAAGACCATGACGAAGAGGAATGAATGGGGAAGGGGTCGGGTAAAAAAAATGTCACAGGAACTAAATATTTGCCTCTGCCAAAACATTTGGCCACGACTGTAGGTAAATTTAATTATTTGATATTGCTGCTGTAACAAATTTGGGTCAGGTCTCCTTATTTCTTCATTGTTTCTGTAGGCCATTGAGCACGAATAAGTTCCTTCGCCTTCCCTTGGAAGGAATGAGTGAATGAGGCGGTGATTGAATGTTCTGAGATGTCATGGGTGTGTAAGAAGAATGGATGGATGTAGAGTAGCGAAGAGTGTGTGAAAGGTGTTGGAAGACCGCGTAAGAGGTGGGTTGATTAATTATGTGAGGGAGCGTCTGAGAGAGAACGGTCTGACAGGGAACGAAGTGGGGGATATTGTGTAGGATAGGGATGCGCGGCGGGGGTTTTATAAGGGGGCGGGCGCGTTTGGGGCCTCCTACCCAAGGTGGACGAGTGGAGTTGATGCTACCAGCACACTGCAACCCCATCGCTGCGAACGGCCATTTGGGTTGCAAAAATTATCAGATGGATCTGTGTTTGATATGGCATAAAGTGTGGATGAGGCTGATACTTATAGTGGTATTGATGCGCGCCGACTGCACTGTGAGAAAATGGTATGTGTTGACGGGGGGAGGGGAGGAGAGGTAGTTTGTAGGTGTAGTAGCTTACTTTCGCTACAAATCTGGTAGGGCGCTCTTTACTTGTGCTTTCTAGGCATCGGGCATATTCTAAGAACTCGGTGTCGGTCTAGGTTTATATAAAGATCTTTAATCGCCCTTCGAAAATGGAAGAATTTGTCAAAGTCTGGAAATGTTTCAAGAGGTAAAGTGGTTGATTATTGGGTCCCCTTAATGAGCTAGGGGGTTGGGGGAGGGTGCTTGTAGACCGCTTTTGACGGGGGATTGGGGTGGTTGTTTTTAGATAAGGAATTGTAAAAGGTTGTTTGTAGACAACCTTGGTCGGAGATTGGGTGTGCTTGTTTGTAAACCGCTTTGGCCTGGGATTAGGGGAGATTGGTTGAAGACCGTTTTTGACGGGGATTGGGGTAGGTTGTTTCTAGACCGCCTTTGCGGGGGATTCGGGTTGGTTGTTTGTCGTCCTCTTTGGACGTGTATTGGGGATGGTTCTTCGAAGACCGCTTTGGCCGACGTTGTTTCTAGACTGAATTGACCGGGGATTGGGGCAGGTTGTTTCTAGACCGCTTTTACCAATAATATTGGCTGCAGTAGGGAAGGGGACCCCGGAGTTACCTTTGCCTCTGCCTGTTAGACTTCCCTGAATCGCCCTTGATATTATATTTAGTTTGGATAGGAACTATTCGATTTGATCACAGTCATTCATTAAGCTATAATTAGTATAGACATTGTTGCGCCAGTCAGTGATGGAAATATGTCTATGGTATGCATATTAAGCCAATCATTACCCTATTTTTTTTTATACCAGAAGCCAAAACCTCAGTGGTAGGGAAAACTACTTACGGATCTCCTAACGAAATGGATCGTGGGTATTAAGTTCGGTTTCTACCAATCGAAACCTTTAGGGACCACTCCTTTAAATGAGTCAATTTCAGTCAAAATGGCATTTTATTCTAAATGAACAAGTACGTATGAGTCTACGTACGTCGACCTTAGTCAAACTTTAAACAAATGACTGAATCAGCAAAAAGAGATACAAAAGAATAGAACTTCTAAAAGTGTAAAAATGAATTGACTTTCCAAGAACGTTCTTCTCCCCTTTATGGCAAAGAGGTCGAATCCCTTTGAGCCAACGGGGGAAGAGGATCGAGCGATTCGCTGGCAGCAATCCGCTCCGGAAGGATGTCATTAAGGTCTCCTCCTGCTTCAAAAACGGGGAACGGAAGACGAGTAAAAAAGAAAAGTAAAAAAGAAACGACAAAACGAACTACAAAAAGGCAAGGGAAGGATTGCGGTTGTGAGATGGAAGGCAAAACAGAATTTAATTGAGGGCTAAAGTGCAGTGTCTTTTAAATCCGGCATCCCCAAAATAGTCAATTTGGGGAACTCTTGGCTCGGTGGGATAATTAGAACGTTATTGAAGTAGTGGTTACAGGGAGACCTCTGGTTTAAAAGTAAAAGTTAAGTGCAGCTGGAGGATTACTGCGTTTCGAGGATATTGACCAAAAATAATTTTAAAGTTAGGTTAGGTTAAATTATAATATTTATTGAACCTGGTATGATAAATTTGAAAATGATAAAATCCACGACAATAAGAATAAGATAAATGGTACTAAACTATTCCCCCGCTAGCTATTCATCAAAATAATAACCCTATTATTTGTTCAAATTGGAGATTTTAAGGGATTCACCTTCCTGCATCAATCCAGTCAATTGATGTCGCCACAAAGCCATAACATTCACATTTTTCTGCAGTATCGCTCTCTAATAAATAAATCTCCCTCATACTAAACAATTTATCTTTTTCGGCGAGTCATAAAACATTAGTCGACATTGCGGAAATATAGTGAACATATTATATGGGCTAGGGTTGAGCAATTTAATTGAAAAATTGAAGAGAAAAACAAACAGACATATACGAGGGGAAAATTCTACATTCTTGATTAATATACATTTGCTACAATTACTCATGTCGCACTTTACTCTGAATTCCTTTCAGCGAGTAATAATTAATATATTATCTTTGATGAGAGATGGAGTGTTTGGGTTATATTTATTTATAAATAAACTATATAAGATATTTACCAACAAAATAAATTAAATTTAGTACAAATTGTTGACGTTATTGTGGTATTTCAAGCATTATTGTCGAAACACTTTGACACGATTTTGTTTCAAAACAGAACTGACAAATTTCCCTAATTTTTTCTTTTTTCCAGCTCTATTAACTTTATATATTTATTGCCGTAGGTCAGGTTAGATCTTTTGACCTCCGTTTGCTTTCCGTGTCTCGGAACGGTTGACGGATAGCACGCATGGCAACTCTGCAGTTGGGCCTTGCCTTGAATCATGCAATTGAATTTTGGGTTTCAATAAATCTCTGAAAGTAACTAATTATACTTGGCAGAATTAATTCAACTATCTAGAGGATTCTGTATATCAAACTGGGTGAAACAAAATAAACTTTACTACTGTACAAACAAAAGTAAAATGCTGGACATGAAAGATAAATCAAAATTAAAAATAATGGACATGAAAGAGAAATTAAAAATAAGATAATGGACATGAAAGATAAATCAAAGTATACACACTCGGCCGCACACGACCGACAAAAGGGGATTCGAATTGCAGATGGATCTGCCACCCAAAGATTCGGCTGCTCGAGAGGAGCACGAGTACTTTCCAACAGCACGGGTTGAGTTTGCACTTAAGGCCGATTAGTACTCGGCCTGTTCGAAGTTATGACGAAAAATATAACCTGTATTCCAGTAACGACAATCAGCCTCGAAAGTAGGGATCGAGG
This sequence comes from Ceratothoa steindachneri, assembly GCA_963969495.1. Classification (NCBI taxonomy): domain Eukaryota; kingdom Metazoa; phylum Arthropoda; class Malacostraca; order Isopoda; family Cymothoidae; genus Ceratothoa; species Ceratothoa steindachneri. Next base: position 166,377,930 of record OZ018325.1, on the reverse strand, counting down.
GAGTATTTGCCAGGGAGGAAGCTGCGCTTGAGAGATCTTTTCTCGTTTGTTTGTTGTTTTTTTTTCTTGTCTTCGGGATCTTGGGGTGTGGGGAGGCCGAGAGAAAGAAGCTATAAGGAGAGACAAAATAGACACGCGTAAGGATAATGCAAGCGATCAGGGCACTGGGTCATATTACACTAATTATGGCTGGGTATTATTTAAGTACGGAATTATTCAGAGAGCAATGAATGTTTTAGTTAATATTTAACAATTATCACAACTTAATTTCCGGCTACACTCGCGCAGCAATCAGAGCCTACATGCCTTACCTTATGCGACGTCTCTTCTAAGCACAATACTAATTTACCCAGGCCAATGCTTTACTATTTATACAGAGCCGCCAGAAGTGAATGTTACCGATGCGCCGGAAGTCGATTTTACTTTATCTATATAGAGGCACCGGGAGTAAATTTAGAACTTCACGCCATCTCGCGGAACCTCTCGTTGTTACAATTAGGCTCGCTATAGGGCGTATTATCAAACGGAAGTTACCGCAAAAGAAGCCGATTGCGGGTTCTTTACGTCCTACCAATCTCTCTCTCTCTCTCTCTCTCTCTCTCTCTCTCTGATATTTATTTATTTTTTAATAATTTATATAGCAAAAATATTTTCATTAATATATTGCTATTTTTTATTTTAACCCTATAATTAATTTTCCAAACTCTCGTTACGAAAAATATACCTGGTAACATCGCATAGCAACCCCTAGCGGCAGTCATCCAAAACTATTTCGAGAGATTATAAAAAGATAAATAACTAAATCATATTAACTTACTTTTGTCCGAAACATTTTAAAAATGTAACATGACTAATTTGGGCAACTATACATACCTTTCAGCAATGTAAGAGTCTTTGTTTTGGTTCTTCACTGAGTATATAGTTTCCGCATTCTGTTTTCCGGTGACAAATAAGAAATGATGGATTTTACGCCTTTAATAATGGGCCTTACGGTTGCTTTTAAACACCGCCCTTTTCCTTAGGACTCCGTGGGCTGGTAATTTATCTTATCAATTCGAACGAGAGGCTAGCCAAGGGGAAACACCGCTTTTGATTACAACGAAGTTAAGCCACAGCGGGTGTGGTTAGTGGCCGCCGAATGGACTACGATTCGGATGAACCGTGATACCCCTGAGGTATTCGGGGTAGGGGGGGGGGTATTTCCATGGGAAAAGTCGGAGTTCCCCATCTCCTTTGTAATGTAGCCTGAAAAACTGACCTGATTCCTGTCATGTAGTCAGATTGAGGAAGAGCAAAACCACTTCAGTCTGAAAATAGCTGGGGTTCTCTTCAGCGTGATAATTTACCGCAACCACTTGCATGTCCAGGAAACAAACAATGACAATTTTGACATCCTCACGATTTGCAGGAATCACGACGTCCAGGATGTTGTGAACTGGGGGATGCGGAGATCACAATGCCTCAAGGGCACTTAGCGTGTTCTGGAAACATGGTACGGCGTGTAATCTAAAGTGACATCTCTTCTTTAGTTATAAGAAAGCTTTCTATAGGGGACGTGCGGAAGGCACCGGTCACCAAGCGGAGACCATTGTGGTCGATCGAATCTCCTTTCCGCAGTAGACTCTTGGATTCATAGGGATAAAACGCATCCGTCGTCAAGCGAAGGAAAAAGCAGTAAATCATTAAAAAGATAACCAAATCAGCGCTCTAAATGCTGAACTCTACAAAGCAAAGAATATTCATGGCTCGGGTATAAGAGAACCCAAGGCTGCAAATGGGCTCCTACCAGGTGAAGCGTCGGTCAAAAACAAAGCCAATGAATTATGTGAGTATACCACTTACAAACAAGCCACCTTTAGGAATAATATAGCCGAGGAGGACCGCAGAATCACACCAACTTAGTATTCCAAAGAAAACCGAAACTCATCCGCTTTTGAAGAGAGTCGTGGTTCAGAGCTTGTTGGAGTCGCTGCTCCAAGGTAGGCATAGGAAGTGCATCAAAAGAGATTGAATAGCCCCCTACGTAAAGTGTGGCAAGAACATCTTTTGGCTGAACCTAGGCAATTCCGTTGATTTTCACAGCAAAATAATGAGGACAATTCCCTCTAGGTCACCCTATTCCTGCCCTAATAGACCGGAAAGAGCTCCTCTCTCCTCGTACGCGAAATCGACAATCTTGTAACAGGGTTCAATGATAACGCATCGACATGCGGTGTCATTGGCCTTCTCTAGATAAGAACATACCAATGGAAAAGTGCTGATTAAGAAGAAAGGCCTCGCATATACCACTTTTCAAACAGAGCAGAACATACAATGTAGAAGGGAACTTACAGAAGCCGCACTGTGATGGGGAAAGTAAGCCTTGCTGTCCAGTAAATAAACTAGCCTAATATTTACTATTTCTCGATCAACTTGCGCATACTAGAGGTTAGAAACATCGGCTGAAAACCAACCGGGATAGAGTGCTTCTTCCAGATCTTGCAATAAAGCTAAAAGAAAGGACATACCTCACTTCCCTAACGGGAAAACTTGGCGAACGAGATATCGTCTGGACAACGGCAGTACCCGTGCACGAATAAGGCTGGAACGCAGCTCGCTTAGCAGAATAAAGTCGAGGGTTAACACCTCTGTAGGTGAAATCCAGGCGACAGCCCTCAGCGACCGGGCTGCGAGCTTGAAATACTGTTGGAGCAGCATCCAGTCACGAGAATGTGGATAAGGCGGTTGCGAAGGACTCCGGCACGGAAACAAGGTCCGAGGGGAAGGGCTCACCTTCCTGGAGGACGGTATGGGTATGAACTTGTTCAAGTTCTAATATTTATTTAAATATTTTTCCATATCTTTGTCTTCCTCTTATTTTTTCTGCGAGTGGACATGACATCGTTGGTTGCCCCGTTTTCCTTTGAAAACCAAACCAAATTTCGAAGCAAAAAGTGTTTGGAGCGAACTGAATCTCAGCCATTTGACTTCGAGTGTTTCTGGCCCTAATTCGACTGTGAATTCGCGACATGTCACTTCTCACACGAATGCGAATACGATTGTTTATGGCCCCCCCTCTTACATTTACTCTTCTAAAGCAGTGAAAATGAAACTAATTATTATTGACAATGAAAAGGGAAGGGTGTAACCTAACAAAGGCTTGATCATTGAGTAGGAGAGAGAAAGAGAGAGAAAAAAAGAGCAAAAAGTAAAGAAAGAAAGTGTAAGAACAAGATAAAGTAAACTGTCCTCAGTTTCTGCATTTTTAGTCGCGTGCGAGTCCAGTACGGGCGATTTTACATCTAACTATGTCGGTCGGTCCTCGTTTTGCTTTTTTGTTTTTATAATGAAATTGTAATTATTCGGTGGATTCTAACGAAATTTGAAACTTTTATGTTGTTTTACATTCTCTTTCGAATCATCACCTGCATAACCTACACCACCACTACCTACACCTACACCACCAGCATCTCTCTCTCTCTCTAGCGCTCTCTCTCTCTCTCTCTCTCTCTAGAGGGAGAGGTGACGCCCCCTTGTCGCGGGAAGAGAGCTTGTGTGGACCTTGGACTTTTCGAGCTATGTCGGCGGGGGTACCTCTTCTGAGTACCCCTGGTAGGGCTTCCCTTGTCGATTTGGTCGGAAACGAGGTTCCAGACTAAGTGCGTCATTCCTTCCTTTTTCTACTCTATCCCTCTCCTTTTTTACTTTTATCCTATCTCCCACTCATACAAAAAAAAAAGCCTACTCCTATCGTGTCACTCTTTCCTTTTCTTCCTCTATCTACCTATAAGGACCTGGCATCTACCTCATGCGTCAGAAGAGAGGCTTTGGAACCTCTATAAACAACGCCAATCGACGCTCACTAGTTGCGAGAGACTAGGACTAGAGGTGTCCTAGGCGTTGGGGCACGATGAATGGGATGAGGGCAGTGCCCCGTTAACCCCTTCCCTGGCGCGTAATTATTGACCGTTCCCAGTGCCCGTTGACGGGTGCTTATGGTAGCATTGGTCCGAGGTGACGGCCCTTTGTTCCTATGTTGGTTGCCAGGCCAATAAAAAGCCTTTGGTCAAGTTCCTTGGTGTGGCGGGATATCCATTGAACGCTACTCCGAGATCCTGGCCGTTGTGAAGGGAACTAGTAGGAGTTTAGTAAGGGGCGTGCTTCTTTGTTGTTCACCTGGTGACAAATCGATGGCCCCTTCGGGGACCGTCAGTGCTGCTTGGTTGGGAGCCACGGCACGCCGAGGTTTGACGACTCGGTCGGACAAACAGCAGCACATGGAGCGTGCCTTCTGAAAGATCCAAAACCTCTCCGATCGATAGGCGGGAGCGACTCACGCGGGGAGAACTCACCAACACCCCTTTTTTATCATTGATTGGTCTCGAGTTTTCAGAGAGAGAAAAAGGGCTCAAAATGACAGACAAAAAAGGACCCGTTCGTCTCAAACACAACTGTGCAATATGCCAGTTAGAAAAGTGGTGCGTTGACTTTCCGGAGGGCTGTTACTCAAAATGCAGCCCTGAAAGTATCTGCACTACTTGCATATTGACGCGAGAGGTGGAGAAATTAAAAGACCTCTATAGAGCCTCAGAGGAGAGAGCTAAGGTCCTTGAGGGAAAGTTGGAGAAGCTCGAAGCCCTTAACGTAGCTCAGGTTCGATGCCTAGAAGAGGCACCGCCCACTGACGTTTCGGAATCCCCTGGTAATGAAGCGGACATTCCGGCATCATCTGATGCTAAGCTAGCTGAGGCGAGAGAAAAGGAGAAAAATAAGAAAGGAGAAACGAAGAAAAAAAGAAAAAGAAGATAGTTGAAACAAAAGTAGAACTAAAAATAGAAGAAAAACAGATAAACAAGAAGAAAAAGAAAGATAAGAATGTAGAGAGTAAAGAGGAAAAGGAAAGGCCTCTTCCACAAGGGAGGACCCCGTCTTCAGAGACCAAGTGTCCGAAGGTCACCCTCATTGGTGACTCGCAAACACGGGATCTGCAGCCGCTGCTAGCGTCCCGCCTTCGCACTAGCGTGAAGGTAAGCTGCCTGTCAGGACGGGGTAACCACAACATCAGAGTAGAGGCAGAGAAAGCTCAGATTTCTGAGAATTCAGTTGTTGCTCTGATGGTGAGCGGCAACGACCTCTACCTCAGAGGGGGTAAGGTTGGCCTCAGTGGTAAGACCATCCAAACAGTGATGGGAGCCGTGGACGACATAATACTTAAAACCCGCAAACGTGTGGTGGTTGGGATGCTTCCGAGAAGAGGTCCATCCCGAACCGCTCACAAAAGAAACGTCGCAGTGAACAGAAGGTTGGCGGATCTTTGCACGGCAGAAGGAGTCTTCTTCGTGGACCCCTATCGTACCTTTATCGGTAGAGACGACCTCTACCAAAGGGACGAGGTACATCTCTCCTTTAAAGGGAAGGCCTTTCTCGCCAACCTAATTCAAGATGTCGTGGAACGCACCCAAAGGAGCGTTCGAAACAGAGCGAAAGCGGACGTGCGCAAGCATGCCCGTGTCACTCCTGGAACGACCTTCTCGGAGGTCGTCAAAAAGGGTGTGACCACGAAAACAAAGAAGCCGGGAAACGGAAGAGCGTAGGGAGTCCTACACTAGGGTACTCCCTCAAAGTTCTTCTGTTCAATGCGAGGTCAATCAGGAATATGTTTCTTGAGCTCCGTGGCCTCGTAGTAACAGAGGAACCTGAGATGGTGGCCATAACGGAGTCGTGGATAAAAACCTCAAGCTGAGATTTTGGAGGTGAATTCACGATTCCCGGTTACCAGCTCTTCCTGAAAGATAGGCCAGACATAGAGGGTGGCGGTGTGATGTTGTATGTCAAGGATACTCTCAACTCGACGGATTGCAACATCGTATCCGACCATGAACTACTAGGTGTTGACCTAAAGATAGGTCCTGCCAAATACAGGACCCTGGTGCTTTATAGACCTCCTGCCCAACTCGTTGAAAAGGACAGAGATCTGTACCAGCTACCAGGAGAACTTGTCGAAGACAGAGTGTGTATCGTCATGGGTGATTTCAACACACAAGTTGACTGGGAAACCAGAGAACCCTGTGGCGAGAACGCACTACTCCTGGAGTTCACGAACAACGAGTTCCTCACTCAATGGGTGAGAGAGCCAACGAGAGGAGACAATATCCTCGACTTGGTTTTCACCTCTGAGGATGACATCGTTGAGGACCTCTCTGTTGGCGAAGAGCTCGGTGGCAGTGACCACCGACTAATTAGATTTGTAGTCAAGGTCCCCAAGACAGAGCCTGCAAATAGGAAATCAAGGAAACTGGATTTGAGAAGAGCAGACTTTGCAGGTCTACGCGCGGGACTGACTGACGCGAGGCTAGAAGAGTGCGATGCTGTTGAAGACTCTTGGAACAGTTTCAAAACCACATTCATGAGTCTTCAATCGCGTTTTATCCCTCTGAAATGCCCCCGTCGGTCCTCTGTTCAACCAAAGTGGTTTAATCGAGAAATCGGGCAACTGCTTAGGGAGAAGAGAAATGTGTACCGGCAATCGAAGATCTTGGGTGACTTTGACGAATACCGGAGGCTAGCCAGGAGAGTGAAGTCCAGCATAAGGGCGGCTAAGCGGTCTGAGGAACTCCGAGTGGCGAGACTCTGTAAAGAGAATCCCAAGGAGTTTTTTGGATATGTGAACAGCCGTAAACCAATCTGTCGAACGATTGGCCATTTGAGGAATGAGGAGGGGACATTAAAGCATTCAGATGCAGAAAATGCTAACCTCCTCAACGACTACTTCTCTTCAGTGTTTACTGAAGAGTGTGGTCCCATTCCCCAGCCGACGGATTCCTACTCGGGGGAAAAGCTGGAGGCAATGGACTTCACCGAAGGAGAAATAAAAAAAAAGATCGCTGACCTAAAGACGAATAAGTCCCCTGGACCGGACGGGTTTCTACCTAAAGTGTTGAAGGAAGTGTGCGATGAAGTATCACGACATCTGTGCGCTATCTTTAAAATGTCAATCCAGACCAAATGCGTTCCTAGAGACTGGCGTGAGGCGGAGGTGACTCTCATCTTCAAGAAAGGCGACCGTAACCAACCGTCGAACTACCGACCTATCAGTGTGACTTCGATAGTCGGTAAACTCATGGAAAGCATGATGGTGGATGAAGTGACGTCGTATTTAGAGTCAAACCTGCTACTGAGGAGTTCCCAGCACGGCTTCCGAAGGCAACGGTTATGCTTGACGAACCTTGTGGAATTCTTCCACTTCGTTTTCAGTGAGCACGATCGGGACAAGGCAGTGGATGTGGTCTACCTAGACTTTCAGAAAGCCTTTGATAAGGTACCACACCGTCGCCTTCTCCGGAAAGTGCGAGCGCTTGGCACAGACGGAAAGGTAGCCGGCTGGATCGAGAACTGGCTAAGTGGCAGACGGCAACGGGTGGTGGTGAATGGACAGGCTTCTGAGTGGGTGCCCGTTACTAGCGGGGTGCCTCAAGGTTCTGTCCCAGGACCACTACTATTCATCATCTACGTCAACAACATGGACGGTGACATGGTTGCCAAGATTTCCAAATTTGCCGACGATACTAAGCTTGGTACGAACGTTGCAAAGGATGGAAATACTGCCCGCCTGCAGGAAAATCTTGGGAAGATTGGGGAGTGGTCGGACACGTGGCAAATGCCTTTTAACGTGAAAAAATGCAAAGTGATGCATATCGGCCACATAAACCCCCAATCTCAGTATATCCTTAAGGGCACTGCTATTGAATCCACCGACACTGAGAAGGACTTGGGTGTAACAATCCCTAGTGACCTCAGGTTCTCGAAACAGTGCATTGAGTCTGAGAAAAAGGCACAAAGGATGCTAGGCTATATTAAGCGCTAGTTTGGTTATCGGAACCAGGAGATTGTACTGTGCCTGTACAACTCACTTGTCCGACCGCACCTGGAGTATGCCGTACAATTTTGGAGTCCTTCATTGCGAAAGGACATCGCAAGGTTGGAACGCGTACAAGCTAGGGCAACCAAACTGATTCTCTCTATCAGACATAAAAGTTATGAGGATAGACTAAGGGAGTTAGATCTGTTCTCGCTGGAAACCCGTAGACTGCGTGGTCAGCTCATCGAAGTCTTCAAAATACTTCGAGAGTTCGAAAATGTTGACTACCGGGATATTTTCACACTGAGTGAGAACAGAACGCGCAATCACGGCTTCAAACTTGAACTGAAGCGTTACAAACGCAATCTGTGTGGAAACTTTTTCACCTACAGTATCTGCGGTAAGTGGAACGCACTTCCAGTGAAAGTTGTCAACAGTGAATCTGTTGACCAGTTCAAGTCAAGACAGGACAAAGTCTTGAAAAGTGGCCGTTTAGGGACGCAAAACAATTGAGCAGCCATGTGCCCGCTCGATTGCTAGTCCAAAGGTACCCTCTTTGAATGGACCGTAAGGTCTCCTAGGGTTATTACTTTCCTTGTTACTCCTTGTTAACACCTACACCACTACCAGCTACAACATCGCCACCCACACCACTACCATCTACAAAAACTACACCACCACCACCTACTCCACGTCCACCTACTCCACGTTCACCTACACAACCTATACCCCCACCTTACGGACATCACCACCGCCTGCACCAGCTACACCACAAACACCCCCAGTTAAACCACCACCGCCTGCACCAGCTACAACACCAAAAACACCAGCAGCTACACTATCACCACCTACACCACCAGCACATATACCACCACAACCACTTACACCACCTTTATCTACACCACTAACATCTGACCCAACAGCCTAAACCACCTACACCACCACCTACGCCTACTCCACTGCCAGCTACGCCACCGTCACCTGTACCACCAACACCTACCCCGCCACCTACACCAACACCATCTTAACCACTACCACCTGCACCACCTACGCCACATACACAACCAGCAAATACACCACCACAACCACCTAAACCACCTACAATACTACTACCTATACAACCACCGCCTACACCACTACAACTTACTCCACCGTCACCTACACCACCGCCACCTACACCACCACTACCTACACTACCACCACATGCAAAACCACCACCACATACACAACCTACACTACCAGAACATACACCAGCACTACCTACACCATCTACACCACCACTACCTACACCATATACACAATCTATACCACCACCTACATCAATCCCACCTGTACCACATATACCACCAACACATACACCGCCAACACATACACAACCATCACTTACACCACCTACACCACTCCTACCTGCAACACATATGCCACCACCACCTCTTACAAGACCACAACCCCCTACAACACAATAACCTCCTACAACACCATTACCTCCTACACCACCACCACCACCTACACTACAACTACCTACCAGACCTACACCACAACCTACAGCACCACCAACAACAACAACAACATCACCACCACCTACACCACCACCACCTACACGACCACCACCTACACCACCACCACCACCTACACCACCTACACCACCACTAATTACACCACCACCAACACCTATACCACCAACATCTACACCACCCAAGGTTATTCCGGGAATTATTTTCCTTTTGCAATAACATCATAACTGTTTGGCAGATACTAACAAAATTTGAGACTCTTAGGTTGTGTTACATTTTGTTTCGTATGATATATTTGCTAAAGTCCTCCTATGCTTAGTCGGGTAATTATTTAACAATAACATCGTAACTATTCGGCCGATTCTAACAAAATTTGAAACTCCTATGTTCTTTTACATTCACTTTCTAATGATATAATTGTCAAGGTCCTCGCAAAGTTAGTCCGGGAATATTTAAAAGTTTTAAAGATAATAATGTCATAAATCAGTATAAGTGAGAGCAAGCGACTTTTAGTCAGCAGACCTTGTTTATGTTGGGTCGAAGTTTATATCCTTAAGTCAAAACTACAAAAGTTCTGTTAAATATCCTTTAAAAACAGATTCCTTCCTCTTTTAGAGATTTTATAGAGTTCTGAAATTGATAAAAGTTTTTGAAGATGTCATTTTGTGCTGCCCAGTCTGATTTGTACTTCAGAATTATTTAACTACACTTTTCACATGTTCCTGACACATTTTATATGACAGTCAAAATGCTAGGTTTAGAACCCTAATGCAAAAAAAATATGCGAATTTAGTTCCTTAATCTTGAGCGATAGTTCTCTATTTTTCTCTTACTGTCGAGGTTTTAGTGAGTATGTAATCCCAGTCCCACTTCCTGGACATATATTTTACTACCGCACCAAGGTGGAGCGGAGGTGAAGCGTATCCAATACACCTACCTCAGCTACTTCCGCTGAATAAGAATAACCCCGGTGCGTACCCTTTTGACCAAAACTAAGATGATGATCCCCTAAGTTTTGTTCTCCACTTAGTATAAGCCAACCATGGGCGGGTCGGTGGAATAATGAGTTTTAAGCCGAGTGGATTGCTTAATAATTGCCAAAGGATCGTCCAAAATAGTTAAACACACAGATACAAAAATAATCTTTAATGTACATGAATTTGAAATAAGCAACAGCGTATATAAATATAAATAGGATTAATCTTGCACTGAATAAACAAGTCTACAAAATGTCGTGGGAATTACTTGCCGATTACTCACTGGGATGTTTTCGTCTTAATGACACCAGACAGAACGAAGGGAATATTATTATTTATTTAAACACTGGATTAAGTAAGCAATTCTAATATTCGAGGGTATGGGCTTGGGATGAGAATTCTAGTTCACAAATAAACTGGTGAAGTTAGGGGAGGGGATAATTCAATTAACGATTCCTTTGAGTTCGCAAGTATTTTTAAAGGGGGAGGGGGTGGGGGCGGTGAAGATCTTCTTCTGGTGACGATGATCGCACCTAGTCCGGCCGTTCGAGGATACCGAATGAGAGGGTAATCCTAGACCGGTGATATACTGATCCTTTGCCGGATCACGAAGGTGAGCCAAGCGGTGACTTAATCGGACTTCTTCCTCGAAGTACCTGTCCTATTATTCGGCTCCTGGAGTGGGTAGCCAAAACCGATTACCTAGCTACGTCTATGGTAATCCGCAGAAGAAGGTCCTGTGTAACCTCAGACTCTGGAGAGGGAGGGGGTGAGAAGTTTGGCACCTACAAGTTTCGTGACGGAAACAACCAATTCCCCGAAAAGTTCCTTCCTTGCAGCGGGCGAACAGTTTCCTATGTGGATCGAGTTTCACACAAACCTGACGTAGGTCCAAGGGCTTCTGCCTGATTCCAGGGAGAAGTCTTCCTTTTATTCTAACCACGAGCAAAAATCGAGAGAGTGAATCAAATTCTCGTAAAATCCGTATCGTCGCGCGAAAAAACTTTTTTCATCTTTGAGGTGACGATATGTCATTCACGGCTTTGAGCCATCTCGGATTTTACTGCGGTGCGAAAAAGGGCGACGGAGAATTTGAGGCAGGCGAGAGGTGCGTTTGGGGATACGAGAAGGCGCGCAGCTTTGTGTCGGAGTGTTTCTGCGTGCACCTATGTACGCGGTATTCAGAGTTTAAACTTACTAACTGGTGGGGGTGGACATAACTTTAGGGTTTCACTTCTCATTCCGTCTTTTTTATTATCGCTCACTGGTTCTAGCTAGGATTAACATCCAGTAAGTTTCCCAGCCACTTCGTTACTTATGGTGAAACAGGTAAATATCTTCAACAATACACATCTTTCGCCATTTTATTCTCTCACTTAAGCTACAAATATCTTCTAAACTTTAATTCGTCATCTTAAGGGGACATTTTGGTAACTATATATATATATATATATATATATATATATATATATATATATATATATATATATGTATTCACCTAGATTTCTTATACAAAGCTTGAGTCTTATATTCAGTAAGAAGGACAAAACGAAGAAGGCGGGTCCTATCCTTAATTCCAACGTTTCGGGTTATTACAAAACCCATCTTCAGGAGCTAAAAACAAATTCTAAATGAGTAATCTAAGCCTAAAAACATAAATAACAGCACAAGTTCAAAGTTAAAAAACACAGATCAGAGAAAATCACAAAAACGACGTTAAAAATATAAAATGAACGTTACGTTAATGAACAAACAAAATAGTGAGGTAAAGAACAGCAGAAGAATATTTGTAAAGAGATACTATCAATTAAGGACAAACAAAGTAAACGTAATATTACAAAATTAAACAATTGAAATTGGAAAATAGAGAATTGGATACAAACAAAAGGTAAAACTAAAGTATAGACACTGAAACATTACCTGACATGGTCGGATCACAATGACGAGTGAAAACAGGAAAGAATTCAAAGAATAAATACAGCTTGGTTATGTTATAAACAGAGGAAAGGATGACGTGTCCTCATTTAAATTTGGGTCGTTGTATTTAATACAGAGTGATTCTTTAATGCAGAGAGATGAAATAGATTTAACAAATTTTAAGACAGAAAAATCATTTAAGGACACGTCTCTTTTACACTCAATAGCATGTTTCCTGATGGAAGAAAACTCTTTGTTACTTAATGTTTTACCGGTTCTATGGTTAATTCCCATGTGAGAACAAAAACGCGACTGAAGAGTACGTACTGTGCTTCCTATATAGGTCCCCAACTTACAACTAGGACAAATGAATTTATATACAATGCACGAACTAATCGGCGTGGGAATACTGTCCTTCACTTTAAAGAAATTACCAATATTTTTGTTATTAATGAATATAAGTTTAAAATTAATTTGACAATAAAATTTCCTAAAAATGGAAATTAAACGTTTTTGGATATCATTGCAAGGGCTGATGTCTGGTAACAGGACATACCTGATTTCCTTTGGGACATTACAAGAAGTGGAGGGGTTATAAAGCCTGAAGAGGAACTTCCTAATACAGCTTTCAACTAAAGATAAGGGGTAATCATTTTTTCCAAATTATTCTTTTAAAAAATTGAATTCAAAATGCATACTAAAATAAATTGAAGACAAATTAAAACCTCTGAAGAGGAATGTTTTAATAGCGACAATTTTGTATTTTAAATCACAGAAACTAAAGAAATTTAAACCCTGCCCTGTGAGAGTTGGTTTTCTAAAAACACACATTTGAATGCCGGAAGGGGTACGAGAGACATTACCATCTAGAAATGGCAACATATTATTAATCTCATGTTCTTGAGTAAAAGTAATATTAGGGTGTAAATTGTTTATAAAATCAAAAAATATTTTTGAAGAAGAACCAGAAGAAAAAACCGCAAAGGCATCAATTTGTAGAATAAGGGACGAAATTGAGAAGGGCAATCACGTAAGAGTCTATCTTCAAAATTACACATGAAAATATTTGCAAAAATCGTACCTAGTGGGCTTCCCATCCCAACACCTTCAATTTGATGATAAACCACGCCATTGAAAGTGAAATAGTTGTTCTTGACAGGTAGATGCAATAACCGCGAAAATTGTGAAAAACTGAAACCATTAAATAGGGCATTTCTATCCGGAAAGGCTTTAGTCAAAATAATCTCTATAGTTGCCTGAAGGGAAATATTTGTAAATAAGGACGTGATGTCAAAGCTAGAAAAGAAAAAAGTACTTGACGATTCAAACTTTGCGATTTCCGAAGCAAAATAAAAGCTATTATTAATAGTATATAGATTGGAAGTAAAAGGGGTTAACAGAGGAACTAAAAACTTAGCAATTTTATAGGAAGAAGTGTGTAAGAAGCAAGAATGGGACAAAGAGGCGGAACCTCGGGCGGAATAAGGAAATTGTTGTCACCCGTCCTGATAAGGGTAATGGGGTTGTGATTTTGAATAGGACTGATTACATTTCCAAAATGTCCGGAATTTTGTTAGATAAATCCGAGTTTACTGAAATTATGGAACAACCTTTGACTATCATTCACCGTTTAGAGGACAAGATTAACCGGTTTTTGCTGAAGCTATAGCCTTGGGTGTTCTTAGTGATTCTGTTTACGGTTCTCTGTATGTTTCATCATCTTACTTAAGTCTGTTCTATGGGCTACCTAAGATACATAGGACTGGATACCCTCTTTTTCCCATTCTTGCTGCTTACAAATATTTTGCTGTTCTTTACATACCTCACTATTTTGTTTGTTCATTAACGTAACTTCATTTTATATTTTTAACGTCGTTTTGGGGATTTTCTCTGATTTGTGTTTTTTAACTTTGAACTTGTGCTGTTATTTATGTTTTTAGGCTTAGATTACTCATTTAGAATTTGTTTTTAGCTCCTGAAGATGGGTTTTGTAATAACCCGAACGTTGGAATTAAAGATGGGACCCGCCTTCTTCGTTTTGTCCTTCTTACTGAATATATATATATATATATATATATATATATATATATATATATATATATATATATATATATATATATGGATGTTTTGGGGACAAAATTTACCTCTGCCCAAACCTTCGCCCATGACTGTAACTATGCATTCTACCGCTCTCAGGCCTAAGTATATGTACGTATTCTTGTACCTGCTTTAAAATTTGATCGTAAATTTTAATCATTCCATCTTTTGTAAAACTATTGACCATCATTTTCGTCGTTGAAAAAATCATTTTTAGTCCAACTTGCGCGACTGACTTAGGACAATTCTCTTAGAATTGACTGTAATTCTTCTGTATTCGAAGTTACGATATCGTCAGCAATTCAAATCGGGCTTTCATATCTCTCATTAATCCAGCATTCATTTTGGTCCTATTTCGAAGTTCTGAAAAATCCTCAAACATTGGTGTAAACAGTTGTGAGATATGCGATCCCCCTGCCTTACTCCTGTTTTTACTTGTATATTATTGCTGATCGAGTGCAGCCTAAATGGTGAAGTGCATTCAGAACTAAATCAGTGTTTACTGAGTTGAAGGCATTTTCACAGTCACACGAATACCATATAGAGAGGTACTCATTTTTTCTCTGTAATAATTGTTGCACTGCCTGAAGATGATAAACGCCTGGGCAGGGTGCGTTAGGTAATTTGTCGCCTAAATTCAATATAAAAGAAAATATCCTGGATAGTTCATTTATACAGATATACAGGGTGATCAAAAAGTCACTTGGCACTTTTTTATTTCCGACAACTAATGGTGGTTATTAGAAATAAAATAAAAAGGATCTAAACCTGTATTTATGCTAACGGGGGTCACTTTCAACATTGTTTATAAATTTTATTCATATTCATAATAATCTCCTGCTTTTTAATATTAAAACCTGTTTCTGTTAATAAAATATAAATGTACAGTGAAAATTGGATCGCACTGTATTTGCAAAGATACATATTAAAGACACGAAGGAGAATTACTGTACTCATCATTTCATTCAATGAAATCACTATCGGCCTCAACAACGGCCTTCAGGCTGCTGCGTTGGAACCTGCTACAACAGCCTTATCGACGGACCCCGTTTAACTGGGTGGAAAATGTGGTCATCCTGGACCTAAGGTCCATCTTGGTGACAGACTGAGACTCGTTAGTTCCTCTTTCAACTATCCTCTCCCCCCTACACACATAATAATCCAAGGGGTGGCTTCAGTCTGGGGAGTTAGGAGGCCACATGTTCGGAGTGATGTGGTCAAAGGAATTGTGTAACAGCCAATCCTGGGTCCTCCTGCCTTTGTTTCATGGTACACAGTCCTGCCCCCACACCTACGGCCTTCCAGCGGCTACCTCCTGGATCCAGAGACTCGATGTAACCCTCCCTAATGAGTCTGAGGCCCTCCGGGAAGATGAGCGGGGGCATAACGGGGCCCTCCTAGTTGCCGAGCCGCTGTACCCTCGTAATCACAGCCTGACTCATCCGGATCCTCAGATTGACACCCAAACACACAGAGACCTTCGCATTGGAGCTCCCGTCTTGAATACCGAGCAACACAGATTACCTTTTTAATTTGGGGGAGGATTGAATTCAGCCACACTATTGTTTCCTTCACAAACAATGCATAACTGAGTCTAATATGAAAGGAAGAAGAGAGAACCGACACTAGAAGACACGAATTCAAGGAATTCAGAGTTTTCAAAGGCGACAAATTACCCATCACACCCTGTATTTACTTCCTAAACTTGCCTGTGCCGGCGGCTAATTGCAGTGGAGTGGAAGTCAGTTGGTTGTGACTCTGCTTGACTTACATTTTTTTAATTCTTCACTCTCGCATTTTCTAATTTTTATTTTAAGATGTCCAACGAAATCTCCGGACGAGGGTGAGTTTGAAATTAAAGGGAGTCCGTGATCACTGCCGGAGTTTGAAAAAGGTGAGCAGCCCCTGGTAGGTCAGTGGCCGCTGCAGCGTTGACCTTGCCAAGGTCCTAAACCTGTTACTAGCCTGCCTTGGTTGAGATACTGGTCTTCTATACCACTGAGGTATTCTTGCCTCTAAGCTATTTTACCGCTTTTGCTACTTAAGAAGAATTCGCAATTTTCCAGCCCTAAAAAAATATCTGATTAACATTTTAAAGTTCGTTAAAACATAAATATTTAATAAATAGATTATCTCTAGATAACAAAATTATATATTTAATTTTAATATGTAATGAATTGCTGACCAAATGTGACCATAAATATTATATATATATATATATATATATATATATATATATATATATATATTTATAATTGTAGAAATTGGCTTGGTTCGCTGAAACCTTAATCTCAGAAGGGAAATGAAGACCCACGAGTAGATGGAAAGGCACATTTATTTCCTCTCAGACGTTTCGTTCCAAGCATTGGAACATCTTCAGTGATTCTATTAAAGTAAAGTAAAGCTATTCAATTTAAGAATGTATATAAAAAAAAAACAACAAACAGGGATAATAAAAACACTAAAAACAAAAAAAACAAGCTTAGGGCAAATCAGATAAAGCCAAAGAAGCGAGACTAAATATAAAATTACAAAATTAAAATATTAAAAGAACCGAATACGTGAATTATATACACATTACCTTCAGCAGAGGGTCGTTCCAGGACAAGAATGAAAAGGTGAACGACAAAGGAGCAGGAAAATGACTTGGTAGGTTGTGGGGTTATGGGATACGTAGGGAAAAGGAGGAATCAGACTCGTTGAGTGTTGGTTTAGTTTTTTTAATATAGAGAGACTCTAGTATTTTTAATAAATGGACTGAAGGGGTCCCAGAGAGAATGAAAAAATGGGGTGGCCAGTATTTTTTGCGTGATTTCGTATGCTGGAGAATTTGTTTTGTTTTTTTATGTATGTTCCTAAATTGAGTAGGTTTCCCCCTACGAAGGGTTTAGCAGGATTTGCAGGTGTATCTACACGTACGGTCATAAAGCTCTACTTGCAATGACCAAAATCCAGGTCTACATGAAATTCCCGCCATAATTGTGGCCGAAAGACTATTCTGACGCATCGGGATAGCCGAAATGTTTCGCGGCTTGTGGCCAAAAATTGCTTAGCTTCAAGGCAGGAATTGCTGCAAGACAGCATCGCCTCCCTTTCGGCCCCCATTATTCCAAGAACACTCCCCAGTGAACTGCATAATATGCACATATGGAGAAAATTGGCATGAAAGAAGCCTTTGCTCAGTTATACTCACAAAATTATCCGGGTTACAGTGTGCGAGAAGACAGACAGTGGATCGTGGAGGACTGGAAAGAGTTATGTGGTCAAACGATTCACGTTTGTGCCTGTATGTGAATGATCCTCGACGTCGTCGTGTTCATCGTAGACATCATGATGCCTTCAAGAAGACTGCGTGCATGATGCGATTCAAGCTGGAAGAGACTCTGTGGTGTACTTGGAGTGTTTTAATTTGGTATGCGGTAGACGAACAGATTTTGTCGTTTGTCCTTCTTCTTAACTGCAACGTAATATTCCAATCCTTGTCTTCCAGAATGACAACTCCCGCGCTCACTGGGCTAGAACTGCGACTGATTAACCTGCTGAACATTCCGAAACAATCACACATCTGGATTGACTCGCAAAATCACCGGATCTGAACCACATCCGAAAATCTATGGGACTACCTCGAATGCGATCTGGCCGAACTGCGCAATTCTTTAATGCAAGCGTGGCTGAATAGTTATCTCTCCTACATCCAGAACCTTATCCAGTCTATGCCACGTCGAATCGCCACCGTTATCCAGTCTCGCAGAGGTATTAGACGTTATTAGGCACGCTCCTGTCCCAGGTAACCGGTAACCTTAGTTTATATAGATTTAGATATGCTCACTCTTGTTCGAGGACTCGTTTTCATTTAGCTTGGGTAGTTCAGTATCTTCAAGTCTTTTACCAATTGTTAAATCCTGGCTCTTTTTCTCAAGCCTCACTTAATGTTGGCCTAGATAACCTCGTTTCATTGTTATTTGTGCAGGTTACATAATGTAGAATAGCTTCTGTAATTGTTTTACATTTTACTAATGGGGATTCTATCACTTCATCAATGACACTAGGGAACAAAAAAATTGTTCTTTGTGCCTAGGATTTTAGATCTTATTCTCAGATTTCCATGCATCTGATTCAGAAAATACCATCCGTGCTGTTCAAGCAGCTCTAGCTTTTGATATAGTACTTTATTATCCGTCTACAACGGTATTATGAATTACTCATAAGTCTAAATGCAACTGTAATTAAATTGGAGTTATGATTTTGCTGATGTTGCTGTTTTTGCATGCGTAATGTACATATACTAACGTGAATTATTTTATGTTGCAGGTATTGTTGACATACCTTCATCACGAATGAAATCATCCGGGTGTTTTTGTTTAGTTTGCTGACAGTACACGTGCATGGAGGAAGATAAGAACTATTATTTATTTTGTGAAAATGGCTTATTTTACCTACATCAAAGTACAACTAGGAACCAAGATAAGTTATGTGGTTCTCATGTTGTGTGTAAAAGGTGTACGGAGGAGCGTCTGCAGCATTGGAGGTGCCTCAGATTTGGCATCGAAATAGTATGGAGAGAACAAAGACACTACAGTGATAATTGTTACTTTTGTCTGGTGCATATAAATGGAATCAATGGACGCAACTGAAGTAAATGGACGCATCCTGACATAGAAGACTCAGTCAGATGACCTGTGGCACATTCAAATGAGATTACTGCCACATCATTCACAACCATCTTCCAGAGCTCCATCAAAATGAGGATGAATCAGCTCCTGATAATAGAAGCAAATGTGTGCAAAATAAAGGTGATTTCGAAGGACCGTCATCATTTGCAGAACGTTTTAGTCAACACGAATTGAACGACGTGTTGAGGGACTTAGTCTTTCGAAGAAATAATCGGAATTTTCAACTTTGAGGCTATAAAAAAATGACTCCTACCATAAACCTAAATCACGTTATATCGCGAAAGAGAAAATGATTTACTACCCAGCTTCTCAAAAGAGAACGATTATGTTTTTTTGCAATAATGTGTGAGAAATGCTGGTGGTGTTCAACGCAACGACGACAGATTCAGATCATTTCCAATTAGTCAGTCAGTATGAGTGAAGAGCACGGGGCACTTGTCTTAGTCCTATGTAGGGTATCCCACTTATTCAACCAATGGGTGATCTGTATGGATGTTTCAGATGTGCAATTTTCTCCTAGTAGGCATATCAAGTATCCCTTCTTTATATTACCCTGGAGTCGTGGTGGTTAAGATGACTACTGGGTGAGAAGACAGTGGCCTCTAAGAGAAAATATAGTGGTTGTAGAAAAGAAATATCATCAAAAAACCTTTGGCTGACAGATACAAGATCAAAGGCTTTGAACAGAAATGGAACGGGTTTCTTTACTACATATGTAGAAAATTTCGTCCGCTCAGCATGAAAAAGCTGAAGGCAGGTATTTTCGATGGACTTCCTCCTTCACCGACCTTCTAAAGTCTCCCTACGAAGCCTCGCATTAAATGTATCCTTGTCGATAACAAAAACAATGCACACTATTCAAGGTTATTCTTAAGATCTCTGCCTTCACAATGCCTCCCCCATCACCCCTACTGAATTCTCGGCCTTCATCTCTAAAAATATTGTTCATATTCCTCCTGGGATACCCTGTTTTTGTTCCTCTAATTACTTTTTCTCGTCCCAGTGTCAACTGAGGAATTAGGCTCTCTATGAAAAAGACCTGATTTCTACTCGAATCTTTCCATCCGGTTGTCTACCCTCAGAACCTCCGTGTTTTTACCTGCAGCGAAGCGTCAGGTCTAAGCGTCGCTTAGACCTGATTCGAGACCTTCCACTCTCTGCTAGGGGACGTTTCTCTCGTACACCATACTACCTGCTTCCTGATCTGCTCTGACTGCTCACCCGATCCAGAATCCCCCTCACGGTCCTCTTTTTTACCTAAAAAAATCAAGAGAAAAAAAAAAATTTTTTGTTTCAAATCGTGTACAGGACTAGTTTCGAGACCAAAGAAAATATAAATTACTTACTTTAGATGTTGGTTCTCTATTCACAAAGGTTCCCGTATCTGAAAACTTATCATACTTGGAAGGAAAACTTCCAGGACTCAAATTAACCTGCCTGTGCCCACTGATATCTCCATTAAGTTGCTAAAAAATTGCACTTTTGATAGTATATTCATGTGGTAAAAGAAGTATTATACTGGGTGACAGCCAAAAATGCCCCCTTTTTCTATAATGCTGTAATTTTTTAGCCAATTAAAGCTTGAAGATAGAAATAAGTATCATTTAAAAGAACAATATTTTAAATTTTATTAACTAGCTTGGTACCGTAGGCTTGCGGTGGGTAGCATATCCCAATCTAGGATAGCCTATGTATGCAGATATTAAATATTTGTTTTAGGGTCTCAAAAATGGCACAATTAACTCTTGAACAGGGCAGGTTTGTTATGGAATTATTAATTCGATATGACTCCATAATCAAATCAATTCGTCACTTTCAAGCAAGATATGGTATACAATTAAAAAAAAAATAATAATACAGAAAAATTACGCCAAGTGAAATGCACACAGCACAATTCGTAATCTAAATAAAGAAAATTCCGGTCTTAAGAAAAGTGTGAAGAAGGAAACGAATAATGACAAGGTAAGGACTTTACTTGATTTGGATGAAATTTGCTGATAAGGCACATTTGAATAGAGAAGATGTGCGAACTTTTCTTAAAAAAAATATCTTAATTTAACGCCATACAAAAATCGATGTCATCAAGAAATATCAATGCAGGATAAGCAACGAAGGTTATCATTATGCCTCAGGGTTAAAGAAATGTGCGATGATAAATAATTAGTATTGAAGAACATAATTTTGAGTGATGAATGTTACCTTCACCTGAATGGCATGCCAGATAAACAGAATTTTCGGAAGTGGTCACTAACTAAGCCAAATAATCACTTTCAAAACCTTTCCATCCCCAAAGATAACAGTATGGTGTGGCCTAAGTGGAAATAAGATTTATGGGCCCTATTTCTTTGAGGACCATGAAACAAGACGAGCTCAGTCAATTAACGCTGCCAGTTATCTTAACAGGCTCAAAGGCATTTTCACCAATATCACATATCCTGACAAATGGTTTCAGCAAGATTGCCTTACAGCCATGACATGGTTGAAGGCTCGATTTTCTCAACGACTAATGTTGCATAAGAAAAATTTCCCCGGACGGTCAGGTCACCTGACTTGTCACCTTTAGACTACTTTCTATTTAGGTTTGGAAAAGAAATTCTATGGATTTTTTTTAAATGAAAGACTATTCCGAGCTGCATCATTTAATATCCCAGAACTGAAGAATGAGTTTCGAGAAATCATTGTATCCATCAATGTCAATATTATGCAGAATGCTATAAGAAATTTTTCTATTCGTGTTGATAAGTGTATAGAGTCCGGTGGTGGTCATTTCGAATGTTAAAAAGATAGCTGATAAAATTTCAAATAGTGTTCTTTGAAATGATTCTTATTTCTACCATTAAGCTTTAATGGCTAAGAAATTACATCATTATAAAAAAGGGGACATTTTCGGCTGTCATCCGGTAGAAAAAAAAGGTTTTTCAATGGATAGTCTTTTGGCTTTTTATGGAGTATTTTGAATCCGAATTAAGGTATATATTATGTGATGTTAAACCTCTGAGATACATAGATAATTTGTTTCTGCTATGGTCCGAAGACAAAAGTTTGATAATTTCTTTCAAACAGTAAATTCACTACATACATCAATCCAATTTAGATTAGAATGGGAAAATAATTTCACCCTCTCGTTCCTAGACATCCCGTTCATCGCAACCTTCTCACTAATTCCCTCCAATTTTCTATTTACTTCAAACTTACACTCCAAATGCATATATTTATTTTTACTCTGCTCATAGTAACAAAATAAAAAAAATCGATAATTTCTACTATGTTCCTCATGGGATATAGAATTTGTGCTCTTCAATTCTCGAATAAGAAATTGGTACCACCGAAGGAATTTTTACAACATCTTCTTACCCGACCAATATACCTTTCCCTTTTCCCGCCACACTAAAAAATAACGTAAGAAACCTTTTTCAGCGATATCTAAAGATGTCTACCAAATACCTTGCAAAAATTGCAACCAATCGTACATTGCAAAAACCGGCAGAAAAATAACACATACGAACAAAAATATAAGCTTGGGATCAGTAGCGTACTGGTTAGTGTACTGGATTTTTAAACGAAATGTCTCGTGTTCGACTTCCGACGCGACAAAAAAAATAGTGTTTAATAATTTCGCTGACGACCACTAACTACAAACTTGCATTGGCCTCAAAACATCTCATGATGACAAAAAATTCAGAATGATAATTTTTTTTTTTTATTTAAGGGGCTATCTGGCGACTGCCGACTTAGGTTCAGAATGATAAGAAAGGACTAACTAGTTCGAGGCTTATAGCTAGACTTTAATATCCTTCAAATGACAATCTCGAATGGTAGGGTGGATAAACAAACAAACAAACACATTTCGTCAAAATTTACATAATAACAAGTAAGCTTAGATAATCGTTTATTTGTTAATTTTCTCAAACGCTATTAAAAAAAAAATTAGTTGAGTCAGCCAGAATAGAATTCTTGCAAGAAGTTAGATAACTTCATAATGAATAAAATTGCCACTCACTATAATTATAGTTTATCGGATTATATCACAGATAACACTTTGGCAAGGAAAAATTATTCCGTTTTCTCTTTCAATGTGGTTTAATGGATTCATTTTCATCATTCTCTCGCGCTACTTTGAGATATATATATATATATATATATATATATATATATAAGAGTCGGGGAAAACTCCAACCACCCCTCGGCCTATTCCTCGACAGGTGCTCTTCAGTGTTATTTGCTTTCGTAGAGCGTTCATCTATCGACTAAGGAAAATATAGAAAGGTGATGAGTCTACAAAGCCCGCTTGACCACTTGAGGGAAGGGCGATGGGCGTTTCCCAGCAGGCAGCACATTCCTCATTCTCGTAACACATAAGGCACGATCGCCCATGCAGTACAGATGACTAAGAGGAGCAATCAGGCAGGGGTAAGAGCCAAACCGTAGGGCCTTCAGGGGCTCGGGCAGGGTCAGCGAAGAAGACAGCTAGGAGGGGGCTGCGGTGCTTAAGATCTTATAGGTAAGAGGGATTTTAAAAGTAGATATATATCAAATAGGATGCCAATGCAGATCCCCGAAGCAGGAGAATTTTGTTTTTTTTTTACTTTAATGGGGCCATAGCACCCATCGACTACCTTCAAAGACATAAGCCATCGAACGAAAGAGAAGTGGAACTAGACCAGAGAATCGCCCCGGCGGAGAAAAAACACCACGCGGTGCAAAGTGTTGAAATAGTTGGAGAAGTGAAAGAGTGGGATCCTGAGATCCAGCGAGAATGGAGTTGCAGTACACACGGCGCTGGAGGGAGGGGGGGGGGGCAGGAATGTCAATCTCGAAGCTGTTAGGAAGACTTTCAGAGAGTAGCAACATGAGTGTTGAGAGATATCTAGCTATCAAAGGTGAATCCCTGATTTTTAATTGTATTGAAAGAGATAGCGACAAAGTTAAGATGGGAGCAACACTTCTGTTTTGTCATGGTTGAGTGTCAGAAAGTTGTTCGAGAGTCATTAAGTGTTGATGCTATAAGTGGATAATAGGTTACTAAGAATCACAGAGAATTGGGTTGGGGAGAATTAAAATTAGATGATTTTCGTGTCATCGGTTTAGAAATGAAATTATAGAACACTAAGGGGAGAGAAGATGGATGCGAAACAAGCGTGGACTAAGAACAAATCCTTATGGAACACCAAAAGGCACCTCCAACCCTCGAGATCTATCGTTTCCAATATGAAGAGATTAAACACCAGATGCTAGATAAGAACGGAACGAGGCAAGGGGAGACTAAACACGAGAAGAGGATATGTACGAAGGGAACGGCGTGCAGGGAGACTAAACACGAGAGGATAAGTACGAACGGAACGAGGCGAGGTGGAGTTCAAGAGACACTCAGGAATCCAAGGGCACGCGCGTAGGGAGTAACAAGGAGTAACAAGGAAAGAAAGTACCCTAGAAGACCTTACGGTCCATTCAATGAGCGTACCTTTGGACTAGCAGTCGAGTGGGCACATCTCTGCTCAATTGCTTTACGTCCCTAAACGGCCATTTTTCAAGACCTTGTCTAGTCTTGACTTGAACTGGTCAACAGATTCACTGTTGACTACTTCCACTGGAAGTGCGTTCCAACTACCACAGATACTGTAGGTGAAAGATTTTCCACGGAGATTGCGGTTGTAACGCTTCAGTTCAAGTTTAAAGCCGTGATTTGTTGTTCTGCTCTCAACAAGTGTGAAAATATCCCTGTAGTCAACATTGTCGAACCCTCGAAGTATTTTGAAAACTTCGATGAGCTGACCACGCAGTCTACGCGTTTCAACGAGAACAGATCTAATCCCCTTAATCTATCTTCATAACTTTTATGTCTGATAGAGGGAATCAGTTTGGTTGCCCTGGCTTGCACGCGATGTCCTTTCTAAATGAAGGACTCAAAAATTGTACGGCATACTCCAGGTGCGGTCAGACAAGTCAGTTGTACAAACATAGTACAATCTCTTTGTTCCGATATCCAAACTGGAACTTTATGTAGCCTAACATCCTTTGGGCCTTTTTCTCGGCCTCAATGCACTGTTTTGAGAACTTAAGGTCACTAGTGGTAGATATACCCAAGTCCTTCTCAGTGACGGTGGATTCAATAGCAGTGCCCTTAAGGATATACTGAGATTGGGGGCTTCGGTGGCCGATATGCATCACTTTGCATTTGTTCACGTTAGAAGGCATTTGCCAGGTGTCCAACCACTCCCCAATCTTTCCAAGATCTTCCTGCAGGCGGGCAGTATTTCCATCCTTTGCAACGTTCATACCAAGCTTGGTATCGTCGGCAAATTTAGAAATTTTCGCAATCATGCCACCATCCATTTCGTTGACGTAGATGATGAATAGTAGTGGTCATAGGACAGAACCTTGAGGCACCCCAGTAGTAATGGGCACCCAGCCGGCTACTTTTCCGTCTATGCCCAACGCTCGCACTTTCCGAAGAAAGCGGCGGTGTGGTACCTTATCAAAGGCTTTCTGAAAGTCTAAGTAGACCCCATCTACTGCCTTGTCCCGATAGTGCTCACCGAAGACGAAGTCAAAGAATTCCACAAGGTTCGTCAGGCATGACCGTTGCCTTCGGAAGCCGTGCTGGAAACTCCTCAGTAGTAGCTTGGACTCTAAATGCGACGTCAATTTGTCCACCATGATGCTTTCCATGAGTTTACGACTATCAAAGTCAGACTGATAGGTCGGTAGTTCGACGGTTGGCTAGGGTCTCCTTTCTTGAAGATAGGAGTCACCTCCGCTTCACTCCAGTCTCTAGGAACGCATTCGGTCCGGATTGACGTGTTGAAGATTGCGCTCAGGTGTCGTGACACTTCATCGCGCACTTCTTTCAACACTTTAGGTAGAAACCCATCCGGCCCAGGTGACTTATTCGTTATTAGGTCAGTGATCTTCTTTTCTATTTCTCCTTGGGTGAAGTCCATATCCTCTAGCTTTTCCTCCGACTAGGAACTCATTGGCTGGGGGATGGGACCATACTCTTTAGTAAACACTGAAGAGAAGTAGTCGTTGAGGAGGTTAGCATTTTCGGCATCTGAGTGCTTTAATGTCCCCCTCCTCATTCCTAAAAGGGCCAATCGTTCGACGGATTGGTTTACGGCTGTTTACATATCCAAAAAACTCCTTGCGATTCTCTTTACAAAGTCTTGCCATTCGGAGTTCATCAGACCGCTTAGCCGCCCTTATGCTGGACTTCACTCTCCTGGCTAGCCTCCGCTATTCGTCAAAGTCACCCGAGATCTTCGATTGCCGGTACACATTTTTCTCTTCTCCCTAAGCAGTTGCCCGATTTCTCGATTAAACCACTTTGGTTGAACAGAAGACCGACGGGGGCATTTCAGAGGGATGAAACGCGATTGAAGACTCATGAATGTGGATTTGAAACTGTTTCACGAGTCTTCAACAACATCGCACACTTCTAGCCTCGCGCCAGTCATCCAGTACGAAAACTTGCAAAGTCTGCTCTTCTCAAATTAAGTTTCCTCGATTTACTAGTTGCAGGCCCTGCCTTCGGGACTTTGGCTACAAATCTAATTAGTCGGTGGTCACTGCCCACGAGCTCTTTCGCCAACAGAGAGGTCCTCAACGATGTCATCAACAGAGGTGAAAACCAAGTCGAGGATATTGTCTCCTCTCGTTGGCTCTCTCACTAATTGAGTCAATAACTCGTTGTTCGCGAACTCCAGGAGTAGTGCGTTCTCGCTACAGGGTTCTCTCGTTTCCCAGTCAGCATGGGTATTGAAGTCACCCATGGTGATACACACTCTGTCTTTTACAAGTTCGCCCAACAGCTGGTACAGACTCCTGTCCTGTTCTAAGAGTTGGGCACGGGGTCTGCAAAACACCAGGGTCCTGTATCTGACAGGACCTATCTCTAGGTCAACACCTAGTAGTTCAGGGTCGGATACGATGTTGCATTCCGTCGAGTTGAGAGTATCCTTGACATACAACATTACACCACCACCCTCTCTGTCTGGCCTATCTTTCAGGAAGAGCTGGCAACCGGGAATCGTGAATTCACCTTAAAAATCTCGGTTGAGGTTTTTACCCACGACTCTGTTATGGCTACCATTTCAGGTTCTTCCATCGCTACGGTGCCACGAAGTTAAAGAAACTTGTTCCTGATCGACCTCGCATTAAACAGAAGAACTTTCAGGGAGTCCGCGACTGTAGGACTCCCTACGCTCTTCCGTTTCCCGGCTTGTTTGTTGGCGAGGCACCCCTCTTTGCGACCTCTGAGAAGGTCGTTCCAGGAGTGACACGGGCGTACTGGCGTACGTCTGCCCTCACCCTGGGGTGGATACTCCTTTGAGTCCTCTCTACGACATCCTGGATGATGTTCGACAGAAAGGCCTTTCCTTTAAAGGAAATATGTACCCCATCCCTTTGGTAGAGATCATTTCTACCATAAAAGGTGCGGTACGGGTCCACAAAAAAAAGACCCCCTCTGCCGTACACAAATCTGCCAGGCGCCGGTTTAAAGAGATGTTCATCGAGTGAGCGGTCCGTGTTGGACCTCTCCTCGGGAGCCTCCCGACTACAACACGCTTCCGGGGTTTCAGCCCACAGTCGTTCACGGCGCCCATGATCGTGTGGAGGATTTTATCCTTAGGGCCTACCCTACCTCCTCTCAGGTAGAGGTCGTTTCCACGGACCATCAGAGCAACGACTGAGCTCTCAGAAATCTGTGATTTCTCAGCCTCTACTCTGATGTGGTGGTTACCACATCCTAGCAGGCAGCTTACCTTCACACTAGTGCGAAGGCGGGCCGCTAGCAGGGGCTGCAGACCCCGTGTGTGAGAATCACCAATAAGGGTGACACTTGCACATTTGTCTGCAGACGACTTAATCTTCCCTTTCGGAAGCGACTTGCCGCTTTCCTCTTTTATCTCTACATTTTTCTTCTTCTTTTTCTTGTCTTCCTTTGTTTTCTCTTCTTCTGTTTCTCGTTTCTCTTCTTCTGCTTCTAATTTCTCGTCTTCTGTACAAGCTGTTCGGAGGTACGAACAGCTTGTAGATAAATGTGAAGAACATTAATCTTAAAAATGACCGGATACAATAAAAGGATAAGAGGATTAGGGCAATATTTTATCTCCTTTCTTTTCTCCACTCAAGGATAACCTACAAGAATGAGTGTACTTGAACAGCCCCGAGGAGTTACAAATATAAAATAAGAGACCTGTCATGCAGTAGCTTGAAGAAATGAATATTGCATCATTTATTATTATCATCATAGTTTGATTTATGTCACCTCATAGGCATTAGGAGCACGCATTTTTATATTTCCATATACACACATACGTGGCGTCATACTCATGTAGCTTTTCTCTCGACTGCCAGAGCGTGCTGTTTCGTCCCTCCTTTACCCTCTACCCCAGTTTCCCCTCCCCATAAATCATCGGTTTGTCCTCTGCGATGAGGATTCGAACCAAGCCCAGCCCTGAGAGCTCGAGATATCCGACCCGAGTGTGGCGAACGTGATCCCAGAGCCCGATCGAGGATGATGAGCTCCACCGATCTCGCCACCGAAGACTTCATTCATTCCGCAGACGGACCGCGAGAGAACCGTCATGGCGGGCGCGTTCATATGTACGTGGCTAGCGCATTCATATATACGTGGGGGTGTCTAAACTCTAAAGGTCAGAATGAATGGAATGTAACTTGCTCCCCACCCCACCCCGAACAAGCATAGAAGTTATGTTTCTCAAATTTAGGTCTAATAGCAGCTACGGTGGCTATATTTCTCCATCGCAAACATGCCAGCCACGTAGATAGAATACACACACACACACACATATGGTTTTAATTGGCTCCAATTATGCGCGGTAAGGAGTAACTTCTCGTAACTTACTGCCTGACACGCAAACAAAGATTCAAGTTCACGCCCCCCCTCCCTCTTCCCCTTCCACCAAGAGTCCATTTATCCAAGTTGTTACTCAAGCATCACCTACACGCGCACACACGTACACGCGAATAGCATAGTGCAGTAACCCTGATAAAATGAGTCAGATTGCGGTTGATCAAAGCGACCGGTTAACACGGACAAAACAGCTCTCACCAGCCCTTTCTACCCTTCGTAATTATCCCCTCCTTTATCCATTATTAATGGACTCTATGTTCGTATAACTGAGTCCCTGTACTCTCACCTACGGACCTGCTCATGAGCCTATTTTTTTACGAAGAACTCCTGCTCGCGAGCCAATTTGTTAGGGGATCCCCTTCTCGCGAGCCTACTTAGGAGGTGGATCTCGTGTTCATGAGGTTGCTCCCGATGGTATTTTAAGGGGATCTCCTGCTCATGAGCCTACTTGTGATGGGATTTCCTACTCATGAGGCTACCCTCACGCCGACTACATGGCTGGAATCAAGCAGTCCTCTGGACCGCTTGGCAAAGAAGATGGGAGACGTCTGAGTGGAACTTAGGTTGCGTATAATTGCGCCGCGGCTGTTCCCATAGACCAGTGTTTCCCAAACTTTTCTGTCGTGACCCTGAACACAAATTGATTTTGGCCTGGTGATCCTCAGGGATGAAATATTATTTCAGTATTATTCTATTTTTATCCAATGGGATAAAGTTTACTGAATTTTACCTTAAGTTACAATTAATAAATTTAATATACTATTGCTTGAAAATAAATGGAGGCAAACCTTCATACTCAAGCATAGATAAACAAACTTTAGACTGCCAACCATAATACTGTTCATGAATGAGCCCTTCTAACTATTCAACTACTATTGACCTCTGATAAATATAATAATTTCTTCAGTGGTTCTACATTTAGATTTATCCAATATATTTGACGGACATTCACTGTTATTTAATAAACAATATATTTTATATTTCTATGTTCATTGAAGCATATTAAAGGCACATTTTCAAAATAAGTAATTTATTAAGCCAAAAAGCAAGGAAAGAAAATAAACTTTGGGCTGGCAACTTCTTTTGGCTCTTCGAATAGACTTCATTGATCCAGACGGTTCCTTGTTTTAATCTTGATCGTCACAAGAGCTTTTTCAGCATCACGAATCAGAATAGGCTTATCCTTCAGTTAAACCCAGAATATTCAAAGTATGAGAGACTTTCAAAACGTTGCTTCTGCACCTAATTTTCCTGGAAATCTAAAGGTTCTTCTTGAAATCCTGGGATATCTCCTCCAACATCATTGCCATTCACACCGAACACATCCCTCACCCAGCTGTTTTGACATACATCAACATTTTCTGGCAAATATTTGTCCAATTCCTCCTGAAGTTTCTGCAAATGATCTTGGAAGAACAATTTAATGTGAGCAAGCTCTATTTCTGATTAATCTTCCAGCACTGCACTTAGCTCTGGAAACGCAATTGTTTTTCAGGTGGCTAATTTTTCTCTTTAAAATGCAAGTTTCTTCTTAAGTAATGTAATTTTTTCACTGATGACTACCATAGTTTGATTTCATCCTTGCATGTCCGATTTCAATTCATTCAAGTGCCGGAAGATGTTGCCTAATATGTTAGCTTTGCCACCCAGGTAGCATCTTTGAAACAGTCGGCCAGCTTAAACTTCTTCTCTGGGAGAAAAACGTATATTCCAGTTTTAAGTTCAATAATCCTTCCAAGGATGCGCCCTTAATACATTTTACGGAAAATGCACGACTTTAAAGCTCTGACCTTTCTAAACTTCACAATTTGGATAACATCATTCAACACAACATGGAGTTCTAGCTGGGTCGTTGAGAGTCCAAGTTTTCACGATGTAAGAAACAGTGAATTAATATGGCATCGGGATTTTCTCCTTTAACCCGAGTGACAAAACCTACTCGACTTCCCATCATCGATGGCGATCCATCAGTACACAAAGCCATACAGTTCAACCAGGCTATGTTATGTTTCTTGAAAAAACTCTCCATCATAACAAATATATCTTCGCCTGTGGTGATTGTTGACAGGGCATTAAAGAACAGATTCTTTCTGAATTCTGTCATCTCCTTTGTATCTCACAAAACTATGATTTGAGGTTTGCCAGCAATAACCACAGATTCATTTGTTTGCAATGAAAATGTACCTTATCTTTAGGAAGTTTCCTTTATAAGTGAATATTCCCAAGTTTATGCTGTTTCCTCTATATTATACTATTAAATATTCTACTCCTGAATTAGCTTGACAACCACAGTAAATAAAAAAGTAACGTGCAAACAAAACCTACGTGATACGCACGTCTGTCCACCGACTTAGCTATCTCGGAACTCAAGTACAAATATTAGACCTGGTCATACTCTTATATGTTTGGTTCTACCTTTATTTATCGTACTTTATTATTCACATCTATTTTCCTGTCCCAGTTTGAATGACGATTTATATTCCACAAATGATGATACTAATTATGTTTGAGCTACTTTTACCTTTAATATTTCTATCTCTCTTTTATTTATTTTTATTTTTTGTAACCATCCCGCGACCATGGGTTTAGGAACCACTGCCATAGACCTACCCTACAATGTCGCGGCTTCAAATCGCTTTCTTTCGTCTTAGAATTGGGCACACCCGAGGGACGAACCACAATTTGATGGAGCGCCTCCTTGCACTTTATTGCAACGGTTGCCTTGTCCTGTAGAATGTTCAGCTTATTCTTGTTGAATGTCACACTCTGGCTGATCTTCGCGCACGTTACCTGTCCCGATACCGGGACGAGCGGGATCGCTAACGCATGTCCCCTGTACTCAGGACGGATTCGTGCACACAGACTTGTGGACTATCACACTTTTTGGAGGAGACTGGCCTCTTCTATTTTATTTTACCATGGGACATATGGTTATTCATCCTGGTGATTTCAAATTTGCCATTGGATTTGGCGCTGGGTGGCGCCATCAAGTGGCAGAAGCCTCATTTAGCCATTCAAAGGCACTTGTAAGTGATTTGAACCATGGAAAACCATCAATGTAATAACCATTTATCATCTTATCACAAAACGCCGCAGGTCATTGAAGGGATTTTCCCTCTGGTTTAATCCAGCGACTTTTGCCCAAGCAGGCAGTCGCCAATGGGCTCTTAAGAAAAAAATTATCAGCTTACTTTTAAGTTTTCCTGTTTTTTCTGTTCATGTTTCTACTCTTAAAAGGCATCTCTCGTTCATGAGCCTACTTTTAAGAAAACCTGTTCGTGAACCTACCTTTAAGGGATCTCCTGCTCGCGAGCTGACATTTAATAGGATCTCAAAACTTGGAATAAACAGTAGTATTTATCATTCCTGGACTTCTTGACTTTGCTTTTCCTAGAGATCTTATCTCTCAGGAAGTGAACGTATGCTTTGGCTAATTGGCGTTGTTCTTCCATTTAAATCCCCCTTAAGAGTTCTTTAAACGCCGTCTCTTGCTGGTAAATCTAAGAGATATCTTTTTTCCGCACGGAACTTTTACTCCCGGCAGAATGAGCCTACTTTGGGAGGAATTGCGCCCCCTTTTAATTCTCGGTTAACGTACCCACTTCAAGAGATGCTTTCGATTGGTCTTCACTTTAAGGAATGCCCTTAGTTTCCTTATGAGGGGTTATCACCGGGAGAGTTCCCCCCCCCTCCTACCAATATAAACACCAGATTTTACGGAAATTTAAAATTGGACAAATTTTGTTTTTACGAAATCAGGCAATGGCTTCGCCACTCTCCCCTACGGGGGGGGGGAGCTTGCGCTTCGCTACTAGGATTAAAATTTAGAGTAAAGGAGATATATAAAAATAAATTTTCTGAACTTCACCCTTTAATATTCTTTGGGTTTTAAAAAATTCGCAAAATTTCGATACTTATATTTATTTCTGAACTTCACCATTTTGTTTTTGATATTATAAAATAATTATTAGAAATAACTTTGATAAAAAAACATAATCATAACCAAACTAAGATGAAATTATTATTCAAATACTCAAAAAAATCCCATTGTTTAATTATAGAGTTAGTGATGATAATGATGATGATTCGAAAATTTGCGAAATAACATAATTTTCTTGCCCATCGCAGCAAAATGAAAGAATATGAACGAATTCGAAAAACTTTTTTCTTTCATTTTAAAGGGGTCACAATATTTCTTTGACAGAAAAGGATTTGCGGACAGAAGTAGTATAACCAACGGAGGCATTGGACGAATTGGAGAAAGCAGAAAGGGAGAGTCAGGAAGATGTGGGGAATAAGAAGGAAGAAGAATGGTCAAAAGCAGAATAAAGAGTTAAGTTGCCAAACTTCTTTGGCTCTAAATAATGGAGGGGGGCAGGATTATCAACATCCATGAGAACAGGTTTGTACAAAGAGTGCTCCAGGCTCTCAGAGATAAGGATCACCGTTTATACGTACACAGACACTCAAAGCTAATGACTACTGTTTACAGGTACACAGATATTTAAGCGTCTCAGGCAGTGGTTTTCAACCGGGGTGGACGGGCACATATGGGTGGTGCCACGAGAGCCAACTAAGTCTGCCGCGGAGCACACAGTAGAATGTGCTACATCAAACTTCGCATCTCGCTGAAGTGGAAACGAGACTGATTAATATAAATAGCCTCGAGGAACAAGCTTGTATTAAACGCCTTGTTGGAATGTGGTTTGGTTGGGGGGGGGGGGGGAGTTCTATATCATTATAAAAAAATTCCACGCTAAATTATCCACACAAAGTTTTTTAATCAATATAATTTAGTGCGTCATTATTGGGAGAGAGAGAGAGAGAGAGAGAGAGAGAGAGAGAGAGAGAGAGTAACAAGGAGTAAACAGGAAAAGAGGTACCCTAGTAGACCTTACGATCCATTCAAAGAGGGTACCTTTGAGTGAACACTTGAGCAGGCGCAGTCCTCTAAAGGGTCAGATTAACGCTCTAGAAGAGCACTCGCGCGAAGCTTCAAGTCTCCAAGCGGCAATTTTTCAAGACTTTGTCTAGTCTTGACTTGAACTGTTCAACAGAGTTGCTGTTAACAACTTCCACTGGAAGTGCGTTCCAAGTGCCGCAGATGCTATATGTGAAAGATTTCCCACACAGATC
This sequence comes from Ceratothoa steindachneri, assembly GCA_963969495.1. NCBI lineage: Eukaryota > Metazoa > Arthropoda > Malacostraca > Isopoda > Cymothoidae > Ceratothoa > Ceratothoa steindachneri. The sequence continues at coordinate 166,343,902 of OZ018325.1, read as the reverse complement.
ACGCTGGTAACGCTTCAGTTAAAGTTTGTAGCCGTAATTTCTTGTTCTGCTCTCAACAAATGCGAAAATATCCCTTGAGTCTACAATGTCGAAGCCTCGAAGTATTTTGAATACTTCGGTCAGCTGACCACGCAGTCGCTGGGTCTCTAGCGAGAAAAAGTCTAATTCTCGTAATCTATCTTCGTAACTCTTGTGTCTGATAGAGAGAATCAGTTTGGTTGCTCTGACTTGCACACGTTCTAATCTTGCGATATCCTTTCGAAGCCAAGGACTCCAAAATTGTATGGCATACTCCAGGTGCGGTCGGACAAGGGAGTTATACACACACAGTATTATCTCCTTCTTCCGATATCCAAACTGTCGCTTTATATAGCCTAACATCCTTTGGGCTTTCTTCCCCGCCTCAAACACTGCCTCGAGAACTTGAGATCACTAGTGATAGATACACCCAAGTCCTCCTCAGTGTCAGTGGATTCAAGAGCAGTGCCCTTACGGATATACTGAAATTGGGGGTTTCGGTGGCCGATATGCATCACTTTGCATTTGTTCACGTTAAAAGGCATTTGCTACGTGTACGACCACTTCCCAATCTTCCGAAGATAATCTTGAAGGTGGGTAGTATTTCCTTCCTTTGCGACGTTCATACGAAGCTTGGTATCATCGGCAAATTTAGAAATCTTCGCAATCATGTCACCATCCATGTCGTTGATGTAGATGATGAATAGTAGTGGTTCCAGGACAGAACCTTGAGGAACACCGCTAGTAACGGGCACCCACTTAAAAGCCTGTCCATTTAACACCACCCGCTGCCGTCTGCCACCTAGCCAGTTCTCTATCCAACTTACTACATCTCTGTCTATGCCCAGCGCACGCACTTTACAGAGGAGGCGGCGGTGTGGTACCTTATCGAAGGCTTTCTGAAAGTCTAAGTAGATAACATCCACCCCCTTATCCCGGTCGTGCTCACTGAAAACGAAGTGGAAGAATTCCACAAGATTCGTTAGGCATGACCTTTGCCATCGGAAGCCGTACTGGGAACTCCTCAGTAGTAGCTTGGACTCTAAATGCGACGTCAATTGTCCACCATGATGCTTTCCATGAGTTTACCGACTATCAAAGTCAGACTGATAGGTCGGTAGTTCGACGGTTGGCTAGGGTCTCCTTTCTTGAAGATAGGAGTCACTTCCGTTTCACACCAGTCTCTAGGAAAGCATCCGGTCTGGATTGACATGTTAAAGATTGTGCTCAGATGTCGTGACACTTCATCGCGCACTTCTTTCAACACTTTAGGTAGAAACCCGTCTGGGCCAGGGAGCTTATTCGTCTTTAGATCAGTAATCTTTTTTCCTATTTATCCTTGGGTGAAGTCTATTTCCTCCAGTTTTCCCCCCAAGTAAGAATCCGTGGGCTGAGGGATGGGACCACACTCTTTAGTAAACACTGAAGAGAAGTAGTCGTTGAGGAGGTTAGCATTTTCTGCATCTGAGTGATTTAATGCCCCTCATTATTCACTAAAGGGCAAATCGCGCGATGGATTGGTTTACGGCTGTTTACATAACTAAAGAACTCCTTGGGATTCTCCTTGCAAAGTCTCGCCATTCGGAGCTCTTCGGCACGCTTTGCCGCCCTTATGCTGGACTTCACTCTCCTAGCTAGCCTACGGTAGTCCTCAAAGTCTCCAGAATTTTTTTACTGCCGGTACGCCGTTCTCTTCTCCCTCAGCACTTGACCAATTTCTCGATTAAACCACTTTGGTTGAACAGAAGACCGACGAAAGCTTTTCAAAAGGGATACATCGTGATTGAAGACGTATGAATGTAGTTTTGAATCTATTCCACGAATCTTCAACATCCTCGCACACTTCTAGCCTCGTATCAGTCAATTCAGCACGATGACCTGCAAAGTCTGCTCTTCTCAAATCAAGTTTCCTAGATTTGCTAGTCGCAGACTCTACCTTAGGGACCTTGACTATAAATCTGACTACACCGTGATCACTGCCACCGAGCTCTTCACCTACAGAGAGATCCTCAACGATGTCATCTTCGAGGTGAAAACCAAGTCAAGGGTATTATTGCCTCTCCTCGGATCTCTCACTCATTGAGTTAGGAACTAGTTGCTCGCGAACTACAGGAGTAGGGCGTTCTCGCCACAGGGTTCTCTGGTTTCCTAGTCAACTTGGGTATTGAAGTCACCCATGGCGATACACACACTGTCTTGAACAAGTTCACCCAGTAGCCGATACAGATTCCTTTCCTTTTCAACGAGTTGGGAAGGAGGTCTGTAAAGCAGCAGGGTCCTGTATCTGGCACGACCTATATTTAGGTCAACTCCTAATAGCCCGTGGCCGGATACAATGTTGCAGTTCGTCAATTTGAGTGCATCCTTTACATACAACAACATCATACCGCCACCCTCTCTGACTGGTCTATCTTTTTGAAAGTGTTGATAACATGAAATCGTGAATTTACCTTCAAAATCTCGGTATGAGGTTTATACCCACGACCCTGTTATGGCCACCATTTCAGGTTCTTCCGTCGCTACGAGGCCACGAAGTTCAAGAAACTTGTTTCTGATTGACCTCGCATTAAACAAGAACTTTGAGGGAGTCCCCGAATGTAGGACTCCCAATGCTCTTCTGTTTCCCGTCTAACTTGTATCTCTATTCTCTTTTGGTAGTGTGGTGGCACCCTTTCTAGCGACCTCCGTGAAGGTCGTTCCAGGGGTGACTTTGGCGTACTGGCGCACGTCCACCCTTAACCTGGACTCGACTGTCCTTTGAGTCAGCTCCACGACATCTTGTATCAGGTTTGAGAGTACAGCCTTTCCTTAAAGGAAAGGTGCACCCGATCCCTTTAGTAGAGATCGTTCCTACTATAAAATATGCGGTGGGGGTCAACAAAAGACACCCCCTTCGCCGTACATAAATCTACTAGTCGTCTGTTCAATGAGACGTTCCTCGAGTGAGCGATCTGGTTTTAACCTCTTCTCCGGAGCATCCCGACCACGAAACGTCTGCGAGTTTTCAACCCACAGTCATCCACAGCCCCCATGACCGTCAGGAGTATCTCGAATGTAGGGCCTACCGTACCTCCTCTGAGGTAGAGGTCGTTGTCATTTACCATCAGGGCAATGACTAAACTTTCAGAAATCTGAGATTTCTCAGTCTCTACTCTTATCTGGTAGTTCCAAAAACCTGGGAGGCAGCTTACCCTGACACTGGTGCAAAGGCAGGCCGCTAGCATGGGTTGCAGATCCCTTGATTGAGAATCACCGATAAGGATGAACCTCGCATATTTGGCTAAAGAGAACAGAGTCTTCTCTTTCGGAGCGACTTCTCTGTTTCCTCTTTCTTATCCATAATTCTCTTCTCTTTCTTCTTCTTCTTCTTTCTTTTTCCTATCTTCCTCTAGTTTCACTTCTGTTTCTGCTTTCTCTTTTTTTGTTTCTACTTTCTCTTCTGACTCTACTTTGACTCCAGCTCTGGAACGTTGGAAGGCTGGCGTGGCACTGCCGATGCAGTGCTCGCTTCTTGGGCGAGGGTCTGGTCGGCGGATCCACCCACGTCGGTGGGAGATACATAGTCAGCCGACTGGTCTCTAGTCTTGAGGACAACTCGGCGATCCTGTCCTCGAGACGGCGAAGTTGACGCGCGTGTTCAGATCTAGGTTCTGCAGCTTACTCTCCAGTGCTTTAGATTTTTCCTCAGATGATCTATATAGATCTTTGAGCTCTTGAACTTCACCTTTATGGACACAGTCAGTGCAGATACTTGCCGGTTGGCATTTCGAGTAACACCCCTTCGGGAAGTCCGCACACCACTTGTCCCTTTTGCACACCAAATATGTGTATTTAAGAGCAGCCAGTCCTTTCTTTCCAGTCATGCTGAACACTTTATATCTCTGAATACTTTGTACCACTCAATAAAGAAGAAGGGTGGTTGGTGAGTTTGCCCCGCGTGACTCGTTCCCGCCTATGCATCGGAGACGTTTCGGATTTTTCAGAAGGCACTCTCCTTTTACTGTTGTTCGTCCGACCGAGTGGTTCAAGCCCGGCATGCCGTGGCTCCCAACTAATCATCATTGGCAGCCTCCGAAGCCGCGGGAAGGGGGTATCGATTTCGCACCAGATGAACAGCAGAACATGCCCCGTACTAAACTCTTACTAGTTCCCTTCAAGGTGGCCAGGATCTCGGCGTAGCTTCAGTGGATATCCCGCCACAACAATAGACTCGACATAAGGCTTTGTGTTGGCCTGGCAACCAACCTGGGAACACGGCTCGTCACCTCGAACAGTTGCTACCAGAGGCACCCCTCAACAGTCACTGGGAATGGTCAGTAATTACGCGCTAGGGAAGGGGTTAACGGGGTACTTACCCTCATCCCATTCATCGCGCCCCAGCGCCTAGGATTCCTCTAGGCCTAGTCTCTCTCAGCGAGTGAGCGCCGATTGGCACTATTTTTTAGAGGTTTCAAAGACTCTTCTGACGCATGAGGTAGCTTTCAGGTCCTTAAATTTAGATAGATAAAAGATAAAGCTGAAAAGATAGTAGTAGAGTTTTTTTTGTTGTTTTTTAATCAGTCGAAGGGATAGAGAAAACAGGAAAAAAATACAGGATAGAAGAGTAGAAGATGGGCGCACTTTCTCTGGAACCGCATTCCCGACCAATTCGACAAGGGTAATCCTACCAGGGGTACCATAAAGGTACCCCCGACGACATACGAGGGGCGGTCAATAAGTTTTGCGAATCAGTAGGGCAAAACAGAGGAAGGAGGATGGCTGTTTGTGGGGGTGTTAGGACAAGTTATGACAAGTCAGGACCTGCAGCCGCACGCTCCTGCCTCTTCTATTTAAGAAGCAGTAGCTGATCGCAGATCGTCAGTCACAAATTTTTCAACAATGGAGAAGGTTGAGCACCGCGCAGTGATCAAATCTTTGACCAAGGAAGGCAAGAATGCAAAAGAGATCCATGAACGCATGGTTGCAGTATACACCGACACCGCCCCTTCCTATGCAACCATTGCTCACTGAAATAGGAGGTTCCGCCATGGTCGTGAGTCCCTTGAAGATGACCCCCATCCAGGACGCCCGTCAGACGTGACCAACGAGGACAATGTGGCCCGTGTGGAGAGAATGATTCTCGAAAATCAACGGGTAAAGGTCGAAGAAATCGAGCGAGAACTTGGAATCTCACATGGAAGTGTTATGAACATCATCCACAACAATTTGGCCATGACCAAGGTCTCTGCCCCTTGGGTTCCTAGAAACCTCACGCCCCATGATCGACTTCAACGTCGCCAAAGTCCACAAGGCCAGAGTTGCACAAGCTGCCCTGCGCGAGTGCAGATTCGAGGAGCTCAACCATCCCCCCCTACAGTCCAGATCTAGGCCCCTAGCGGCTACTTTTTATTCTACCAACTCAAGGCTGCACTGCGTGGACGCCGGTTTGGGGACAGTGAAGATGTCCAGCTCGCCGTCCAGGAGTGGATTGAACAGCAGTCGGGAGATTTTTGGTCGTCGGGAATTCGAAGCCTCAGGGACAAGTGGCGCAAGTGCATTGAAGTCGAGGGTAGTTATATTGAAAAATAATAAAACACTTTTCCTAATATCTCGTTTCTTTATATCCGAATTGCAAAACTTATTGACCGCCCCTCGTAGCTCGAAAAATCTATGGTACACGCAAGCTCTCTCCACACGACAAGGGGGCGTCGAGAGAGAGAGAGAGAGAGAGAGAGAGAGAGAGAGAGAGAGAGAGTGAGGGAGAAAGAGAGAGAGAGAAAGAGAGAGCGCTACAAGGAGCTACAAGGATAAGAAGTACCCTAGAAGACCTTGTGGTCCATTCAGAGAGGGTACCTTTGGACTAGCAGTCGAGCAGGCACAGTTCTGCTCAACAGCTTACGTGCCCAAACGGCCACTTTTAAAGACTTTGTCATTCTTGACTTGAACTGATCAACAGAATTGCTGTTGACAACTTCCACTGGAAGTGTGTTGTAGCTACCACAGATGCTGTATGAGTATGTGAAATATTTCTCACACAGATCGCGGTAGTAACGCTTCAGTTCAGTTTGTAGCTGTGGTTTCTAGTTCTTACTAAGTTGGAAAACATCAGTGTAGTCTACCTTGTCGAAGCCTCCAAGTATTTTAAACACTTCGATAAGCTGACCACGCAGTCTCCGGATCTCCAACGAGAAAAACTCTAATTTCCTTAATCTATCGTCGTAACTTTTGTGTCTGATAGAGGGAATCAGTTTGGTTGCCCTAGCTTGCACACGTTCCAATCTCGCGATGTCCTTTCTAAATGAAGGACTCCAAAATTCTACGGCATACTCCAGGTGCGGTTGGACGAGGGAGTTGTACAAACACAGTACAATCTCCTTGTTCCGATATGCAAACTGTCGCTTTCTATAGTCTAACATCCTTTGGGCCTTTTTCTTTGCCTCTATTCACTGTTTCGAGAACCTGAGGTCACTAGTGATTGTTACACCCGAGAGAGAGAGAGAGAGAGAGAGAGAGAGAGAGAGAGAGAGAGAGAGAGAGAGAGAGAGAGAGAGAGAGATTTAAATTTAAATCTCTAAACGGATTTCGACGAGATAGAATTCGAGATAATTTATTCTTCCTTTCAAAAGCTTTCAATAAATTCAACTAGATTATTACTATTATTATTACTGTAGTAGTAGCAGTGGAAGAAAGGAAGAGCGGAAGCGGAAGAAGGAGACATCCCTTATCTGAAGGACAGAGGGAGTGCCGGGAAAGTTGTGGCGTATCATGGTAGTGCCTAATATTCCATGTTGGTATTTTTCTTACACTACTCGAGGTATATATATTATACATTTTATCACTTCCCCAAACTACACCAGTTTTCATAATCTCTTTCCCGTTCATGACAATTTTTATAGCCGAAGTCACATATGTGGCTTTAACCACGCAAACACCTCATGCTTTCAAATATTACTTATGTTTGTGTAACCCCACCCCTTCTCTCCTATTGCTCTCCCACTTCCCCCCCAAAAAAAAACTCAAAAACCTGTAATCAAAAAAATCCCTCGTGCACATTTTCTTCACTCCAGTACGTATTTCCGCGCCTGACGACTACGTCCCGCCTCATCACGTCCGTGCCAACCTGAACACACCCACGCTCCATCAGACACGGCTTCACCGCAGATGATGGAGGTCGAAAATAGTCTGCAAATCCAACCTCTTTTTCAAGTCTGTCGGAGGAACTTGGGTCCACTTTAACGACCAATTAAACCTCATGAACCGAGATTGGACTTTGGTTAATAGGCACCATATTCACCTGGGAGAGTCTACCACACCCACCAGCCACTTTGCATGCAATCCATGCCAATGCGTCCTCTACTCCCCCACCCCTAAAATAGCTTCCACCCAATTATCATGACCGAATCGAGATTAGCGACGCATTCAACTGTTGTAGTTATGACCGACGTGAAGTGGCTGGAGCAACTTTTGGCTCCTGCTCTGCGCTCTAATACACATAGGTGGGGAAATTGGGGAATCCCATATTTTATACTCGCTCATACACACACGCTTTTGGCTCTGAGACAGGACGCACTCACATGTATACATACGATGGGGGTGTTCAAAAGGTGGCTGGAAAAACGGAATCAAATTAAAACAAAAAGAAGTATAAAATGTATTTTCAACCTAAGCATCTCCATTGAGGTCGAACCAAACACGAGCGATGCTACATCGATTTAAACCATTTATATTAAACAGAAATAAAACAAGTTAAGGTTTAGAAACCCCCAAAACGGCAGAGGCGGCTAGGTCATCGGACAGTTTGAAGACCACTCGTAGATAATAATAATAATATTAATAATAAGTGTTAGTACTTTGTTTTGTCACTAACCAATGATCAAGGAACCACTCGTAACGAATAAGGGGAAGTGGGGGCATTCTACGTCAGGAGAGTATGGATGTAGAAGCGCCTTCGGTAATATGGTGTCTGGGGGAAGAGAGGAGGGAGGCGGAGACAGCAGTGTAATGATTGGATCTGTGTGTGATGACGTAAGTGGATGGAGCTGCTTGTGCCTACTCAGCGCGCCTTCAATAAGCGAGTAGCTCCCTACGAACGCTGCTATCCAGAGCTCTATTTATGTTTTTTCAATAGATATCAAATACAGGTGGACAATTGCACAAATCACTATAAATACTAATAAATAATTGATGGAATTAATGTAAAAAATGGTGATAAAAATCCCAGCTAATTAATAATTATAATTATTAATTAGCTGGGATAATTAGCTGATAATTATTATTCACATTTCTCTGACAGCAAGTAACTACCAGTAACTAGCTACGATACAAGGAACTAGTTGTGCTACCAGTAACTAGCTTCGCTATCAGTAACTAGATTCGTTATCAATAACCTACTAGGCTACCAGTAACTAGCTTTTCTATCAGTAACTAGCTACGCTACAAGGAACTAGTTGTGCTACCAGTAACTAGCTTCGCTATCAGTAACTAGCTTCGTTATCAATAACCTTCTACGCTACCAGTAACTAGCTTTTCTACCAGCAACTAGCTACGCTACAAGGAACTAGTTGTGCTACCAGTAACTAGCTTCGCTATCAGTAACTAGCTTCGTTATCAATAACCTACTACGCTACCAGTAACTAGCTTTTCTACCAGCAACTAGCTACGCTACAAGGAACTATTTGTGCTACCAGTAACTAGCTTCGCTATCAGTAACTAGCTTCGTTATCAATAACCTTCTACGCTACCAGTAACTAGCTTTTCTACCAGCAACTAGCTACGATACAAGGAACTAGTTGTGCTACCAGTAACTAGCTTCGCTATCAGTAACTAGCTTCGTTATCAATAACCTACTACGCTACCAGTAACTAGCTTTTCTACCAGCAACTAGCTACGCTACAAGTAACTGTAACGTTGGAAACAAGTTCTCGCAGAACTTTTAGACAGTGATTTACTACGAAACACTGCGGCTAAAAAATGAACAATGTAATCACCGTAATTTTCGAGCACCTGCTCCGAACGACTGGATAGATCAAGGATACCTTTGTGTAAAATTCAACTGATTTGCTATCAAAGAAGTCTCCAATTGCAGTTTTCAGTTCGTCATCATTTGCGAACGTTTTGCCATTCAAGATGTTTTGTAGCCCTAGGAATAAATGGAAGTACGGTGGGTAAGGGAGAACTTCCAACTCCTGCACCAAGAGTTTTTCATGTGCTTTATCATGAAGAAACATGACCAGTCAAATCGGGTCGTTTCTGCGCAATTACATAAGCCACCTGTTGCAGTTGTTGACTGTCTAAATGAGCGTCGAAAGAATGATTGGGCTCCAACATTTAAGTGTAGTGCCTAGGATTTCCTAAGCCTCGCTTGAAAGTGCATAGTGACCTAGTCTACCTAGGCTCTAGGTTGTGCGGGAACTTTGTCTCTAACGTAATAGCCACGCTACAAGCAACTAGCTAAGGTAAATCAAATGGATACGCTACCAGCATCTAGCTCCACTAGCAGTAATAGCTACGCGACCAGCAACTAGCTCCGCTAGTATTCCAAAAGTGTTTTCATTATGCTTTTATGGACTGTCTTGACCAACGACCTTCACTTAATATCAACAACTTACTTCAATTAATGTAACAAACGCATTTAGGGTGCCAATCAGACAGCTATGCCGTTATATAAACCAAAGAGTTGCCTATGCAAAACGTGGCCCGCTCCTCGCCAGGCCGCGTACTTTTATCGAACTCATTAATCTGGAACTTCCCAAATTCCGGCGCGGTATTAAAATTCTTGTGCGCGGCATTATCAATAAAACAGCAGGAACAGCTGGAACAGCAGGAATGACAGGAATAGACATTCAATGGCAATCTCGTATCAAGAACAAAAGTAAGAACCACGAATTGAGTCCCGTTGTGGAAGATGAAAGAACGTTGATAGAATTTGAATCTAGACTAGCGAGGAAGGAAACCACGCTGCAGTTCGTGTATGGAAGATTGCGCGCCGTCCCGGGCCCAAAGCTCCCAAGGGGATCTGTGGTTATGTATCTTCCACACATTTTCACTTTTTCAAGCTTCACCATTTTCTGGCGACGAAGCCTCGTTGGTTTTCGATTTTGAAACATTTGACCTCTCTTACGGTAGGAAAATTAAGGTCAGTCGTAACAACAGCCGCACGTCGCAGATTGCAACTAAAGTTTACCATATAAAGGGTATAGGGAAATGATTTTCCCCTAGCCCTTGTACAGAAGAAACTAAAGAAAATAGGAAAAAAACACCCGAAAGAGCGTTGTTAAAGAAGGTTTAACGCCTTCTTTCGCCCTTTGCTGGGTCTAAACAGGCGCAAACAGGATTTAAAAGTGGAGCCAAAAATGGACCGAGCGGGAGACCCGGTTTCTCATGGGGCAATAGGGTCAGTAGGGCGCGCCGCTGCTCCAGGTTTCAGTTGTAGAAGTAAGTGGCATTGCCCCTGCTTACACCATCTAACTCCAATCCCCCTTGGAGGTTTAAAATCAGGTGTTGCCATCATTTGCGGGTCCGGGAGTCATTGATCCACTCTGTTAGACATACGGAACGAAGGAGGGGGGTTAAATATTCTCCCATATCTCCTTCCCTCTCTCATTCAAATTAAATCTTTTAAGTTCTACTTGCAACCTTGCTTCTGAGACCCCCGCTTACAATTGCGATTCTTTATCGCCCCGCAGCCATCGATCCACGGACAGATTCTTCAATGTGCTGCGTAAAATTCTTAATATGGCCTTCTCTAATCGCCCTGCAACCTCACCTATTCTAAATGCTAACATCTCCCAGCATGCCGTCTCTTATCTGTGACTTCTTGGCATATTTAAACTTTACTCTCTCTCGCATTTTTTACCTTCCTCACTCACACACATGGAAATACATTGACCTAACCGTCTCCTCTTTCACATCCTCACCCATCCAAAGTTATTTCTGACTACTTCCACATCCAGGTCAACTTCCATACCTCGCTTCTGATGTCTATTCACGCATTCCGTGGTTCTCGGCCAAGTAACACAAGCGACCACGCGAGAGACGAATTCGCATTGCTCATACTCATGTTGGAGTACTTTGACTTCTTGGCTCATGGATTAAATTGAGTTTTGTAAATACAAATTTATTACTTTTAATTTGGCAGCTGACGGCTTTTATAAAAAAAACCTTTCTATTTATACATATGTATATGTTAACAAACAGTTTTGTAACTGTCCTTTTATTAACAACCGTTTTCTTACCCTTACGTTGTAAAAATTTGAATTGTATAGCTTAAAACTTTCATAAATTTTACAAGTGGCTTCAAATTTATGAAAATAATTTTAAGCTATACAATTCAAATTTTAACAATATAACGGTTAGAAAACCATTGGTTAACATATATATATATATATATATATATATATATATATATATATATATATATATATATATATATATATATATATATATATATATATATATATATATGTGTGTGTGTGTGTGTGTGTGTGTATAAAAAGAAAGATATGTTTTTATAAAAACGTCAGCTGCAAAATTTAAACAGTCATAAATGTGTATTTCATTAATCAATTTGAGCCACGGGAAGAAACTCAGTCGACTGGATTTTTGTTTGAACGTATTTATGTGAAATTAATTAAGGATGATAAAAAGATTTGACTGAGCAAATACAAAAATGTACATGAACAGCGAGGTAAAACTTCAACGGGAATTTTGTTTCGTTATCTAGATGAAGAAACAATGAAAGCAATTTGGGAAGTTGTAAATTCTAGTAAATAAATATCCTAAGTATATTGAATCTAGAGCTCCGCCATATCATGGAGGCAAATCCTAATCTAATGCCCATTTCCGTAAGTGAGGCGTCGCAAAACACTCTACATTTATTTGACTTTTTAACTTTGTAATCAACTTTTTTAGTATGAATAAATGGCGTAATAGCTTAAAGTAATGCATTTTTATGGAGCTAGAGCTGTATAAAATAGAATAGAAGATGAAAAAAATATACTAGGCAGTTAAGCAAACAAGCAAGTCGTATCCAGAACTACTAACGGCCGTCCGCGAAGCTCATACCCTCCGTATCCTTAAAAGAAAACAAAAACGAGCCACTTATCTTGTTCAAGCTTCGTGTTAATGTCTATGCCCCTATGGAAATACAGTCTCTACATCATATGTTCCATGAGGAAAATTAAAGAGTCTGACTTTCAGAGGCACAGTTAACTGGTATGTTCTTGTAGAGAGATTTATAATTATATCTAGATATTCTAATTGCTCAGTTAGGGTTAGCACTAATTTTTCCCAATTCTTTTTTAAGTTAGGTCCCAGAAACAATTAAGCAATTCCAGGACATTGTCAAGATTGCCTGTTAAAAGTATGTCATTCAAGTATGTGAATGCTCTGAACCCCGTGACCTTGGCCAAGGCTGACATCTCCTGTTGCATGATGTACGGGGCGCCACGCAAGCCCATAGGAAGCTTAGTGAATTGCCAAACTCCATCGGTGGTTTGAATCCCGAAATTGGAGGCATACCCCTTACCTTACCGCTGTGCCATATCCTCCAGGCCGTCGGCAACCAAGGACTTCCATCTTCCTTTGTACCGCGTAGCTCTGATGAACTGCTCGCGCGACGTTTCGCCTCCCACCAACTTCACCAGTCCATCCATGTATTTCTTGGCCTTCCTCTCCCCCTCCTTCACTCCACCATTCCAGTTACAACCAAATTTTCCATCCCTTCTCTTCTCATCACATGACCGAAGAATCTCAACTGTCTTCCTCTCATCATCTTCATCAATTATCTCTTCTCTCCTACCATTTGCAAAACTGCTTCGTTCGTTATTCTTGCTGCCCACGGGATCTTATCATTCTTTTCCAGCACCACATCTCCATCGCCTCCAGTCTTTACACCATTGCTGCTGACAATGTCCAACTCTCCACTCCATACAACAAAGTTAACCACACGTGTGCGTCTTTACTAACTTCCTGTTCGCTAATATATTTCTAATATTTCCGAATGCCATCTTTGCTATTTTTTTCATGATATCGCTTCTTACATCTTCCGCCAAACCACTTCCTAGGTATTTGAACCGTCCACCTACTCCACCTGCTTGTCCGGAGGCATAGGGATGTGTTAAAAACCTGCGGATGGGTGGACCTTTAATGCAGAAGTCGTTAGCCTTAGTGGCATTAAGTACATTGTTAATATCTGGCAATTGAAATCTAGGAAACTGAACTTTATCCGGCACTTGACATTGAGTTTAGCAACACAAAAGAGTCTGTGTTTATGTCTAACTTTGAGGGTTTTTTTTTTTTAATAACTCCTGCTTTTTCAAGTTGTGAAATAACAGAGCCATAATTTTGATGAGTTAATTGTCGTGAATTATAGTTATTTTTGCCATGGACACTTTGATACCCTTACCTTGTGATGATTTAATTAAATAGGAAATTCCTGGAACGTTATTTAGTGCTGCCAACTCCTACACTGTCCTTCCTACTAACGGTCGTCCACCAAGGTTACGACCGCCGTATCCTTGCAAAAAACAAAAACGAGTCACACACCTTGTTCATGCTTCGTGTTAATGTCTATACACCTATGAAAATCCAGTCTCTCCATCATATGTCCCATGAGGAATTCTTTTGCCTTCTTGCAAATCTTCAGCCTCCATTCCTCACCACCTGTAACTACCCGTTTTTCTAACCACCGTCCCAACGAAAGTTTTTCTCTCGCCCTAGGGTCTCTTGAAGAATTAACTTCCCTGATACTCTCTTCGAAAAGACCTGTTCTCCCCTAGGCTCATTCCCTCGAAGTCTGTATCTCCATTTCCTTCCTGTTTGTCTCCCTTCTTTCACTCATATTTTCAATAAATCCCTCTCGTCTGGAATAACATCATCTGATTTCAAACACCATGCTATTCTCCCTATCCTACATAAACTGAACTAGAACCCAAACTATCCTTAAAGATACCTCCAATCTCTCAATCCCCATTCTTCTCAAAAGTTCTCGAAAGGCTGGTGTCAGCCTGGATTCCAAACCATCTATTCTCATCCAATGCTGAGATTTTTCAGTCTGATTGTAAGGCAGGGCACAGCACTAAATCAGCTCTCCTACATGTAACTGGTAGCCTTCATTACAGACTGATACTGGTGACCCTTCCATTCTGGTACTACTGGACCTCTCGCCTGCATTTGGCATTGCTGACCACACAGCTTTTCTTCACCGCCTTCGTGAATTTATAATTGTCTCTGGAACTTCGCTTAACTGGTCCCGTTCGTATTTTCTATTACACACCCGATCTATTCATATTGGAAATATAAATCTCGCGGGTTAGAGGTGTGTCTTGTTGTTTCGCAAGGGTCAGTTCTTGATCTGCTTGTATTTCGCATTTATTTTCGTCCCCTTTGGTATTTTATGCGTCGTCTTGATCTATCATTTCATTTCTATATTAATGGCAGGTAAATCTTTCTTTTCTTTTCGCCAGCCTCGTTTTCTGTGACTCTTAAAAATTTACTATGATTTTATATAATTACCAATGAATGATTTCCGATACAGTTAAAAGTCAGGGCTTCGCTTTTGATAGCCATTTATTTCTAAAAGTTCATATTGCTAACGTCAGCAAATCCTCTTTCTGTTTTCTTCGTGACCTCCGTCGCATCCACTCCGTGATCTCAGCCCCATCCGCGCTCCCAATTTGACAACAGCTTTAAGGTTGCTGCTATTCATGCCTATGTCAACTTCCTTCTCGATGGATCTCATTATTCTACTCTTCCACACACTTATAATATTCGATATTTTGGACTCTATGACACTAATGTTAATACTCAACCTCCTAATTTATAGATGAAAGCCGCGAAGACGGAAGGTTGGGTGTGTTGAACTTTACGGACGTGAAGAATTCATTCTAATACTCGCTTTTTAAATAGGAGGTTCCGAAAGATCGTCATATAAGGTTGGAAATCACCATGCAAGCAATGACACTTGATACCATTGCCAACTAATCAATAAAATGTAAAATCCCCTAAAAAATGTAAATTGATTGACAAATAAATGATTAAAGTACAATCCCTGATGGGATGATAAAATAGCACCCAAAAATTAATTTATTTTTATATTGACCACACCACTAATAACAATCATTTTATTCTGGCATCATTCATTGAGGAAGTCTAAATGCCGCGTACATAGGTGTACAGAGAAACACTCCGACACAAAGCTGAGCGCCCTCTCATATCCCTAAAATGCACCTCTCGCCTCGATGTCTCCGTCGCCTTTTTTCGCACCGCCGTAAACTCCGAGATGGCTCAAAGCCGTGAATGACATATCGTCACCTCAAAGATGAAAAAAGTTTTTTCGCGCGACGATACGGATTTTACGAGAATTTGATTCACTCTCTCGATTTTTGCTCGTGGTTAGAATAAAAGGAAGACTTCTCCCTGGAATCAGGCAGAAGCCCTTGGACCTACGTCAGGTTTGTGTGAAACTCGATCCACATAGGAAACTGTTCGCCCGCTGCAAGGAAGGAACTTTTCGGGGAATTGGTTGTTTCCGTCACGAAACTTGTAGGTGCCAAACTTCTCACCCCCTCCCTCTCCAGAGTCTGAGGTTACACAGGACCTTCTTCTGCGGATTACCCTAGACGTAGCTAGGTAATCGGTTTTGGCTACACACTCCAGGAGCCGAATAATCGGAAAGGTACTTCAAGGAAGAAGTCCGATTTGAGTGAGCGTTTGGCTCACCTTCGTGATCCGGTATAGGATCAGCATATCACCGGTCTAGGATTAACGTCTCATTCGGTAACCTCGGACGGCCGGACTAGGTACGATCATCGTCACCAGAAGAAGATCTTCACCACCCTCCTTCAAAAATACTTACGAACTCAAAGGTATCGTTAATTGAATTTTTCCCTCCCCTAACTTCACCAGTTTATTTTTGAACTAGAATTCTCATCCAAAGTCCGTAACCTCGAATATTGGAAGTGCTTACTTAATTCAGTGTTTAACTCAATAATAATATTTCATTCGTTCTGGTGGGTGCCATTAAGACGCGAGCACCCTAGTGAGTAATTTGCAAGTAATCCCCACGACATTTTTGTAGACTTATATATTCAGTACAAGATTAATCCTATTTATATTTATATACGCTGTTGCTTATTTCAAATTCATGTACATTAAAGATTATTTTGGTATGTGTGTGTTTAACTAATTTGGACGATCCCTTGGCAATTATTAAGCAATCCACTCGGCTTAAATCTCAATATTCCACCGACCCACCCATGGTTGGCTTTTACTGAGTGGGGAACACACTCAGGGGATCATCATCTTAGTTTTGATCAAAAGGGTACGCACCGGGGTTATTCTTATTCAGCGGAAGTAGCTGAGGTAGGTGTATTGGATACGCTTCACCTCCGCCTCACCTCGGTGCGGTAATAAAATATATGTCCAGGAAGTAGGACTGGGATTACCTACTAACTAAAACCTCGACATATATAGGTGGTGTCAGGTGTGGTGTTATAATAAAACCTCTCTATCTATATAAGTGATATCAGGTGTAGGAGGTTATCACTAAAAGCAACATCTCAAAACTTTAATCAAACGATTGCCAGCGTCCCAATTAGTCCAAATACTCAACAGCAATTCTTGTTTTGGGCTCCAAAAACTAGTTAGGTTAGGGTGATTATCTAATCTTGTTTTGTTTTGTTTTTAATTGTTTTCTCTTGTCTACCACGTTTTGGTAGGGAGCTATAACAACCCCTTTTTCCTTAAACACGTTACGCCAAAGTAACTCTCCCAGTGCATACCCTTATCTTTGGATCGATAAGATGGCGTCCACATCGTTCGAAATATTCCTCAAGCTAGGACAAGCATTCGGGCTGGAAGGCCGGGAACTCATTGAATACGTTCAGAGCCAACAAAAGATCGAACGTAATAAAGACAATTTTAACTAGAAAGAGAAGAGCATGAATGGAAGGAAGATTTAGAAAGAGAAGAAAGACTAATACGGATGAAAAGGAAAATGGAAGAATTAAGAATACGGAATAAAAGAATATTAGACGAAGAAAGAACACAGTGGGAAATAGAAGATGTAGAAAGAAAACTAAAGATAGAAAAAGAAGATGAAGAAAAAAGAATAAGGATAAAAATAGAAGAAGAGGAAAGAAGACAGATGGAACTAGAAGTCTAAGAATGTAGAATAAAGATAAAAAAGAAGAAAAAAGAATAAAGATAAAAGTAGAAGAGGAAAAAAGAATAAAACTAGAAAATGAAGATGAAGAAAGAAGAATAAAGATAAAAGAAGAAGAAAAGGAAAGAAGACGGATGGAAATAGAAGCCCAGGAAAGAAGAATAAAGATAAAAATAGAAGAAGATGAAAAGAGAAGACAGATAGACGAGGACTTCCAGCTTCCCGCTCTCCCTTCTACCCCGCTACCCCAGGAAGAACCCTCCCCCGAGTTAGTTGTGAATCCCGAACTCGGGACCGTTAAGATCGCCAAAATGGTCTCGCTCTTAAGAGCGAGATGTAGAGGGGCTAGAAAACGTCACAATCTATTTGGACAACGTGTGCGTAGCCATGCGTACATGGGAAGGACCCCTCGTGAGCCTTCGCCCACTCTTAGACCCACTGAGGTCTCCCGGCTTAACAAGTAAGCCCTCCGAGTGCTATTTTCATTAGAGCACTATTTCCCATTTAGCGTTCAAGTTTCGCGAGAACCACACATCCCCACAGAAGGATAGGGTAAACCCAATACCCGATAGGTCGCCTCCAGTCTCGAAGAAACAACCCCGACCCCTTTTAGAAGCAGCTTCCTCCAATCGGCGTATTGTCCCCCATTTCAAGTCCGTCGCCTCCCCCTTAAATGACCTTCATGAAAAGAAATCTCCAGACCCTATTAAGTGAGACCCCACGGCTATTGCCAGCTTCGGCAGACTCAAACGGAAACCAGTGACTGCCCCTATTCTGCCCTTATCTAACCCCGAGGAGAAAATCGGCGTTCAGATCGGCACCCCTCACCTTGAACTTGGATGCGCCTTGTTGCGATACGAGGCAGAAGTGCCGTTCCCGGTGGCTTTTACAAGTCGGAAACCTTCCGATCTGGAAAAGAAGTATGCTACTGTGGAGCTAGAAGCCTTAGCTATTGTGTTTGGGGTACAAAGGTTTCATGTATACTTAACAGGTAGACCGTTCTCCATAGAAACGGATCACAAACCCCTAGCTTATTTAAAAAGTTGCAAGAGTCAGAATGGAAGACTCATGCGTTGGGCCCTGTTATTATCCGAATATCAATATGATATCCGATATTTAAAGGGGTCCCTTAATGTACTCCCGGATAGTTTGTCTAGGAACCCGGTAGACGAACCCAGTGAGTTTTTGTTAATAATCGGTATTATAACTATGTAAGTTTTGGATAAAAGTTAGTATCCGCCACTAATTAATTCATATGTTATATTTGTAAAGTTGATAATATGACACGCTCTATAACTGCCGTGATTAATTTTTGATTGTTTCTTTTCTTTTCTTTTTTTGCATGTGGGTCTTATATTATGCTACCCGGATTAATGTATTGAATATAATCATTTATTTCTTTTGTACTTAGGCATCAGCTCTGAATTACTCCGGAGTTTCCTGTATATGACCGGAAACTCGTGTGTTCCTTTTTCCCGTCATGATTATTTTTATGCCCCTGTTTTCGTTGAACTCCCTTTTTGATTTGTTTTTTTTTTTCTGAATTGTTCGTGTAGCCAATGTTAAAAGTATACATTATTCCTAGTTACACGTCAGAATAATGTCTTCCAAAACGGGTAGGGATATAGAAGTCTAAATACCGCGTACATAAGTGTACGCAGAAACACTCTGACACACAGCTGCGTGCCCTCTCGTATCCCTAAAATGCACCTCTCGCCTCGATTTCTCCGTCGCCTTTTTTCGTACCGCAGTAAACTCTGATATGGCTCGAAGGCGTGAAAGAAATACCGTCGGCCCAAAGATGAAAAAAAAGGTCTTTCGCGCGACGATACGGATTTTACGAGA
This sequence comes from Ceratothoa steindachneri, assembly GCA_963969495.1. Classification (NCBI taxonomy): domain Eukaryota; kingdom Metazoa; phylum Arthropoda; class Malacostraca; order Isopoda; family Cymothoidae; genus Ceratothoa; species Ceratothoa steindachneri. The sequence continues at coordinate 166,324,896 of OZ018325.1, read as the reverse complement.
ATTCGATTCTCTCTCTCGATTCTGCTCGTGAGAGAAATAAGAGGAAGACTTCTCCCTGGAATTAGGCAGAAGCTCTTCGACCTACGTCGAGTGTGTGAAACTCGATCCACATAGGAAACCGTTCGCCTGCTGCAAGGAAGGAACTTCTCGAGGAATTGGTTGTTGCCGTTACGGTACTTGTAGGTGCCAAACTTCTCGCAGCCCCCCTCCCATCATAGTCTGAGGTTACACAGGACCTCCCTCTGCGGATTACCCTAGACGTAGCTAGGTAATCGGTTTTGGCTACACACTTCAGGAGGCGAATAATCGGACAGGTACTTCAAGGAAGAAGTCCGATTTGAATCACCGTTTTGCTCACCTTCGTGATCCGGCATAGGATCAGCATATCACCGGTCTAGGATTAATTACCCTCTCATTCGGTAACCTCGGACAGCCGGACTAGGTACGATCATTGTCACCAGAAGAAGATCTTCACCGCCCCCCTTCAAAAATACTTACAAACTCAAAGGTATCGTAAATTGAATTATCCCCTCCCCTAACTTCACCAGTTTATTTTTGAATTAAAATTCTCATCCCGAGTCCGTAACCTCGAATATTGGAAGTACTTACTTAATTCAGTGTTTAACTCAATAATAATATTTCATTCGTTCTGGTGGGTGCCATTAAGACGCGAGCACCCTAGTGAGTAATTTGCAAGTAATCCCCACGACATTTTTGTAGACTTATATATTCAGTACAAGATTAATCCTATTTATATTTATATACGCTGTTGCTTATTTCAAATTCATGTACATTAAAGATTATTTTGGTATGTGTGTGTTTAACTAATTTGGACGATCCTTTGACAATTATTAAGCAATCCACTCGGCTTAAATCTCAATATTCCACCGACCCACCTATGGTTGGCTTTTACTGAGTGGGGAACACACTCAGAGGGAATCATCATCTTAGTTTTGGTCAAAAGGGTACGCACCGGGGTTATTCTTATTCACCGGAAGGTGTATTGGATACGCTTCACCTCCGCTTCACCTCGGTGCGGTAATAAAATATATGTCCAGGAAGTGAGACTGGGATTACCCATTCACTAAAACCTCTACATTCATACATCATATATGAAAGGCTAAAAAATTCTGCGACAGATTTGAAGACGAAGATATATGAAAAGTCGGCCATTAGTTAATTCCCCCGAGACTCGCGCCGTCATTGGAGTCTGTTCTCGTTCTTCTCCAGAAGGCTTGAAGTAGTCCAAGGTTATGGAAGTTGTTGCTGAGGCAAATTCGCTCTATCAAACTATTACGGAGATGATAAAAGAGGATCAAATTGGATCGATAAGTAAAGGTGATCGGAAGTAAATGAAACAGGAAAATATAAACATGACTTTCTTCTAGAGATTGGAAAAGAGATTCGTAAATTACGAAAGTAGTGAAGTTAACTGAAAATGGAATTCTGTAGAAGGTAACCGGTGTAGCCAAATGAGGTGCCACATGGACTGGCGGTGTCATATTGCTTTTCGAGATCATGAGAAAGATGTATAGAACTAGGTTAGCCAAAACCATTGAGTCAAAGGTGGCCACCCCGTGGCGCAATGAATCATTCCATGTGTCCCTTTGATTCTAAAAAGGTTTTGTGACGGTAAAATCCCCAAATAGTAGAAATGAGAACAATCCTAAACTTCGTCACATTTGCTGGTACTTGTTTTCATACGCCGTGTCACAAGAATAGGCTTCTTGCTCGATTCCTTTCCGGCGGGAAAATAGAAAATAACAATTTAATTAAAAAAATACTCCTCTTCCCTCCCAAATTAACATAACCTAAAAAATATCTAATGAGAACTAACTTACCTAAGGCCCACCAAAGACATCAATGACAAGATGGCTACCAAATCTATTTTTCGTTATAACAAAGCGTCTTGGATCGCGTTGGAGTTTTTAATCTGTAGAATTACCAAATCCTCACAAGAAAGGCTGAATATAGGGATTATATTCGTCAATTTCATGATGAATGGGAAAACAAATTTCTTGTTATTCCTACTCCGTAAGGAAAGAATCTTTGTATTGTATGTGGAAACATTGTTGCATAAAAGAAGACACGATTTAATCGCATTGTAAATGGTGGAACATAAAATAGATATAGAAGATAAACTTAATTTAGTGCAAAGATCAAGGCGGGAGAAATTGCTCAATCAAGAGAAATGAAGAATTGGAAAGACACCACAATAGATTTTTAAGTAGAAATGAAAGCCTATCAGTAACTGAAACCTCCTCTGACATTGCTTCATTGTTGGCAAAAAAGTGTAAGCCTTTTAGTGATGTCGAAAAAAATTATAAAATCATCTCTAGAAATATTCGCAAGAAACTTTGGTAACACAATTTTTAATCGTGGGCGACTCTACATCTAACTATGTCGGTCGGTCTCCTTTTTGTTTTGTTTTATTGTTTTGATAATAACATTGTAGCTATTAGACCAATTCTAACGAAATATAAAACCCTTATGATATTTTACATTCTCTTTCGAATGGTATAATTGCCAAGGTCCTCCCAAATTTAGTCCGGGAATTATTTTATTTTAGCAATAACATCATAACTATTCCGCCAATTCTAACAAAATTTGAAACCTCTTTTGTTGTTTTACATTCTCTTTCGAATTGTGTAATTGCCAAAGTCTTCCCAAGGTTAGCCTGGGAATTATTTGGCAATAACATCATAACTATTCTGCTGATTCTAACGCAATTTGAAACCCCTATGTTGTTTTACATTTTCTTTCGAATGATATAATTGCAAAGGTCCTCCCAAGGTTAGCCCAGGCATTATTTTGTTGGGGCAATAACATCATAACTATTTTGCCGATTCTAACGAAATTTGAAACCTCATATGTTGTTTTTCATTTTCTTTCGAATGATATAATTGCCAAGGCCCTCTCAAGGTTAGCCCGGAAATTATTGAAAGTTTTGAAGGTCGTAAGGTCAGAAATCAGAATAAGTGAGAGTACGCAACCTTTGGTCAGCAGACCTTGTTTTTAATAAGGTGCTGAACTTCTTTAGTCAAAACAAACAGTAACCAGAAGCAAGGAAGAAATCTCTCATGATATATCTGACCAATTGGAACTCCTTATCAAAGCTTTTACATTTTTTCCCCTAGGTTTGAACGAATTAAGTGACACTCGTGAGACTGCTCAATTTGAATTGGGCGAAACTTTTGTATTTTGAAGTTTGGAAGTATGCTTTTATTATGTTTTCTATCTCTCTTCACCCCGATTAATAGTTCTTTTGTTTGTTTTTCAGAATACTTTTGTGCGGTTTGTCCTGAAGTAGTTTAGAACTGAGCAGCGCGTTCTCATCGTGAACACATTCTACCAAAACGAAGAAATTGCGACGCAAACAGTTCGAACCCTTCGTACCATTTTGGGGAGAAATGAAGCACCCAACGAGTCTACGTTTCGCAGACTAATGACGAGGTTTAAAACAATTGATTCAGTTGCAACGTCCAAATCGCCTGGGCGGAATGGTTCTAGTCGGACAGAACAACAAATTGCTGTTGTGCGAGACACTATCACTCTGAGTCTGGGAAAATCGATTCGTTGACGTTCGCAGCAGTTGGACATCCCGACCGCTTTATTACATCGAATTCTGCATAAAAATTTCCATATGCCTATGTACAAAATTCAACTTACGCAGCATCTACAGCCACCTGACCACGGGAGGCGGAAGCAATTTGCTGACTGGGTTGTGGAAAGATTTGCAGCCGACGAAAATTTGGCAAAGAAAATTATCTTCAACCCACTTCTACTTGAGTGGATTAGTCAATAAACATAACTGCCGGATTTGGAGAAATTAAAATTCTCTAATAATGCAAGAGCGTGAAATGCATCCACTGAAAGCGACTGTGTGGTGTCGTTTGGGGGCAGGTGGAGTGCTTGAACCGTTTTCTTTGAAGATAATGAGAAGGATGCAATTACCATTATTGGAGAACGTTACCGAGACATGATATCCACTCAGTTATGTCTGAACTTGGAAGATACAGAGATTGAAAACCACTGGTTTCAACAGGATGAAGCGACCTACCACACTTCACGCCAAACGCTTCCATTACTCCACGAAAATTTCTGCAACGAGTTATATTCTTATATAGTAACCAGGAATGGCCCCGAAGGTCCTGCGATCTTACCCCTTGTGAATTCTTCTTATGGAATTATGTTAAATCACAGGTATGCGCCAACATACCACGCACAATACCTGAACTCAAGGCTGAAATCAGGCGTGTGATCGGAGGCATCGAGCCATATATCAATTAGAGAGTTATCGGAAATTTCGAGGAGTGCACACATAAATGTATGCAGACTCAGTGCAGGTGGACATATGCCCTATATTGTGTTCCATACCTAAACGGGAGACATAATTCACTAGAAATATGCAGAATATAACAATGTTTAGAAAAAATCGTTTTAATTATTTACCTTTCAAATTCGGCATTGGAAATAATTCCAATGTTTTTGAAGAAATACTTTCATTTGGAAGCCTGCAGGGCACAACCGAAAAATATGATAGGTTTAAAAAGTAACATTATGCTTACAAAATTTAGAAGTAGATTTAAACAAACTTGCTAATATTTGTACTAACGGCGCTCCTTCAATAATTAGCGGGAATGTTGGCACTACAACTTTGCTAGAAAAATTCTTAAGTCGTTATTTATTGAAATTCCAGTGTATTAACTATCTAGAATCCTTATTTTAAAAATAAAAACTTAAATTTGCAAGATGTGATGTCAACTTCAGTGGTTTGTTAATAAAATTAGAGCGAGATCACTAAATCAACGGGAATTTAGAGATTACTGTAAGCTTCTATAATTGGAATATAGCGATCACCTTCTTCAATGTGAAGTGTGCTGGCTATCCAGATGACAGGTGTTACGGCGATTTTGGAAATTAAAAAAATATATGTTTTTGAATTTTTAAACAAAAGAAATGAGTTAGTTGCCTGAGGAGAGAGACTTATTATGTGATAGTGCTTGGTTATTTGATTTAGCATTCTTATTTGACATAACCAATCATTTTAATGATCTGAACATAATATTGCAGGCCGAAATAAAACTGTTTCACAACTTATTAAATTAAATGACATCACTGCATTTAAAATGAAATTATGGTTGTGGCAAAAAATGTTAATTTGAACCAAATTTATAAATAGAAAATTAAAGTATCGATGGTTGTGAAATTAATCTTATTAAAAAATTAAGACTATTGCAGAATTCCTTTGAAGCACGCTTCCTTGATATTTCCAAAAAAGAAAATAATGTTCGCACATTTATATACCCATTTTCTATTAGTGAGCAACAAATCAAGTTATCTCTTAATGACATACAGATCGAAATAAATGATTTGAAGAACTCCATTTTAAAAGCAAAAATTTGAACAGCTGCCTCCGGTTCCAAGAGATGCTGATTGGAAAATTTTGCCTTGCGAAGAATTTCCAAATCTCGTAAAGTTCGCAAAGCAAAATATATGCAAATTTGGAAGCACTTAGCGATGTAAAGAAGCTTTTAGTTCCATCAAACTAATCTAGAGTAAGGCGAAATCAAGGATGACCGATCAAAATTTGAAGAACTTAATGATTTTCTCGACAGCAAAGGTAGACCTAGATATAAAAAAAGGCTTGGTCAAAACAAATTAAAAAGTCACAGTGTGGGATGCTTTATAATCTATAGTTGATAGCAATTTGCATAGCTATATAACGGTTTTTTTTTTCATTTTTAGTTGTAAAAAATATTTTGAGGCGCATCGCAATTTACTCGTAAAATATTTGGCGCATGGTATATAAAAGGTGGTAAACCCCTGCCTTAAGACCATTCACATCTGGCGACTGCCTGCAAGGTCATTAGTCGCCGTAATTGAAATTTTAGCCGTTACTAGGCTACTTTAAAATTCTCCACACTAAACCAAACAAAGAGAAAACAAAACAAACTAAAACAAAAGAAAAACAAAGGCAAGGAGAAGGAAGCACGTTCCGGCGTCGCGGGAAGGCGCGGCCTATTTGAGAGAAAAACTACCGGATTAATGATCTAAAAAGTGTTTTCTAATCTAATGATGATAATTAAAAAGTGTAGATCCATTGTGAACATTTATGTTTACCCAGAATTTCTGAAACTTCCTCTCTCGAAGAGGAAATGGTGACAAATAAAGGGAGGCACAAAAACAAATCTAGGACTAGCCGTTGCGAAACACTCATGTGGCTTTGCATACGAGCATTTCGGTGTTAATGACCTAAACCTGCATTCTATTTTATAAATAAAAAGGGTGTGTATACCCTGCCTCATGCATTTTGTCTTATTATTTTTTGCAAACCTACTGATGCACTCTTAACGGCCGTTATTTACGATGAGTCATGCAATTCATTCGAATATTAGGACTACAACTATATGTATACCAAAGATTCATGCAGAATGTTCTCAAGTAACCAAACTCCTATCGCAAACCGCACACACAGAAAAAAGGGAAATTAGACAAGATTATTTTTCCCTGGTAAGTCACCCTCTAGTGGGGTAAAGGGAGAAATGAATATAAAAAAACCCACCAGGTTTATACACGTGCATTCTTTTTATTTGCTGTGTCATGCCCAGATTGCTTTTCTTTATCGCCAATTGCAAATGTTATCTTTTGTGCTTATGTAAATTTAAATAATACTTATCATCGCATAATACATAGTCATCCAATCGGTTTTCAAATTACTTTAGCTAAGTATTTAGAACGAAGTTTCGGTGAAGGACATCCATTTTTAATCTGTTTCATCCAGTTAGATTTTCAATTGAAGGCTCAAATATCAAATCTGTATTAAGTTTAGTAACCATCTTATAAGATTTCCTCCGTACGACATCTGCGAACTCTTTCTTAAGTTTTCTTAAGATCTTCAGGAAGAATAACTCAGCAATCTCGATTTAACGCAATGGTATCTCAAGTTAATTCACTCATAGTGAAATTCTTTCTAAGTTATGGCTAATGATGTGGATATCTTTAAATTTCCCGCCATTAAAGTTAAGCAGCGATTTGACTAACCCTTCAGAAAGCGTATCTAAATCATATTGCACCTCTTCCATTTCTAGTCATCTTATCTAGGTTTGCGTCCAATTTTTATTCGATCCACAAATTTAGCATTCCGCAGAATAACCTGTACTCGATGTTAGAAAAAGATATAATTTTAGGTCATCGCATAAGTAATGAGGGATTTTTTTTCTCTGTTTATCATTATTTTATGGATAGAAATAATCAAAGGTAGCTTTGTTTTTATACTAACCTAGTTTACTAAACTCAAAGCATAGGTTCTGTTATGCCTTAGCCTAACCCAACCCTTACATTTTGACATACCTTAGTCGTCTTTTTCTTAGATATTAATTTATTATTATTGGTAATTTAATATGCCTAATCGCTAAATGTTGAATACTTTGGAAGTATTAAAAAAGCCCATTCTCAAAATTATGCTTTGGGAGTTTATAAAAGGCACCAATGCTAAATTAATGGCAAAGTTTATGTCAAGTACACGGTGAAGGAAGAATTATTCTGATCCAGTGTCAAAGGTCGTTTCAGAATTTTTGGTCGAGAAGCATTAGTCTCAAAGATGATTCCCATTTAAAACGATCAGTGGAAATTGATCAAAATCTTTTAAAAATAACAGTGGAAGAAAATCAGATTGTGAATGATAAACTCACTCTACTGTGCATCGCCATTTAAAGGAGATAGGCAAGCTTCACGGATAGAGTAATGGAATCTTCAGGATCTGTCAGAGGTACACTTGCAACAAAGAATCAGCATCTGTTTATGTCTTATATTTCGACCAAAAAGTGAACAAAATCGAGGCAATGGATTAGTCTCGGGGGAAAAAAACAATAACCGAGCGGAAATAGGCCACTCATCCAAGGAAGAGATTTGTGGCGCCCAAATTGCAAAGTGGAGCAGACCCAACGAGGAGCCTCACAAATGAGCACCCTATTGGCCCTATGAAATTTTGAATTTGGGCACACACATATTGAACATTGAAATATTATGCCATGTTGTAACAATGAACTAATGTCAGACAAAGAAAAATACTTGTAAATAATGTTAAACGACAATTAATATGCCGTAAGAAGAGAATTCACGCCTCCTTTATGACGGTAGTATAAATAGACGGACAAAAACACTCGTGTGATGATTTTTAATTCTTGATTCTCGTTTCTAACTTATACGTTAGTAGCATTATTATTTTCGTGTCACGAGTCCGTCCTCGTCTTGATCCACCTTCTATAGCCCCAACAATCCGACCCCGAAGGAGACATATACGAAACACTGAAACTTAACACTGATAGCCAAAGACTCGATAATTTCGCTTGCACGATCTAAGGTTGTTCTAAGCCGAGATTAAAGCCTACCAAAACACCTATTTTCTTTCTAATCCTTCCTTCTACCAAGGGATAACCAAGTTGCCTTTTGAACCCAGCCTACGAGCGGATTATCCGTTTTAAGAACATTTGGAGTCGGACCAAACCCGGCGGTAAGACCTTAACCGCATTCGCCGACACTCACACTCTGGTAACTCATCGTCACCTAAAGCCGGTGTGTAAACAAGTAACCAATCGGCATACTATCATAAACCATTAACCTATAACTCACCCCTATAAACAGATGATCATCAACCAAAAACTGGTGATGAGCCCAATATAAACTGGTGACCCCTTCGAACGGACAGTAAGGTAACAAAATAAGAAATTATGGACGCAGGACAAGAGAGACGAAAATCGCGAACACCATAACAATCAAGCCCTCTATCTTTAATGAGACAGCAGTTTCAGGATGTTTTAAGATTGTAGAAGCCCAGTTTCACATATGGGAAATAAACAAGGAGGACACAAGGTTTTTTCACGTCCTGGCTGCATTACCCCACGAGAATGTCGATCGACTTCCAGCTACTGTTTTGTATGCTCAAAATTACCAATCCTAATGACCGAAGTAATCGGGCTCTTTGAGAGGCCTAAACCGGAGCTCTTCGAGAAGTTCAATGCCTCATCCGCACTCACTGGTCGACCTTCAATCAACCTGGAGGAACTGCGGAGAATTTTCTACAGGTAGGAGTTGGGGAAGAATTCGTGAGGCACAAATATATTCAATGCCTGCCAGTTAACATCGCGCCCATAATCGCAACTCAGAAATACCTAACCCTCGCCCAGCTAGGGAAGCTGGCAGACGAACTAATACCATTTTATAATAGCAGGGATAGAATAGAGCATAGTTCCACTTCTTTTCTTATATGAGTGTTCTCGATTTAAATAATAAGTGTGATAATCATTTAAATAGCGTGCAAAATACGGGAAGTGCGCGCTCAAAGCAAGTGCCTATAAGAATATAGTGGCAATATTATACCGAGAGGACTGTAACCTTTTCGGAGGAACTAAAGACCTGTAGTAGGCCGATCCCATTTGTATTTGGGTAAAGTGCGAAATTCTGCAAACCTTGGTGAAAATGGCCGAAAAGAGGGAAGCACCTTCAAATGCAACCGCCCTCCAGGCCATTTTCGCCAGCCCCATCGGAAAACTAGCACGGCATGCCATTGCAAGTGCGGCTGATGGTATGCCGTCAGTATTCACCGTCGCTGCGAAAGTAGATAAAATAAAGTGCAATTTTTTAATTGATAAGACGGCAAGTGTGTCGATAATTCCGATTAAATTGGTGCGAACGAGTGAATGACGTAGCCTAGTGCAAACATTACGACGGCTAATGGTAGAAAAATTAAAGTGCACGACGAAGTACACACGGATAGAGTTATCCATAGTCTTCGCCAGTCATTAAAGTGGTTATTTCTGGTCGCGGATATTACATCGCCGTTATCGGGGATTGACTTTCTGGAAAACTTTAATCATTTGGTGGATATTGCGCGCGGCATCCTTATCGATAATCAAACTAAGCTCAAATCAAAAGTGAAACAATCCAGGGGGCCTGCGGTAGCACTAATCATTAATGACCTCCATCACCTATGCCACGCGTCCACCAATCCCGTACCACCATCGCCTAACTCTGTTAAATATACAATTGAGACCGGCAGTGCACCACCAACATTCGCACGACCAAGACCTCTTTCAATGGAGAAGCTACAGGTTGCCAAATCAACATTCGAGACACTATTGAAGGAGGGGATCGTGAGCCCGTCAAAATCACCATAGGCTTCCTTAATTTTCATGGTTCCGAAGAAATCGTCGAGCGAGTCATGAAGCCTGACAGATATCCATTACCAAGAATAGAAAGTGTAGCAAACCACCTCCATGGTCAAACAATTTTCTCTCGATTGGATCTGCTTGTGCTTACCATTAGATCCCGATGAACCCAGCGGACATAGAGAAGAGTGCGGTGGTAACTCTGTTTAGATTATAGGAGTACATGAAATTACTCTTTGGCTTCGGGAATGCATGTTGAACATTCCAATAGCACATGCATAACATGTTTCGGCAATTAGAGTTTGTTTATGTATATGTAGACGACATCCTGATATTTTTGGACAATCTGGACGACTATTTGGATCATTTAGATCAAGTTTTCCAAATTCTGGTAATAAACAGTCTACGGATATACCTGGAGAAATGCGAATTAGCAAGAGAAGAGATTGATTTTTCTTAGCCCAGGAAGTTGGGGACATGCTAATACCAAAAGATTACATGGAACTGCGAAGATACTTGGGCATGTCGAGATACTATCGACGGATGATTCTAAATTTTGCCACGATTACAGCCCCGCTGATCAAGGTTGCACGCCTGCAACCCAAGGCTCGTGAGCACGAATGGAATTATGATGCACGAAAAGCATTCAATAATACTAAATCAAATTTGATCAACTCCGTCAAGCTCTGTCAACTGCTTCCCAATGACTCACCATATCAACTGGTGACGGACTACTCCCAATACGCAGCAGGTGCTGCCCTTCACCAGATGGTGAATGTATCACCACAACCAGTGGCATTCCTTTCGAGCAAACTAAGCCGGACACAGCAAGCGTACGCCTCATACGACAGAGAGCTCATGGCGGCGTATCTTTCTGTGATTCACTTCAGGCACATGATTGAAAATCGCTATGTTACCTTATGCACAGCCCACAAACCGTTAGTATTGGCCTTTTCGTCACCGTTGAGTGCCAAAACGGACAGGCAGCAACGCCATTGTACGCCGATTTTGGAATACATCAGCGACATCACCTACTTGCGTGATCAAGACAACGTCGTTGCTAACTGCCTATCGAGGAACGTCAATTCGGTCCAAATTAACTCATATAACCTACGAGCTTTGGCAGCATCGAAGAATAACGGTGAAGAAACAGAAGAACTATGGTCGAAATTAAAATATTTTCCTTTTCCCAGAGAAGCTTAACTATAGTGTGAGGTAACATCAAAATACCCACGATCGTTCGTCCCTGCAACATGCAGAAGGTCTATCTTTGGCCAGTTACACAATCTGCCAAACCCTGGCACTAAATCATCCGTCCGTCAAATTAAGTCTCTATATTTTTGTCCTAATATGGACTAGAACATTTGCTCCTGGGCACGGGAATACCTCTCATGCCAGTCCTCCAAGATCGACCACCACACGAAATCGCCAATCCTGCGCATTAATATTCCCTCGTTAAGATTCGAAACCGTGCACATTGACATCATCGGACCACTTCCACCGTGCGCTTTACCTGGGCAATCCTATCTATCGCATAACCGATATCTTCTATCGTGCATTGATCGGGCTACAAGATGGATCGAAGCATTACTGATTCCTGACATAAGTACTGCAACTGTTGCTTGGGCCTTCCTAGACGAATGGATTTCCAGATTTGGAGTCCCGTTATACGTGGTAACAGAGAAAAGAGCCTAATTTGTATCCTAAATTGTTCAAGGAATTATCAGCCTTCGTTGGTTTTCACCGTCTCTGTACCACGGCGTACCGCCCATCCACAAACGGTGTGGCGGATAGGGCCTATCGAACTCTAAAGTGCTCCATAATGGCCCGTCGCCAAGGTTGACTGATGGCCCTTCCCATTATCCTTCTGGCCATTCGCTCCCTACCTAATGACTCAGGTCATTGCCTTTCACAGAGTCACAAGGACTACACTACTGTATCTGAAGCCCTTCGTTTCATCTTCATCGTCGAAAACTGATTTGAAATTCATTAAGCAATTAGCCACAATCATGGCACAAGTAGACTTCACATAGGCATCCGAAGGCCACCTGCAGTCGGTGTCCAAGCCTTATGTTCCCGAATATCTTCGTGGGACATTGCATGTGTGGGTTCCGAATGGATCTCGTTCATAAACTGTTAGAAGCACCATATGCTGGTCATTTGCCGGTGGTCTAGCGCGATGACAAGTTCTACAAGTTGCAGTTCCTTAATGGCAAACAAGATACTGTCTCTATAGACATGTTGAAACCGGCGAAGCTTCCTCTCTCCTATAATGGCAATGTACTGAATAATCAGCGACACTCGGAGAGCTTTTGCACTTCACGTCGTGGAGAAGATGAAACAGAGAAAAATGTTGTCGAAGGAAATCGAAGAAAAACCTTTCCAGGCACCTGAGAGAACGATGATAAGCCAGACATTTTCACGCGATTTGGGAGACGGGTTATGTTCGCTAAAGATCCGTCATTCTTTTATTTTTAGAACCTATTAGATGGTAAAATAGGGTGATCTATAGAAAATAATAAAAATCTTATGAGCTCGTTGATTTCATTGCCATGGCCTATTATACATAATAAAAGAGAAAGAGGCAAATTATCCGCTCACCTAATTATTTTGTACATAATACTTCTCTTGTGAACCAAAAAGTAAATATCATGTATTATAATTGTAACATATCGTATAATCATAGTGACTATTTAAAAGACTCAGAAATGTTAGGTATATATATATATATATATATATATATATATATATATATATATATATATATATATTAGGTTGACCCAAGATCATAGAGGAAAGAATGAAACATGTTTTTTTTTCACCTTATCGTGTTTTGCTTCTGTTCACACATGCATAAGAAGAGTTCCTGTGAAATTAGATGAAATTCGGAGAATATTTAGGGGTCACGACAAACTGAACAATTTTATAATATCCTTCAAAAACAAAGTAAAAACTGAAAAGATCCTACATTTTTAGAAAGGAACTTATAAGGAAACCAAAACAGACAGTTTTCATTGTTTCGATTTAGAAAGCCTTCTTTTTAAGGTCTTCCTTCTTTTCCAGCTCCACAAGTTTCCGATGATGGTGGACGAACTGGAGGAGAAACTTCTCCGGTGCGGCAGACTTTGTGGATCCCAGGTAGCGCTGGACTAGGGCGATGCAATCGCTTGATTTCCTTCTTCGAGGCGGGCTTGTCCAATGCCTTGGTCATCTGCTTCTTCTCCTCCTCATCAATCCTTGAGTCGAAGAAGGCTAGTCCAGCGTTTGCCTCGGAAACGTACCACATGTGGCGTTGCAGGGCTTGTTCTGCTGCCTTTTCAACGGTTTGGTGAGGGTATGTCTTGAGGATCTCGAGGAAGAGCACGTCGTTCAACGGAGCTTTGACAGAAATCGGGGCCTCATGCCATTGTTTGCAGCACACCAGAGCAACGAAGAGGGCCACTCGTTCCACTCCGGCCTTCTCTCGACCAGTCAGCGACAACTGGGATTTCAGCATTTGAAGCTTGACGCAGTAGATGGCTTTGGCCATTCACCGGGCTTGATGGAGAGCTCTAGGACGCCTGAATGGTTTGACTGAACCTTCACCACCGAGGAACAGGTAGGAGAGACGGAGAAGTTCTTCATAGTCCTCCGTGGGGTGGCTCTTCGTCATCAGAGCCTTCTTCATAAATGCCAATGCGTCGTCCTTCAGCTTGCTGGCAGTGTCATTGGTGGCGAAGAACTCTACGAGGTCCTCCGATGTTTCCACCGTCTCTCTCTACAAGGAATCTACGAAGGACCATCGATCATGGAGTCGTTTGAAGATTGCAATGTCAGGACCAGAGGAAGAGCCGAGGCTGGCTTCGAAGACATCCGTGAGGATCCCCTCGTGGACATGATGGCGGCAGGCCAACCAAATCAAGCTTCGTCCGAGTTCTTGCTCAGACTGAATGCAAGCACCTTGCACCACGCCCGTGTTCGAAGCTGTGGTGTAGAAACAGAAGGCGATGATCTTGTCCCTGACGCCAGCTTTGTCCACCTCTTTCAAGACCACTGCAGCCACGTTTCTTCCAGTTGACTCCGAGCTTGCCGGAACCCCAAGAAGGAACTCGGCATCATCTTCCCCTGTGAGGAGGACGGCGGTGCGTCCTCTGTATCGCTAGAGAGGGACGGGAGGATTTTTCCGTCCCAATGCAGGACAAACCTCTCAGGTATCTCCTGGTTCCGCAATTCCACGATCTTCTCGGTGGCTTGCTCTCTCCCCGCAATTCGTGCTCGATGGACCGTGCTCTTCGAGACCGCCATACTCCCAATGTTGATTCCAAGAACTTGAGCGGTAGCTGCAAACGTTGACATTGCTTGCCGCACCGATCCCAAGTTGAAATGAGGTCAAGATCCTTCACGGAGATCGGTGGCGACTGTTTGAGATGTTTCATCGGGCTTCGGGATCCACGAGCTGGTGATGCGTCGTGGAAACAGTACTGCTGCTGCTGCTTTGGCTCGGCATTTCCGCCCATTCAGTCAGCCTGGCAATGTCGCTATCCTTACGTTCCCAGAGTCACTTGAGTCGTTCTCCTCGCTCGACCTGCTTCACCACCTTCTTCGCTACCACGAGGTCAATTCCAGCCTTGGAGGATTCCCCTCTGTCTTCTACCTGACTCCGTAGAAACTCCTTGTCCTCGTCCTTCACGAATATCCGTTGGAGAAAGGAGGAGTGTGCGGGGTCGAAGATTTCTTGGAGGTCTCCCTTGAAAATATCCTTATCCATACGATGTTTCGGCCTGTTTTCGTTCTTGTTCTTCTTGAGGTCATTGTACGCCGTTACCAGCTTTGACAGCTTCGTGCCGGCGTACGTTACTGTAGTTGTCTGAATCCCGGCGCGCGACCAGAAGGGAAGAACCTCCTCCGCCACTGCCTTCCTGCTCTCGCTCGCCGTCTTTCACATCTTCTGGTGGTGGTGGTAGTAGCGGAGGAGTAACTGCTCCTTCGATGGTAGCCGTCTCCGGTGATTTCCTCGATTAGAGCCTTGTCGATCAGCCAAAGATTACTAGTGGCTATTGTTGCCATGTTTATAACCTCCCATGCGTTTAATTCTTAGTTTATGCTTATTCCAGTAGCTTTAAAATGACGATGTCATAACCTCGTATACCTCCCATTTAACCAAGTAAAGGTTATCCCTTCCCCAATTAATCAAGTAAAGTTAATCCCTTCTTTTTGTCTAAGGAGGGATTATCTTTACTTGATCCTTTTTTCAATAAATATCTTACCAAAATTTTAAGTTGTAGATGGCCAGACAAAGGGGTGATCGGGGAGGGTAGGGGGGTTCCGTGAAGGAGGCAAGAGATAAATTAATTAGCAGCGTCCATTTCGAGCATTATAATCAGTGAGAGCCAAATAGACTAATTTGCTAGGCCACGCCCAGAGGTGGGCAGTATTTAAATACATTTATGTATTTAAAATTTTATTTGTAAATACATTTGAAATCATGTATTAAATACTTTTGAAAGTATTTATATACAATGTATTTAAATACTTTTTTACAAATACTTTACTGATAATAGGTTTATATAGCTATTAAGAACGTGTAATGCATGTTTAGCTTGTCGCAACTTGTATGACACAAAGGGTTGACTGCGTGAGCAGGTGAGGGAAGATTGCTTGCATCAGTTCAAATTCAGTTAACAGATGGTCACAGTTGTGTTCAGTTGTATAGTGAGAGCGCTCATCGTTATTTCAACTGCTGCATGGCAACTTCAGCTTCTTCAAAAGAGTGTGAAATGAAGAGATTAGACAATAATAAAGATGAGGAAGATAAAGAATCATGTAATTATAGTCATCCTTTACTAGAGGGTAAATTTTTTAGAGTGCAATTTTCCGAAGAAAAAAAGTGAAGTGTGTATGTACATGATGTAATGGCGAAGTCTCTGAGGCGAGCAATGCTACTTCCAATCTACTCATTGATTTGAAGATTAGAATTTATTAAAGCTAATTATATGATACTTAATTGAATTGAAAAGTTTCACTATTTCTTAATTAAAATGGCAGAATTGCTAGTAGCTAACGATAATGTTAAGTAGTGTAGATTTACCATGCACAAACCTACCTGCATATTTTGCAACACCTTTATTTATAGTATATGTTGATTGAATTTAACCTGAATTATGGCAACGTAAAACAATATCCTTCAATTATCTGATCATGTACATTTATCAATAGAGAAAGCATCCTGCTTTAGGGCCAAAAGCGGATAACTACGTTACAGCTAAAAAAAATCATTTAAAAAGAAGATGTTCAGTATTAGACGATGGTTCTTCACGCAGCGGTGTTAAATTAAAGACATCACCGGAGTGTTTAGTGGTAAATACTAAGAAGGTTAAACAATCTGTTGTTGATAAGCTGATTGCAAATTTTATCATAGGAGGTGTACATCTCCTATCAACCATGGAGCAAGATGAGTTCTGAGTTACAAATGTTGTTTACAATTATAGTATTAGTACAGGTTAGGCTCTTATTACGACCGAATACTAAAGCGTTCGGATCATTGGTCACTACGTAGGCTATATAAATAAAAGAAGACATATACAAACAACAGAGGTTAATATAATGCAATAATTTCATGAGAATCCACATACATATATATTATTAAAGCGCGCTATCATTTAATTGAAGATATTATTAAATAAAAATTTTCTCAGGAATAATTAGTACAATTATTGATCGATTATATGTAGTTATTAGAAGAATTCCTATAACGATGTATTTCGTTATAGCAGCAATACTTGTATATCATTATGTCAAAACTAGCATACCCGCCCGTCAAAAATGTAGGAAATAAAGCTTGATAATGTATATATTCCTAACAATAAAGAAAGTCAATATTTTACATGTAATTCTGAATATGAAGGACTAATAATATATTTATGAATCAATGTACCAGTCCTATATAGCTATAGGATATTCATATAGCTACAATTTATATATAATATTTTATATGCATACCATATATTCTCATTTCAATGTGAAAGTCAATTTTACTCACAATAATCACACATTCCACTACCGCAGGTCTAAATTCTTCAGTTGGCGTCATTTCAAGGCGGACGCTAGGCCGAAATCTTATAGAAGAAGAGAAAGTGACAAAAGCTCTACTGAAGAATAAACTAGACACCACCTCTTACTAATGTCTTACTACAGATATTTGGTCAACTCGTCACCGTAGCTTTTTGGGCGTTACAGTTCATTGGGTATGTTAAGATTTTGCTCTTTAGGAAATATGAAATTGAAAATGTCTTTGCAGTTAGGGAGTTATCAGATCTTGGCTGAAAGCAGACCTATTTGTTGATGGAATTTATCTCGATTATATTAATATGTAAAATTTATGAGACATTTATGAGACAACATTGGACTGTTATTTCATTATTTTTTTCAGCTTGAGGAAGCTGCTCTTCTCTGGCACAGTGGAGTATTGGCATGATGTCGCTTCAAAGGAGAACATAACTAGAAAAGGACAGCTGAACATATGGAGAATATTATCAATGAATACGATATCTCCCTGCAGAAAATCACGAGCACCGTCACTGATAAGAGCTCTAATTTTGTTAAAGCGTTTAAGGAATTTGCAGTCACTGCTGCAAATGTGTCAACATATTCAGAAGATAGAGTCTAGGTAGGTGAAGAAGATAAGGGTGAGCACGAACTGGAGGATAGTTTCTTAATGAGAAGTGCCTTAAATAAGGAAGAAGACTTTTTGTCTGACCCATGCAGATTCAGCCTACCTAAGCATGTGCGCTGTGCTTCACACATACTCAGTATTGTCGCCACAACTGATACAAAACAGGCACTGAAAATATCTCCTTTTGCAAATATCAATCATGTTGCGATGGGGAAATGCTCAGCATTATGGAACAAAAGTGGTCGTCCAAAATCAGCAGAGATTATCAAAACTGTTATCAATTACTAATTAAAGATGCGCTGTCATTACTTTTAAAACACAAGGACAAATTACATCAACTCATGAAGTCCCTTGAACTTCGTGTTCAGAAGTCACTAAATCAAATTTCTTGGGGAGTATGTCTCAGTTTTGGTTCCTATTGCAGTGGCAATTGATCGCCTACAGGGATAACAAAACTCTTTTTAAGGAGAATTGTTCCCTATCTTGCTCACTGTGGAGAAAAACTGAAGAGCCTTTAGTCACGTACTCTGAAATTTTGCCAAACTCTTCTAAGTGCAGTCACTAAGGACTTTGGAAAGTGCTACCAATCTTATTTGACCTTGGCAAATGAAGCCATCGTTACAGGTGCCATTATTGCATCAAAAGTCATCCATTCTTCAAACTCCACTGGTTAGATATCAGTATTTCATGGGACAGTTCAAGTCACCAAGACTGATAACAATATTATCATTAAAGTGATTGAGAATTTAGCAGAGGGACCCGAAGCTGAATCATCCAGTGGTGTATCGGACAGTGACGATTATTTTGGATTTACAAAACCCACTCAAACAAGATCAACCTTAGATTTAGAATTGTTCAGTTACCTTCAAGATTCAAATAAAACATTTCAAAGTTTAGATGGAGATATCCAAACATAAAAAAGTTATTTATTAAATACATCACTACCCTTCCGTCTTCAGTCTTGTGGAACGGCTCTTCTTTTTAAGAGGATTGACCTTATCTCCAAAACGGAGTTCTTTATCTGACGAAACATTTCAGATGTGACCAACGAGGACAATGTGGCCCGTGTGGAGAGGATGATCCTCGAAAATCGACGGGTGAAGGTCGAAGAAATCGAGCGAGAACTTGGAATATCATATGGAAGTGTTATCAACATCATCCACGGCAATTTGGCCATGACCAAGGTCTCTGCCCGTTGGGTCCCTAGAAACCTCACGCCCCGTGATCGACTTCAACGTCATCAAGGTACACAAGGCCAGAGTTGCACAAGCTGCCCTGCGCAAATGCGGATTCGAGGAGCTCAACCATATTCCCTACAGTCCAGATCTGGCCCCTAGCGACTACTTTTTATTCCGCCAGCTCAAGGCTGCACTGCGTGGACGCCGGTTTGGGAACGATGAAGATGTCAAGCCCGCCGTCCAGGAGTGGATTGAACAGCAGTCGGGAGATTTTTGGTTTTCTGGAATTCGAAGCCTCAGGGACAAGTGGCGCAAGTGCATTGAAGTCGAGGGTAGTTATATTGAAAAATAATAAAACACTTTTCCTCATATCTCGTTTCCTTATATCCGAATTGCAAAACTTATTGACCGCCCCTCGTATATATAAAAAAAAAAAACACTTGGTGATATAAACAATCGTCCAAGAGGTTATTTTCCGATAACCTTTTAAAAAATTCAGTATATCTAGAGTGAGAGATGTATCAAATAGTGGCCAAAAATAATCTAAATGGAGTGAAAAAGAAGCTGCTGGTTTTTTTTTTCAAAACCCAAATGAGAAAAGTTTTATCGTTAAAAAGAGGACAGAGATATCGAAAAGAAAATTGTACGAAAAAGACGGAAATTGGTCAAATAGGACTTAGAAGAAATGAAGACTCAGTTAGCCCATTAAAATAATAACTAATAATTTGTATTGGCAATCTTTTTAACATATTAAACACTTCTAGTAATAGCATATTAAAAAGTCTCTATCTGACTTCGTAAAGTTAATTTCGAATTTCGTTAAGTTAGTAGCCCTAAGCCCTATACCAGACTCATGCTAATTAGCTGTATATTTTTTCAGATCTGAATATGTATGAGAGGGAGGGTACAATAATGCACATAATATTTATGTAGTTGAAAGAAGCTACTGCTTTTGAGGAGTGAGCTACACTTGTGTAGCTCTTGTGATAGTAACTTCCTTACCACCTTTTCTCTTCTTTTGGCCCAAGTGCTTTGCAGCTTATCTCTTATAAAATCAATCGATCTTTCCCCTTTTCCAAGCAGGTCAACATACATTCACTCTTTGAAAACAACTATTAAATAACAATAATAAATATAACCACTTAATAAACAATTTAGCAGTATCGATTTGAAGATTCTACCAGTTTATGAATCTTAATTCCAATCAAAGCACGATAAGGAATGAAGTCTGGATGAAGTTTGTGCTTGGAGCCTGAATGGGAAATCTGGTGGAAATCGGTTATATAATGTAAAGACTACACGCGTATATACTCGGATACTGTAATGATGAAAGGGTAGTAATGAATAACTATCAAAAGGTATTTACAAAAAAAGCTAGGTTCTTGGTTTTTATATTTTAAAACCAGGAGGAAGAGTTAAAATTTCCGATGAATGGAATTGACAGAGTTTACTGACGTCACGATACGAGAAAATGCCTGTATGCGTGAACACTTTCGACGAATGTTTGTCGCTGTGTATCCAAAGTTGGAGTAAGAACTTCCTATTGTTGTCCATTTCGGCACGAATCTCGAAGGAAATGCAGTAGGGATCTGCCCCAAATGTTTTTCACGGAAGCGACAAGTTCCAGTGATTGCGTAACGATAGTGGTTTCTGAAAGTTGAGTGCTAGGGAGTGTTACTCGTTCTATGAGGCGAGAGGAACACAATATCGCTACATGTATATTCGATATGCGAACGGAAGAAAGACTAGGAAGCTTCAATGTATTGGTTCGAAACTTGAAGTTAACTGTTTCTATAAGATGAGTCTAACTTCTATAATCCGATCTTAACTTAACATTTGTCGAGTTTAAACATTAATAAATAAGAAAGCAACATGAATTATTTTTTTGTTAAAGTTCTGTCAAACCGACAAAATAAGCATGGAGGGAAAAAACAATTTAGCTCACTTTTCTCTCTTGCAAACTTTACTTATAGATCGGGGAGAGATTCGAAAGAGTTGTGCGCTCTGCCAATTCACCAAGTTCTGAAATGGGATAAAAAGCTAAATTCAGCTGATAGTCTCCGACACCCTCGCCCCGCGATACTATAGCATGTTGGAGATGAAAGGAGTTCGTTTAATTTGGCATGATATTGACTTTAGATGAATGGAAACCCTTGGAAACTCCTTTTATTTCCTCCAGTGACTAGCCTACATCATTTATTTCACTTTAATAATCAAGTGGAAACGTACTGCACCAACCAAAAGTTCCATTCATTCCCTTATTACACAATCAAGCGGTTGTCAAATAGTAGCTTCTTAACTTTCAAGATAACGTGGAAAATCAACCAGACCCTTCTTAAGATAAGGACCAAGAGATAAGGTATCGTTCTTCGCGATTCTTTCATGAGAGAAAAGTGAATGACTCAAATCTGTCGATAAGATGCGGTTCTTCCCTATTGATTGATGTCATATCGGAATGTACAGCTTTCGAGGCTAGATAAGAGGTATCTCCACATGCTCGCTGTGTATTATCAGTAGGCTCGCGTACTTCTATTGGAATAAAAGAAAAGCTGTAATGAGGATTACTAACGCAAAGAAAATGAAATTCCAAGCCACGTCAAGGGGATGGCGCTTGGAGTACATTTATTCTATTTACTATGCACAGAAAAAGGAAAATGCAATTTCAATCTAACGTTTATTTCCAAAGGTTAAATTGGGGCAAATTGCTTGGAATCCTATTTTCATTTCCAAAGGTTAAATTGGGGCAAATTGCTTGGAATCCTATTTTCATTTCCTGCGTGTAATCTGCATTCTGTTTCAAGACTTGTGAGCTTGGAACAATGATGCATATACGGATTTTACACGTTCTTATATTAGGGTAGTGGGAAAAAAAATGTTGCATTTAAAAATAAATAGGATGTATTTAGTATAAGTCAAAGAGAAAGCTACTTTCAATTCCCCGCAAATAAAATTCTTGGAGCCTTAAATAAAAATTTCAAGAGCAACCCCTCCCCCCTCCGAATTCAATTTCTTTCTTTTTCCAGAATGTTTTATTAAGAACAAAAATGTTAGAGTGATCTATACAAAGGGAGTATTCGAATGTACTACTAGATCATTCGGTGTGTAGGAAGTAGGTATAGCAGAAGTTTACTGCCTAAAAATTTTTTTTCGTGAGAAAGGGGGGGGGGCTGATTGATTGGAAGAAATGGGATTTCGAATTTGTTGCCGAACCAAAGTATATCTGGTATAAAGGCTCAATTAACACACTTGTGGTTTTGGCAATTAAGGTCGAAGTAAAGTTTTTTCCCCGATCCAGAATTCAGACTGGACCATATTAATGATATTCCACAAGCGCTACGTTATTAAGGGGTCTACGATGTACACTGACAAACAGGCTGGAAATGAGTGAAGGGAGCACATCAACCACACCACTCTCGGAAGTGCTTCCGCTGGTCGAGAGTGTGTTACAAAGTGTTGCAAGGAAAAAGAAACACTTCAAAATATCTTTTAAATCAAACTGAAAGGTTAGCGTATCGGAAAGCGCCTCAAAAGTTCTTTCAAACCAAACGGAAGAGGTAACATATCGGCAAAGACCTCGAAAGATCTTTCGAACCAAACTGAAGAGGTAGTACATCGGAAAACACGTCAAAAGATCTTTCGAACCAAACTGAAGAGGTAGTACATCGGAAAACACGTCAAAAGATCTTTCGAACCAAACTGAAGAGGTAGCATATCGGCAAAGACCTCGAAAGATCTTTCGAACCAAACTGAAGAGGTAGTACATCGGAAAACACGTCAAAAGATCTTTCGAACCAAACTGAAGAGGTAGCATATCGGAAAACACGTCAAAAGATCTTTCGAACCAAACTGAAGAGGTAGCATATCGGAAAACACGTCAAAAGATCTTTCGAACCAAACTGAAGAGGTAGTACATCGGAAAACACGTCAAAAGATCTTTCGAACCAAACTGAAGAGGTAGCATATCGGAAAACACGTCAAAAGATCTTTCGAACCAAACTGAAGAGGTAGTACATCGGAAAACACGTCAAAAGATCTTTTGAACCAAACTGAAGAGGTAGCATATCGGAAAACACCTCAAAAGATCTTTCAAACCAAACTGAAGAGGTCGCGTATCAGAATACTTACGATATAACATTGGGTTGAGCATAAGTTATTTCCGGTTTGTTTGTTTTTTAGAAATATTTCTCTATGAATAACTGAACAATTAAATAATTTTAATTAATAATATATTCTCCATTTTTTTCAATCACTTCTTGCCATTTAGCAGGTAGCTTGCAAAATTCATCCGGTTTTGAGTTAAAGAAATTGTCCACAAACATTTTTATTGCTCTTTTCCAGAAAATCTTTTACTATTCAAAACATTTTGCCGGGAACGAAAAAGATAGAAATCACTTGATGCAAGGTCTGGTGACTATCGTAGTTGGAGTATGACAGACCAGCGTAAGTCCAATATTCTTTCCTAGGTTATTCTTACTGAATGCAGTCTTGCGTTATCATAAAGAAGCACAACGTGTTTTCTGTTGATAAGTGCGGGCCGTTTTCCTAACAGATTTTCATGCAAATGTTACAGTTGTTGACATTATAAATATGCATTTAGTGTCTGAGTGCTGTTGCGTGGATTGCATTCTACCAGATCTCTTAACGCATTTTCATCAAAGTTTGATGATCGTCCTGGTCTTGGTTCATCTGGCAATGAATGATTCCCTTAACGAAACTTTGAAAACTAATTTCTGACTTTGCGATCAGTAATGACACCTTGGCAATAAACACTATAAATTACCTTTGCTAGTAATGATGCGTTTTTGTTATTCTTAAACTCCCACAACATTACATGTCGATTGTGCCCTTTCAGATCTCCCATTTTATGCATGAAATTGTAGTTTAAATTATGATGCAGACTTGTTCACTGTGATGTAAAGAATAAACGGGGAATCCTGTTTATAAACAGGTAATTTTCGATAAAGATTAGAACACTGCAAGTTCGAAATGCATCGTTGTGTTTTGCTTCCAAAAAACGGAAATTACTTATGGCTCAACCCAATACTTACTAGGAAATACATAATAGGATAATTACTAGATAATGCTTACTAGGGGATACTTCTGGACATTGCAATGATAGACGAATGAAAAAACCCAATAATTTCTAATAGCATTACCGTATCAAGGAATTAACACAACCTACATTGCCAACCATGCCTACATATACCGTTATGGGAAAATTTCAGAGGTCTCGAGACAAATTGGTGTGGTTAGTATATATAAAATTTGATAACCGACACTGTATCAGGTCCTGGGGGCCGGGCATCGTTCCTCTCCAGGTAGGTGACCTTGAAAGCATCGATTTAATGCACTTGAAAAATAAAGCATTTTAATAGAACCCCTTATATTTTACCTATTTTACCGTCACAGGAAATGGAAATGTGGTTAGGAATGTTCAACGTGATCTTTGCTAAATACATTTTGAAGATGGAAAAATTCCGAGAAGTTTCGAGACAAATTTGTGCGGTTAGTAGATAGCAAATATTTGACAACCGACACTGTATCAGGTCCTGGAAACCGTTATGCAGAATTGGACATCGAGAACGAAATTTAACTTCGACAAAAACAACTCCTCAAATACACTCCCTTCTTTAACTTCAGCTTCTGCAAATCTGCAATCTCTCCTGTTCCGCACTTACATCCGCAATCACCAAAGTGTTTTTTCTGTTTCATGAGAGGATTTTAAGCATTTTATTACGTTTATAAAGATATCTTTTTATTCACTGAGTTTAATTTTTTTTGTAATATTCACTAACATTATAATTAATTATGAATCTTAGTGTTTTTTTCTTATACAAACCAATGATGACTCACGTCTTTAAGAAGTTGGGAAACAGTTTCTAGTACTCGTAGTAAATGAATGAATGGAATATATAAAAATATTTACAGAAGAGTATTAAGTTGTTAAGTAGACGAAATCTTCTCATAATTTTATTTATAGTTCCAAATTTGCCGCAAACTGTTTTAACATAGCAGAAATAATTTAACGACTTAGGTTTTTAAAACTAGGAATTTACTAAGTCATCAATTGCAAACCTTCACTATGTTCAACAATTATGCACTTTGTCTATGTTCAACAATTGCAGACCTTCTTTATGTTCAACAATTCAAACCTTCTCTATGTTCAACAATTTCAAACCTTCTCTAGGTCCAACAAAGAAATCCTTGTCTATGCTCAACAATTCCAAACCTTTTATATATTCAACACTTACAAACCTTCTCTATGTTCGACAATTCAAAACCTTCTTTGTGTTCAACAATCGCAAACCTTCTTTATGTTCGACAATTGCAAATCTTCTCTATGCTGAAACAATCCAAAATTCCTCTGTGTTCAACAATTGCAAACCTTCTCTATGTTCAGCAATTGAAAACCTTCTCATGTTTAACAATTGCTATCCTTCTTTATGTTCATAATTGCAAACCTTGTCTATGTTCGATAATTTCAAACCTTCTCTATGTTCAATAATCGCAACCCTCTATGTTCAACAATTGCAAAACCTTTCTATGTTCGACAATTTCAAACATTCTCTATGTTCGACAATTTCAAACCTTTTCTATGTTCAATAATTGCAAACCTCTATGTTCAACAATTGAAAAACCTTTCTATGTTCGACAATTGCAAACATTATCTATATTCGACAATTTCAAACCTTTTCTATGTTCAATAATCGCAAACCTCTATGTTCAGCAATTGCAAAACCTTTCTATGTTCGACAATTGCAAACATTCTCTATGTTCAACAATTGCAAACCTTCTCTCTGTTCATAATTTCAACGTTTAAATGAATTTCTTCGAACAAAAACGTCCTTCACAGGTCAACTAAAAGAGTGATCCGGGAAGGACGCCCGCACGTAGCACGTTCAACCCAAAGAAAAAATATCGCGGAAGGTTGGGAAGTTCTTCCTCATCCTCGATCTCCACCAGACTTTACATTACACCACCTGATTATACCTTATTTCCTAATGAGGGAAGCAAATGTGCTGAATAAATGTATTTATTTTACTCCAACTAAGCCCGGTAAATTCAAGACTTCAACTTCATTCCGTTTCCCACAGTCGCGCTTATATGAAACTCCCCCTGCCCCCTTGTGTGTCCTACTAGCCACAAGGACACTGCTGATAATTTCGACCTCTCCGAAGCCCTTCGGGGTGATGGAGTGTTATGTTGCAGTAGCTAGACCATCATGGCTCATGCTTGGGGACTAGGGCCCTATTAGGTGCCCCAGGCCTCTAATAAACTCCCCTCATGAAAGATTATCATACAAAGTATCATCCACTTACTCCGCAGTCAGCTTGCTCAAACACTACTCATATAAACAACCCTCCTTTGACGCGATCTTTCAACTATCCCCTCACACTCACTTTGTACATTCTCTTCACAAGTCTATTCCTCCATTCTCCTACATGCCCATTCTACCTCAGAACCGTCATAACTTCATTCACACCCTTCTTCACACCTTAAACACTTCTATATATTTCCTTCTCTTTCAAAACCATAGTCTCACACCCATACACTACCATTGCCACCAGCATACTCTCATGCAGAGTCCTGGTACGTTCCACATTCAAACCCTTACCATTTACTATCACTCAAATCGCCACCCCTGAGACTCCCTACCATTTAAAACATTGTGGTCGCAATCTGCCTCAGCTGCGCCACCATCACTTACTCTGTGTTCCAGATACTTAAAACTTGGCGCTATTTCAAGGGTGACACCACGGACTCGGATATCTCTCCTCTCGCACAACCTGTAAAAATAGTTACATACAATCAACATTTCCAAATCCCTGTCACTTTCAGCCACCAACACCATGTCTTCACCATATACCAACATAGACAGATCCCAATCCGCACGATTCCTTATCATCTTGCATCCCTTTCATTCTTATCATTATCATTCACACTTTCCCCAATACTCCATCCATAACAATATTAAATAGAAATGGAGATAATACACAGCATTTTCTTCCAATATAAATACCCTTCAAACCATCCAACAGCCTACCACTCACTTTATACATTCTTTCTATCTGCCACAATGCTTCTTATCTACACAAGCAAGGGCTTTCTCCAGATCTATGAACACGACATTCATTTTACATCTCTTGTGTTTTTTAGGTAACACTGTCAATGCATACCCTAGCACCCTTCCTACTTCTAAATACCCTCAGTTATCCTTCTTCTACGCCCAATCAGAATTACTCCATTCATTTTACCGACAACACTCAGCAGACTTATCCCCATGTTGTTCTTGCATTCTTCTTTCTCCCATTTATATTTGTACAACGACACTACTACTGCATTCTTCTAATCATACGGCACTCTTCCACTTTCATATGCCTTACAACACAGCCACTAGACCAATTCCGTAGGACGATGACCACCACTTTTAGCATCACAGCGATTATATGTATCATCCATTCCAACTGCCCTCCCATTTTTCAGACCTCTCACAGCATTAACATACCTTTTCATTGTTACCTCTTCCACATCACGATACAGCACCCGATTTATACACACGAAAACAATCATATTTACACTTGCATTTTTTTAATGTCCACACAGCTCTTCTTCTCCTGATTCCTCACCCTTTCCTTCTAGAATAGCTTCCTGTTCCCATCGGGATCCTCATTCATCTTTCTGTTCCCATCGAGATCCTCATTTATCTTCCTGTTCCTATTGGGATCCTCATTCATCTTTTGACCAGATCCTCATTTTCTGCTTTTCTACTCCGCTTAATCAATTGTTTTCATTTTCCTTTTAGCTCCATGTTTGTATTCAACTACATCACCCATTAATTCTCAACTGCACTTTTAAGAATTTGCACGTCACTTCTTTGCTTTCCACTTAACATGTCACTTCGTCTTTCTACAATTCAGAATTTTTCCTCCTCTTTCAACTTCTGGCACACCCACATGCAGCCCTTCCACTACCCACTATTACATATTTAAATTTATTTCACATTTACTTCATCTCCATGCTCGCGCTTATTTCCTCTCTTCTACTTCCACGCATTCTCAAATACTCTCCCCTTTTTCTCTGATTTGTTAACTATTCACTTCTTATTATCACCTAATTTTCCCCTTGCTCATTACTCTTCATCCATGCATCTACAAGTTCAACCTACAAACCACAATCATGTGATCATATAGTGCAATACTATTACTTTTTTCAGCTTTCACATCAAATACATCTCGCAGCATGCACATAAGTTTCTTCCAGCACAAAACTCTGCCACCCTCTCTCCATTTTCACTCTCTCATGGTGTACCAGAAGCTCTATTTTTATGCACTCTCTCATTCACCTTTCTATCCGCCCATTCATATCGCCTACAACCAGCAACCAATACCGATTACGAATTCCATCTTTCACCCGTCCAAAGTCATTCCAGAAACACTTTTTCTCAGCTTCACTTCCATCATTACATGTCTAAATACTGCAATCACGCTCAGTTTTAGCCTTTGTAATCGTTAAAGTTCTCGAGCTCACACATTCATCCCCAACCATTTCATCATGCCACTTATTAATCAAAAACACTGCTAGACTCTCTTTACTACTACCACCTTGATCTATCCATAATCACACTTCATTAACACTATCCCACACAAATTGTTCATTACCTTTCTTGTTTGTCTCACAGAACGAAAGCATCTTCATTATCCGCGTTGTAAAGACTAACTACTATTCTCTTGTTTCTCGCATCGCATATACTTCCCTCACATTTTACTCACCTCCTCAATTAACACATGGACCTGGGATACCTGACCTGATAGGACGGGAACGCTACAGCCCCGCCCATTGATGTCATTCCATATTGCGCTCATAGGATAAAGCCTTCAGGAGAGTGGCTTCTCAGGCTATCAGACCTTTATCCGTGATCAGTCCTCTTTACCGACACGCACAGGGCTATGCTTCTTTCCGCCCCTTTTTAGCAAACACGCTAAATCAATAAATTATTTTTTGTAATATACTTCACAGCTCATACTTAGCAACATGACACTGCCATGCACACAAAAGCTTGATGTAAAATATAGATTAAAAACTATTAGATTAGACTTATTTTACTACAAGAATGGCTTAATAAATAATTAAGTTAATTAAATTTTAATACTTTTAATCATCTTCACATCTCGGACTTTACAAGTTGACACTGACAGTTTGTTAGTCATACCAAGACAACATTCCTCATCTATTCCTGCCCAGTCCTCATTCCTCTCCTGCAAACCAACCCTCCAACGAGAGAGCAAACTTTATCTTAGCAAGTCCATGTGGCCCTCCATCTTAAGCAGATCCATATCACCCTTCATCTTAAGCAGGTTGGTCCATATCGCTCTTGCTCTTGAGCAAATCCATGTTGCTCTTCATCTTGAGCAACTCAATGTCGCCCTTCATCTTGAGCAGGTCAATGTCGCCCTTGCTCTTAAGCAAATCCATGTTGCTCTTTATTTTGAACAAGTCCATGGCACCCTTGATCTTCAGATAATCCATCTTGCTCTTCATCTTAATCAAGTCCATGTTGCCCTCCATCTTGAGCAGGCCCATGTTGCCCTTCATTTTAAACAGGTCCATGTCGTATTTCATCTTGAGCAGGCTCATGGTGGCCTTGATCTTGAGTATATCCATGATGCTTTTTATGAAACCTAACTGCTCGAAGCTCTCAAAAGTCAAGTTGGTCCTTTGAGGCTTCAGTAGGTCAGAGCCTGCAGAAAATTCACTCTACAACTACAGAGTTGCAATGGTCGTGTAATTGTGGATTAAAGGACTGGATTTACCTTAATATTTAAAAAGTATAATTTATCAATCAAACTTATTACTTACATTATTATAAAGTGTGTCTAGAGAAATATGCAGATATTGAAAATAGTCAAATCTCTCTTAAAACAGCTGCATTGTGTAATGCTTCTGCATAGAAATAGGACAATGATGAGCAAGTAATGTAATGATAGAATATGGAATCTAATGCTATATAAGAGAAAAATATGACAAATTATTGTTAGATTAACTAATTTGGTGTCAAGATATTTGAAGATATTTAATTAGTAGGAATACATAGTTTTCGACACAAATATATAATAAACAAATCATGTAATGACAAAGTATATCAAGTTTAAACGATTTATAGGAAGTAGTTTTAAAAAATATAATCAAAGGAAATTAGATCAAACAAAATTTTAAATAAGAACTGTTCAAGAACTATTTGACAAACGAATCTTTCTTCTGAATAACTTTGAATAGTCTGTTGTCTACTATTGGAGTCAAAGTTTTGATAAAACCAGCGGAAACATTCTTTGAATCATCTTGGATGGTTTCCCAAAGTTAATTTCTATTGTTAACTTGCCTAATATTTGTGTAGACGTCTCTCTTCAGGATGAGCCACGAGATTTATATTTTATGTACATATTTAGGTCGTAACTGTTGGGAGGCCAGTCCATGATTGAGTATCCTACAAATCCTTTCGACTCTAGCTAATTATAAAGATAACTTTTAGGCATGACTAGATTATCCTGCATGAATATAAGTGACTTACTCATCCTCACTGGCTGTCTCTTCAACCATGATAGGTAGTTTTTTTTTCTCTACAAACTCGCAGTACGTCTTCAAATCCATTTTTGACCCTATCATCTATTTTGAAATATCCTACTTAGCTTGTCCCCAACAATTGCAGCCAAAATCTTTTATCTGACCTCCATTGACAATCCAGTCTTACCTAGATATCCGGCCGAACCAGAGTGACTCTTCATTCGTCTGTGAAGAAAACTTTTTTGAAATCAGTTTTCTTGTATGTTTAGTCCCACAACAAACGTTTTTCTTTGCTTCATGATTCAACTCTTTTGAAATTTGGAGAGGAGAATTTTCTTTACCTAATTACTTCACAATTTAATTCTTTTCCTCTTGGGAAAGTTCCATTTTTCCTGTCCATTTTATTTAAAAATGTTTCTTACAAAAGATGACTGGACTTTCGTAGTAATCGAATTTAAAAAATCGACTATAAACTATGTAATACCTGAGATAAATAGTGTTGTAAATACCTACTAAATTGTGCTTGTCACTTTAATTGTATCTGAAATATAAAAGTTTGATAAACCTTTTCTGAAAAACGATGATCCGCTAAAGAGTTATTGCATATTATTTCTACACTCACTTTAAATTCCTTCAAGAGTGTAGAACACAAGCGGTTGGTATTTCTACGATGGAAACCTCCAAGAAGACCCTTTATAATTATGCACTAAATGACTTTATAATGTAAAAAAGTCTAATTTAAAATTTAAACTTATTACTAACAATATTATAGGGTCTCTTAAAGGTGTGCAACTATTGATTCCTTTTATGTTAGTTTTTCCTTGTCAATAACACTACAAATACTGGTAAAAGGTACTAAGAAGCCTTTTAGATAGGGCCAGGGAGTGTTGACGTCCATTGTAATTTCTTCCTACTGAAGCCTCGACGCTTTGTTCATAATACAATTAAGGGTGATGCTGGCTTGGCTTCCAAAGCTGGGGGCTGAGGACGGAGTCGTAGACTGGTCTCTGAGGATTTCCATGCTGCTTCAAAACTTCGCGGTTTAGTTTAATAAAAATCACTCTTGTGAAGTTGTAACCCCCCCCCTCCCCCCCGCATAAACCTTAATAAAAACAAATGTATTGACAGAAGGGAACTCTGATCACAACATGACTATTTGCACACATTAACATACCTTTGCGAACTGAAACGGCAGCGGCGGTCCACGGGTGGCGTCCCAAGACGCTCCACAAATACGATGGTGAATTTGCCTGCTGCTAATCCACTAGCGCATGACTAAATCGCGAGCATGGATTGTGGAAGTATTTGAACATAAAACAAGCAGCGGTCGAAATGACAATTCTGCAATTGCGGAATTAACAGGTTACGGAACAGATTGCAAAGTTCTCACCTCTACAATACAATTATTGAACATACAAAGTGAACATGAAAAATGAGAAGGAATTAATAAAAGGTGCATTGACATATTCTCTTGCATATACTGCATTGCAAAATCGTCATTCAACTGCACTCGATCAATAATAAAAACAAATATAAAGGGGGAGAGATGTAGGGCGATCCCATCTCCTCCAAAATGATCTAGGTAAATGATAACTGAATTATTGCTAGTCTCACAGATATATTAAAAATTTAAATTTTAATGAGTAAAATTATATTAATTCCTTTTTTTAGAAGTAAAAGCAATTAGAATTAAAAATAAAATTATAGAACAAGATAAAAAGGCAAACACGGATGGGAGATTTAATATGAAAATAAAGTTCTGAAATGAAATTAGGCAAGACACATTGCAAGGCGAAGCGACAAAAGATTGATGAATGAAATCCTAAACGGGATACTTTTATACAAACTCCAAAACAACTCCGTAGATGGTATGAGTATGAAATTCGTTCAATGCAAGGATTGACTAGGTAAACTCACGTGTTGGGCCGAAATTAGTTGAACCTTCTTGGAGAGCCCCTTGAGCAGAAGTGGAATGAAGCGGGCTGAAGAAGCACCTCGCCCCAAAACTGACCAAATAGAAACGAAAAGATAGGTCCGAGTGTATTCAAACGAGGCATGTATGGAGTAACTGCCCTGCAGAATATGTGAAATGTCTCAATTTTAACGTCGAAAAATAAAATAAACCAGGGACAAGTAGCATTACAGCGAAGAACCTAAAAAATTACCTGAAAATAAAATACACCAGGGACAAGGACAATTAGCATTACTTAAGAAAATGAGCCGAAAAATAAATTACACCGGGGACAACTAGCATTAGAGTGAAGAACCTAAAAAGATAACTCGAAAAATAAAATACACTGGGGCCAAGTAGCATTAGAGTGAAGAACCCTAAAAAATAACCCGAAAAATAAAATACACCAGGGATGAGTAGCATTACAACGAAGAACCTAAAAATGCTCCGAAAAATAAAATGCACCAGGGACAAGTAGCTTTGCTTGCTTTGGGACGTCTATTGAGGTCAATGATAACAGATGCCTACATAGTAGTCTCGGTTGGTGGGTACGCTCGTGACTTTGGAGGTTGATGCGTGAGCCACATCAGTGTCCGCACTCATGGCACTGGAGATCTAGAGTCGGGAGTGGAGGAGGCTGAAGTGCCCTCTCGTGACGCCTATGACGACGCTCATTCCGCTGTTGAGTTCGTTCCATCTCGAAGTGGGTCACTCTTCGAAGCCAGGCAGAACGCCATGTGGCTCTGTCGGCAGCTGCAGCGTCAAGATGGTCTGGGTTGATGTTAAAGTTCTTTATTGTCCTCTTGGCTTGATCTTTGAACCTCTTTTTCGGGCCACCGCAGGTGCACCTCTCCTCTGTCAGTTCTTCGTAGAGGGTGCGTTTTGGCAGACGATTAACAGGCATAAGAAACACGTGTCTCAGCCATCTCAGCTGTCTGCCTTGGGGGAGGCACTCAATGCTTGAGATCCCAGTAATCTTTAGCATATCAGTGTGGGGCAGGCAGTCTTGCCAAGTGAGACTGAGAATTTTTTCATGCACTGCATGTGGAAAGCTTACAGGAGCTTAATGTGTATCCGGTACAGAATGAAAGTTTCATTCACGCACAGCAGCATGCTGAGGAAGACAGCTATGTACACAAGAACCTTCGTTGCGAGTCTGAGGTTGGTGATATTGCTGAAAGATGCCGATGTCTTGTTGGTCTCCTGTTCACCTCCTCATCAAGAGAGCAGTCGGCTGATAGCACGCTACCGAAGTAATTGAATTGAATTGAAGAGAGAACTTGAGTTCAGCTCCTGCAACACTCATAACAGGCACCACCTGCGATGTAGCACCGAACGACTAGTACATCACCTCTGTTTTGTCAGTGTTGATGACGAGCCTAAGAGTATTTTAGATATCGTAGATGACGCTCAGTGTCTCTTGTAAGTTCTCAGTAGATTGAGAGACTATTACGCAGTCATCCGATTATTTAACCTCAAACACTTCGTTGTGTGAGGTTTTTGTTCGTGCTTGTAGACGGCGTAGGTTGAAAAGACTTCCGTCGAGCCGGTATGAGAGACCAACACTACGATATGGTGGAAATCCTTACCGGAAAAGGATGGTGGCTGAAGGAAGGTAGATGTTAAACATGACGGCGACAGTCACACATTCTTGCTTAACTCCAAGCTCCACGTTGAAGGTGGCAGTTTCCTCACTACCGATGACCACGCTCACCTTATTGCCGTCATGAAAATACCAGGGTAACTGCAATGAATTTGTCAGGGCATCCAAATTTATGCATGACGTCGAACAGAATCTCCCGGTAAACCGTCTCGAAGTCCTTCGTCAGATCAATGAAGTCCAGACATAGGTTTTAGTGCTGTTCGCGGCACTTTTCTTCCAGTTGTCTAGCCGTGAAGATCATGTCCATGGTTCCCCGCTCTCTTCGTAAGCCACATTTGGTTTTAGGGCCCACTTAGCAAGTACTTAGCAAGTACTCTACCTGCAATAGCCAGTAGCGAGATACCTCGGCTATTCCCACACACTGCTTGATCGCCATTCTTCTTGTAGATTG
Organism: Ceratothoa steindachneri; assembly: GCA_963969495.1. Lineage (NCBI taxonomy): Eukaryota > Metazoa > Arthropoda > Malacostraca > Isopoda > Cymothoidae > Ceratothoa > Ceratothoa steindachneri. The sequence continues at coordinate 166,290,334 of OZ018325.1, read as the reverse complement.
AGATGATTCTAGCGTCTTTCCACTGCTATGAAACTAGGAATGCTATCGGCACCTGGTGACTTATAATTTTTCAAACTACGGATCGCATTCTTGATTTCCTCGTTAGTAGGGGTAGCATCCATCTCGTAAACTGTAGGCCTATCTGGAATGACATTGAGCTAACCAGGGTCACAGAGCCTTTCTGGAATGACATCGAGCTGATCAGGGTCATATGGATGTTGAGAAGGTTGTGGTAGTGTTCTTGTCACCGGTCTAAAATTTGGTCCTTGCTGGTAAGCAGCACATCCTGGGATATAACTGGTGCAAGGGAGTGGTAGTTTGGAGCAAAGGCTTTCTTAAGAGAGCTGTAGAAGTTCTGGAGGTCCCTAGAGTCCGTGAAACCTTTTAGGTCTGCAGAAAGTTTGAGCCATCTTTCATTTCCCATGACTCTGAGTCTCCTCTGAGATTCGGATCTCTTCTCGTTTCAAATAATCTGAAGAGGGTTTGCTTAGGAAGGTCCGACATGCCTTGTTTTTTTCTTCCAGAAGCTCATCAATGTCAGTAATATTTTCGTCCACCCAATCCTTGTTCTTTCGCTTAGTAAAACCAAGGACCTCTTTCGCAGCATCGGTGACAATCTGTGCGAAATGAGTCCAGCCGTCCTCAACACAATCGTCGAGTTTTTCGAGGAAGGCAGCATCAGACATACGGGGAGAGATGGCTGAAGCCAGGTTAATTTTTGCATCTCCTGACTAAAGGGAGGCATAGGTGAGCTTCTTCTTTGCGGGTCTTTTGCTAGTAGGCGATCCTGTGCGTCGGAACAGAGAGCTCCGATCCAGGCGGTGGTCTGTCCAGCATTCGGCACCACGCATGGTGCGGGTAAGCAGCACATCCTGCGGTCGCGCTGCCTGACGATCACGTAATTCAGCATGTGTTACTGCCCAGACCGAAGGTGTTTCCATGTTTCCTTATATATATCCTTCATCTTGAAGATAGTGCTTGTGATGACAAACTGGTTCTGTAAGAAGCGGGACAATAGTCGCTGGCCATTAGCGTTAACTTTACCAATACCGTGCCCAACGATAACTCCAGCCCATGCGCGATGGGATGTACTCCTTCGTGCGTTGAAGTTTCCTGGTATTATCATCTTATCAGAGGCTGGTGTACTCTGCAACTCCGCGTACAATTGCTCTTTAAATGCACCCTTGTCTTCCGCAGTGCTGTCACGAGTTAGAGAGTAGTAGCTGAAGATATTTGCATGTCTATTCCTAAAGAAGGGGACCCTCATCTTCACGAGACGTGCCAAAAGGCCAGTTGGCGTTCTTGAATCAGGCGCGAATCCGACGCCTGTTCTTGTGTAGGGTATACTTTCCAGTAGAAGGTGTAGGCACCTTGGTCTCCGGTCAGGCTATCCTCATCTAGAAGTCTGGTCCCTGACAGAGCAGCAATTCGACGTTGTAACGAACTAGTTCATGTGCGATGAGAGCAGTGCGTCTAACTGGTTTGTCTATGGGTAGGTTTGAGTCGAGCATGGTACGGACGTTCCAAGCTGCGACTTTAATGTTATGTTTCTTTGTATTTTGACCACGTAAAAGATCATGATCCTGCAGGCGTGGCTACCTGCCCAGACAGGTTTTCGAGGCCGTCAATTCTAGGGAACCTTTTTTATGCCCATCCCCATTCACGGGGGTGGGCAGTGTGGACCTAAAGAGGGCTGCTTAGTCACAGAAGTTGACGTTGGACTCTGCTGTTGCCTCGTCTCAGAAGAGAACGACCATATTCGCCTCCGCCGCCAACGAGCAGCTGTCCAGCTAAGAGCCGCCCCTCATCCAGGGTGAGCCCCCACCACCAGACAGCCATCGCCGCGGGACTTGGTTAGGGTCGGTTTGTTGAGGGCATCAAACCTGCACTAGGTTTAAACAGGTAGGAATGTGTGCAGTTTTTGGACCCGTATCCTGACCAAGAAGAGAAGGACCCTGCTGGCAGGAGAGGCTCGAGATGACCATATTTCCTCCTCGGCTGCAGAGAGCTGCCGAGACACCGGTCTGTTGGTGTTCGCCTGTAGGCACTCCCGATTCTGGTTTGTGGTCGAAGTATCCTTCCTCTAGCCTTTGTCTAAAATTGCAGAACCCCCAAGTCAGTGGGGGTTGGGGACAGTGGTTGGTAGGCCTCAGGGCGTGTGCACACACCGGTGGGCCTGCACGCCGTACCTTTGGGGTCCACTGCTGCTCCGAGGTTCCATGCTGATTTAGCCTGGGGCTCCAAGACACCCAGCTACCGTGTCTGGCCACGATGAGGCACAGCAGGAGTCTTGGTGGTGAAGAGACTATGTACTGACAGGGGGAAGCTTACACACTCTGCTTCCCTTTTTTACCACAAGGGCTAGCCAGCGGCAGAGGCTGCAAGCGAGAAAGCAAGCAAACCAGGCACTTAACACTAAAGCATGGTACTACACTAGATGCGTCTAGTAGCATTACAGCGAAGAATCTAGAAAATGCCCCGAAAAATAAAATACACCAGGGACAAGTAGCATTAGAGAGAAATTCCTAAAAAATGCCCTGAAAATATTATGAAGGGGATAATAAATATATTCAAAGCATGCATCGAGAAAATAGTCCCGGTTAATTACTGAATTACAGAATAAAATCCATTTTGAACAGTGAAAGAACATTATTAATAATTTGTCAACTTCCTTTTAAAGGCTCTGTGCTGCAATTTGCCTAAGCATAGAATTAATAAGTAATGAGATCATAGCTTGTATTTCTGACCATGTCTGGCCTATGAACAGGAATGGGACTCAGCCGGTTCGCGCCAGTTTGTAAGAACCTGCTCTTGGAATTTCATTAATCTCGAGAACCGGTTGTTAGCTCAAATGAAGGGTTCTGAATCGACTTTTGAAGTTGGGAAAAGAACTAAAATTAATAATTTCACTTGCTAGACTATAGCATGTAACAGCCCAAAGATCAACCTTTGCACGTATATCGGGTCAGCCAGCATCGTTTGCTGCTAGAGACTGAGAGTGAGAGAACCTGTTGCTAGTGAGAACTGTAATGAGAGAACCTGTTCTTAAAATTTTTAAATCCCACCACTGCCTATGAGATTCAGCCATTCTGACCGTTTCCCTGCTGCTGCCTTTTATTCTTCGCTTCTTCTGTCAGGTTGGCCAACAATCCGTTCTCTTAGAATTTTGAAAAGATGGAAACAAATACGTCATAATAAGGAATAACCCCCCCCCCGGAATAAAAACATTTTATAATAAAATTGTGGGTGTCTATTAACTTCTGCATGCCTCTGTACATGCTCTATTGGTTCGTGTTAAGAGGCTGACTCTGCCAAGTCATTTGATGCTATTTTCCATGAACAAACTTTTTTAAAGCTGACCAGCATTTTTTACGACTAGTAGTAGTGGTGGTTCACCAACCTTCTTTTATCTAGGCGGATCCTGACCAGATAATGAAATAGACATAAAGGTCAGTATGACAATCGCTGGTTAGCCCGAGGGAACCAGAGGCCGGTCCTTTTTGGGGCGAAGTGCCTGGAAGTATTATGTTTTGGCACCAAACAACGTTCAGGTGGAACATTCGTAGCCCAGGGCCAGATGGACCTGTTCCACGTCATAGGTATGTTGATATAGATACCCATTGGCAGGATTCCTTGCATCAGAGATTGTGTGTGTGCGTGTGTTGTGCTGCGGAGATGAGAGAGGAAAGAAAGCAGTGTTGTAATTGGCTATGTCTGTGATGAGAAGTGTAAGATCCCCCCACCCCAATGCAGGGCTGAGCACAGCGCGTCCACCGATTGGTAGCTTGACGTTTGTATCCACTGATGCCGGGATCGAACCCGGTACCGCGACGTTGGCACACCAACACTCGGGTAGCAAGAGCTCTAATTTTTCATTAACCATCTCTGATCTTCCCTCAATCCAAATTGCCCCCACACCATAACAAAAAGCCACTATGCTACACCGTTGGTTATGACCTGTTTATGTCAAAGTTCCGAAAGGGTAATCTTGAAGCCCAAACCCATCCACTGAAAATTGAGCTAAGTTTGGTTCATCAGAAAAAATATGCTGCGCCCAAATTCCATAGGCTTGTCTTTGTTTTAAAGAGGTTTCCCCCTTGCTCTACTTTCATAATATCCAAATGAGTGTAGGTAATTTACTTCTGCTCTTGGGCAGATTTGGACTCTTTCTGGTACTTCAGAAGCTTTTACCCGAGGGTTGTTCTCAATGGATCTTCGAACAGCATGAAGACGTCTTTCAGAAGGCGCGAGACGACCAGGTCTTGACTCTGACGATGGTTTACAATTTTCTTCGAAGTTAACTAGAATTCTGTTAATGAAATAAAGTGGTATTCCGAGATTCCTACCAATTTGTATTTGTCACTCTCAGGAAGCACAACAACCTGTCCACTTTGAAAATCTAAAATTTCTTTAGAATTTTACTTTCTAGCCATGTTTAATAATTACAATATTAAACTCTGAAAAGATGGAAACAAATAGTCAGAATAATGAAAAATATCGGAATATATACATTTTATCATAGAACTGTAGGTTTCTATTTACATCTTGCATGTCTTTCTTTCTACATAAGTCTAGAATTTTCCACGTACTAGGTAGTTTCTCTTGTCTTAGAAATGGGCAAAGTGGATTTTCATCTCTAAGGGGAGACGACCACCAGGTAAACACACATGTTTTAAAACAACTTCACTCCTCAACTTCAGATGAAAAATGGTCGAAAAGATAATTAACAGAAGACTCGTCGAATGCTTGAAAAATACACTTCATTATAACATGTATAATACAATAAATATCAATTTTATTGTAGAAAAGCATTTAGAGAAATCCTTTGATAAGTATGAAAAGTCATGAGAAGCAGCCTTGACAAGCAACTGTGCAATTACTTGGGTTGAAGAATAAGTTATGTATATCCCAATCGAGAATTAGCGGGGCAAGAATTCAACCTGAGAAAGACAGCCTCAAAGGTGGTACTTGAGCTCTGTATTATACTCCATCAGATATACCCCCTTCAATCAGGTCTGACTGTTTAAACCTGCAATTTACCGATGACAGTTCCAGGATTGCAGTCATCTCATTCCAAAACCGAACATTTCAGGCTAAGAAGAACGGTGGAAGAACTTGAAAATATAAATACCTCACGAAAAGGAACTGGAAAATAAATACTAATAAATAAGTTTAAAATGGTCCAATGATCAAAAGAAAAACATCGCTATCAACAACTAAGACTACAAATTAATGAAGGGAAAGTAAAGGGATTAAACCTCAGTAAAAAACAGTTTTCAGAGCCGTTCTAAAGACAGCCTTAACAAAGATTCGGCTTCTTTGCCATCCCAAACACATTGAATATAGAACCTTAGGAAACTATATATGGCTTTGATGAGCTCAGTCCCTGCTGTAATCCACCCCGCTAATTCCTCTCCACTAAACTTTCCTAGGTGAGGAAAATAGCGATGCAACTAGTACAGAACAAGTCGTGTAAATAATTACAAAAAAACAGACTCACTCAGCTTAGCAGGGGACCAAAACAATAGACGTGATAAAACCTTAATATAAATGAACGTATAGAGTAGTGTTGGATCATAGAAACACAAAGAAATACTTTTGGAGCATTAATAGATTATTGGAAAACAAAGGGACTCTCCCGTCCCATCAAAATTCGACGTTCAAATTTTGTCTTACTTTTCGTAGTCATTTGTACAGCGTGGGTGAGCGTTTCTTTCCCTCCATTTTTGTTCCTAGAATGTGGAATGATCTACCTGCTGTTTTTGTAGGCTAGACGCAATTAGGTTACCGTCCTATTCGAAAAGGTGTCAAGGTTGCTTTTCCTCTCTAACTAACTGTGACAAACCAGATATGGAAACCTTAATTTAACTGATTAATATATTCAACTATGATAACCAAAATACGAAAATGCATATTGAGAACCGGTCATGGACCCTGCACCCCCACTCAAAAATATAAAAAAATACGATTGTGAGCCCAATGGTTATAAACTAATTCAAAAGAGCATTTTTTTAATCTTAGAACGCCATGAATGACAGAGTAATCAAAAGAGGATAAATTTACGAGGAGAAAAGAGCGCGGTGATTAGCGAGTTCTCCTGGTACTCATTAACTTTAATACTATACTTTCCACTTAGCAATTTTACTAACAAATAAATCCGTCTAATTCAAATAAATAAACGAGTGTGTGTACGTATGTATGAGGGAAAAAAGCGCTGATTTGGTATGCATTCTACGAGTACCATGAAGTTTCTGGCTGTTTGTGGTTTAGCGTATAGTTTCAGGTTAAGTTTACGGTATAGAGTCTACTTTCTGGTTAACTTTGCTAACTTTGTAGTCTATCTTCTAGCTTTGATTAACTCCGCGGTCTATTCTCTAGTTTCTAGGTTAAGTTTGTGATTTACCTTCTAGTTTTTGTTACCTTTGCGGTTTGCCTTCTAGTTTCTGGTTAAGTGTGGGTTAGGTGAGGTTTTATTATGTTAAGCCAAAAATAAACATTCCAAACTACGTTACCTAATCTCAACCACGCATACCCATAAAATAGACGGTAAGCCACAAAGTTATGGTAGACTGCCTATTTAACCAGTACCACCAAAGTAGGGTGCTCCTCTTACTCTTCCAGATATCTTCTCATCGCTCGTCAATTTGTAATTCTGGGACAAATGATGGAAGCCAAACAGTTTTGAAATTGTTTTCCTGACATAAGCTTAGAAACTTCTCGCGAGACATTGTATGATTAATGCCGAGTTATGTTACAGGGGCACGTTTCCTTAACCCAACGAAATTCGTTTGATATCACATGGGAATATTTTATGTACTTATTTTCACTTCTTCCTTCACTCCCAATTACCCATTCCCACTCAGATCTTCTCCTCTTATATTGTATACCTACTGGTTCTTTTTTATTGATTATATTTGTAATTTTATTCATTTTGCTATTCAGATGCGTTGGATGCCACCACTACCTTAAAGCTGGGTTGCAAAACAGATTGAAGGACTACCTTAAGCCAGGTTTCAAAGTGGATTGAAGGACTACCTTAAGCCGGAGTCCCATCAAAGCTAATCTAGACTCCGGGCGAATATCAGACAAGCTCGAATTTTCGTCCTCTCTTTTATCGATACCATATTCCCTTATAAAAGGACACAATCTTCCCCTATAACAGGACACTACACTCCCCTTGAAAGGGACAATGGCGTTAAACTACATTGAATTTATTTAAGAGCAGTGCATATATGCATGGCATTCCACTGGTGATGTGGATAAATGGGTTCATACAAAACTGATATAGCAAGCGCATTCAATTGACCGCTTCACTGCCCGAGTGGGAAGGGGAGATGTGTGTGAAAGAAGACAACAACCGAGATGATTGGAGTGGTACGGGTCTTCAGCATGAATCACTTAATTATAATTTAGGCTTCCGACAATCATACAATGCTACAAGTTTATTTAGAAATTTAGAGAATGAAATTCTACCTGTAGGTGCGGCAGAAAGGATACTCAGGCGCTCTCTACCGCGTGTCGTAAAAGGCGACTAACCCCAGATATGGGCCGCTGACTTCGGAAACCGCGCACCAGAAAGTCTTGTCCTACGAGCGCGATAAGCAATGACGGTAACGTTTGGGGCTGTCACAGCCTCCAACCACTTATTCCGGTTAATCCGCATCATTGTGTGAAGCGAGTGTCTGTGTGAAATGTGAAGGATATATGTGATAAGCGATATATGCGATGAGGGTATATGTGATGAGGGTAGATGTGATGAGGGATATACGGCCGTGGTAATAACTGTGTTTAGAAAGGGAGATTGCGGTAAATTGCACATGTGAGACAAACATGAAGGAGAATGAAGCGTCTGTGTGGGATAGAGCGAATTGAGAGCGTTTAGTTGTGAATCATGATAGGGGTCGGGAGGTTACAACGGTGCTTCTGAGTGAGACTTGACTGACGCTCCAATGACTGAGTATCAATGTGTGAGTGAGCTTGAGAATTAGTTGGGTGAAGTTAAGATTTGCAAAAGTGATACTGTGCGCGGTTTTATGATAGTTAGGAACCTTGATATGATTAAGGTGAGGCTGAGAATGAGAGGTTCTGGAGTAACTTGGGATAAGTGTTGGATGCAACTGGGAATGGGATGTCGGTTGGTGGTCGTAGTAGATATGAATGGACGAGTGGGTGGCAGAATGAGAGAAGGGATAGCTGGAGAGGATGGTACGTTTCTGTACTGGCGGCAGAAACTTGAATGTGGCCAACACATTATTTCAGGTCAAAGATGAGAAAAAAATACATAAGCGGTCGTGAAAATGGGAGAGAGAATGTAAGTGTATGACTGATTTTGCTTTGTAATAAACAATATGCTGCGTGGGTGTATTTGATGGGAAAGTTGTAAGAAGAATGAGCATGGGAGTAGCCGACCACATTGTGCTCTGCAGGTTAACTTGGCTGATGTGTGGATGAGCAGACGTGAACACATGGTGGAAAAGAAAGTGAATTGAAAGTGTAATGCAGTGAATCAGAGTAAGAGGGAAGAATATATATATATATATATATATATATATATATATATATATATATATATATATATATATATATATATATATATATATATATATATATATATATAGAAAGGCCTGAAATAGGAGAGATGAAGTAAGTATGAAATAGAGTAAATAGAGTAAATGTCTAACAAATTTAAGTGGCAATGGATAAGACAATGGCATTATTTTGGTGTGTTAATACCAGGAAATAAAATTTTTCGGTGGAATGATGATTGGAATTTGTAATGGAGGTCAAAAGAGAGAAGTACTTACAAAAATGCTTAAAGTGCAGGTGAAAAATGCCAGAGAGATGTGAATGAATGCACAAAAGGAGGTGTTCAGAAAGTGAAACGTCTGACAAACCTGGTTAAAAAGCAGCAAATGAAGGATTTGAACAGATGAATGAGGATTTAGATGGAAACAGGAAGATGATGAGGATCCGGATGGAAACAGGAAGTTATTCTGGGAGGAAGTACAGAGGTGGGAAACTAGAGATGAAAAGCTTGTGATCATCAGGAATAAGAACGACATTTTTTTTTTTTTTTTTTATAAGAGCTCATCTGGCGACTGCCTACTTGGGCATTAGTCGCCGTATTAAAACTGGCCTAGTTCTAGGCTACTTTAAAATGAAATTAAAGAGAAAAAAAAAACAACACCCCAAAAGGGGGAAAGGAAGCAAGCTGGTGCGTCGGGGAGAGGTCCCCCCGGCGCAGGAGCGTGCAACTAAAGAAAAAAAACAAACAAAAAACAAAACAAATGCAAAAAAACAACAAAAAAAAACCAAACAAACCTTGCTTAAATAATAGGGAGAAGGCCGGCCTCCCCCAAGAAGTCAACAAGTCCACAAGTCAGTGTGCACGAATCTGTCCCAAGCACAAGGGACAGGCGGTAGCGACCCCGCCCATCCCGGTACTGGGACAGGTATAGTGCGCAAAGATCACCCAGACTGGGACATTCGACAAGAATGTGCCGAACAGTCTGGGGGACGACGCAGTCGTTGCAATAGGGCGCAGGCGAGCGCTCCATCAGATAGCGATGCGTCACACGAGTGTGTCCGATTCGGAGACGACATAAAGCAACCTGAAGCCGCCGCGGCATTGGGGGATAGGTCCATGGGAACAGTCGCGGCGCAATGGCACGCAACTTTAAGTTCCCTTCGACCGTCTCCCATCTTCTTTGCCAAGCAGTCCGAAGAGCTGCCCGTATTCCTGCCATGTAGTCGGTGTGAGGAAGAGCGAAACGCTGGTCCGGTCGCAGAGTCCTCGCGGACTCTTTGGCGCCCTCATCGGCGCGCTCATTCCCCGCAATTCCTACATGTCCAGGAACCCAGCAGAAGATAATCTCGACATCTGCCCGGCTCGCCAAAACCGTGGCGTCACGGATATCGCGAACCAGGGGATGCGGAGATTCCAATGCCCCGAGAGCACTCAGGGCGCTTTGTGAGTCGCTATAGATCACAATCCGGTCTCCGAACCGGGCACGTCGCGTAATCTCCCGTACCGAGTGGTGTATTGCCACCAGCTCGGCCGTGAAGACAGACGCAGCGCCTGGTAGAGCCCCGCTGACTTCAAACAGAGGGGATACGGCGTGGAAGCCGACCCCCTCTTGGGACTTGGAGCCATCCGTATACACTGGCACGGTACCAGCGTGACACGATGTGTGCTCCAAAAAGGTCGAACGCAATACTCCCGGCGCAGTACAAGCTTTGGGAGCAGAGGCGTGGCGACAAATAGCCAAATGTGGTACCCTCCAGGGTGGCGTCCTGGGCAGAACCAGGGGCGCCACCGGCCCGAGAGCTATATCTACCTCTCGAAGGAGTTTCCTGGCCCTAAACCCAAAGGGCTTAGGGTATGACTGGCGTCTCTCGGCGGCATAGGCACCATCGAGATCAGCTGCGGATGCAGTGAGAGCTGTTGGCGACTGAGGGAGGCGCCGGGCTCGCGCGTACAGGCGAGTGATGCACTGCACGCGGCGCAGAGCGAGTGGCATCTCCCCAGCATCGACCAACAGGCTCTCAATGGGGGAAGTGCGGAAGGCACCGGTCGCAAGGCGAAGGCCGGTGTGGTGGATCGAATCCACCTTGCGCAATAAACGCTCGGCTGCGGATGCATAAAACTCGCATCCGTAGTCGAGCTTCGAGCGAACAAAGGATCGATAAAAAAGTAAGGCGGTAGCCCTATCAGCGCCCCAAGCGCTGAACGTCACGGAACGGAGAATGTCCATGGCGCGGGTACAAGAGACCCTAAGGCTGCGAATATGAGCCTCCCAGGTGAGGCGTCGGTCGAATACAAGACCAAGGAAACGGTGCGACTCAACCACATCCAGGCGCACCCCATTAAGAAACAAATCTGGGTCGGGGTAAAGCCGTGGATGGCGGCAGAAGTGCACCACCTTAGTCTTGGCCAAAGAAAACCGAAACCTGTGCGCTTCGGCATAGCGAGAGACGCGGTTCAATGCCTGTTGGAGTCGACGCTCCAGAGTTGGCATCTGGGCCGCGCCAAAAGAGATCGAAAGGTCGTCCACGTAGAGCGTAGCGAGAACATCTTCCGGCAGCACCGAGGTGATGCCGTTGATGCTCAGGGCAAAGAGTGTGACACTGAGGACACTTCCCTGCGGGACACCCTCTTCCTGCTCCTTTGGGCCGGAGAGGGCTCCCCCCACCCGTACGCGGAATCGACGATCTCGCAAAAATTCAGATATAAAAATTGGGAGGCGTCCCCTCGCCCCCATCGTGTGGAGAGTCTCCATGATACCGTATCGCCATGCGGTATCATAGGCCTTCTCCAAATCGAAAAAGACCGTGGCGTAGTGCTGTCTACGAAGGAAAGCCTCGCAGACTGCATTTTCCAGTCGGAGCAGAGCATCCGACGTGGAGTGGAACTTGCGGAAGCCACACTGTACGGAAGACAAATGGCCTCCGCTGTCCAGGAAAAAGGCTAATCTAACATTTACCAATTTCTCCATCAACTTGCACACGCAAGAGGTTAGAGAGATTGGGCGGAAACCGGTGGGAGTAGAGTGATCTCTCCCCGGCTTGCGAAAGGCGAGCACAGTAGCGATTCGCCAGGAGTCTGGGAGAAGACCTTCCACCCAGATCCTGTTGAACAAATCTAACAGAAAGGCCATGCCTCGCTCACCCAGGTGTCGAAGCATGGCGTACGGGACATCGTCCGGACCATGGGCGGTGTCCGCGCACGAAGCGAGAGCGGAACGCAACTCACTCACAGTAAACTTGTCGTTGAAGGGTTCTCCGCCTCTGGAGGTAAAGTCCAGCCGGCGGGCTTCCGCGACATCACGACGTGCATTGAATGCTGGCGGAGCAGCATCACGGCTAGAGAATGCGGAAAAAGCGGTCGCTAAGGATTCCGCCACGGACGCGGGGTCCGAGATTGCGGTCCCATTCTCCTGGAGAACGGGAGGGGGGTCCTGTGAGAAGTTGCCCCGAATCCTTTTGACTCGATTCCACACCTCAGCTAAAGGGGTCTTCCCGTTAAGTGAAGACACGTATGCCCGCCAAGAAGAGCGGCGGGCGTGCTTCGAAATATACCGGAACCTAGCCCTAGCCCGACGAAATTCAGCGACACTGAAATCGTTCGGGCGGCGCTTATAGCGCATGTAGGCATAACGCTTCTGTTTGAGGGCCGTCTCACACTCGGCCGACCACCATGGGAGTGGTCGGCGTGCAAAACGGCCAGACGTCCTAGGAATAGTAGTCAGTCCCGTGGCGATGAGGTTGCCGGAGAAGAACTCAACGGCCTCATCTACCGACCTAAACTCTTCGACTGAGATAGAGAATTCAGTCATTTCCTGAAATGCAGGCCACCGCGCCCGCGCCAAGCACCACCGAGGTGGTCTCTCAGGCGGCAGTTGCCCTGAAAATGATATTTGAATGGGAAAGTGATCACTACCATGGAGGTCATCGACCACCCCCCCAATCAAAATCAGGCTGTGCATCCGAAGAGCACAAAGATAGGTCAAGGCAAGAAAATGAAGCGGTTCTCGGACAGTGATGCGTAAACTCATCCACGTTTAGGACACCCATCTCAAGCTCTTCGATCAGATCGGCAAGGACTTGTCCCCTGGGATTTATGGAGTAATCTCCCCAGGGAGGATGCCTGCCGTTCAGATCTCCAAGCAAGAGATAGGGCCTCGGCAACCGTGCCACGACGCGGCGGAAGTCCCCCGCGTCGAAGTCAGCTGACGGTGGAATGTACGCAGAAATGATAGTATACCTCCTATCCAGGTGCAGCTGCACAGCCACTGCCTGAAAGGAGGTATCTAAAGAGAAAGGAAGAACGGAGACATCATGCCGGGTGTAAACTGCGCATCCCCCAGCCCGGCCATCCCGCAGGGGGGAGGCCCTTATACCCCGGGAGGGCAGGGAGGGGGCACGCACCTAGCATGGTCTCCTGCAAAAAAATAGCTAACGGGGAACGGGACGAGACGAGCCTCCGCAGCTCCTCCCAGTTGGCCCGGAGTCCACGGCAATTCCATTGAAGGAATATGCCCTCCAGGCCTAGCTCGGAGGAGACGCGGGGGCCCTCCTCGAATTGAAGACCCTCACAAGAATGGCCGTACGCTTCCCGGGGGCAGAACCCCGGGCGCTGTTGGCCGGACAAAGCGCTGAAGGCGCTGTCGCCTTCGAGGACTTATTGGGGGAGGTTGGGCTCGCCATGCGAGTCTTTTCCTCCCTCCGCCTCGAAACCTTAGGCGGGCGTTGCGGCTTGGGAGGCGGGGGGCCCTCTTTTCGAGGAACCACCGTCTCCGAGCCACTCGCTCCACCTCGGGGCGTGGGCGAAGGGGCCGAAGCTCCTTTGTTGCTGTCCTCCTTTCGGGGAACAGCTTTAGGAACCCCGGAAGATGGCCTAGCGACCATCTTCAGGGGTGTTGCCTCCTGTGAGTCTAACGACTCTGTGGAGGCGCGAGGCCGTTTTGCCTTACGGGAAACGGTTACGCTAGGGGAAGAGGGGGGAGCCCTGGTATTACCTGGGGCTGGGTGTGAACCCTTTTTGCCGCCAGCTCTACCAGGGGAGCGCCCGGGTGTAGTAGAGCCCGCAGAAGGGCTCCGAATGGGCGCGGAAACAACCGTGCTCGTTGGCCTGGATGGGCCAGGAGCAGAGGGTGCTTTTCTAACTATTGAGGCATATGACGTCCCAGGCAGAGCCGGGCGCGCCAGGACCAAGTCCTTAGCCTCGCGGAATGAGAGTCGATCCTGGGCCTGAACGGCCAGGATTTCTTTCTCAAGGAGATATGCACCACATTGCTTCGAAGAAGCAGGGTGCGGCTCTCCGCAATTGACACACTTGGCCACACACGATTTGGACTTATCGTGTGCGACCTTGGAGCAATTTACACAGACTTCGGGTGACCCCGATTTTGCACGTCTACATGATCGATTCGTGTGGCCGAAGCGGTGACAGTAATAGTACCGCCGCGGCAGTGGCACGAATGCCTTCACGCGGTAGCGGTACCAACCGGCACGCACCGACTCAGGGAGCTTGTCACAGTCGAACGTGACGAAGAGTGTAGGGGTGGGTCTCGAGGCCCCTCCCTGTTTTCTCATCACACGTTCGACCTTGACCGCCCCATGGTCGGCCAGCTCTAGGGTGATGTCTTCTATGGAGTAGTCAACGAGTTCCCTCGCATAAACTACTCCTTTTACAAAGTTCATGGTAGAGTGCGGCGTCACACTCACCGGGGTGCCATGAAGTGTGCGAAGAGCACTTATCTTGGCCGCCTCGGCGGGATTCGCCGCATTCGCCAGAAGGCTCCCGTCCGAGAAACGGGTTACCTTCGGCTCTCTACCAATTGCACTAGCTAATCCTCTCCTCTGATGGATCATGTTGCCCTTGGACAACATGGTGCCATCAGTGGAGCGAATAACGAGGAAGCGTTTGAAGCCAGCGGGCTCGAAAACGCCAGGTAACCTCTGAATGAGGGGCCCCGATGTCATCGAGGCTCCGCCCTGTGCACTCTTGGTCTTAGTCAGGGGCTCCGCACACGAGGGGGTAGAGGGGCCGGATGTGCCGATCTTGGCTTGGTCGCCTACCAAAGTGGCAGCAGACCCATCCGTCCCCGCAGCCCCCGCGGATGGAGAGGGGCCCCGAGTCTTTTTCGTCTTTCTTGTCTTTTTCTTCTTTTTAGGAGAGGAGGGCGGGGAATGAACCCGCTTCTCACCCCCGCCGGTAGAAGCCCCCAGGCCAGATGGACCGGCCTCAGCCAGGTCCTTCTCTGAAATGGAGAAGGTCCCGGTGGGCGCAGGGGATTCATCCGGAGGAGATCCCTCCCCTCCTTGTCCTGCCTGAGAATCCACAGCCGTTTGATGAGGACCTTGCATAGGGGCGGATTCGGGTTCGGTGCTTGGCGCCAAGCCCGGATTCCCCCCCATGGAAGGCCCTACCGTCTGAGGCTGGTTTTCCTCAAGGACCATGTCTATCACAGGAGGGGCCTCCAGTTGGCCATCCCCTCCCAGGACATCGCAGGTCCCCTTGGCAGCGTCATAAGTCTTTAGTGGGGAGGCACAGGCCTTGACCCCGGCAAGGTTTAATATTTTTGCCAGCAGGTCTTTTGAGGGAAGCGACCGAAGGGGCCTGGCTTCCCTCTCCCCCCTAAGGGGGTTTGCCCTACCGAGCCGCTTGTACGAGGTGCGGTCGGCAATGGGCTGCCTGCTGGCTTTCTTGGCAGTCCCCTTAGAAAGCATAGGAGGGACTGCCGCTGGAGATAGGGAGGTGCCCGAAAGCACCTCCAGAGAAGGGGGTGAGGGGGAGTCCCCTACACCCGTAGGCGTAGGAGAGGAGTAAGCCTCCTCTCCGGTTAAAGAGGTATGGAGGGTCCCCTGCGCAAGCACAGGGGGGGGGACCTCCATCTTTTCTGTGGAGCTGCACGAGGGCGGCTCCGTTGTTGTTATAGGGGGAATTAAGGGGAGATGTTTTTTTGTTTCATCATTGGGCATGGTGACCCTCTTTGTTTTACGGGACGCAATCGCTCACCACCTCTTGCAGTAGCCCGCACTGCAAGAGGTGCTTACAGGCCCGGCAGAGCCGGGCGCCGCCATTTGGGACCACCCCTCCCGCCTGGTGGCCTGGCAGTCCTTCGGCATGGCGGCTCCACCTTGAACACGGCGTAAAACGGATAGATTTTGAAGACGAGAGGAAAAGGGATGTGAGGAAGGTATGGGTGGGGATTAAGCAGGTTGTTAAAAGCCAACCACCCCAGACCGGAGCTCAGGGGTTAGGGGACATTGTCCCCTCCCCCCTCAGCCCCGATCCGGGACGATTGGCTGAGAAGAAGGTCAGCTTCTACCCTGTGAAATTAGAGGCTGACCAGAGAAAGTTGTGGGAGAGGTTGTATGAAAAGCGACGAGGTAGGATAGGAATACAGGCTATCTGAAGGAAGGAAGAGAGGCTAAGCTGGGGCCGGACGGGGCGCTGGATCCCGTCAGCACGGCGGCCAGGATGGCAAATCGCCGCGCCCCTTACGGGGAATAAGAACGACAGAGTACTTCTGAGCAATTAAGAGTCCAACAGGAAATGACGAGAGTACTTTAACAAGTTGCATAATGTAAAGAAAATGAAGCAAATGGGAATATTAATTGCTTTGTGGATGTAAAGCAGGTGCTGTATCAGAATATGGAAGCGATAACCAGCACGAGGTTGAAAATGATGTGAGAATTCTGAAAAAAGTGTGAAGAAAGCTGGAACAGATAGTATACTAGTATGTAGCCGCTGAGACCGGGATGGAATAGGTAATGGTGTTTGTGTTGTAAGGCATTTGGAAATGGAATAATGGTTTGATATTACCGTTGTATAAGTTAATGTAAAAATGATGAATGCAAAATTACAAAGGGAGATGGGCGTTGAATGTTGTAAGAAAAGTGTAAAGAAACAAGGTCTGCTGACCAAAAAGTCGCGTGATCTCTCTTATTCTGATTTATGACCTTACGAACATCAAAACTTCAAATAATTCCCACACTAACCTTGGGAGGACCTTAGGAATTCTATCATTCGGAAGAGAATGTAAAGTAACATAAGGGTTTCAGATTTAGTTAGAATCGGCGGAATAGTTATGATATTGCCAAAACAAAATAATTCCCGGGCCAATCTTGTGAGGACCTTGTCAATTATATCAATCGAAAGAGAATGTAAAAGAACATAAGGGTTGCAAATTTCGTTAGAATCGGAAAAGGCTGGAGGTTCTTTTTACGAAATCCTGCAAATTATCTCACAAAAATAGCTTCAACCTTTGCATGCTTGTTGTATTGTTAAGACATTTTTTTTTTTAAGAGCGCATTTGGCGACTGCCTACTTGAGCATTAGTCGCCGTATTAAAAACTGCCTAGTACTAGGCTACTTCAAAATAATATCCCAAAAGATACCCCCCCCCCCTCCAAAAAAAAGAGAAAAGGAATTGTTAAGACAATGTGTGGAGCTAAAGCAGATAAGGTTTACATATTGTTCACAGGCGAATTTTAGAAACGTCTTTAGCTATCGAAAATAATGTAGTTAAAAAGCTTCACAATTATTTTTTTTGTTTGAAGTTAATAAATCAACACTGAGCAATAACAAAGCACAGGTCTGTGCATGTATTCGTCTTAATTGATGCTGATAAAATAGTTTCTCTTTTGAAAGCATTATTTTGAAGCATTATTACCTGAAGAAATTGAAATCATCATTGAAGTCGTATGCTAGCATTTGTAGAGATTAAGCTAGTTTTATGGTAGTTCTAAAAAAAGTTCTGGTATCGATTATAAAAAGCTAAAATAGGAATTTCATCACAACTCACTGTTTGGATAATATAGTGAGGTCTTGGTGGCAAAAACTCTGAGATCTAAACTAAAATTTCGTTTTAGAGTAAGTTCTCGTTGTGGTAAATTTTATTAAAAGTAGACCTGTAAAGCCGCTTTTATTTGAGGAACTTTTTATCGATAAGGATTCAATTCATAGACGTTTAGTTTTATAAACGAGCTCATGTGGTTGCCAAGGGAAAAGGTACTCTACGTGCTACGTGTGCATCAGCTTCGACATGAAATGTTAACATGAACGCTTTGTGATTTTTTATATGCGACTTTTAAATTTTGAGATTAGGAATATATGGCCGATACCGGGTTTTTTAAAAATATTTTGAGAGGTTTACGTGTGTTATAGAAAAGGTTCCGTCAAACAAACTTAAAGTTATACTTTTCCAGCACATGTCATTAAAACGTCTTTTAAAATCTGTGCAAGTGTGTCGAGATGGAAGTCAAAAAAATTGAGCTCCCTGCTCTCCTACGCGCGGGCCACACCAAGTCCGACATTGCCAAGCGACTCAACGTCAACCGGATGACCGCCTACAGTTTGGTGGAGAGGCTCAAGAACGGGGAAGACCTCAAAGATCGCCCTTGTTCAGACAGACCTCAAATTGTAAACCGTTTGGCTGTGAGAAAAGAATTCGAAAGTGCCCCGAAACTCAAAATGACTGCTCTGGCGAAGAAGAAGAATATATCGATGGCCACTCCTCTATCCAGGGCCGTCAAGAGTTTGAGGTCCATGAAAAGTCCTCTGCTCACCAACCGTATGCGAGAACAAGGCCGGGAACTCTGTCGTCGCCTTCTCAATGACTTAAGATTCATGGCAATCGATTTTTTTCTGATAAAAGAACTTCACGGATGATCTGCTCATCAACAATAGAACGATCGCGTGGTAAGGATCGGCCAGGACGTCTCCTAGGTCCGCTACGTGTCCTCGACAAGCACCCGGCCATTGTGATGATGCTCAGCGTTATGGCTTCGAATGGCAAGAGGATGCCGCCGGCGTGGTTCGAGGTCGGTTAAAATTTCCCCGCGGCCTTTTACAGGGAAATCTTGACCAAGAAATTCCTGCCCTTTTGTAAGAAGGATACGAAGAAGGTGAACTACGTCTTTCAACAGGACGGTGCCTTGACCCACACAGACAAGACCGTGCAAATGTGGTTGGGGTCAACGAGGACTTCTGGTCGAAGGACTTTTGGCAGCAGCAGTCACCCGACCTCAGTCCTCTCGATTACAGCGTGTGGATGAATGTCGAGGGCAAGGCCTGCAATGTCCGCCAGAGTAACGTCGAAGAGCTGAAGTCCTCCGTCAACTGTGTGTGAGCCCGAATGAGAAAGGACACTTCGTCCGAAACGTGGGCGCGGCCTTCAGGTTTAGCCTGGAGCGCGTGTTCGCCGCTGACGAGGGCCAGATTGATTAATATTACAATTTAAACACATATTTATATGTTAGAGCATTAAAAACCTGTCTGCATCAAAACTATCATTGTGTCCTTTGTTGAGACCGTCTCAACGAGTGTAACATGACTTTTGCAATACTCGGTATTTTTCAACACTTAAATATCCCGAATACAAAGTGAAAATCAAAATATTCTCACTATCGATAAAGTAAACGCATTTCAGTGAAAAAAAGATTATGGTAAAAGAAAGCTAGATTTGGAAACTTCGGAATGTTTTTTGGTAAGAAAAAAAATCATATTTGGGCTTTTGAAAACTTTGAAGAAAAGTTGATCCCCAAATTTTCTATCAAGTAACCTGAACAATATGATTGGATTCGAAATCGTTTGATTGAGATTTTAAATTATGTTGCTTTGACAATTAAAGAAGAACTAGTCGTTATATCCTCCGATCTGGGATTGAAGATCAAATATAATCAGTTTACTTTTAAAGAATTTTGGATTTCTATATGAGAAGAACATCATTCATTAGTTGATGTTTGGGGCATTTTACTTCAATTTTCAACTTCATACTTCTGTGATTTCGGATTTTCTAAACTTACTAGGATTAAGCAAAATGCGAGAAACTAGTCAATGTATGGATGAAAAAATGAGAGGCTGCATTTTTATCTCACATTCACTCCAACATTTAAGAAAAGTCATTATCAATCTCTCATTTCACATTAGCATAATTAATAAAACAAGGTATCTATGTAATATTTCTATTACTTTGTATTAAATCTAAATATGTACTTATCGACATACAAGGGGTGTTCAAAAATTTCGTAGAAACGAATATTACAAAATAAAAAAGGTCCGTTCCACTTCTTTGACAATGCCTGCGAGAATTTCGTTGGGGGTGATTTCATCCCCACTCCCTGTATAGTCATGACCTTGCCTCATCCGACTCCCCCCCCCCCAAGACCTTAAAAAAGCCTGAATGACTGAATGATACTCGTTTTTTTCTGTTGATGTTAAAAGAGCTGTTTTAAGTTGATTTAACTCTCCCTTTTATAGAAATGGTAAAAATGGATGGTATCATCGCTTGCAATGGAGTTTAGATTAAAAAATAAAATTTATTCTTCTTATTTTTATTTGATTCCATTTTTCTACGAATTATTTGAAACCTCTTCGTATTAAATTGGATTCAAGCTTAACTTTCTTAACATTCCCAAGTGATTTACTCACAATTATATACTTGATTTCAACCCCCTCCCCCCCCCTTACTCAAAAGAACTTTTACACCCACTGATTAAATTGGTCGAATCCTTCGAATTTTTTTTTTCGAAATCTCGTCATCAAAGAAACGAACAAATGCCGACGAATAAATAAAATCCTTAACAGCGATAATAAATAAACCCAGAATAAATAAATGACAGCATAATTAATTCATTTTCTCGCCGCCTAAAATAAAGCGAGAGTTTAAAATTATTACCCGATCAACAAGTACATGTAGTTCGCTAGTGTATGTAAGGATGTTAATTACACCCAAATCACTACATCCTCTCAACCAATCAATGTCTTCGTTAATTTGAATCTGTTCAAAATGAACACTTGCAGTTGCCCATTAACTTATGTGGACACAGATGTATTCGAGACCCGGTCTCTTATTCATGGAAAACGTGATGACCATGTCAGGAACACACATATACTCACACAGTGATTCCTCTACGTGCACATACACGTAGGGAGAGCTTCAGAGACTCATGAACGCAGGCGCTCGTGAAAACCATGCCAACAAACAGATGCCTATAACAAAATACACATACACACGTGGCAAACTAATCCAACCCATTATGCGTTTACTCTTATATATATATATATATATATATATATATATATATATATATATATATATATATATATATATATATATATATATATATATATATATATATATATATATATATATATATATAGGTATATAAATAACATTTGCACATACAGATGCACTCACATCAATTCTCATTCGCACAAATTCAGACGCGTTCACGCACAGAGGATACAAAAACATAAGCGATTGCATACTTATGCAAATACGCAGACGTCACCACGTCACCTGTATGCATTATAGAGGGTGGGTTACTTGCTGATTGACACAAACGGTTATACAATCACGCATGTACACGCAATCGTCTAAGCGTGAGAAAGAATGGAAGAGTAGAACAGACAGATGAATGAATATCAGGTAAATGATAAAATTTTTAAGTTCAGTCCAAGGTAGGACATATCATATGAACAATCAAATTCTCAAGGTGATGTATAAACAATCTTTGAGCCAAATTTATGAATTTTCTTGTTGCAGGCGACAGATCAGGACCGTCCGTACCGGTATTTGAATCTTGGCGCGTCGAACTGGGATTTAGAAACAGATTCATTCGCGTCGGACGTTGAGCTTTCAACGAATGTAATTTCACTTTGGTTCCTCTATCGTCAAAGGGATTTTTTTTTTTTAAGAGCTCATCTGGCGACTTCCTACTTGGGCATTAGTCGCCGTATTAAAACTGGCCTAGTTCTAGGCTACTTTAAAATAAAATTAAAGAGAAAAAAAAACAACACCTCAAAAGGGGGAAAGGAAGCAAGCTGGTGCGTCGGGGAGAGGTACCCCCGGCGAAGGAGCGTGCAACTAAAGAAAAAAAACAAAAACAAATGCAAAGAACAAAACAAAACAAAAAAAAAACAAACCTTGATTAAATAATGGGGAGAAGGCCGGCCTCCCCCAAGAAGTCAACAAGTCCACAGGTCAATGTGCACGAATCTGTCCCGAGTACAAGGGACAAGCGGTAGCGACCCCGCCCATCCCGGTACCGGGACAGGTATCGTGCGCGAAGATCACCCAGACTGGGACATTCGACAAGAATGTGCCGAACAGTCTGGGGGACGACGCAGTCGTTGCAATAGGGCGCAGGCGAGCGCTCCATCAAATAGCGATGCGTCACACGAGTGTGTCGATTCGGAGACGACAGAAAGCAACCTGAAGCCGCCGCGGCATTGGGGGATAGGTCCATGGGAACAGTCGCGGCGCAATGGCACGCAACTTTAAGTTCCCTTCGACCGTCTCCCATCTTCTTTGCCAAGCAGTCCGAAGAGCTGCCCGTATTCCTCATATGGCGACTGCCTACTTGGGCATTAGTCGCCGTATTAAAACTGGCCTAGTTCTAGGCTACTTTAAAATAAATTAAAGAGAAAAAAAACAAAAAAAAACAACAACACCCCAAAAGGGACAAAGGAAGCAAGATGGTGCGTCGGGGAGAGGTCCCCCCGGCGCAGGAGCGTGCAACTAAAGGAATAAAAAACAAACAAAAAACAAAAAAAAACAAAAAAAAAACAAAAAAAAAACAAAAAAAAAACAAACCTTGCTTAAATAATAGGGAGAAGGCCGGCCTCTCCCAAGAAGTCAATAAGTCCACAAGTCAATGTGCACGAATCTGTCCCGAGTACAAGGGACAGGCGGTAGCGACCCCGCCCATCCCGGTACTGGGACAGGTATCGTGCGCGAAGATCACCCAGACTGGGACATTCGACAAGAATGTGCCGAACAGTCTGGGGGACGACGCAGTCGTTGCAATAGGGCGCAGGCGAGCGCTCCATCAGATAGCAATGCGTCACACGAGTGTGTCCCATTCGGAGACGACATAAAGCAACCTGAAGCCGCCGCGGCATTGGGGGATAGGTCCATGGGAACAGTCGCGGCGCAATGGCACGCAACTTTAAGTTCCCTTCGACCGTCTCCCATCTTCTTTGCCAAGCAGTCCGAAGAGCTGCCCGTATTCCTGCCATGTAGTCGGTGTGAGGAAGAGCGAAACGCTGGTCCGGTCGCAGAGTCCTCGCGGACTCTTTGGCGCCCTCATCGGCGCGCTCATTCCCCGCAATTCCTACATGTCCAGGAACCCAGCAGAAGACAATCTCGACATCTGCCCGGCTCGCCAAAACCATGGCGTCACGGATATCGCGAACCAGGGAATGCGGAGATTCCAATGCCCCGAGAGCACTCACGGCGCTTTGTGAGTCGCTATAGATCACAATCCGGTCTCCGAACCGGGCACGTCGCGTAATCTCCCGTACCGAGTGGTGTATTGCCACCAGCTCGGCCGTGAAGACAGACGCAGCGCCTGGTAGAGCCCCGCTGACTTCAAACAGAGGGGATACGGCGTGGAAGCCGACCCCCTCTTGGGACTTGGAGCCATCCGTATACACTGGCACGGTACCAGCGTGACACGATGTGTGCTCCAAAAAGGTCGAACGCAATACTCCCGGCGCAGTACAAGCTTTGGGAGCAGAGGCGTGGCGACAAATAGCCAAATGTGGTACCCTCCAGGGTGGCGTCCTGGGCAGAACCAGGGACGCAACCGGCCCGAGAGCTATATCTAGCTCTCGAAGGAATTTCCTGGCCCTAAACCCAAAGGGCTTAGGGTATGACTGGCGTCTCTCGGCGGCATAGGCACCATCGAGATCAGTTGCGGATGCAGTGAGAGCTGTTGGCGACTGAGGGAGGCGCCGGGCTGGCGCGTAAAGGCGAGTGATGCACTGCACGCGGCGCAGAGCGAGTGGCATCTCCCCAGCATCGACCAACAGGCTCTCAATGGGGGAAGTGCGGAAGGCACCGGTCGCAAGGCGAAGGCCGGTGTGGTGGATCGAATCCACCTTGCGCAATAAACGCTCGGCTGCGGATGCATAAAACTCGCATCCGTAGTCGAGCTTGGAACGAACAAAGGATCGATAAAAAAGTAGGGCAGTAGCCCTATCAGCGCCCCAAGCGCTGAACGTCACGGAACGGAGAATGTCCATGGCGCGGGTACAAGAGACCCTAAGGCTGCGAATATGAGCCTCCCAGGTGAGGCGTCGGTCGAATACAAGACCAAGGAAACGGTGCGACTCAACCACATCCAGGCGCACCCCATTAAGAAACAAATCTGGGTCGGGGTGAAGCCGTGGATGGCGGCAGAAGTGCACCACCTTAGTCTTGGCCAAAGAAAACCGAAACCTGTGCGCTTCGGCATAGCGAGAGACGCGGTTCAATGCCTGTTGGAGTCGACGCTCCAGAGTTGGCATCTGGGCCGCGCCAAAAGAGATCGAAAGGTCGTCCACGTAGAGCATAGCGAGAACATCTTCCGGCAGCACCGAGGTGATGCCGTTGATGCTCAGGGCAAAGAGTGTGACACTGAGGACACTTCCCTGCGGGACACCCTCTTCCTGCTCCTTTGGGCCGGAGAGAGCTCCCCCCACCCGTACGCGGAATCGACGATCTCGCAAAAATTCAGATATAAACATTGGGAGGCGTCCCCTCGCCCCCATCGTGTGGAGAGTCTCCATGATACCGTATCGCCATGCGGTATCATAGGCCTTCTCCAAATCGAAAAAGACCGTGGCGTAGTGCTGTCTACGAAGGAAAGCCTCGCAACTGCATTTTCCAGTCGGAGCAGAGCATCCGACGTGGAGTGGAACTTGCGGAAGCCACACTGTGCGGAAGACAAATGGCCTCCGCTGTCCAGGAAAAAGGCTAATCTAACATTTACCAATTTCTCCATCAACTTGCACACGCAAGAGGTTAGAGAGATTGGGCGGAAACCGGTGGGAGTAGAGTGATCTCTCCCCGGTTTGCGAAAGGCGAGCACAGTAGCGATTCGCCAGGAGTCTGGGAGAAGACCTTCCACCCAGATCCTGTTGAACAAATCTAACAGAAAGGCCATGCCTCGCTCACCCAGGTGTCGAAGCATGGCGTACGGGACATCGTCCGGACCATGGGCGGTGTCCGCGCACGAAGCGAGAGCGGAACGCAACTCACTCACAGTAAACTTGTCGTTGAAGGGTTCTCCGCCTCTGGAGGTAAAGTCCAGCCGGCGGCCTTCCGCGACATCACGACGTGCATTCAAATGCTGGCGGAGCAGCATCACGGCTAGAGATAGAGAATTCAGTCATTTCCTGAAATGCAGGCCACCGCGCCCGCGCCAAGCACCATCGAGGTGGTCTCTCAGGCGGCAGTTGCCCTGAAAATGATATTTGAATGGGAAAGTGGTCACTACCATGGAGGTCATCGACCACCCCCCAATCAAAATCAGGCTGTGCATCCGAAGAGCACAAAGATAGGTCAAGGCAAGAAAATGAAGCGGTTCTCGGACAGTGATGCGTAAACTCATCCACGTTTAGGACACCCATCTCAAGCTCTTCGATCAGATCGGCAAGGACTTGTCCCCTGGGATTTATGGAGTAATCTCCCCAGAGAGGATGCCTGCCGTTCAGATCTCCAAGCAAGAGATAGGGCCTCGGCAACTGTGCAACGACGCGGCGGAAGTCCCCCGCGTCGAAGTCAGCTGACGGTGGAATGTACGCAGAAATGATAGTATACCTCCTATCCAGGTGCAGCTGCACAGCCACTGCCTGAAAGGAGGTATCTAAAGAGAAAGGAAGAACGGAGACATCATGCCGGGTGTAAACTGCGCATCCCCCAGCCCGGCCATCCCGCGGGGGGGGGAGGCCCTTATACCCCGGGAGGGCAGGGAGGGGGCACGCACCTAGCATGGTCTCCTGCAAAAAAATAGCTAACGGGGAACGGGACGAGACGAGCCTCCGCAGCTCCTCCCAGTTGGCCCGGAGTCCACGGCAATTCCATTGAAGGAATATGCCCTCCAGGCCTAGCTCGGAGGAGACGCGGGGGCCCTGCTCGAATTGAAGACCCTCACGGGAATGGCCGTACGCTTCCCGGGGGCAGAACCCCGGGCGCTGTTGGCCGGACAAAGCGCTGAAGGCACTGTCGCCTTCGAGGACTTATTGGGGGAGGTTGGGCTCGCCATGCGAGTCTTTTCCTCCCTCCGCCTCGAAACCTTAGGCGGGCGTTGCGGCTTGGGAGGCGGGGGGCCCTCTTTTCGAGGAACCACCGTCTCCGAGCCACTCGCTCCACCTCGGGGCGTGGGCGAAGGAGCCGAAGCTCCTTTGTTGCTGTCCTCCTTTCGGGGGACAGCTTTAGGAACCCCCGAAGATGGCCTAGCGACCATCTTCAGGGGTGTTGCCTCCTGTGAGTCTAACGACTCGGTGGAGGCACGTGGCCGTTTCGCCTTACGGGAAACGGTCACGCTGGGGGAAGAGGGGGGAGCCCTGGTTTTAGCCGGGGCAGGGTATGAACCCTTTTTGCCGCCAGCTTTACCAGGGGAGCGCCCGGGTTGGGTAGAGCCCGCAGAAGGGCTCCGAATGGGCGCGGAAACAACCGTGCTCGTTGGCTTGGATGGGCCAGGAGCAGAGATGCCTTTCTAACTATTGAGGCATATGACGTTCCAGGCAGAGCCGGGCGCGCCAGGACCAAGTCCTTAGCCTCGCGGAATGAGAGTCGATCCTGGGCCTGAACGGCCAGGATTTCTTTCTCAAGGAGATATGCACCACATTGCTTCGAAGAAGCAGGGTGCGGCTCTCCGCAATTGACACACTTGGCCACACAGCGGCATTGGGGGATAGGTCCATGGGAACAGTCGCGGCGCAATGGCACGCAACTTTAAGTTCCCTTCGACCGTCTCCCATCTTCTTTGCCAAGCAGTCCGAAGAGCTGCCCGTATTCCTGCCATGAAGTCGGTGTGAGGAAGAGCGAAACGCTGGTCCGGTCGCAGAGTCCTCCCGGACTCTTTGGCGCCCTCATCGGCGCGTTCATTCCCCGCAATTCCTACATGTCCAGGAACCCAGCAGAAGATAATCTCGACATCTGCCCGGCTCGTTAAAACCGTGGCGTCACGGATATCACGAACCAGGCGATGCGGAGATGCCAATGCCCCGAGAGCACTCAGGTTACTTTGTGAGTCGCTATAGATCACAATCCGGTCTCCGAACCGGGCACGTCGCGTAATCTCCCGTACCGAGTGGTGTATTGCCACCAGCTCGGCCGTGAAGACAGACGCAGCGCCTGGTAGAGCCCCGCTGACTTCAAACAGAGGGGATAAGGCGTGGAAGCCGACCCCCTCTTGGGACTTGGAGCCATCCGTATACACTGGCACGGTTCCAGCGTGACACGATGTGTGCTCCAAAAAGGTCGAACGCAATACTCCCGGCGCAGTACAAGCTTTGGGAGCAGAGGCGTGGCGACAAATAGCCAAATGTGGTACCCTCCAGGGTGGCGTCCTGGGCAGAACCAGGGGCGCCACCGGCCCGAGAGCTATATCTACCTCTCGAAGGAATTTCCTGGCCCTAAACCCAAAGGGCTTAGGGTATGACTGGCGTCTCTCGGCGGCATAGGCACCATCGAGATCAGCTGCGGATGCAGTAAGAGCTGTTGGCGACTGAGGGAGGTGCCGGGCTCGCGCGTACAGGCGAGTGATGCACTGCACGTGGCGCAGAGCGAGTGGCATCTCCCCAGCATCGACCAACAGGCTCTCAATGGGGGAAGTGCGAAAGGCATCGGTCGCAAGGCGAAGGCCGGTGTGGTGGATCGAATCCAACTTCCGCAATAAACGCCCGGCTGCGGATGCATAAAACTCGCATCCGTAGTCGAGCTTTGAGCGAACAAAGGATCGATAAAAAACTAAGGCAGTAGCCCTATCAGCGCCCCAAGCACTGAACGTCACGGAACGGAGAATGTCCATAGCGCGGGTACAAGAGACCCTAAGGCTGCGAATATGAGCCTCCCAGGTGAGGCGTCGGTCGAATACAAGACCAAGGAAACGGTGAAATTCAACCACATCCAGGCGAACCCCATTAAGAAACAAATCTGGGTCGGGGTGAAGCCGTGGATGGCGGCAGAAGTGCACCACCTTAGTCTTGGCCAAAGAAAACCGAAACCTGTGCGCTTCGGCATAGCGAGAGACGCGGTTCAATGCCTGTTGGAGTCGACGCTCCAGAGTTGGCATCTGGGCCGCGCCAAAAGAGATCGAAAGGTCCTCCACGTAGAGTGTAGCGAGAACATCTTCCGGCAGCACCGAGGTGATGCAGTTGATGCTCAGGGCAAAGAGTGTGACACTGAGGACACTTTCCTGCGGGACACCCTCTTCCTGCTCATTTGGGCCGGAGAGGGCTCCCCCCACCCGTACGCGGAATCGTCGATCTCTCAAAAATTCAGATATAAACATTGGGAGGCGTCCCCTCGCCCCCATCGTGTGGAGAGTCTCCATGATACCGTATCGCCATGCGGTATCATAGGCCTTCTCCAGATCAAAAAACACCGTGGCGTAGTGCTGTCTACGAAGGAAAGCCTCGCAGACGGCATTTTCCAGTCGGAGCAGAGCATCCGACGTGGAGTGGAACTTACGGAAGCCGCACTGTGCAGAAGACAGATGGCCTCCGCTGTCCAGAAAATAGGCTAATCTAACATTTACCAATTTCTCCATCAACTTGCACACGCAAGAGGTTAGAGATATTGGGCGGAAACCGGTGGGAGTAGAGTGATCTCTCCCCGGCTTGCGAAAGGCGAGCACAGTAGCGATTCGCCAGGAGTCTGGGAGGAGACCTTCCACCCAGATCCTGTTGAACAAATCTAACAGAAAGGCCATGCCTCGCTCACCCAGGTGTCAAAGCATGGCGTACGGGACATCGTCCGGACCATGGGCGGTGTCCGCGCACGAAGCGAGAACGGAACGCAACTCACTCACAGTAAACTTGTCGTTGAAGGGTTCTCCGCCTCTGGAGGTAAAGTCCAGCCGGCGGCCTTCCGCGACATCACGACGTGCATTCAAATGCTGGCGGAGCAGCATCACGGCTAGAGAATGCGGTAAAAGCGGTCGCTAAGGATTCCGCCACGGACGCGGGGTCCGAGATTGCGGTCCTATTCTCCTGGAGAACGGGAGGGGGGTCCTGCGAGAAGTTGCCCCGAATCCTTTTGACTCGCTTCCACACCTCAGCTAAAGGGGTCTTCCCGTTAAGTAAAGACACGTATGCCCGCCAAGAAGAGCGGCGGGCGTGCTTCGAAATATACCGGAACCTATCCGTAGCCCGACGAAATTCAGCGACAGTGAAATCGTTCGGGCGGCGCTTATAGCGCATGTAGGCATAACGCTTCTGTTTGAGGGCCGTCTCACACTCGGCCGACCACCATGGGAGTGGTCGGCGTGCAAAACGGCCAGACGTCCTAGGAATAGTAGTCAGGCCCACGGCGATGAGGTTGCCGGAGAAGAACTCAACGGCCTCATCTACCGACCTAAACTCCTCGACTGAGATAGAGAATTCAGTCATTTCCTGAAATGCAGGCCACCGCGCCCGCGCCAAGCACCACCGAGGTGGTCTCTCAGGCGGCAGTTGCCCTGAAAATGATATTTGAATGGGAAAGTGATCACTACCATGGAGGTCATCGACCACCCCCTAATCAAAATCAGGCTGTGCATCCGAAGAGCACAAAGATAGGTCAAGGCAAGAAAATGAAGCGGTTCTCGGACAGTGATGCGTAAACTCATCCACGTTTAGGACACCCATCTCAAGCTCTTCGATCAGATCGGCAAGGACTTGTCCCCTGGGATTTATTGAGTAATCTCCCCAAAGAGGATGCCTGCCGTTCAGATCTCCAAGCAAGAGATAGGGCCTCGGCAACCGTGCCACGACGCGGCGGAAGTCCCCCGCGTTGAAGTCAGCTGACGGTGGAATGTACGCAGAAATGATAGTATACCTCCTATCCAGGTGCAGCTGCACAGCCACTGCCTGAAAGGAGGTATCTAAAGAGAAAGAAGGAACGGAGACATCATGCCGGGTGTAAACCGCGCATCCCCCAGCCCGGCCATCCCGCGGTGGTGGAGGCGCAAGACCCTTATACCCCGGGAGGGCAGGCAGCGGGCACGCGCCTAGCATGGTCTCCTTCAAAAAAAATAGCTCCTCCCAGTTGGCCCGGAGTCCACGGCAATTCCATTGAAGGAATATGTTCTCCAGGCCTAGCTCGGAGGAGACGCGGGGGCCCTCCTCGAATTGAAGACCCTCACGGGAATGGCCGTACGCTTCCCGGGGGCAGAACCCCGGGCGCTGTTGGCCGGACAAAGCGCTGAAGGCGCTGTCGCCTTCGAGGACTTATTGGGGGAGGTTGGGCTCGCCATGCGAGTCTTTTCCTCCCTCCGCCTCGAAACCTTAGGCGGGCGTTGCGGCTTGGGAGGCGGGGGGCCCTCTTTTCGAGGAACCACCGTCTCCGAGCCACTCGCTCCACCTCGGGGCGTGGGCGAAGGGGCCGAAGCTCCTTTGTTGCTGTCTTCCTTTCGGGGGACAGCTTTAGGAACCCCCGAAGATGGCCTAGCGACCATCTTCAGGGGTGTTGCCTCCTGTGAGTCTAACGACTCTGTGGAGGCGCGTGGCCGTTTCGCCTTGCGGGAAACGGTCACGTTACGGGGAAGAGGGGGGAGCCCTGGTTTTAGCCGGGGCTGGGTATGAACCCTTTTTGCCGCCAGCTTTACCAGGGGAGCACCCGGGTCGGGTAGAGCCCGCAGAAGGGCTCCGAATGGGCGCGGAAACAACCGTTCTCGTTGGCCTGGATGGGCCAGGAGCAGAGGGTGCCTTTCGAACTACTGAGGCATATGACGTCTCAGGCAGAGCTGGGCGCGCCAGGACCAAGTCCTTAGCCTCGCGGAATGAGAGTCTATCCTGGGCCTGAACGGCCAGGATTTCTTTCTCCAGGAGATATGCACCACATTGCTTCGAAGAAGCAGGGTGCGGCTCTCCGCAATTGACACACTTGGCCACACACGATTTGGACTTATCGTGTGCGACCTTGGAGCAATTTACACAGACTTCGGGTGACCCCGACTTTGCACGTCTACATGAGCGATTCGTATGGCCAAAGCGGTGACAGTAATAGCACCACCGCAGCAGTGGCACGAATGCCTTCACGCGGTAGCGGTACCAACCGGCACGCACCGACTCAGGGAGCTTGTCACAGTCGAACGTGACGAAGAGTGTAGGGGTGGGTCTCGAGGCTTCTCCCTGTTTTCTCATCACACGTTCGACCTTGACCGCCCCATGGTCGGCCAGCTCTAGGGTGATGTCCTCAATGGAGTAGTCAACGAGTTCCCTCGCATAAACTACTCCTTTCACAAAGTTCATGGTAGAGTGCGGCGAATCCCGCCTCGGCGGGATTCGCCGCATTCGCCAGAAGGCCCCAGTCCGAGAAACGGGTCACCTTCGGCTCTCTACCAATTGCACTAGCTAATCCTCTCCTCTGATGGATCATGTTGCCCTTGGACAACATGGTGCCATCAGTGGAGCGAATAACGAGGAAGCGTTTGAAGCCAGCGGGCTCGAAAACGCCAGGTAACCTCTGAATGAGGGGCCCCGATGTCATCGAGGCTCCGCCCTGTGCACTTTTGGTCTTTGTCATCGTCAGGAGCTCCGTACCCGGGGAAGCAGAGGGCCCGGATGTGCCGATCTTGGCTTGGTCGCTTGCCAAAGTGGCAGCAGACCCATCCGTCCCCGTAGCCCCCGCGGATTGAGAGGAGCCCGAGTCTTCTTCGTCTTTTTCGTCCTTTTCTTTTTTGGAGAGGAGGGCGGGGAATGAACCCGCTTCTCACCCCCGCCGGTAGAAGCCCCCAGGCCAGATGGACCGGCCTCAGCCAGGTCCTTCTCCGAAATGGAGAAGGTCCTGGTGGTCGCAGGGGCATCATCCGGAGGAGATCCCTTCCCTCCTTGTACTGCCTGAGAATCCACAGCCGTTTGATGAGGACCTTGCATAGGGGCGGATTCGGGTTTGGTGCTTGGCGCCGAGCCCGGATTCCCCCCCATGGAAGGCCCTACCTTCTGAGGCTGGTTTTCCTCAAGGACTCTGTGTGTCACAGGAGGGGCCTCCAGTTGGCCATCCCCTCCCAGGACATCGCAGTTTCCCTTGGCAGCGTCATAAGTCTTTAGTGGGGAGGCACAGGCCTTGACCCCAGCAAGGTTTAATATTTTTGCCAGCAGGTCTTTTGAGGGAAGCGACCGAAGGGGCCTGGCTTCCCTCTCCCCCCTAAGGGGGTTTGCCCTACCAAGCTGCTTGTACGAGGGGCGGTCGGCAATGGGCTGCCTGCTGGCTTTCTTGGCAGTCCCCTTAGAAAGCAAAGGAGGGACTGCCGCTGGAGATAGGGAGGTGCCCAAAAGCACCTCCAGAGAAGGGGGTGAGGGGGAGTCCCCTACACCCGTAGGCTTAGGAGAGGAGTAAGCCTCCTCTCTGGTTAAAGAGGTATGGAGGGTCCCCTGCGCAAGCACAGGGGAGGGGACCTCCATCTTTTCTGTGGAGCTGCACGAGGGCGGCTCCGTTGTTTTAGGGGGAATTAAGGGGAGATGATTTTTTTTTTCATCACTGGGCATGGTGACCCTCTTTGTTTTACGGGACGCAATAGCTCATCACCTCTTGCAGTTGCCCGCACTGCAAGAGGTGCTTACAGGCCTGGCAGAGCCTGGCGCCGCCATTTGGGACCACCCCTCCCGCCTGGTGGCCTGGCAGTCCATCGGCATGGCGGCTCCACCTTAGACATAGCGTAAAAAAATATAGGTTGTGAAGAGGAGAGGAAAAGGGATGTGTGGAAGGTATGGGTGGGGATGAAGCAGGTTGTTAAAAACCAGCCACCCCAGACCGGAGCTCAGGGGTTAGGGAACATTGTCCCCCACCCCCTCAGCCCCGATGCGGGATGGTTGGCTGAAGGAAGGTCAGCTTCTACCCTGTGAAATTAGAGGCTGACCAGAGAAAGTTGTGGGAGAGGTTGTGTGAAAAGAGAGGAAACAAGTGTTTTGAAGGAAGGAAGAGAGGCTAAGCTGGGGCCGGACGGAGTGCTGAATCCCGTCAGCACGGCGGCCAGGATGGCAAATCGCCGCGCTTCTTACGGGGTGTAGGCGTAGGAGAGGAGTAAGCCTCCTCTCCGGTTAAAGAAGTATGGAGGGTCCCCTGCGCAAGCACAAGGGGGGGGGGGACCTCCATTTTCTCGGTGGAGCTGCCCGAGGGCGGCTCCGTTGATGTTCTTGGGGAAGTTGGGGGTTGTTTTTTTTTATGTTCATCATTGGGCATGGCGACCCTATTTGTGCTACGGGACGCAATAGCTCATCACCTCTTGCAGTTGCCCGCACTGCAAGAGGTGCTTACAGGCCTGGCAGAGCCAGGCGCCGCCATTTTGGACCACCCCTCCCGCCTGGTGGCCTGGCAGTCCATCGGCATGGCGGCTCCACCTTGAACACGGCGTAAAAATAGATAGAATGGGAAGAGGAGAGGAAAAGGGATGTGAGGAAGGTATGGGTGGGGATGAAGCAGGTTGTTAAAAAAAACCCATCCCGAACCGGAGCTCAGGGGTTAGGGAACATTGTCCCCTCCCCCCTCAGCCCCGATCCGGGACGGTTGGCTTAAGAAGAAGGTCAGCATCTACCCTGTGTAATTAGAGGCTGACCATTGAAAGTTGTGGGAGAGGTTGTATGAAAAGAGAGGAAACAAGTGTTTTGAAGGAAGGAAGAGAGGCTAAGCTGGGGCCGGACGGGGTGCTGAGTCCCGTCAGCACGGCGGCCAGGATGGCAAATCGCCGCGCCCCTTACGGGGTCGTCAAAGGGAATTAATTATAACGTGAATGAAGTACCCTATCAATTTTGTGCCACTGCACTACGTTATTTGAATATAAAGGCAACTTTGGACAACAGGAAATTTGTAAATAGTCTACATTTGTACTTAAAATCCTGGTTATTCTTGTGCTGAAACAGGAGAGAGGAATGTTACTCTGTCTGTCTGTCTCCCTCTCCGTCCCAACGAAATGGTTTTGTAACGTCAATCCGAATTTTGAAGTTACCCTTAAAAAGTAACAAGTCAATTAACTTTAAAATGTGAATTTGATCAAATTACATTGAATTTTTGCCAGCTTTTCTAAGGGAAAGTATCTGTGGTCAATAAAATGGTAAAGAAAACTAACAAAAAGGAAGAATGGCAAATTAGAAGAATGCACAGAGTACAAATAACACTAATAAAAACATATAAATAGCTCAGGTTTAGATTAGGCTGGGTCGTTTAGCCTAACTTAAAATACGCATACGATAGTAGCCTCGTCCCCCCCCCCAAAAAAAAAGAGATCCCAAGAAGCCAACTTGCGGAATGCCATACGAAGAACGAGACAAGCGTTTCAGCGTCTTCGATTCTGGCCCAAAACCCCCGTTTAGACCTCGCCACGCTTCGAGGGGATTTTCTAAATGGGTTTCTGACATGATATAAGGAAGACAAATCCTACAGTAGCAGCAGTAATAATAAAGCATCTAGAGATACTTCTTTGTCGACGGCATTCTGAGACCTGGCTGTGATTGCCTTGAATTGGAATGCCAGATGGATTTCATTTGGTTCTTGGCTCCATGGACCAATCGTATCGCGTGTTCACATGAGGAAAATAGTGGAAGGCACGCTTGCGTTCTTTACGGGCACTATTCGTGCACCGATCAGGAGGAAATTACCGAGAAGAAAAAGGCAGTTCGTGGAATTCAACAAGGAAAAATTCACACAGCGATGAAACGATGGGAGAGGTAGGCAGAAAAAAAAATGAAAGGAGCAGAAAGAGTAAAAAGGGTCAAGAATATAAAAGACTATCTTAACAGACATATTTTCCTTCAAATTAAAAAAATAACACGAAGAACAAATACATACCAAGAGCAAGGTACGCGAAAGGGCGAATTTGAGCTTTCCTGTGGAGAATCGGTGGCCAATACATTAAAAGGTATCCTCATTAAGGTGTGGGGGTTTGACGATGGGTAGTGTGAAATACGAACTGGATATACTGCAGATTTAAGAGTTGCTAGGTTCAACCACAAGGGTAGGATACGAGTAAGTAAATCCCAGGTGAAACAAGTTCCGTATAAGCCCGAATCCGTGGCCGAAGTCAATCAAGCACAAGGATTACAGGCCCTTTGGACCTCTTAGACGCGTTTTTTTTTTCAAAGTAGTTGATGAGTTATGACCTCCCTGTACAACCACGATTGATTTTTAGGAAGGTTCCGGCTCTACCCTTTTGAATCTTAGGAAGGTTCCGGCTCTACCCTTTTTTATTCTTAGGAAGGTTCCGTTTCTACCCTCTTAATTCCTAGGAAGGTTCCAACTCTGCCCTCTTTATTCTTAGGAAGGTTCAGGACCTGTCCTGCCTTCTCGGTTTTAGTAAAGTTCAGGACCTATCCGGCCCTCTTGATTCTTAGGAAGGTTTCGGCTCTGCCCTCTTGATTCTTAGGAAGGTTTCTGCTCTGCCCTCTTGATTCTTAGGAAGGTTCAGACCCTGCCCTGCCCTCTCGATATTTTAGGCATGTTTCGACTCTACGCTCTTGAATCTTAGAACGGTTCCGGCTCTGCCCTCTTGATTCTGAGTAAGGTTCAGGCCCAGGATCCCTCTCCTCTTTCACCTGCATGTTTGTGGAACTGAGCTGGTGAGTCGCTGCAGTACGTCTCGTCATAGCTAGCTCGTGGTATTTGTTTACTTTGACCTCTAAACTTATTCTTAACTTCCCCTAAAGATAGAGGGGAGGGGGATTCGAACATTTAACTTCCATTCTGTGTACGAACTTGTTCCTACAGGATTTTAATACTCATATTTTTACATAATCATTAAGAAACGATAAGGGATTTTTCGTCATTGTTTTTTTTTATTTTACCGTTCTCATCGAAAATGCTGACATAAGGTGAAGTGACAATGTGCAGAAGATAGCCAGAGCAGATAACCTGCAGTGCTGGGAGCCAAGAGAGCACGCAACTCTTCCTCACCTCGCCTCATTCTCTAAATAAGGCAAGCCCTTTGCACTTTCCTTCTTCCAGCATCGAGAGTTCATGAACTTGGCTATTACGGGATTTTTTCTACCTTGCTTTGTTTCATCGTTCGTTTTTTTTTCTTGTATCTTTTTCTGTTTTCCTATTTGTCTTACCCCTCATTCTTTTACCCATGAATGCGTCTTTGTTGGATAAACCGGTCTCCTTTTACTTCTCACTATTTAACAAAGAATATTAGAAACTTAAAATCCATCCAGCCGGACTTTAGCGGTTTCGCACGAAAAGACTTTCATGACCTAAAGATCGGCAGCCCCAGATGCCCACATGCTGCAGCTGTCATCCATAAGAATTCGTGGCCTCCCATCTCCAAATTCATCTCCGGCTTCCCCTCATTATCTCTACATTCATATTTACTACTGTGTTAACCCTGACCTCAACAAAATTTCATGCGAGGATGCCTTCGTTGGTTGCCTCTTAATTTTAAATAATAACAATAACAGCAACCTAAGAGTACCTGAGGGTAGCTTACCTTTACTAGCTTAGTTTTACGTTTGATTGTCTTTAACAACCTAAGTCAAGGTCTTAAAATAGCTTAACTTTGCAGTAGTTACAGGCCATTTACTTGAGGTAGTAGTTACAGAAACATATTTGCTTGATGTAGTGGTTACAGGAACTTATTTATTTGATGTAGTAGTTACAAGAACGATATTTTTGATGTAGTGGTTACAGGAACTTATTTATTTGATGAAGTAGTTACAGGAACAAAATTATTTGATGCAGTGTGGTAACAGGCATTTATTTACTTGAGGCAGTGGTTACAGGAACTTATTTATTTGATGCAGTAGTTACAGGAACTTATTTATTTGATGTAGTAGTTACAGGAACAAAATTATTTTATGCAGTGTAGTAACAGGCATTTATTTACTTGAGACAGTGGTTACAGGAACTTATTTATTTGATGCAGTGGTTACAGGAACCTATTTATTTGATGAAGAGTTACAGGAACAAAAATATTGTATGCAGTGTGTTAGCAGGCACTTATTTACTTGAGGCAGTGGTTACAGGAACTTATTTATTTAATGCAGTAGTTACTGGAACTTATTTATTTGATGTAGTAGTTACAGGAACAAAATTATTTTATGCAGTGTGGTAACAGGCACCGATTTACTTTAGGCAGTGGTTACAGGAACATATTTATTTGATGCAGTGGTTACAGGAACTTATTTATTTGATGTAGTAATTACAGGAACAAAATTATTTGATTCAGTGGTTAGATGAACATAATCATTTGATATATGTAGTGGTTACAGGAACCTATTTATTTGATGAAGAGTTACAGGAACAAAAATATTGTATGCAGTGTGTTAGCAGGCACTTATTTACTTGAGGCAGTGGTTACAGGAACTTATTTATTTAATGCAGTAGTTACTGGAACTTATTTATTTGATGTAGTAGTTACAGGAACAAAATTATTTTATGCAGTGTGGTAACAGGCACCGATTTACTTTAGGCAGTGGTTACAGGAACATATTTATTTGATGCAGTGGTTACAGGAACTTATTTATTTGATGTAGTAATTACAGGAACAAAATTATTTGATTCAGTGGTTAGATGAACATAATCATTTGATATATGTAGTGGTAACAGGCATCTATTTCCTTAAGGTATTGGCTACAGAAACTTATTTATTTTATTTAGTAGTTACAGGAACATATTTACTTGATGTAGTAGTTACAGGAACTTATTGATTTGATGATGTGGTTAAAAGAATTTATTTATTTTATTTAGTAGTTACAGGAACATATTTACTTGATGTAGTAGTTACAGGAACTTATTTATTTGATGTAAATGTTAAGGAACTTATTTATTTGATGATGTGGTTAAAAGAATTTATTTATTTGATGTAGTGGTTACAGGTACTTATTTATTTGATGTATTGGTTAAAAAACTTTTTATTTGATGCAGTGGTTTCAGGAACTTATCATTTAGTTATTGTAGTTAGAGGAACTTATTTTTTTGATGTAGTGGTTACAGGACTTTATTTATTTGATGTAGTAGTTTCAGGGACTTCTTTATTCGATGTAGTGGTTACAAGAACTTATTTATTTGATGTATTGTTTACAGGAACTTATTTACTTGATGCAGTGGTTACAGGAACTTATTTATTTAATATTTTTGGTTTGGTTACAGGAATTTATTTATATGATGTATTGGCTACAGTAACATTTATTTAATGTAGCAATTACAGGAACTTATTTATTTGATATACTAGTTACATGAACTTATTTATTTGATATACTGGTTAGAAGAATTTATTTATTAAATGGACAGGTTAAAGGGAAATAATATGAAAGCAGTGTTTACTTCTTAACATGTTGTATGGACATCCTCAAACTATGCATCAGACAACCTACAAAAATATTATTCTACCTCTTTTCCTTTAAAATCCTCTGAGTTTATGTGCAGAGGAGGAATTACAAGATACTTTTCATTTTTCCTGCGGGACGATTGCTGCTCAATATCGATTCAACTCAATTTTGTATCAAGTTGTACTTTTAATAGTAGTATGCTATTTTTGTTTCTTTTCGTTTAAATATATTCTATATTCAATAATTGGATTTTCCTTTGCCCCACTATTTCGGGTTCTGCTGATCTTTAAAAGTTGAATACTGGACTGCTCCTACTATTGCTTAGTTTTTCCCTCGTCAACATTTTGTACTATTACTCTGTGTCGTAGGTTGATGTTAGATCCCAACCTTTTCCAAATTCCTCAGCCCGAGAGAGAGAGGCCTATGAACTGATTAGTCCGCTATGAGCGTCGGTGAAATTATAAATACAAATCAGAGTGCAATTAAGTTTCAGAGTGCAGTTTAGGTTGGCTAATGCTTAGCTATCTTAGAAGGTTCTGGGCTAATAGAAACCGAGTACAAAATATACTTTACTACTATGAAAATAATATATTTACAAAATTAAAAGGGATTTTAAGTAAGGTATATAAACATAGGAGACGTACACGAGTATCGGCTTCAAAGAGCGACCTGGGCGGTATTGACCACCATACACACGAACGGACACGAACGGACAATGACAGATGGGACACTCAAAATGACCTTGAGCGCACGCGCAGCCCAGATGACGGAGGCTTAGAGGGAATGGGGGGGGGGGAGGGAGCTTGCACAGGAGAGATGCGCTTTGCGGTTACCTCGAAGAGTCCAAAATAATAGCCTCCTAACGAACGACTATTAAACGAGATGAACTCAGATCTTGCCTTCGGATTTAGAATAGCGAATCGAGAAATTGACGCGTCGCGCTCGGGTAACGGGTACCAACGAGTACTGGGTTGACTCTCGCGAGTACTCGGAGAATACAAGGAATTTGACGGGTTCTGCAAGCGTTCGTGCAGAACTAACGGGGACGGGAAGATGGCAGATACTCGCGGATACTTGTGGACATAGGCGGTTACTTCCGTACAAGTCTGGCGTCAGACGTTTTATAGGGGTGAGACGGAGGGGCTTTTCCCTGCGCCCGAAGCGGGAGGGTTCCAGTTGACAGACGCTTCGCCGGGCGAGGTTGAATTTGCCCGATTCAGGCCATCGCAGCATAATCTCCGGCGGGACCCTTCGTACTCTTAAGCACATCTCAGGCTTCCGCGAAGTGGGACATTTAGCCCATCACGGCCTTCGCGATTTTTCGCCTTCGTTAGTATGGATTAAAAAGGGTCGCCTAGGTGTGTATTCTCTCTCTCTCTCTCTCTCTCTCTCTCTCTCTCTCTTTCTCTCTCTCTCTCTCCTTTAAAGGGGCGACCGCACGCGTATTTTTTTTTCTCTCTCTCTAACACTCTGTCTTAATCATTCGAATATTTAGTCGCGTGCATGTCTAGTCGCGGGCGAATCTTCATCTCACTATGTCGGTTGGTCCCAGTTTTGTTGGGTTTTTTTTTGGTTTTGTGATAACATTGTAACTATTCGTCCATTTCTAACGAAAGTTGAAACTCTTATATTGTTTGAGATTCTCTTTCGAAGGATATAATTCCCAAAGTCCTCTCAAGATTAGCCCAGGTATTATTTTGGGGGGCAATAACATCCTAAGTATTCGGCTGATTCTAACGAAATTTGAAAACCTAATGTTGTTTTACATTCTCTTTTGAATGATACAATTGCCAAAGTCCTCCCAAGGTTAAACCAGGAATTATTTTGTTTTGTTACAGGGTACCCGCCCCCCCCCCAAAAAAAAACGGGCCTGCAACCACTTTTTGTGATATATCCTTCATTCATTCACTTATCACCCTTACTTTGCAGGATATGACAGAAGCAACGCCTGTGAACACAACTAGATTTCAATGGGAGCTCCAGCAAAGAATATACTGCGTCAAACATTATGATAAGAAAGACTCGTTATAGAAAGTGGAGGACACTTTCGTGCATCAGTTCGAATGTGAAAAAGCCCCCTCCAAGAGCGGAATTCAGGACTGGGTGGACCACTTCGAGAACTATGGGACAGTAGAGAACCTCAATGCAGGCAGTGACAACCGTCCAAGCCACTCGGAAGGCCCTAGGGAGCGTACAGTTGAGCTGGTAGAGAGCGTGAGAGAGTCAGTTACGGGAGTCCAAACCGCTCTGTGCGCAAGTGAAGTCAGTCCCTCGGAATATCCCGTGAGACTTGCAGGAGAGTGCTAGTGATGGATGTAAAGGCCTACCCATATATAATACAGACAAAACAGGCCCTTAGAGCCTCAGACAAGGAGCAGAGAAAGGCTATGGCAGTCAAGATACTAGAGAAGATTCGGAGACCCCAACTTTCCTTAACCTCCATTGGACCTCAGATGAAGCTCACTTCCATCTTAAAGAAAAGGTAAACTCGAAGACAAATATCTTGTATTCTGGGGGACCTCCAGACCAAATGAGGTAGCCACCAAGCCCCTAAAATCGCCTAAGTGTACGGTATGGACTGCAATCTCAGCTAGAGGCATCATCGGACAATTCTTCTTCGAGGAATCTCGCGCGAAAGTGACAGTTACCAAGGAGCGGTATGTTGAGGTCCTCAAAACCTTCAAGAGGGAGCTGCAGACCCTGTTCCTTTCGCTTATGGGGAAAGTCTGGTTCCAGCAGATAGAGCAAGCTCTCACACCTCAAACCTGTCCCGAGAGTAGCTGAAAGAGAACCTTGGTGGTCGAGTGATCAGTCTCAAGACTGATTTTAAGTGGGCACCTTACAGATTTCTTTCTCTGGGGCTACCCTGAATACAGTTTAGGTGGGGAGACCCAGGACTATCAGGAAACTCAAGGAAGCCATCAGGGAGGAGATCAGAGTCATTAGTCGGTCGGTTTGTAATGACGTCATGGACAACTTTGTGCTGCGCCTCAAGAAATGCCCAGAGCTAAATGGAAGTCATCTCGAACACGTGCCCTAGAATAAAGAAGAAAAGTCCAAAGACGCTCATGTTTAGAGATATTTTTAAAGACAATAAACTAGTTCTCTCCAAAGTTTCATTCAATCCTTACAGAAAATTAAGAATGAGGTCTATCGAAAGTTGGAACCCGTTTTTAGAGGGGGGGATCACCCTGTGATAACATCATAACTATTCGACCAATTCTAACGAAATTTGAAATGATATAATTGCCAAAGTCCTCCCAAGTTAGCCCAAGAATTATTTTGGGGGGCAATAACATCCTAACTATTCGCCCCATTCTAACGAAATTTTAAACCTTAATGTTGTTTTACATTTTCTTTCGAAGAATATAATTGAAAAAGTCCTCCAAAGGTTAGCCCAGGAATTATTTTGCTTTGGCTATAACATTATAACTATTCGGCCGATTCTAACGAAATTCGAAACCTTAATGTTGATTACATTCTCTTTCGAATAATATAATGGCCAAAGTCCTCCCAAGGTTATCCCAGGATAGTTTATGCTTTGGTAATAACATTAAAAATATTTGGCTGATTCTAACGAAATTTGAAACACTTATGTTGTTTTACAGTCTCTTTCGAGTGATATTATTGTCAAAGTTCTCCCAAGGTTAGCCCTGGAATTATATTGTTTTGGCAATAACATCATAACTATTCAGTCCATTCTAACGAAATTTAAAACCCTATGTTGTTTTACATTTTCTTTCAAATGATATAATTGACAAGGTCCTCCCAAGGTTAGTCCGCGAATTCTTTTGTTTTGGCAATAACATAATAACTATTCGGCCAATTCTAACAAAATATGAACCCCCCATGTTGTTTTAAATTCCCTTTCG
The DNA here is from genome assembly GCA_963969495.1 of Ceratothoa steindachneri. Lineage (NCBI taxonomy): Eukaryota > Metazoa > Arthropoda > Malacostraca > Isopoda > Cymothoidae > Ceratothoa > Ceratothoa steindachneri. The sequence continues at coordinate 166,248,721 of OZ018325.1, read as the reverse complement.
TATGATGTTATTGCCTAGATCCTTCCAAGGTTAGTCCGGGAATTATTAATTTTTTTAAGTTCGTAAAGTCATAAATTAGAATAGGTGAGAACATGCGACTTTTTGGTCAGTAGGCTTTGTTCATATTTGCCCTCATCTCAGCTTTCCGCACTAAACGTGTCCTGGCTCAAGTATGCACGTTTCCTTTAAATAAACCTGATGTCATCTCATTTTTTTCCTTCCATTTTGTTATTGCGTCCTATTGACTTGTTTTAAATATAATCTGCAGAGAATTCAGTTTTTCGATAAGTATAGATAATTCTACCTAGATTTATGATAGGTTGAGTATGCCTCCAGCCTTCTAAAAGTTATTTTAGGCATCAATATAGTTGTGTATATTTACGAAGACATTTGTAAATATACCTGATGAGTTCTGCTTTAACTTGGTGTAGGATCACTGTCTATTATTATTAGTTGCCCTTCACTTTTGGGGGGTATTCGTACTCCCCAGAACGTGAAGAAAACATGATAGGTAGTTCTACAACGAAGAGGATTGTTAAAAAGGATACAACTTTACTTGCTTTGTGGAAGAGCTAGAATCCACTTTATCAGTTCCAGAAACAGGAACATATGTATTTAGGACTCAAATATACCCTCCTGCAAAGGGTAACGTGAAATTTCGAAAATATACACATTGTAGACAATCCCAGTATCGTGATTAATGAAAAAATCCTAAACAAAAATGGAAGTTTTGTGTCATTCGATGTGAAACTTGAATTTTGTCTCTGACTCCATTCTTGGCGACACACAGATGCCGACTGCGTATGTGGAAAGATCTCACAGGTACAGGATTTCAGGATTAAACGTTTTAAAATCAAGAAAACAGGATAGGAATGGGTTCCTGATTAAATGAAAAGCAAGAATGTGTACATTTAGTTGCTATATCACACTCCATCGTTTTCTGAATGTTGTAACGACTAAGATTTTAAGGAAATCTCCAGCCCCCCCCCCCCTCCTCGCCCAGAATCCAATACAAAACTCAGACTACAAATTATAGTTTGTAAATAGTAAAATAAATGACTCAATGTTAGTATTTAGTAATCACCAACGCCTTAAGAAAAACTAAGAGAATCCTTTTGTTTCTTTCTGAGTTGCCAGATAGTGTATTACATATTGTTTCTCCTAATGGCTTGTTTGGCAACTAATGGCCCGATATTTCACTGTTTCTGCTTTCAAAGAAAGTTTTTGTTTTGATACAATTTGGGGAGGGGGTACAAGAATATTTATTTTACAGACGCAAATGAATGCATAAAATGATTAATTTTGTGATGAAATTAGACAAATGCAAATATTTGGGGTTATCTAAACCATCTTGGCATGTAGCGACGCCAGAATTGCAATGTGAAGTTGGCTCAACGAGGAATCACACAAAGGATTGGACAAATGAAATCCTGAAATAATATACCATGTAGTAGTAATGAACCAATATAGAATAAAGCGAAATACTTATATATAAATATATATATATAGATATATATATATATATATATATATATATATATATATATATATATATATATATATAAATGTTAAATCACATTTGTACATGTGTAGCCACGCCTGAATTGCAAGGTGAAATAGGCTCAACGAGGAACCTCACAAATTAGCACCCTGTTGGACCTATGAAATCTTGAAAGTGGGCCCACATATTACAAACTGAAATAACATGCCATGTATTAGTAATGAGCAACTGTAGCGAAATACTTATATCACAATTGTACATGTATTAAGAAAACTATGAATGTAAGAAGGTAAGCGAATAATTGGAGGTTCCCGCATGAGCACACAAACATACACACGCGAGGAAACAGTTGCGAGATGAAAGGTCTTGATACAATATAACGAAGGCAGCTGGGCAAACTTAGGATGGTATCTGATAACCAGTTAAAGTTGATGTGGACCTGTAAAACGACAAAATCAACCTTTCTATCACCTTGTTATGGTTACTAACCCGGTTGAGCCAAAATGTGACTACATAAAAACACACACACCCTTTTGACTCCGCCCAGCGGTCTCAACAAAAGAACATACTTCGGACCTTATTAGCTCCGCCCCGCGTTTAGATTAGGAGAAAAGAAATCACACCCCCTTAATTGGAGATAGTATAAATATACGGGTTGAAACATACTCATGACAATTATTCATCCATCATTTTTAGTATCAGCCAGTCAGAAGGATAGCCTCCAAGCCTAAACATTAAGTAAACCTGGAGAAGAAGGCCTTGTCCCCGATTATGGGGTGCTCCTCTCCTAAGGAGGTAGACTCTATGACCGGTGACCACTCGAAGGATGGAGAGGAAGAAGCTTAGCAAATTCACCCATCAAAAATAAAGAGTCCGCCATCTCAATCCTTGGTTTGGTCACCTCTTCATCCCTATAATCTTGGAGATTTTGAAAGAATTACTACCATTTCGAAATTCATCTCTTTCTCTGTAAGGGTGTCACTGAGTTTTGTGGTTGGCATGTGACGTAAACATTGTCGCCATTGAAAACTCTTAATTCCACGCATGCGTGTTGTCCAGCTTCAGTTTCCAAACCATAGTAGACTTAGTTATGCATCGCCTGTGAAAGAAGCAATGCCATGGCTAAATTCAACCCTCCAGGTATTTAGAAAAGGCAAGCGGTGTTGCTTTGAATTCATGCCGGGGGCTCCAATGCGAAGATCTCCGAGTGGATTGGTGTCAATCTGAGTACGGTCAGATGATCAGGAAAGAGTTGAATGAGTCAGTCTGTGGTTACGAGAGTACGGCGGGCCTGGAAACCTCACTCTAAGCTTTTTAATACGAAAAGAACTCTCAAATTTGTCGGGGTGAACAGGACCATCATTGACAACGATCCCAACAAGCCAATGTGGTCTATAACCAGGGACAAAGGAGAGTCAGTCTCTTATCGGGTAGTTAGTACATGAGGACATCCGCCACTACTCACACAAGATGAGAAAGCATCAGATTCTGCCGCAGAAGATAAAGTAAAATGGGAAGTAGTGTGCTGAGAAACTTGTGATAAAGAGGCGCATCCTCTCAATCCTGTTATGCGTTGACTCTTCTCAGACGAGAAGAATTTCTCCCAGAACCAGGTGGTGAACTCGCAAAACAACCCTGGCTTGCTGTCTCCTCCAAAGATGTACTGATAGCCATGAAGACCAAGTTCTAGTTCTACATCATGATGTGTGGTGTGGTTAGTAGCGAAGTCCACATTGTGCCCTTGTTTATCTTCCCGAAGGGCCTTGGGAATAATACAAACTTAAGTCTAGTCCTTTTAACATAAACATTATTGTTGCATATGCACCAACTTCTGAAAGCGAATATCACGAGTTAGATGCATTTTATATCCCTAGATGAGTTGTGTGAGTCATGCAAGTCAGACGAGATCACAAAAGTCATGGAAGACCTTAACGCTAAGGGTGGCCAAGGTAAAGACGAAAAGAGTGTTGGCCCCTACGGACTAGGGAAAAGGAATGAAAGAGGAGACAAATTCGTGATTGGTGTAAAGATAACAGCTTTATCATCACCAACACTTGGTTGAACATGCATCCGAGAAGGAGGTACACATGGACCTGCCCAGGAGAAAGAACCCGTAATCAGATTGACAAAATTGCCATAAAAGGCAAGGTATAGAAATGCAATCAAAAGTTCCCGGGCCTACCCAGGCGAAGATATTGACTAGTACCATAATCCAGTCATTGCAAAATTACACCTATCGTTGAAAGTCTTGAAAAGCCAAAACGTAAACCAAAGCTTAATTTCTCAGCTTTGAAGAATGATCACAAGATACGAATGAATTTTAAGTCAGAGGTACTCTGCAGTCTTCCAGATAATCCACCTGCTGAGATTGAGGATCGGTACCAAGTTATCCCACAAACCACCAAAAAAACTGCTGACAAAACCATTCCCATAGTAGAGAAACGGAAAACATCATCTCACTGGTTCAACTCAGAGCTCGAAGATCTGATAAGGAAACGAAGAATGTCAAAACCACATTCTGTTCAACACAGACTAATCAATCAGGAGTATAGAAAAAGTGCAAGAAGGCCGGTAAGAAGTGGCTGGAAGATAAATGCCAGGAAGTCGAGAATTTCATCTTCGACCCTAAGACCATGTATCAAAAGATCAACGAGATTGCTGGCAGCCACTCAGCACCTCTATCTCAATGTATTAAGGCTGCAGATATCCGTGTCTTGCAATATCTACAAGAAGTCTCGGCTCGCTGGGAAGAATATATCCAAGATCTCTTTGTTGACGACCAAATTGCAGACAAGGTGATCACCCAAGGTGCAGTTGAAACAGGCCCACCAATATTGAAGTCCGAGGTCAGCTGGGCATTACTGTAGAAGTCTAAATACCGCGTACATAAGTGTACGCAGAAATACACCGACACAAGCTGCGTGCCCTCCCGTATCTCTAAATACACCTCTCGCTTCGAATTCCCTGTCACCCTTTTTGGCGCCATCGTAAACTCCGAGATGGTTCGAAAGCCTGAAAGGCATACTGTCTGCCCAAAGATGAAAAAAAGGTCTTTGGCGCGATGATACGGATTTTACGAGAATTCGATTCTCTCTATCGATTTCGGCTCGCGAGGGAAATAAAAGGAAAACTTCTCCCTGGATTCTGGCAGAAGATCTTGGACCTACTTCGAGTTTATGTGTAGCCCGATCCACAAAAGAAACCGTTCGCCCGCTGCAAGGAAGGAACTTCTCGGGGAATTGGTTGTTGCTGTCACGGTACTTGTAGGTGCCAAACTTCTCGCAGTCCCCCCCCCCCATCATAGTCTGAGGTTACATAGGACCTCCCTCTTCGGATTACCCTAGACGTAGCTGGGTAATCGGTTTTGGCTACCCACTCCAGGAGCCGAATAATCGGACAGGTACTTCGAGGAAGAAGTCTGATTTGAGTCACCGTTTGGCTCACCTTATTGATCCGGCATAGGACTACCATCTCATTCGGTAACCTCGGCCAGCCGGACTAGGTGCGATCATCATCACCAGAAGAAGATCTTCACCGTCCCCTTCAAAAATACTTACGAACTCAAAGGTGTCGTTAATTGAATTATCCCCTTCCCTAACTTCACCAGTTTATTTGTGAACTAGAATTCCCATCCCGAGCCCATAACCTAGAGTATTAGAAGTGCTTACTTAATTTAGTGTTTAACTCAATAATAATATTCCATTCATACTGTCGGGTGCCATTAAGACGCAAGCATCCCAGTGAGTAATTTTCAAGTAATCTCCACGACATTTTTGTTGACTTATTTATTCAGTGCAAGATTAATCCTATTTATATTTATATACGCTGTTGCTTATTTCAAATTCATGTACGTTAAAGATTATTTTTGTATCTGTGTGTTTAACTATTTTGGACGATCCTTTGGCAATTATTAAGCAATCCACTCCGCTTAAATCTCAATATTATACCGATCCACCCATGGTTGGCTTTTACTGAGTGGGGACACACTCAGAGGATCATCATCTTAGTTTTGATCAAAAGGTACGCACCGGGGTTATTCTTATTCGCCGGAAGTGGCTAAGGTAGGTGTATTGGATACACTTCACCTCCGCTTCACCTCGGTGCGGTAATAAAATATATGTCCAGGAAGTGAGACTGGGATTACCCACTCACTAAACCTCGACACTTACACATGACGAAAGCCGGAAAAGCAGCTGGCCCAGATAAAGTGTATATTCAGATGATTCGAGCTCTAGATGAGGAAGAAGTAAACATCATATGGGAGCTGTTAAATATCATCTATGAAACGAGACTATTACCCAGGGACATGATAAAGTCCATCTTTGTGCTCGAATTACCGAACAATTAGTGTCGTATTCTTAAAATTCTCTTGAAAATGGTCCTGCAAATGATAGGGCACCAACTTCCGCCTGAAATTCCACAAAACCAGTTCGGATTTATGAAAGACAGACGAACTAGGAATGCGATTTTCGCCTTGAGGATGCTTGGTGAGAGAGCCATTTAACACCAAAAAGATCTTTATCTCGTCTTCATCGAATATCAAAAGGCTTTTGATAAAATCCGTCATTCGGAACTTTTCAAGATGCTGGCCAACATCCAAATTGATGACAAGGACATGCAAATCATAAGGTCCGTTTATTATGACCAACTTGACACTGTCCGTTTACCAATTGCAAAAACAATTAGTTCCCCATCAAACGAGGAGTACGCCAAGGGTGTGTCACGTCGCCCAACCTCTTAAAACTTTACTCTGAGATCATCCCTGAGAGAAGTAGAAGATCGATCAGAAGGAATCGTTGTCATTGGTGTTAAGATTAACAACTTACGATATGTCGACGACACCGTTCTCCTTGCTACATTGAGTGATGATCTCCAAGAGCTTTCCGATGCTGCTGTGGTCTCCAGTGAATGCCTCGGTTTCAAAGTTAATAGCAATAAGACGAAAGTGATGGTTATTTCGAAGTCAGAGCTCCCTCCAGCTTGTCAACTGCGGCATGGAAACACACTAATCAAACAGGTAAACGCCTTTAATTACCTCGGAGCCCTGGTAAAATCTGACGCCCGATACAAGAAATAGATAAGAAGAAGAATCGGACTCACCAAAGATGCATTTGAGGAGACACTCAACTTACGATATGTCGACGACATTGTTCTCCTTGCCACATCGAGTGAGGATCTCCAAGAGCTTTTCTATACTGCTGTAGTCTCCAGTGAATGCCTCGGTCTCAAAGTAAATAGCAATAAGACGAAAGTGATGGTCATTTCAAAGTCAGAGGTCCCTCCAGTTTGTCAACTGCGGCAGGGAAATACACCGATCGAAAAGGTTAATTCCTTTAATTAACTCGGAGCCCTGGTAACATCTAACGCCCGATGCAAGAAAGAGATCAGAAGTGGAATCGGACTCGCCAAAGATGCATTTGCACGGCTAAGAACAAACTTTGTACATAGAAAGCTGTCAATTAGAGTCCAGATTCGCGTTTCGAAAGCCTATGTCTGATCAACTATCCTTTAAGGCTGCGAGTCATGGACACTAACGGCCGAGTCACGACGTAACATCGAGTCAGCAGAGGTTTGGTTCTACCGAAGGATGCTGCGGATCTCATAAGTAGACAGGGTCAGGAACGAATAGGTTTTGACTCCGTTTGGTGTGGAGAGGGAACTCCTGAACATTAGCATGGACCGTTGAAAACAATTCCTTGGACACTCAATCAGAAAGAGGGCACTCGAAGACCTTTGCCTCATTGTAAAAAATCATGGGAAGCGAGCCAGAGGAGGTCAGCGGAAAACCTTCCTCGACAGTTTTGACATCGCTACGAACACGCTTTGGAAACAAGCCAGGGACAGAGAAGCATAGAAGCGCACCATAGTTCGTAAAACGCCACATCGGCGAAGGCACTAAGAGTGAGAAACATATAACGGAACGCTAAATCAAGGGCCAAAAGGAGTTGGTGTTGCCCTTGAGCCAGTAGGGGGCCACTGGAAAGCCATACGTGTGCCTCACGAGCATCTGGCCTCCCAACTCTTCAGAACCCAACTCCCTGGACAATTATGTATGGGGTATGGTTGAAAGAGAGATCAACCTGTTCCCGTGCACCGCCAAGGTGGAGCTTAGGTCCAGGATCACCACCACAGTTTTCACCCAGTTAAACAGATTTCATTCCGACGACGCCTGAAGGCCGACGGTGATTTCATTGGATAAAATGAATAGTAGAATACTTCTAGTCTTCAACATGTAACTTTGGTTAATATATATGTATAAATGAATTCTTGCGTTATTTTCCTTTATAATGAAGTTAGGCGACATATTACCGACCGCATCATGTATTTTAGTTCTTTACAGAATAAGTTGAAGACACCTTGCTTGATTTTTTTCCCGTTATTGAGTGAGAGGAAGATAAAGGGTCATGTTAGGAAATTGGAGAGGAAATAATCTAGGTTGGATATTTGAAAAACTTTTGTAGTCAACGTGTCGTAACGATTTGGAAAAGTTTAACTTGTAAAGTGGTTAGCACTGACACATTCTGTGCAGTTTAAAATCCAAGTTACACCACTACACGGCTAGTTATTGATCTGTCGTGGACTGTTTAGTTTACCCCATTATGTAGAAACTTCATTCCATTATTTTGGTTTTACTATAATAGTAAAACACCAAACAATGAAATTAAATCCCCACAAAAAGAAAATAAACCCTTGTTAGATCATAACTATCCATAAAGTGGCCCAACTAAAATATTTAGACACCAAGACATTCCTATGTTCTTATGCTAATTAAATAACTAATCCATCATCTTAGTTCCTTTGCATTGCTGATGTCCATCTCCACTATTCACAAGAATGGCTTAGTATTATATACAAATTCGAGTATTTCACCTTTAAGACTGGTACCTAAAGAACTAACACAAAAAAAAACACGTAATAGTCTCCATATAGTAGCTCCTTTAGCAACGCCACTGGTTCCAGTTTATCTCTTAACTCAACACACAACACTAACGAGTAACAATTAACCACGGTGATACACACGGGGAGGAAAGTAACTTACACCCACTCGGGTTGTGGAGACCTTTTATAATCGTCTTTGCCTTGGGATAAGGAGAAGGGGGCAAAGAGAGGGTAGAATAGATGACTCAAATAATCCACAGATCTAGCTGATCTATACTTTTTAAAATATTGTTTTATTGTTTCGTAAGAGTTACCTGCCATGTTTAATTCAAGTTTTATACATTTAAAAAGAAATGTCATGACACAGTCTCGCTTGCCCTGGCCGCGCGCACTACTGTGAGGTCGTAACGCTAGCTGCCTGCAAAATAGTCATGTCACGGGTCTTGCAGTAAATGCCATGTCATTGATTGGGCTGTAATGTCATATCGCCGAACTGCCTGTGAATGTAAAGCAGTATCAAAAGCTCTCATTTGTCTATCTCAATCTGACCGAAGCAGACGTGCGCCCGATCGGCGCCAGCTACTCAATATTGCACGGTATAAGTATTAGCCGAAAGGTGGATAAATGAATCTAAAGGGTAGGTTATATTGGTACGATCTTGCCCTCGCTTTTTGCTACAGTGATAATATAAAATATAAATTGGACACGGATTTGATCAACGCATTTGAATCTTTTAGTAGAAATTTGTGTCTCTAGGAGAACTAAACGTCATTAGGATCGATCTCTCGACCCCTTGCTCATCTCATGGCCATATGTATGTGGCCACTTCCCGCACTTGCAGCACAGAAAATTTCAGCATCTTTGCATTGAACCAACTAACAAGAAACATGATTTATCAAGAAGCCCTAGAGGACTAAGAGTCCAAGATCTCGAAGTTGAATATGGAATGAAATATTTATGTAAAAATCGTTCTCTGTTAATCTTGTATGATAGTCGCGGGCGACGACTCTACATCCACTGTGTCGGTCGGTCGGTCCTAGTTTTGCTTTGTTTTGTTTTGGCAATAACATCATAACTATTTAGCTGATTCTAACGAAATTCGAAACACTTGTGTTGTTTTACATTCTCTTTCGAATGATATAATTGCCAAAGTCCTTCCAAAGTTAGCCAGGAATTATTTTGTTTTGGAAATAACATCATAACTATTTGGCCGATTCTAACGAAATCTGATACCCTTATGTTGTTTTAGATTCTCTTTTGAATGATATAATTGCCAAGATCCTCCCAAAGTTAGTCCGGGAATTATTGTAAGTTTTGAAGGTCGCAAGTTCATAGATCAGAATAAGTGAAAACACGCGACCTTTTGTTCATCAGACCTTGTTTTTTATGCCCGGGCAACGCCGGATACCTTTGCTAGTATAACGTAATTTAGAGAAGCTTTGAATGGGTTTAGATGAAAACTAACATTAATTACGAGTGATCTTTTCATGGATGACGAGTGATCATTTCATGAACTCTTGTTCATGTATTGATTTAATCGAAAATACACTGGAAAAGGATAGTTACATCATATGCAACGAAACTTGTTTTCAATGTTAAGAGTGAAAATAAACTTTTAAGATAAGTGATTTTTCTTTAATTAATTCACTGGGCAGTGGGGAGCGGGCGGGTGTTTTGTTTGTTTTTTGTTGTTTTGAATTAGTTCACTCGAACGATGCTTTCTAAATTTCAGCTTAATAACCTGCCATAATGTTTCGTTCGCCGAGGGAGTACCCGGTGGCTTCTTTCGCCTGTTGTTTTTTACATTCATTCGATGACCAAGAACCTTGAACAAGGAGTGTGTCTTGTTTTTGTTTTCTGCACGGATATGTGGATGTGAGCCTCGCGGAGTGACTTTGTGCAATCGAAGGAATGACTGGATTTAGCCATTTACCGTGATATATTAGCCAAAACCTTCGTCCCATAAGAGATCTTCTGCCTAGCCGAGTGGAGGCTAAGGCGCCGGGTGGAGTTTGAAACTAATCGACTTCACGGTGGTTACAATACACGGTAAATACCCGTGATTTAGATCCCATGTTAAAATTTAGGTCTCCACTGAGAAATAAAATGACTCAAAATGAGGGCAAAGTGAAAATCTTATAAATTTTTTTTTCCTCCCGTCAGCCGAGGCTCTTAAAAGGAAGCGGAGCTGGGGGTTTCAGCAAGACAACAGGTCTGAAACACTGCTACGGACAACGGTTTGAAAATAATAAAATGAACATATTAAAATGGCTTAGTTACCTGACCTCAACAGTGGCGTGTTATGTTCGTCGACCCAATAAGGCAACGGAACTGAAGATCCGCAAGGAAGATTGTCCAAGATATCGACATAAGAGTGCTCAAAACTAACAGGTTCTTATAAGACGTGACTCGAGGCTGTCATTTGGGCAGAGGACCGGCCAGGCCGATGCTAAAATAGAGTCGAATCAAAAGCCAGAAAGGAATTTACGAATTGCCGTTACATGCAGTCCGGATTTCAGGCACAACCTGGGCCATAAGGCAAATTATCTACTAAGAACTATGTTTATACTCTGAAGCTGAGCTCGTTTATTTTATCTCCCAGGACTTGGCATACATACCTGTTATGGGACGTTTTATGGCCAAAGCTTAACTTTTCGTCTGCATTAGTATAAACGAGTTTATTCTTTCACATTGGTTTTCATGTTATAGCCACAATGTTATTTAAAACTGCTCCAAATTGACACATTTTGTCATTTCTCCCCACTTTGTACCGTGGCCAAATATGTGGTTACCGAGAAGAGCCACGTAACTTCATTCGTGCTCGCTCAACGCCAGGGAACCATGAGTCATCAAGATTCGTGAATTCCCACCAAGAACCTGAGTTCTCACGAAGAATTGATGTGTCCTAACATAGGACCCTGCAAATGCTCACAAACGAGTGTTTGCAAGGATTCATGACTCCTAACATAGGACCTATGAGTTATCGCAAAAGAAGAGTGAGTCCTCACAGAGGACCTGATAGTGCTCGCAAAGGATTCGTGTCCTCGCATAGGACCTATGAGTTTTTTAAAAGGATTCGTGTGTTCTCACGTAAGACTTACGAGTGCTCGCAAATGATTTATGAGTCCACACATAAAACCTATGAGTTCTAGGAAAGGATCCGTGACTCTCCCAAAAGGACCTATGAGTTATCCCAAAGGATTCGTGAGTCTTCACATAGGACCCATGAATTATCGCAAAGGATTCGTAAATCTCCATATAGGACCTATGAAGTATATCAAAGTGACTCCTCACATGGAACCTATGAATTATAGCAAAGGAATCGTGAGTCCTCACATAGTACCTGCGAGTGTTCCAAAAGGATTCGTGAGTCCTCACAAGGTAACTAGAGTTCTGGCAAAGGATTCGTGAATCCTCACATAGAACTTAACAGTTCTGGCAAAGGATTCCTCATTCTTCACATAGAACCTAAGAGTTTTCGCAAAATACTCATGAGTTCTCACAGAGGAACTGCGAGTGCTCGCAAAGGCTTTGTGAGTCCTTAAATAGGGCCTATGAGTTCTCGCAAAGTATTCGTGAGTTCTCAAATAGGACCTATGAGCTTTCGCAAAATACTCATGAGTTCTCAAATAGGACCTGTGAGTCCACATTTTTATTTTTTTATTTTTTATTTTGAGAAAAAAGAGCGAAAATCAATGAGAGAATCTCTGCCAGAAAGTTTTTTTTCAACAGGGTAGTGGCGTTAAGAAACGTGAAACTGGAATATAAACAGCCTAATTACCTCTAAAGATACTGAGTGAGGGAGCTCGCAACTCCCCTGGACTGGTCCGTGTTCTGCCACAAATACAAAGTGGGTTCGCGATTCTCTCCTCAATAGTTGTGGCATCTTGACTCTTTTCTCCTTCAGAAAATATTGATTTCTATTTTCTAGGAATAAATGAACGATGACCCATTTGTGATTACTATTAGTATTGTGGAGTGCCCTCAGTGGACATGAAACGCCCATTTGGACACGGCCCATATAAATACACAGTCCAATTAACGGGGAAGGCTTAGGTTAATTAATATACGTTATATGATGACGAAAACCGTCTTAAATTGAGATCTAGACCTAAACAGGGTTCTCTTAATAATGTTCAACTGCATACAATTCGCTCATTCAACAATAAAATGAATCCTTAAATGTATTCTCAAGATGTTAAACAAGGTCACGTCAGCCATCCTTGCTCGATTTAAAAAAAAGTGAACGAATTAGGAATAAATGATTACTACTAATTAGTTCATTCAAACCAGTTTGATGATGGCAACTTCCACATTATTATTTACTCAATCAGTTTCTTGCTTTTTCAAAATATAAAAAATTTAAGCAGAAATTGTTCCACGAATAATGGAAATAATGGGGAAAGTCAGCTCGATGAAAGTCGGATCTTTGAGAGGTATGCTTTAGGGTGCGATTCTATCACCGACATCGATTTAAATAATCAAATAAATTTCATAAATATGTTTATTGGTAGTTCACAAATAGGATTAAAGAGTGTATACTAGCTAGTGACAATTATTCATTATTTCGTGGCCAAATTAATTGGGTACGGGCATGTAACAAGTTCCTATCACGAGACATTTGTTAAAAAGAGTGAATGAGACATTGATTTCAAGGCTAAGAATATATTAAAGTCGGCGCGCACCAATACCACTAAACTACCCACCCAATCCCCTTTTACACCCATCATTTTGTCCACAACGAATGGCTTTTCATAGCGATGGGGTAGTATGTGATGTAGCGTCTCGCCCAATGTTCAGCCCTGAGAAGACCTCAAACTCTTTTGTAATAAATTGGGATCGCGTGTGGAACAAGAAAGCAGTACATCCATGAACAAGCGTACAAATGGTAAGGAGACCAAATGAAAATAGATGAAGTCGATCAAATAACGAAGGGGTCAACTGACTCTTCGCCTCCTTCTTGGTGTCAGTTCCGGGCGAGAGATTATATTGGAGGGGTTCTTATACCCCTTAATATTTATATGTTTCAAGGAGGTTTGTGTGAAAGTGATGGAAGAGAGAGAATTATGCAAGTGTATCTTTAGACTGTCTTAGGATCAAGTAGGATGGAGAGTTTTTTTCTAGGATGTTAAATTCATCTTTCACATTTTGCGAAAAAGTGGAAAATTTAAAAATAGGAGCAAAAGAGGGCTCCACTTCCTCTTGAGGCAGGGGGTCGGAAGGGCGTGCTACCATCCTAGGATTCAGTTGTAGCAAGGGTATTGTCTCCTTCCCCCTCCCCACATACACCGTCCTCCTCTTTATGGACTGAGGTGCAACAGATTCTGCGTAGGGTAACTGGTATAAGTGGAGATGGAAAACCCACAATGGTCCGTCGGTATCAGGGTGAGAAGGAAGAGAGATTTATCTTATAATTCCTTCGGATGGGCCGAGTTGAGAACTCGCTCATCGTTCTTCGAAGGATCCTAGATTAGGGATGTTGTTCGTGGCTGCCCGGGAGCAGATGGCTCCCTCCTTGTAGTCCCCCGCCAACGTCGCCTCAATCAAGTGGGGCTTCGCCTTCTGTGAGACTGTCTTGAGGGGACCAGGTTAGAGGGGAGTGAAGATGTTGTATGCTGTGGGAAATTAATTACACCCCCTCCCTATGCTAGCGGTCCATGAAACAGCTAGGAAGTGGTAGTTATTTTGCAACCAGGTAGGGTGCTAGAGTCATATCCACTGGGGAATGATTGACTACTCTTCAACTCTATTTTTTCTTACCTTACAGGGTCGCTCGAGTTTACAAACCCACAGCCTTGCCTCCTGGGCTAGCCCTAGGTTAGGAATCCCAGGGAAAAGAAAAATTCTTTCCAAAATCATTGCGAGATTACGTCTCGAGACAAAGAGTTTGTCTCATTGGTGTACTATATTGCGCTGCCTGCAAAATCGCGAAAGGATGAAATAATTAGCGTCCAGGTGTTCCGGATCGGATCCCCACTCATTAACCTCCCATCAAGAGATACATCCTCCCCCCCCAACAAATAATGGATAAAAGAAGAATGGAAATGACAGAGAGCAATGGCTTCAAGGTCAATAGACACACGCGATGGGGAAAGAACACAAACGAGATGCAATCGGAATTCAGAGAAGGATCTCAGTCGGGTCGAGCAGACGCTTTAGGGTGTTCTGGGGTTCTGAGCTCCGTTAGCACCTGTCTCGGCACACCCAGATGGCCGATGCTTTACTGGGTTCTGACAATTTTAGTTAATATTTTAATTATTGAGAAAATAAAATACTGGGGTCGAGAAGTGTATTATAAATTTCTGACAACAAACAGCGGAGATATGGCCTTTCTATATGACTAAAAAGAAATAGAATAGGGAATAAACACGATTAAAAAAATGCTTTAAAAATACAAAAATGAGAACAACAGAAAAAAATCTAGCTTAAAATATCTACCTTAAAATATTCGTTAGAAGGTTAAACCTCAACTCCCCCCCTCCCCTCTCACACATCAAATACCACTCCCTTCGGCCATTTTAAAAAAGTACTGTTAAAACGGAATAAGCGCACCACCCTAAAATTACTAGGAGTAGGGGTATACGTCACTGTAGTAGTTATGGACAGAGTGAGAATGCTTGTGAACCACTATCATACACCCGCACTAACATCATATGTGAGGAATACCGGCGTAGTGGAAAGGATGGAACATGTTGGAGTATCTAAGCAAGAAATGTCATCATTGATTATGTAATTCCAGCCCCCAAAAGATTCTGAGATAAGAAGGCAACATGAAAGGCCAGATTGAAAATGAGGTCATATTGGCTGACAGATGAGAAAACAGATAATTTGGGGGAAAGACAACCAAGAGAATGAAAGAGACAGGAACAGCGGAAGAAGAAAGGCAAGAAGAGGCCATTGTGTAGGAGGATCCCCTCTCTGGTAAAGTCGCAAACCCACTCTGGCGTCAGTTTGGCAACCTTGGACAACGGAGGAGGAAAGAGATCTTAACACGCACATAATGACGTATAAATTTGGAACTCGTTCCGCATGCACACAAACACACGCACATGCACACTGGCGAGTGATCGTGAGGTAACCTATTTGTTTTCTGGGTTTCTGCCTGTCTGTTTTTCTCCCTTCTCGCTCAAAGGTGATGAAGGGGGAATGGGTCATAATGAAGGACCTCACCATCGTCATCTTCTTGACCATATTCCTAGTGCCTAAGGAATGGGCGTTCGTTTAAATAAATATTTGTTTAAAACGTTTAACGCCTTCTTTCACCCTTTGTAGGGTCTAAACTGGCGCGAAAAGGATTCAAAAGCGGAGCCATAAATAAACCGACCAGGAGACCTAGTTTCTCATGGGGCAATAGGGTGGGTAGGGCGCGCCGCTGCTTCAAGGTTTCAGTTGTAGGAGTGGCATTGCTCCTGCTCCACCATCCAACTTCCCTGCGGGGGTATAAGTTAATGCCATAGGATGGGGAACATGAATAGGGGCAGAGAGCCCGAGAGAAAAAGGGCCAAACAGGAGGCAGTTGATCAAATAGGTTGGCTAAAGGGAAGTCGGGGCACCAGAGCCCCCCGATCCGAGCTAAGGCCATCTAATACAATCATAGAATTATTATAAATGAGGAAGAGTTTCTACCCAGTGCTTTCGTCCATTTCACTAATGGATGCAATCATATTTAACTACCTTCTACGACCCGCCACTGACAGCATAATAGCATTTACACTTTACACAGATAAAACATTGGGCTTGTTACCGCATACTTAAGTACTTTAATGCCACTAAAGGTATTTTACATTATATATATATATATATATATATATATATATATATATATATATATATATATATATATATATATATATATACATATATATATATACAATATATATATATACAATATATATATATACAATATATATATATATATATATATATATATATATATATATATATATATATATATATATATATATATATAATACTCTATATCGTGCTCGTCTATCTTTTTCGCGCCAAATCTACAATCGCGTCCAAAATGAGAGAACAAAATACCCAAATCTATATTTTCTTGAAAATACTCTTTTAATTTCAATTCAAAATTGCACAAGATATTATTTGAAATTTGCCTCTGAACGTATCCAAGTTTCATTTCATAAAACAGTTGATAACAAGAGTTATGAGGAAATCAATGTGTATTTGAAGAAAGACGTGTCCAATACTAGAGAACTCTAATTTGTAAGTCTCAGTTTACAAATAAAAAATCCTAACGTATGTGTTAATGTTTGGCCACACTGTCTCACGTGGCATGTAGAATGTTCCAGAAACTATTATTCACTTATCAAGATGGTGAGATAAGTTAAGGCCAACACATCCTACGGACCTACAGAAAGATGTAGTCGAGTGAAAGAGTGAAGGAATTGCACTGTTTGACATTTTCGATGCACTGTAATCGGTCAATAAAGTTCCGTGAGGATATTTGGTCCTGTGAGTCGACCAAAAAAACGTGTCGCCCTCGAAAACCACTCCCAAGGAAGATCTCACGATCCAACAGATGTCGAGGAAGGACCGATTTGAGACTGCAATCGGTAGTTCACGTCAAATTGAAGAGAACCTAAACCTGAATGTGTCTCCCCAGACTGTCTCGCGTCGCATGAGAGACGTGGGACTCATAACGAAGATCACCTGCTAAGAAACCACTCAGAAGTAAAAATAATAAAGTGGTAAGGTTGGCTTTCGCTATTGAGTATATCCTATGAAATACTGAAAAGTGTTTTTCAGTGACGAAATCAAATTTAATTTGTTTGGATTTGATAATCCGTCCGATGATCCGTTTCGGGGGCAAATTAAATGCTGCCGTATACAAGAATCTGTTTCAGAAACATGTGATTCCCTCGTTCCGAACATGAAGAGTACGTGAACCTATTTTCATGCAGGACAGTGCTCAGTACTACACAACAAAGGTCGTGAAGCAGTTCTTAGATGTTCAAAATATCTACGGGATGAACTGGCCTACGCAGAGCCCTGATTTAACCCCCCAACAGAAAACCTATGACACATACTCTGCCTGGCTGCTTTCACGCCAAAACTATCTCGCGTCTCTCTGTCGATTTTCTCACACCAAATCGCGTTCTTATGAGAAGAAAGAAATTCCTTCCTTCTCCGTTACGTAAAAGCGGGCAAAGGAAATACCTCGACGCTACTCTGCGCAGCTCGTCGTACCCACTGCCTCGTCATTCCCTGGAATAACGTCCGGTGCCAGGTTTCGCTGAGGCGCCATCGACAGAAGCACTCGCTTAAAACACAACAAAACCGTACATTTTGTCTTAATTTATACTTGAAAAAGAATCGATGTTTGTACACGGTAACGTGTGTACATTATACACGACCTTTATTCTTCCATCGTAGAAAATAAATCATACAGACAAATAAATTCCATAACCATTTAATTAATAGAGAAATCGCACATGCCCAATTGGGTGGGGTCAGGTACCTTCCCTATCTACCTACCACTTGGTATCTATCAGTTCCTGACTGATAATCCAGGCCCTTTAAAGGCAAGATGGTAATATGTGTCCTTCAAGGCACCTGGTATTACCAGAGCACCCAGAGAGATTTTGTAGTCATCTGGAATAAAGCAACAATGATATGTGTCAAGATTCAGCTACTGATACGAGTTTGGGCACCAACTACGGGAACTGAATACCGAGGGAATGGTTTCTCACTAGTTTTTTACCAGAATAGGACAAGGACCATCGGTTGAAAGATTGAACTTCTGCGGTTCAGGACTACTTTGGTAGGCAACTACTTTACACTACAGATTGAGTAATTCAAGCATAGAAGTGATCGAATGGCTTTTAATCCGCAATATATTACATATGGATTCGTTATTATTATCATTATTATTAATAGTAGTAGTTTAAGTATAGCTTGACTGTAAAAATTCCTGGTTGTGTTCCTTCCTTTCCTCAGTTATCTTTTCCCCTCTTTTCAGAAGCCGAAGAGGCAGGGGAGAGAGGGAGGCAGAGCCTTCATTCATACTACGCTGTGACCTGACATTTCCTATATAATACCACCCTCGAAGTGGATATGGTAGGGCTTTACCTATATAGTACCCCTCTAATATGGATAGCAATGTCTTTTGAGGTAGATTCTTTTGTCACTTATTGAGACTGGAGGTGTACCTCATAGGATCGATCCTGGAACCTCGTTGTCATTGGAGTTGACTAAAACTCAAACCACCCATATATATATATATATATATATATATATATATATATATATATATATATATATATATATATATATATATATATATAGAGAGAGAGAGAGAGAGAGAGAGAGAGAGAGACTGGGGGCCGAAGGGAGTATTCTAACATACTTCCAGGAACAAGTTCCAGAAAGACAGGAGCAAAGAATTAAGAGGAGGATATATATATTTCTATATATATATATATATATATATATATATATATATATATATATATATATATATATATATATATATATATATATATAGAGAGAGAGAGAGAGAGAGAGAGAGACTGGGGGCTGAAGGGAGTATTCTAACATACTTCCAGGAACAAGTTCTAGAAAGACACGAGCAAGGAATTAAGAGGAGGATATATATATTTCTATATATATATATATATATATATATATATATATATATATATATATAGAGAGAGAGAGAGAGAGAGAGAGAGACTGGGGGCCGAAGGGAGTATTCTAACATACTTCCAGGAACAAGTTCCAGAAAGACACGAGCAAGGAATTAAGAGGAGGATATATATATTTCTATATATATATATATATATATATATATATATATATATATATATATATATATATATATACGGATAATGAGGATATTACAAAACTGTTTTACAAGAACAGCAGATGAAAGAGCCATCAAGGACATTATAGACCGAGGAATAAAACCCATGAACGCCGATAAAAAGATCGCACTAATCATCTACTATCAAAATAGACGTACTTCAACCCTCTTCATGAAAAATAACCCCAAACCCCCGCTACAACCGAAACAAAAAACACATCTGATATACGAGTACACATGTAAATTAAGAGACCGTGAGCTCTTACCTAACTCGTATATCGGCATGACCGAAACCACTTTTTCAAGAAGAATGTCATACCATCTGAACCACGGAACTTGCCTCACACGAAAAATGATAGAAGAAAACACCAAAATCTTAGACTATGCTCCCGCCATGCGCCAATTGCTCTTAGACTAACTCTAATGAAGTCCTGCCCAGCGCAAGAAAAGCGAACAGAGGTACAGGTGTACTCAGAGATGCCCCTAGCCACTAATCCCCTCTGGCAAGCAGCTTAACCCCTTCCCCCCCTCACTGGCTACCTACTCCTCCGACCTTTTATCTCCTGGATCCAACCTGCCTATACGTGTATAGCTTCGTTCGTAATTTTGTTGACACATTTTGTAACATATATAAACTGAATACTTTGTAATAATTCCCCATTGCAACTCTGAAGATGATACTCGATGTATCGAAACGGGTCAGTTAAATTAAAGAAAGTGCAAAATTACATTAATATACTTCTACTTTTGGCAAAATAACAAGCACCAGTCCCCGATGAACTTCGGTACGCTTATCCACAGGTTAAACAATGAAGAAAAGGCGAATATAAGACAAATCGAGAAGATTGAAAAGAGAATTATTAATTCTAAACTAGCAGTCGCTTTTAATAAAACATGCTATAATGAATATATATATATATATATATATATATATATATATATATATATATATATATATATATATATATATATATATATATATATATATATATTTATATATCCTCTTTTGTCCTCTGATCCAAAAGAAGTTGTCAGATGTAACATGGATCTGGAGGAGGGCTGGGCCCTCCCAGACCCGACGAATGCCTGCAGGAGAAATTGAGGCTACAGATCTTCCACATATATTTACTTCTGTAGGAGATGCTCTCGAAGGTTTTCGCTTTAAATTAAATTATAAAAAATAACTGTCCAGTATCCTCCTTGATTACCCCATTTTCATTTTATTTTTTCAATCACTTATCATTTCCGGTCGCTATGGAAACAGTCATTTGGTTATTTGTTCAATCTCTTTATCATTTACGGTTGCTATGAAAACTAGCAGTTAATATGGGTTGAATTTCTTTACCAATCAGGTTTTAAAGTTGGGCACTCTACCGAAACCACTCTATTCAATGTTACTGATTGTTTACGTAGAGCTGCTGACCGGGGTTGTGCCTCCATCCTCATTCTACTTGACCTCTCCTCTGCCTTTCATACTATTGCCCATTCCGTCTTGCTTGATCGCCTCCGCTCTTTCTTTGGCATTTCTGGCGCTGCTCTCGACTGGTTCCGCTCTTACCTTTCGTCTCGCACCCAATCTGTAGTGATTAACGATGTCTCCTCTGACCCCACTCCCATTCGCTTTGGTGTCCCTCAAGGCTCTGTCCTCGGCCCTCTCCTCTTTCGTATCTACTTATTCCCTCTTAGCTCCCTCCTTCGTAATCTCGGTCTATCCTTCCACCTCTATGCCGATGACACTCAAATCTTTATTTCCCCCTCGACCATTTCCTACTCAATCTGTGACCTCCTATCTGCCTATTCTTCTATCTCGAACTGGCTATCGGCTAACTTCCTCAAACTTAACCACTCCAAAACGGAAGTTTTTCTGGTTGGTACCCCCGCTCTAGTATGCAAAGTTAAATCCCTCTTTCCCTCCCTCCCTCTGGGTGGAAACTCTGTCGCTTTCTCTTACTCTGTTAGAAATCTGGGCGTTGTGTTCGATGAGCACCTCTCCTTCAAGTCCCACATCCACAATATTAGTAAATCTTCCCTTTGTTTCCTCCGTAACTTCTCCCGCATTCGCTCTCACTTCGATCGCCAAAGTCTGGAGACTGCTTTCCACGCCTTCATTACCTCCCGCCTTGATTACTGTAACTCTCTTCTTGTAAATCTACCATCTTCCTCTCTACGTCCCCTTCAGCTAGTCCAGAACTACGCCGCTAGACTACTCCTCCGTCGCTCTCGCTTCTCCCCTTCTAAGCCCCTGCTTCACGAACTGCACTGGTTACCTGTCAAATATAGTTCTCATTTCAAGATTCTTCTCTTCACTTTCAAGGTCCTTCACCCAAAGGCCCCAACCTACCTTTCCTCTGCCCTTTCCCAACATCTTGCCTCTCGGGTCCTTCGGTCATCTCATGCTCCTCTCCTGAATACTCCTCGCTCGTCCCTCTGCTCAATGGGCGACAGCTCCTTCTCAGTCTCTGCCTCCAAGCTTTGGAATGTTCTTCCAGCCGAAATTAGATCTGCTGCCCCACTTACCACTTTCAAGCGACTCCTGAAAATGCATCTGTTCAGGATTGCTTACTCATTCACCTGATCTTAGCCCACAGACGAACGCGCGCTCCGTGAAGGCCTCTGGCATTGAAGAACGCATTATAAGAAATTTATCATTATTATTATTATTATCATTTACGGTCGTCATAGAAACAGCGAGTTGGTTATAGGTTAAATCACTTTATCATTTCCGGTCGTTATGGAAACTGCCAGTTGCTTATTTGTTCAATCTCTTTATTATTTCAGGTCACCATGGCAACATCCTGTTGGTCATTTGTATAATCTCTTTATCATTTCCGGTTGCCATGGAAACAGACAGTTGGTTATTTGTTCAATCTCTTTATCACTTATGGTCGTCATGGAAACAACCAGTTGGTTATTTGTTCAATCACTTCATCATTTCCGGTTGTTATGGAAATATCTAGTTTGTCCTGGGACCTATGTAGATCGAGCAACGGCCCTGAGTTAAGATGATTCGACGAAAGACCAGAACATCCTCGGCAACTCGATGGTCAGTCAACCTTGATCTTTTGCTTCAGCACTCATATTTTTAGGACTCCCCTCTTTTTAATCCGCTTTTTTATCCGTTTGCCCACCTCCTCTTTATCCTCGGGGAATAACCCCCCCCCCCTAGAATTTCCCCTGTTCGAGATTCCCTTTAAGAGATCCTGTCTTCGTTACGGAACGGTGGTAGGCTTTGGGGATGGGCACAACCTCCTCCGTTCCTTATCTGCCCACGTAGTTGATTTAGGTTAGAAATCTCCCGCATAGTTTGCTATCCAATACATTCACCACTTTCCTGGGTCTATCTACTCGTGAGAAAGAATTAAAGATTTGGGGAAAAGAATTGGGGTAGAGATCCGAGATGAAACCGTGCGCCTCTGTGTCACCATCAGACTATTCAAACGTAACCAAATATTCTTCACTCAAGGGTAAGCTAGTAGTCACACGCGGTTGATTACTCACAGCACGACGAGAATACGCCCCCCCCCCCTTCGTACTCATCGAGCCTCCACGATGAGTGGTGCTGTACTGACTGCCGAAACCGGTCAGTGTGGCGCTCTGCCAAAATATGGCACGTTGTACTTTGCACTTGAAAATGGCCTCGGCGCCATCTATAAGTCGCCTTTCTCTCTCATTGACAGATAAATGCATGGCATCGCTGAATCATCGTCATGGCGGCATGGGAGTTACGCTATTTATGGTAACATTTGTGCTACATCTCTTTCCTTTGAAGCCTGAAGTTCCTCAAGGACTCTCATCCAGTCCCCCGCTGTTTGCGTCAGCCAGCCCTGGCATTGATAATGACCTGGATTTCGAAATAACATGAACTGTTAGGTGTGAGTACGTCTGGGGAAAGGATTGGGAGTTGGGGTAGGAGGGAGGGCTCACGATTTTTGCTGCTCGAGACAATTACACAAGAGATAAGAAAGAAAAATATTAAAAGAATGAATGGTTGAGAGCGATGAGAGGGCCTTTTCCTTCGGAAGATTCCCTCGTCGCTCTAGAGCGTCGAAACTTTATTATCTACGCCTTTCTCTTGACTTCTGTTAACTACCTCATGTGGATAGACCTGCGTTAATCGCTGAAGACTCGGCAATTTGAGCTCGTGCAAAACTCCATTGGCCTCTTTAGTATGGGAGTCACATGCCGACCACCGTGACTCGATTTGGTGGACGGTAAATGAAATTTCTCTGACCTGGGGAGGTGTAGTAAGGAAAGCGAAGGGGGCATAAGAAACAAAAGAAAGGAATGAGGGAATTTAGTCACCTTTCTCTAAACGTCTAAAGTGAAATCCATACTGGACTACACTTCCTTAAGATCAATGCTGACTTTAAATTTGGCAATGAAATTAGATAAAACTTTCATCTTCACATTTGCTTTCTACGGTAGGAAATCACCCATCATCTATCTCTTCATGGCAGTAATCTCGGGCATCATAAGCATACTCGTACCTCGAATATCCTTCTGGTTAATAAGTAACACTCTTGATTTCTCGAGTGCTGCTTCTAAGTTTCGTAAAATTCTGATAACGCGTATCTGCATTACTCAATCTATCGCGCTTAAGTCACATCAAGAGCGATTTTCGGCAGATGTTCCCCGGCACAATTGTATTACTCGATGAGATCCTGATTGGCGCTGTGTCACAAGAAGGAAAGAAGACGACGAAAAGACAGAAAAATAATACCCGAGATAAATTTTTAAAATACTTAAATTTTCATAAAAAGTCTCCAATACTGAACCATATTTTTACTCATATTTACGTTTAAATCAATTCTCATTGTGCAACTAATTTAATAATACTCATGTGCCAAGAGCCAATTACTGTACTTTTCAAGGAGAAACTCGTTTTATTTTAAATAATAAAATCCCTCCTTAAAGGATGAAGTGGTGCCCTGACACTTTCAACGTCTAGCTCAGAGCATCGCCCGTTTTAGAAAATGGCCGCTTTCCAGTGACAGTCATTCCTATTTACTTTTTAATGTCTCCCAATCTCCCCAAGAGATGATGTCCTGAGAGGAAAAAATGTTATTTCATCATCATGTTGCAGTTATCTCCACTAGTTTTTTCTTATTCTCATTATTTTCGAATTAATACTGTATTTTGACATAATCTTGATTATGTTTCTTAAATATAGCTTCACTAATTCACATAATCGCCTTAGTAGAATAATTTCTAATCCCATAGGTGTGTTTACCTGCAGAAAGTGACCCGAGGGATACAACTCAACATCAGTCATTAAAATGAAAGCTTTTGTATTAATGAAAGAAAAATTGGTGTAACCCACGAGAGCACACGACTCTATGGTAAATAAATGAGAGGGAGAGATAGACGAGTGATGAAAAAAATAAAAGAAGAATTAGAAAAAACAATTACGAAAATGGTTAAAGATGACGAGAACGTCCCTTAAAAAAAGGAATCTTGCACAAACACTATCAAAAGAAGGCCGTTCCGAATGTAAGGAATCAAAACCCGAACAATGCAGAAATGAAACAGTAGAAAGAAAAGCAAAATTGAAATTGATTAGGAAAAATAAACTGTCGAGGGACGAAGGCGTGTGACCAAAAAGTCTCTAAAGGTACACACTACCGTACGCCAGGCAGCCACTCTTGGCGCTGCGCTCGAGCACAATTGAATTAGGGAAAAGGTAAGGACCTTCTACTTAGAGTGCGATATTATTAGGTTGGCTCTTTAAAAGGGAATACGTTTACCGGGTTCGTCTCAAGGTTATTCGAAAGATAAACACCTCTACAATAATAAACTTTAATACAAATAATAAGAACAAGGGCACAGATAAATATGGAAATCTAAATAATAATCAGTACGACAAAAGAATATTATGACAGGCAAAAATTAAGGAAACTAGGTCCGGAAAAAAATATATGTGATCCAATAAGTTGGATTGAATGAAAGATATAACAAGTCTATTGGTGTGACACCAAATGGGGAATTCTTCTTAGAACTGGGAGCGAAGAGTGGGACTTACGAGGAAAGGACTCCTGGTTACCTATGGAGGATGAACTGGGAATGTGAAAGACCAATGGCCAGGTCTTCGTCAATGGAGTCTCGGTGCGAAGGTGTCGAGAGAGACTCCGAAGGGGGTTAAGATTACCTCGGCTCCAGGGAGTAGTAATTGCAAAATCGAGATTCGTCTGCGGACGGCAGGAAGTCTCAGCCAATTTAGTGAGACGAGAGAAATCCAGGACAATCTTCCGGGGTATAAACAGGTTTTCGTAATCTTCCTCTGATCAGGGCGGATTGCACGAAGACGATCTGCTTATGAGATCACAAGGGCGAGGGGACCACTTCACGGGAGACTGATACTAGGGTCTGGACGGCAAGAAGCTCGGGTTCTCTCTATCTGCTGAGGATTTGCAGACATCACCTTAAATAGGAGCCAGAGCCATGTTCGACAGAGGTCTGCGCGCGCCAAAGCGGATATCAGACGCGGCTTAATCAAACATGGACCTTGATAATTTCGGGCATCGAGGGGGCGAAAGGGAATTAAGCGAGATTCCCCAGGGGTATCGGACGTGGCTTAAGTAAACATGAACCTTGATAATTTTGGGCATCAACGAGGCGAACAGGAAATAAGAGAGATTCCCTTCTACCCTCAAGAGGGGGAAGATGGATACGGCTGCCACCTGGGAGCGAGACAGCGTTATCAAACTGGGGGAAAGACGGTGATAAAGCACCCCAAATTAAACACAGCTTTGCTAGTCCGCCTCGACCAGCGAAATTCTGTGTGATAACGGCGTATTGAGTTTCATGCTCCCACACAAACAAATACTTAAAACTTCCAACCTATAAAACAAGCACGAACTAGATGTCCTTCTCTATTTATGGGACTATATTCTAGAAAGGATATGGGGAAGTAGTTACGAAGCATGGCAAGGGAGGAGTCGAAGGGGTGGGCGTTAAAGGTGAATGAACGTACACGTGCAAGGATTCAAGATAAGCTGTCGTCTACGTCACGACTTCTCATTAACTCTGGTTCTCACCACTCACCATGATTACTTAGTTCGGTGTCATTGTGATAAATGACTTCTCTTGAACAAACTAGGACAAATCAACCCACGTGAGGGTCTGCTTGTTTCACTACGGTCGTTATTAAAACTACATGCACGTAAAACAATTGAGACAATCATACGCTTCTCTCAGACGATCATACATATATGTACGCGTAATAATACTCAAGCTAAAGATTGAGAAAGCCAGCGAGTTCAAGCAGATTTGGGTGGGGTCCAAAAGAGTTTGCATTATAATGTGGGTCGAGGGGGAGAGGGTATTTCAAAGCTGCTGCTCTAAATGCATTTGAGTGAGGAGGAGGGAGGGGGGGGTGTCTTGCGGAGGAACTCTTTCCGCCACCAGGATCGTCTCATTAACGTAGATATTTTTTTTAAAAATATTTGACCCGGTGGGGCTGGCAGCCACTTTTTCGGTTTTCAAGAGAGAGAGATAGGAGGAGAAGGGACAGAGAGAAGGGGTAAAGATGGGAAGAGAGAGGGAAGAGGGACAGAGAGGAAGGGGGGCAGCGTGGAGAGCAGGGAGAGAGGGAGCGATAAATGAAAAAGAGACTAGAGATGTGGGATGGGGAAGGGCTAAGAGCTTAGAGAGGGGGAAGAAGGGGAAATGAATTGGAGAGAACGGGACCAGGGTGAGAGCGAAGGGGGAAAACAAGGGGGAGGGAGATAACGAGAGGGCTAGGTCGGAACGAAGGGGAGAACGAGGGATGGAGAGTGAGGGGGCGATGGTGGGAGAGAGGCGGTGAACGAAGGGAGAGAACGGAGGGACGGGGGATAAAGAGGGGGAGAATGAGGGAGACCTTAGGGGGATAGCGAGCGGGGACCCTTTCAAGATGTAAGTTGGCATGAGGAGCGTTCATTTGAGGAGGGAGATGCCAAGGAGGGACGAAGAAGAGATCGAGAAAGGGATTCGTTCAAAGAATAATGTTCATAACACCCAATGCATATTTATTTGGCCCATTTTGCTTGTTTTAATCAAACGAGAAAATTCCCACTCGTCACTGAAATAATGTGGTTGGTAAGAAACGAAAAAACAAAACTAAACAGAGTAAAAGCAAAAATATCGATAAAGTTTGACCCTGAAAAGGATTCGATTCTGAATTGATGGTAATGGGAAGGAGGATGGACGAGAAGTGACGTCTAAGTGCCGTGATGTTTATGTGAAGAGACATCTAATTGAAGAGACGTATAAGAGAAGTTACGTGTAAGTAAAGAGAAAACTACGTTAAGTGATGACTAATTGAAGTGTCGTCAAGTGAAGTGAAGTTGAAGTAAAGTGACTTTGAAGTTAAATGACTTTGAAGTGAAGTGACGTCTAAGAAAAGTGAAGACTAAGTGAGGTGACATCTAGGTTAAGTAACGTCTAAATGAAGTGACAACTAAGTAAAGTGACGTCTAGGTGAAGTGAGGTCTAAGTAAAGTGACATGGAAGTGAATTACTTTAATATGAAGTGAGGTCTAAATGAAGAGACGACTAAGTGAAGTGACATCTAAGTGAAGAGAAGACTAAGTGAAGTGACGTCTAAGTGAAGAGGCGTCTAAGTGAAGTGAAGTGTAAGTCAAGGGACGTCTAAGTGAGGAGACGACTAAGTCAAGTGACGTCTAAGTGAACAGACAACTAAGTGAAGTAATGTCTAAGTGAAGAGACAACTAAGTGAAGTGACATCTAAGTGAAGTGACGTCTAAGTGAAATGATGAATAAGTGAAGTGACGAATAAGTGAGGTTACGTCTACTTGAAGTGATGACTACGTGAAGTGGCGTCTAAGTGAAGTGACGACTAAATGAGGTGACATCTAGGTGAGGAGACGACTAAGTGAAGTAACGTCTAAGTGAAGAGACGACTAAGTGAAGTGACGTCTGAGTGAATAGACTTTGAAGTGAAGTGATGTCTCAGTGAATTGATGCCTAATTGGAGTGACGACTAAATGAAGTGTCGAATAAGCGAAGTTGCGTCTAAGTGAAATGACGACTAAATGAAGTTGCGTCAAAGTGAAATGACGTCTAAGTGAAGTGACGACTAAGTGAAGTAACGTCTAAGTTAGGAGACGAGTAAGTGAAGTGACGTCTGAGTGAATAGATGTTGAAGTGAAGTGACGTCACAGGGAATTGATGTCTAACTGGAGTGACAACTAAATGAAGTGACGAATAAGTGAAGTTGCGTCTAAGTGAAATGACGTCTAAGTGAAGTGACGACTAAGTGAGGTGACATTGAAGTGAAGTGACGTCTAAGTGAAGAGACGTCTAAGTAAAGTGATGACTAAGGGAAGAGACGACTAAGTGAAGTGAGCTCTAAGTAAAGTGAAGTCGAAGTAAATTGATGTCTAAATGAAGTGACGTCTAAGGGTAGTGATGTCATAATATGTGATATCGGCTACGAGCCGATATCTCCTCAGAACTAACGTCGAAAACTACCGTTACTTAGGAAGGAACAGATTCCGACAGTTAGCAGAAAGATGAACGCAAGATGTACACATATGTATACCATGTAGCTCGCCTTTAAAAATAGGTACAGGTAAGCGCACGCGCACATGTTCTTACAAAGGCACACACAACGACGAAGTAGCGACTGCAGCCAACCGTTGCAGCCGACGATGCGCCAGACAAACAAGGTCAATAGCCTCTGACCACGCCTTTCCCTCGAGCAAGTGCAAGGTCATTGGTCACCATGCCGTTTGGATGACCTCAAGGAATGATTAGATCATGGATTATTAGCCCAGTTTCCTCAAGAACGGTTGGGGGTCACAGACAGGCTGAGCGGGTGGCTGGATTGTTGAGTGACTGGCTGAATGGCTGTAAAATTTGGCTGGCAAATTTTGACCGGAATTTGAGAGAGGATAATAAAAATCGTGCGCTCCAATGAGATCATAGATAGGCCCAGTAAAGAAAGACCGTTGCCAGGCAAATATGTGTTAATTGAATATTAAAAGGTAAAATAATGCTAAAACAGGACCTAGCCCGATTTTTTTTTTAGGGCGAAAACCACTGGGCATATTATCCCTAGAAACTTCCTGAAGAGTGCTTCATAAATAAAATGGTGTAGTTAGGAAAAGTGAAAAGCAGAGTAAAGTACAAATACGCGTAGTTTAAAGAAGAAAATGGGGCATGTGAAACAGGAATAGCCATAAAAAAAACTCCAGACCCCCTTTCGTAACTAGGGTTAAGATCTTATCGCAAACAAGAGTGGGTTAGATTTTTTCGAACGACCACTAACTGGAACACAAGAAACAGCAAAGAGGCTGGATTCTTGCTGGAAGCTTACTTATGGTTAGAGCATTAGACACCCAGTGAGGACGTATGTTCGTACTTGTAAATCATTAAATACCCAGGGGTAACGTGTGTTCGTACTTGTAAATTATTAAACACCCAGTGAGGACGTGTGTTAGTACTTGTAAATCATTAAACACTAGGAGGAAACGCATGTACGCAATTTTATATCATTAGACACTCAGAGGGGGCATATGTTCGTACTTGTAAATCATTAGACACTCAGAGGGGACTTATGTTCGTACTTTTAAATTAGTAGACACTCAGAGGTGACATATGTCCATACCTGTAAATCATTAGACACCTAGTGGGAACGTATGTTCGTACTTGTAAATCATTAAACACCTAGACGCAACATATTTCCGTACTTGTAAATCATTAGACGCTCAGAGGGGACATATATTCGTACTTATAAGTCATTAGACACCCAGAAGGGACTATGTTCGTACTTGGAAATCTTTTAACACCCTAAGGAAACATATGTATGCACTTGTAATTCATTAGACACTTAGAGGGGATATATGTTCGTACTTGTAAGTTATTAGACACCCAGATCGGAAATCTGTTCGTAATTTTAAACCATTAGACACTCAGAGGTGACATATGTTCGTACTTGTAAATCATTATACACTCAGAGGTGACATATGCCCGTACCTGTAAATCATTAGACACCCGAAGGGGACGTATGTTCGTACTTAAATATTCTGGATTGGTCACTAGTTGCTCTCTTTATCGAGACTAATGTTTGTGCCACAAATTCCTTAGATGTCCAATTGCCCCAATAAGTCATGTCACTATTTACGCTGGACTTCATTCAGATTGACAATTTAATATAATATTATTTGATAAGAAATGGATCTTTGGGGGGGGGGGTATATTTAGTTGCAAATAAACTAGATAGGACATTTACTAATAAAATATATTTAATTTTGTGATTTTTTTTTAACATTATAGGGGTATTTGAAGCAGTGCTGTCGAAACATTTTAAAACGCTTTTGTTTCAAAACAGGGTTGTCAAATTTCCGAAATGTGGCCTTATTTGATTTTCAATCATCGACATCCCCAAAATATTCGCATTAACAATTGTTTTTTCCATTATTATCGCGATAATTAATTTTCCAATCTAGCGTGTGAAGAAAAATATTATTACTAGGCATCACATCAAGGTAAACCTCGAGGCATCATGCATGGCTATTCGATGATATATAAAACATATATAAATAATTATATCGTAGCCAACTTACCTGCGTCCGAAAATTTCTGAAACATGTGACATGAATAATTTGGGCAACTTTACAGCAGTTATTTACGCGACACCCTTTGTTAAATGCTGGGAAAACATTCTTTCCCTTCCCCTTGCTTATGGTCCCCACAAAGAGCCCTGCCTTTCGCTTAGTGACCTCCACTTTTCACGCGAAATGTCTTGGGTTCGGGTATTAATTACCACCCTAAGTTAAACCTAACAACCCAAGGTCAGATGTGTAATTGGCGTGGAGGGATGTTATATCGCCTGCACCCGAGTCATAGGGACAGAACAAGCCTATTCTCTTGCAACTCATGCGTACACATCCCTCCTGCAATCCTCCCGCGAGGCATATACCCGTAAAATCCTCGAAGAAAACAAACAAAATCCTCGTGCCCTTTTTAAGCTCTTCACTCGTCTTCGTCTCCCAGGCTATTCCAAACTCCTCCTCCCCCATATCTCCATCCGCCTTATGTGCCCTTTTCTCTGAAAGAGTAGTTAGTATTAGCTCTGGGATTTCCGTTTTCGTCTGCCCCCCCCCCCGTCACAATATAACTCCCTTTACCCCACCTCCCAATCTCACTTCCCTCAACCCAGTCTTCCCCTCAAGAGCTTGCCTCAATAGTTCGCTCATCGAAAAATCCCTGCTCTCCGCTTGACACTTTCCTACGCAGTCTCTATGTTCAGTTCCTACCAGTTCTCCTACTACACCTATTGGGTATCTTCAACGCCTACTTGTCGCAAGGTGAGATGCCTTCTGACTTTAAACAGGTTGCTGTCCGTCCGTTCTTATACGAAGAAAATATTGACCTTAATAATCCTTCAAACTATCGTCTTATCTCTCAACTTCCATTCCTATCCAAGGCTCTTGAGACGGTAGTAGCTGACCGTATAACTTCATACATGTCCTCCTCCAGCATCGACAAAACCTTCCAGTCCGGCTTCAATGAAGGTCACAGCTCTGAATCGGCTCTCCTACATGTGGCTGACAGACTCTGCCGCGATGCCGACGCTGGGAGGCTTTAAAGTCTGGTACTTATCGATCTCTCGACAGCATTTGACACAGGTTGACCACTCTGTTCTTCTCCACCTTCTTCGTGACGTCTTGGGTATCTCTGGAACTGCTCTAAGCTGGTTTCGCTCTTATCTATCATCTCATACTCATTCTGTTGACATCAGAGTTGAGGTCTCTCTGCAAGCTGTTGTGTCCTACCATGTTCCTGAGGGCTCTGCCCTTGGCCCGCTCCTCTTTTTTATCTACCTCCATCATCTTGGCCTCCTTCTGCGTCCCCTAGATATATGCTTCAATTTCTATGCTGCTCTTACGCAAATATTTCTCTCCTCCTCCCCAAACTCGTTCGCCGTGACCGTCACCAATCTTTTATCTGCTTATGAAACGAATACCGAATGGCTATCGGATAACTTCCTCAAACTCAAACATGACAAAACTGAAGTTCTTTTGATGGGCACCTCACCAGATATCGCTCGCTGTAAAAATATTACCCCCTCTTTCAAGCTAGGTCGCTTCCCGATCGCGTTCTCTGACAACACTAGAAACCTGGTTGTTTTCTTACACAGTTAACTCGATTTCAAATCGCATGTTACTAATATTAGCAAATTGTCTCTCTGCTTTCTCCGTAACCTCAGTTGTATCCGGTCCCACTTTGACCGAAATAGTCTCGAGATAGCCAGCCATGCCTTAGTTACCTCTCGCAATGATGACTGTAACTCTCTTTTTACTGGAGGACGGTTCTCTCGTGCCACACCCTTGTTTCTCGAACTGCACTGGCTGCCCATTAAATTTAGAATTACGTTTAAAGTTCTCCTTCTCACATTTAAAATTCTAAACACCGCAACTGCCCCTTATCTTCGATTCCTTTCCAGGATGAAATTAAATTTTCTTCCCTGAAGAATTGTGATACCTTTCCGTGAGGGCATTTAATTATATCTTGTGAAGAACTTAAATCCCATTCTCTGAAGAACATCGATCACCTTCGAAGATAAACTTCGATTCCATGAGGGGCGTCGATCCACTTCGGTTAAGATATCTATTCCCCTACGGTGTGTAACCTCAATCTCCTTACCGAAGGAGCTTCAATCGCCTTCCTCTAGTAATTTCGATCCACTTCTTTAAGGAAACTCAAGCCTCCTCTCCGCGGAACTTGGGCTCTTCCCTTGAGGGGCTTCAAATCAATCATCCGAGAAACTGCAATCCCCCTACTACAGGAATTTCAATCCCCTTCCAGGATGACATTCAAACTAAACCTCTCGATGAGCTTTAGTCAACGTTACGTAAAAACTTCGATCTATTTCCACAGAAACTTCGATCCCATTCCTTGAGTAATTCGAGCCCCTTTTCTGAGATATTAAATCCCATCCTGTGAAGAGATTCAATCTCTTGCCCAGAGGAATTCGATCTAAATCTTGATGAACTTCAATTCCTTTTTCTGAGGAACTTCTCTTCCCTTTCCTGAGTAACTTAGATGCAAATCACAGAGGAAATTGGTTCCACCTGTATTTAATCCATTCATGTTAAGGACTGTGATCCCCTTTCCGAGGGAGCCTTATTCCCCATTCCCCAGAAATCTTCAACCCAATTTGGTTAGGAACTTCGATCCTCATCCCTAACGAAATTAACTTTGACCGGGGAACTTCGATCTCCTTTCATGGGGACATTCAATCCCTTTCCGTGAAGATCTCCAATGCCATTCCCTAAGGACGTTTAACCTCTTTCCTTGAGGAGCTTCAATGCCCTTCCATGAGTAGCTCCGTTGCATTTACTGAGGAACTTCGATCCTCTTTCTAGAAGATGAAGGGATTGAAGTTTATGACGGACGGGGTTTAAAGTTCCTCTCGGGAGTGAATCGAAAGTTCTCAGCTGATGGAACTGAAGTTCTTTTAGGAAGGGGATTGAAAGTAACTGTCGAGTAGGATTGAAATTCCTCGTGGAATTGTATCGACCTTCCTTCCTGTAAGGGATTGAAGTTTCTTCGTAAAATGGATTGAATGTCCCCATGGGATGGAATTTAATGCTATTGTTTGAGAAATTTCAATCCCATTTACTTCCAGAAAGAAATTGAATTCTATAATCTTCTACTGTGAGTAGCTTCAAGCAATTTCCCCCTTGCCAGGAGAAAGGGCACTCCTTTTCCATGAGGCCATTTAATCGCACCCCAAGGAAGAATTTCAATCCCTATCACGAAAAAACTTAAATTCCCTTCCAGGGAGGAACGCCGATACAATTCCACAAGGAACTTCGATTTCATTGCCTGAGAAATTTCGATCCCCTTCTCAGGGCAACTTTAAACCCCGTCAGTCATAAACTTCAATCCTCTTTCAGAGGAACTTTGGTCTACCTACCTCAGGGTGGACAGTAAGTCATATCCTGTGAGGTAATTCATTCCTCTTTCTGAGTAATTTGAAACTAACTCCTCGAGGAACTTCGCACGCCTTCGCATAGGAAATTAGATCCCATTCAGTGAGGAGAATCAATCCCTTCCAACGAGGAACTTGTCTTCTTAACGAAGGAGCTTTAAGCTCTTTCCCGTAGAAATTTCAACTCCTTTTTTTTTAGAAACCTTAATCCCCATTCTATAAAGGGAGTTCGAACTCTTTCCCTGAGTAACTTCGAACTCCTTCCTAGAGAAGCTTCAATCACATTAGCAGATGAGGTTTAATCTCATTTCCTGAGGAACTTCGATCTCCCGAGGAAGTTCTGCCCCCTTCCATGGGGACATTCAATTCCTTCCCGTCAGGAAAATGCCCTCCCCCTCTTTCCCGCGGAAAATTCTATTCCATTTCGTGAGGTCCTCCGTCAATCCCATTACATTTAACCCTCAAAATACCCTGGGTAACTTAGATTTTCTTTCCCTGAGGAACCTCAGTTTCCTTCCACGAGGAGCTTCACTCCCATTACCTAAAGAAGTTCGACCTCCTTAAGCACAACCCTAACGAGCACAGAACATTTCATGGCCAAAGGAAGGGCTACCCTTTCCGCGCCATCATTTTTTATTATTATTTAATAGTTTTTACGCACAGTCCTTATTTAGGCTCAGTGTGTTGAAAGAAAGCAGGAGAAGAGGCTAAGCTGGGGCCGGATGGGCCGTTGAGTCCCGTCAGAACGGCGGCCAGGAAGGCAAATTGCCGCGCCCCTTACGGGGTTCCGTGTCATGAGGATTTGGATAGAGACCCTTCGACAGGTTCTGCGACGGAAGAGTGGGAGGTGGTAAGTTGCTTCCCACACTAAACCACACACGAGAACTGACCTGTGGTGCCAAAAGGAGTGTCTTTAAGGAAGGGGATCGAATCTATTTTTCCTGAAGAACTTCAATCTCAATCTCTGAGGAATGTTAATCCCTTTCCAAGTGGAACTTTGATCCCTTTTAACTCAAGAACGTCAATTTCATTCTCTGTAGAACGTTGATCCCCTTCCAAGTGTAACTTCTATCCCTTTTCCCTGAAGAACTTCAATCTCATTCTCTGAGGAACCTTGATCTCCTTCCAAGTGGAACTTCAATCCCTTTTGCATGAAGAACTTCAATCTCATTCTCTGAGGAACGTTGATCCCCTTCAAGCTGGAAGTTCGATAATCTTTTCCTCAAGAACTTCAATCTCATTCGAAAGGAACGTAGATCCCCTTCCAAG
This sequence comes from Ceratothoa steindachneri, assembly GCA_963969495.1. NCBI lineage: Eukaryota > Metazoa > Arthropoda > Malacostraca > Isopoda > Cymothoidae > Ceratothoa > Ceratothoa steindachneri. The sequence goes on along the minus strand of OZ018325.1, from coordinate 166,213,306 downwards.
TGGAACCTCGATCCTTTTTTTCCGAAGAACTTCAAATCTCATTTTTTGAGGAACGTTAATCTCCTCTTAAGTGGAATTTTGATCCCTTTTACCTGATGAACTTCACTCTCTAAGGGTAGTTGATCCCCTTCCAAGTGGAAGTTCGATCCCTTTTTCCGAGTAAATTCGATCTTCTTATGTGAAGATCCTCAATCCCATTCAGTGATGATTTCTAATATTTTTAGTATTTTCGATCCCCTTCCTCATGGAGTTTCGATCTCCCGTATCTTCATCTTTCTGAGAGCATTGTTCCATGTCTCACAAGGAAGAGGGGGGCCGCCCGAATCACCCCGACTCTCACATAATAGAGAGCTATTAAACTCTAGAACTTAGAACCCTGGCTCCCCTCTATATGAATATCCCTCTTTTCTCCCCTCCTTTCATCTCCTTAGTATTATACCTCCCTGTTCATCAGCCCCCCCCCCCAGAAATACAATTCGTTAAACGGCCTTGTTTACCGACGACGAAAGTTCAAATATTAAAATATGTTTTCCATTTCGGGAACGAATTTTTAAAGAAGTGGTGTAAGAGAGGGGCAAGAGGCGATAACCAGTTAGACGGTAGGAAATCGGGACCTGCGAGGTTGGAGGTTGGAGGAAGAAGAGGAGGTTGTGGGGGAGAGGATGAAGCAAAAGCCTGCTCGGAAAACTGCATTCCGGAGCTGCTTCAATAAAGAAGTTAAACTCCTCAGATTGACCCGAACAATGGCTCTCTCGGTGTGCGTGTATGCGTGCGTACTACCCCGAGTGTCTGCACTGATGAGGCATTCCCTGGTCTGAGGGGCAGGCCCGTTGATGAGAGAGAGGCGCAGAGGAGACACCTGCGCAGAAGGGGATCGGGTACCGAGAATGGATAAAAGAAACAGCAAATAAGAGGTTTAAGATTAAACCATTTGGGATATTTTATTTCTTTTTCTTCCCTGAAGGAAGGAGAGAGAAGTGAGATATAGAAGGATTTGTTTTCTTGGAACACATCATGCGTCTGCCTGCTTGGGCATAAGTCGCCGTACTACTAGGCTATATTAAATAACAAATAACAAATAACATCGATAAAAGTACAAAGGCTAAAATAATAACAATAACAAGAAAACAAAGCAAAAAGGCAAGAAGGAAGCGCGCTCCGGCATTGGGGGTAGGCCCGCCTCTCCCCAGTGCACGAACATGTGACCTACATAAAACAAAAAACAACAACAACAGTTAAATGAAGGGGAGGAAGCCAGCCTCGTCCAAAAAGTCGTATAGTCAACAAGTCTGTGTATACGAGCACGTCCCGAGTGCAAGGGACAAACGGTAGCGACCCCGGTCGTCCCGGTACCGAGACAGGTAACGTGCGTGGAGATCGCCCAGACTGGGACATTCACAAGAATGTGCCGAACAGTCTGGGAGAAAACGTAGTCGTCGCAATAAGGCGCAGGCTAGATCTCTATCAAATGGCGGTGCGTCCTGCGAGTGTGTCCAATTCGGAGACAACAGAAAGTAACCTGAAGCCGGCGCGGCATTGGGGGTTAGGTTCATGGGAACAGTCACGGCGCTATGGCAGGTAACTTTAAGTTCCCTTCGACCGTCTCCTATCTTTGCCAAGCAGCCCGGAAGGCAGCCCGTAATTATGCCATGTGATCGGCGTGAGGAAGAGCGAAACGCTGGTATGGTCGCCCAGTCCTCGCGGATTCTTTAGCACCCTCATCGGCCTGCTCATTTCCCACAATTCTTACATGTCCAGGAAGCCAGCAGAAGATAATCTCGACATCCGCCCGGCTCGCCAAAACCATGGCATCACGGATATAGCAACCAGGGGATGCAGAGATTTTAATGCCCCGAGAGCACTTAGGGCGCTTTGTGAGTCGCTATAAATCACAATCCGGTCTCTGAACCGGACACGTCGCATTATCTCCCGTACCAAGTGGTATATTGCAACCAGCTCGGCCAGGAAGACAAAAGTAGCGCCTGGCAGAGCCCCACTGACTTCAAACAGAGGGGACAGGGCGTGAAAAACAACCCTCTCTTTGGACTTGGACCATCTGTATACACTAGCACGGTTCCTGCGTGACAGGAAGTGTGCTTCAAAAGAGCCGAACGCAATGCTCCTGGCGCTGTAGAAGTTTTGGGAGCAGATGCGTGCAGACAAATAGTCGAAGGTGGTACCATCCAGGGTGGCGTACTAGGCAGAACCAGGGGCGCTCCGGCCCGACAGCTATAGCGAGATCTCGAAGGAATTTCCGAGCCCTAAACACAAAGGGCTTAGGGTATGACTGGCGTCTCTCGGCGGTATAGTCAGCGTCGAGATCAGCTGTGGATGCAGAGAGAGCTGTTGGCAACTAAGGGAGCAGCCAGGCTCGCGCGTATAGGCGACCAATGCACTGTGCACGGCACTGAGCAAGGGCATCTTCCCTGAATCGACAAGTAGGCTTTCAATGGGGGACGTCGGAAGGCACCGGTCACCAGGCGAAGGCTGATGAGGTGGATCGAGTCCACCTTCTGCAATACACGCTCGGCTGCGGATGCATAGAACTCTGTCGAGTTTCGAACGAACAAAAGACCGATAGAAAAGTAATGCAGTAGCCCTATCAGCGCCCCAGGTGCTGAACATCACCGAACCAAGACTATCTACGGAGCGTGTACAAGAGACCCTAAGGCTGCGAATAAGAGCCTCTAGGGTGAGGCGTAGATCAAATACAAGACCAAGGAAACGGTGCGAGTCCGCCACTTCAAGGTGAACTACGTTTAGAAACAAGTCTGGGTCAGGGTGTAGCCGCGGATGCCAGCAGTAGTGCTTCCCTTTAGTCATGGACAACGAAAACCGAAGCCTGCGCGCTTCGGCATAGCGATAGACGAGGTTTCAATGTTTGTTGGAGTCGATGCTCCAGAGTTGGCATTTGGTTCTCGCCAAAAGACAATGAAAGGTCGTCCACATAGAGCGTAGCATGAACATCTTCCGGCAGCCCCACCTAGGTGATGCCGTTGATGCTCAGGGTAAAGAGTGTGACACTCAGGTCACTTCCCTGCGTGACACTCTCTTCTCGCTCCTCCCATCCGTACGCGGAATCGATGATCTCGCAAAAATTCAGATATAAACTTTGGGAGGCGAACCCTCGCCCCCATCGTTTGGAGAGTTTCCATGATACCCTATCGTCTTGCGGCATCATATTCCTTCCAGATCGAAAAACGCCGTTGTGTAGTGCTGTCTACGAAGGAAGGACTCGCAGACGGCATTTTCCAGTCGGAGCAGTGCATTCGACGTGGAGTGGAACTTACGGAAGCCGCACTGTTCAGAAGTTAGATTGGCTCCGCTGTATAGAAAAAAGGCTAATCTAACATTTAACCTTTCCTACATCAACTTGCATAGGCAGAAGGTTAGAAAGATTGGTGGAAACCGACCAGGGTAGATTGATCTCGGCCCGGTTTGTGAAAAGCGAGCAAAGTAGCGATTCGACAGGAATCTGGGAGGATACCCTCTACCCAGATCCTGTTGAACATATCTAACAGAAAGACCATGCCTTGCGCACCTAGGTGTAGAAACATGGCGTACGGGACATTGTCCGGACCAGGGGCGGTGTCCGCGCACGAAGAGAGAGCGGAATGCAAATCACTCAAAGTAAACCTGTGGTTGGAGGGACCTCCGCAATTGGAGGTAGTCTAGTTGGTGGCATTCCGCGACATCACGACGCGCATTGAATGCTGGCGGAGCAGTATCCTGGCTAGAGAATGCGGAGAAAGCGATCGCAAAGGAATCTGCCACGGACGCGGAGTCCGAGATTGCGTTCCCATTCTGAGGGGAGGCCTGCGAGAATTCGCCCCGAATGCTTTTGACTCGCTTCCACACATCTGCTAGATGGGTCTTTCCTTTAAGTGACGAGACGTATGCCCGCCAAGAAGAGCGGCAGGAGTGCTTCGAAATATACCCGAACCTAGCCGTAGCTCGACGAACTTCACCGACAGTGAAGTTGTTAGGGCGGCGCTTTTGCGCATGTAGGAATAACGCTTCTGTTTGATGGCCGTCTCCCACTTGGCTGACTACCAGTGGAGTGGTCGGTGTGCAAAATGGCCAGACGCTCTAGGAATAGTAATTAGGCTCACGGCGATGAGGTTGCCGGAGAAGAATTCTAATGCCAAATCAACCAAACTAAACTCCTCGACTGAAATAGAGAAATCAGTCATTTCCTGAAATGCGGACCACCGCGCCCACCCCAAGCCCCACCGGGGCGGGCGCTCGGGAGGCAGCGGCCCAGAAAATCATATTTGAATGGGAAAGTGATCACTACCATGGAAGTCATCGACCATATTCCACCCAAAATCAGGCTGTGCATCCGGGGAGAACAAAGATAAATCGTGGCAGGAAAATGAAGCGGTTCTCGGACATTGATGCGTAAACTCATCCACATTTAGTACACCCATCTCTGTCTCGTCGATCAGGTCGGCAAGAACTTGACCCCATGGATTAATCGATTAGTCTCACCAGAGGGGGTGTCTACCGTTTAGATCTCCGAGCAAGAGAATGGGCATCGGCAACCAAGCCACGACGTGGTGGAAGTCCCCCGAATGGAAGTTGGTTGACGGTGGAATGAACGCGGAAATAACAGTATACCTCCTATCCAGGTGCAGCTGCACAGCTACTGCCTAAAGGGAGGTATATAAAACAAATAGAATAACAGAGACAACATCTAGGTGTAAATCGCGCATCCTCCTTCTTGGCCCCCATCTTGTGGTGGTGAAGTCGCAAAACACTTATACCCCGGAAGGGTGGGCAGGGGGCAGGGGGCACGCGCCAAGCATATTCTCCTGCAAAAAGATAGCTAACGGGTAACGGGAGGATACGAGCATTCGCAGCTCTTCCTAGTTCACACGGAGTCTGAGGCAATTCCATTGAAGAAATATGCCCTCCAGGCCTAGCTCGGAGGAGATACATTGGCCCCTTTCAAAGTGAAGACCCTCACGCGAATGGCCGTACACTTCTCGGAGGCAGAACTGCGGGCGATGTTGGCCTAAAAATGCCCTGAAGGCGCTGTTGCCTCGAGGACTTATCGGGGAAGGTTGGGATCGCCATGTGAGTCTTTTCCTCCCACCACCTCGAAACCTTAGGAAGGCGGGTCAGCTTCGGTGGCAGTGTCTCTCTTTTGGAGGATCCACCATCTCTGAGCCACCCAACTTACTACTGGGTGTTGACGAAGGAGCCGAAGATCCTTTAGTGCTGTCCTCCTTTCGGGGGACAGCTTTAGGAACCTTAGAAGATGGCTTCACGACCAACTTCAGGGGTGTTTTCTCCCGTGAGTCTAGCTACTTGGAATGAGGAGAAACCCTGGTTTAGCCGAGGTTGGGTGAACCCTCTGTGACGCCCGCTTCACCTGGGGAGCGCCCGGGGTGGGTAGGACACGCAGGTTTCTGAATGGGACAGGAAATGTCCGTATCGTAGGCCTAGAGGGGCCAGGAGCAGATGATGTATTTCTTAACATTGAGGCATAAGACGTCCCAAGCAGAGCCGGGTGGGCCAGGACCAAGTCCTTAGCCTCGCGAAATGGGGGACGATCCTGGGACTGAACGGCCAGGATTTCCTTCTCAAGGAGATACGCCCCGCATTGCTTCGAATAAGCAGAATGCGGCTCTCCGGAATTTACACACTTGGCTACACAATTTGGACTTATCGTGTGTGCCTTTGGAGCAACTTACACATATTTCAGGTCACCCCGACTTTGCGCGTCTATAGGAGCGATAAGTATGAAAGTGGTGACAGTAATAGCACCTCCGCGGAAGTGACACGAATGTCTTCCCACGGTGGCGATACCAACCGGCACGCACCAACTCAATCGAACGTGACGACGAGTGTAGGGGTGGGTCTCGATGCCCCTCCCTGTTTTCTTATCTCACGTTCGAACTTAACTGCTCCATGGTCGACCACATCTAAGGTGATGTCATTTCTGCAGTAGTCAACGAGTTCCCTCGCATAAACCACTTATTTCACGAACTCCAGGGGAGAGTGCGGCGTCAGACTCACCGGCGTGCAGTCAAGTGTCCGAAAGGAATTAATCATGGCTGCCTCAGACGGATTCGACGTATTCGCCAGAAGGCTCCCTTCCGAGAAACGGGTCACCTTAGGCTCTCTATAAATCATGCTAGCTATTGCTCTCCTCTGAATGATCATGTTTCCATTATCCAACATGCTGCCATCAGTAGAGCGAATAACAAAGAAGCGTTTGAAGCCAGCGGGCTGAAAAATGCCAAGTTATCTTTGAATTGGGAGACTCGACGTAATCGAGGCTGCACTCTGCACTCTTCTGGTCTTTGTCAGAGACCTCATACCCGGGAGAGCACAGGGGCCGAACGTACTGTTCTTTTCTTGGTCGCATAGCGAAATGGCAGCGGCCTTGTCCGTCTTCCTGGCTGCAGTGGAGGGAGAGGAACCGCGATCTTTTTTGTCTTTCTATTTTTTTCCTTTTGGGGAGAGGAGGGCGGGGAATGAACCCGCTTCTGCCCTCCGCTAACAGGAGACTCTAAGCCAGATGGACCGGCCTTAGCAAGAAGCCGGCTGTCACAGGGGCGTCTGAGGAGAAGTCTCCACAGAGGCGTAACCGGTTTTTTTGCTTGGCACTGAACCCGTGTTTGACCCCATGAGAGATCCTACCGTCTGGGGTTGGGTCACCACAGGAACCATGTCCATCTCATAGGGGCCTCCATGTGGCCATCCCCCCCCCAGACATCACGGGTCCCTTTCGAGGTACCTTTCGTCCTATTCTTGGTCGGCTAACCGGCATCCGTCGAGGAAAAGAGGAGGGCACGCAAGGTGATCCCCTGTAAGCTCAATATGCGCGCCTGCAGAACTTTGGAGGGCCCCGGGCCGACGGACCCTGTTATCCCTCGCTCCTTTAATGGGGTTGACCCTATCAAGATACTGCGACCGGGAGCGGCTTTCTTGACAGTCCCCTGAGATTGTTAAGGAGGGATTGCAGCTGTAAAGAAACGTCCCCTGCACCCGTAGGCATAGGGTTCCCTGCAAAAGCACAAGCGGGGACCTCCATTTTTAGGGGAAGCTGCCCGAAAACGGCTCCGAAGATGGTAAAGGGTTAGTTGATGGGGTGTTTAAAGAGTTCTCATCAGTGGGCTTGGTGACCCTATTATGTTAACGGGATGCAAACTCTCATCACCCCCACGCAGTAGTCCACTCTGCGAGGGGGAGGCGGGTAAACGGAACCATCAAAACCAGCTGCCGCCATTTAAGGATACTCCTCCCACCTAGTGACCTGGCAGCCCATTGACATGGCGGCTTCACCTTGGGCACGGCATAGAAAATGATAGATAGTGAAATGAGAAAGAAAGGGTATGTGAGGAAGGTGTGAGTGGGGATGAAGTAGGTTATTAAAAAGACACTACCCCAAGCCTGAGCTTAGGGGTGAGGAGGCATTGTCTCCTCCCCATTAGCCCCAATCCGGATTGGTTGGGTAAGAGGAAGCTGGTCGGCGTCTACCCTGTGAAATTAGAGGCTGACCAGAGAAAGATGTGGGAGAGATTGTTAGGAAAGTGAGGAAGCAGGGTAAGAATACAGGGTGTTAAAAAGAAGGAGAATAGGCTAAGCTGGAGCCGGATGGGGCGCTGAGTCCCCTCAGCATGGCGGTCAGAAAAGCAAATCGCTGTGCCCCTTACATGGAGATATAGAAGGAGGTGAGATAAAGGGGAAGAGAGAAAGGGAAAGAGACGGGAGGGGCAGAGAAGGGAGAGAGGGATGAAAAGAAGCAGAGAAGGGAGGGAGAGATGGGAAGGAGCTGAAAAGGGAGAGATAAATTAGAAGGGGAGAGAAAGGAGAGAAATAAGGGGGGCAAGAGAAAGAGGGGGATGGAGAGGGCCAGGAAAATGGAGAGGGGAATAAAGGAGGACAGGAAATTGAAGGGAGAGGTAGAGGGGAGATATACAGGATGAGATAGATTGGGGAGATATAAAAGGTGAGATATAGAGTGGGAGAGAGAGATGAGAGTGCGTGAGAGAAGAGAGATAGAGAGATGAGAGGGAGATAAAGAAGGGAGAAAGAGAAAGGAGTGACATGAGAGGGGACAAAGAAGGAAGAGATAAGGGAAGAGAGAAGGAGAGGGAGGGTACGAAAGGGGCTATACATAGGGGAAGAGAGGGGTAGGGGTAGGGGTAGTGGAGATAGAGAGGAAGAGAGAGAGAGAGGGAGGAGAGAAGTAGAAAAGGAGAGATAGTTGGTGAGAAAGATAGAGTGTAGGAGGGGAGGAGAGATGGAGGTATTTAGAGTTAAAGAGTTGTGAGATAGAGGCGGAGATATAGAGGGGGCAATAGTAGGGTAGAGTGATAGAGATGGGGTGAAATAGGGGGATAGAGGGAGAGGGAGTTAGAGGGAGAGGGAGATGGAGAGAATGATAGAGAGGGCGAAAGAAAGAGCGTAATAGAAAGAAAAAGAGAAATGAAGAGAGAGAGAGATTGAGAGCGAGATAAAGAGAGGATAATAGAGAGAGAGAGAGAAAAAGAGACAGGCAGACATGCCGAAAGAAAGAAAGATAAAGATGTATATCAAAGAAAATCAAAAGAGAGAAAAAGAGAAAGCGAGAGAGAGAAAGAGATATATAGTTATAGAGAGACAGAGAGACAGAGACAAACAAATTTTCCGGTGGCTGCTACACTCTAAATATGTAGTTTTGATGTCGAGTTAAACTTTAGGTACCTACCACGAAATATACGACTGTAGATCAGTGGTAAAAACTGTATAAAAATATTTATTACATACCATTTTATTACTAAATTATTACTAACTGATATTGTAAGGATGGTTAAAGCGGACGTACTGAATATGTCAAGGTATATCCACAGCTGTAGTTAAAGTTTCAGAGACGACAACCAAGATATTTCTACACCAAAATGACCTCCATGGCTGCTTAGCTCGTAAGAAACCATATCTTCGTAAAATTCACCTCGCTGGAATGCTCATGTTGTTAAAGGAGTACGTTCACCGCAATTAAACATTTTGAAGCGAAGAATTATGGAGTGGCCAAACAAAAATACAACTCTTTCGCTATAATTACAGGACACATCTTTGGTAAAAACCTGGTGAACCGCTTCTTACCCCCAAAACATATACCAGACATAAACCAAGGTGGGGAAAGCATAATGTTACCGGTTTCCTTTTTGATAAAAGAAGGTCATAGGCTATTTAAAAAGACACTTTATCTTAAGTAATAAAAGTGAAGTTGTGTAGGCAGTTTTACTTTCAACAAAACAACACGTACCCCCCCATCTGTACTGAAGAAGTAGTTTGAACACTCCAGACATGAAAGGCAAATCGCAATTACTTATGTTGATGAAAAAAAAAGTTCACCAAAGAAACCCACCGAATAATGAGTTTTAGATGTGTTGTATTGAGGAATGGCATAAAGTTTCTATTTAATACTGTTATAAGTTAAAAAAAACATTCCAAATTTTGATTACTGTCGATGCCAACGAGGGTCATGCAACAAAATATTACTTATTATATTTTAAACATGTCAACCTTTATTCTGTGTTCAATAATGTAATGGTGTTGAAGAGAATTTTATCGTGGTCTGGGTCACTTTAGAATCTAAATTTAGATAGAATTTTCGTATTACCCCTGGATTAAGTTTGTAACATTCATCAAATCACCAAAAAATAATCGAGTAATTAATTACAAAGTCTACAGCAACGCCACGTGTACTTTAAATTCTGCTCTAAATAAGGTACCGAAACATCTCAATAAATGTGATTCCTGAACTTCCCTTCCTTGGCTTCATCCTTAATTTGAAAAGTTTTTTTTTAGAGCTCATCTGGCTACTGCCTACATGGGCATTAGTCGCCGTATTAAAACTGGCCTAGTTCTAGGCTACTTTAAAATAAAATTAAACGAAAAAAAAAAACAACACCCCAAATGGGGGAAAGGAAGCAAGCTCCTGCGTTGGGGAAAGGTCCCCCCGGCGCAGGAGCGTGCAACCTAAAGGGAAAAAACAAAAACAAATGCAAAAAACAAAAAAGAAAAAAACAAACCCTGCTTAAATAATAGGGAGAAGGCCGGCCTCCCCCAATAGGTCCACCAGTCGATGTGCACGCACTCATCCCGAGTACAAGGGACAGGCAGTAGCAACCCCGCCCATCCCGGTACCGGGACAGGTGTCGTGCGCGAAGATCACCCAGACTGGGACATTCGACAAGAATGTGGCGAACAGTCTGGGGGACGACGCAGTCGTCGCAATAGGGCACTGGCGAGCGCTACATCAGATAGCGATGCGTCACACGAGTATGTCCGATTCGGAGACGACAGGAAGCGACCTGAAGCCGTCGCGGCATTGGGGGATAGGTCCATGGAAACAGTCGCGGCGCAATGGCACGAAACGTTAAGTTCCCTTCAACCGTCTCCCATCTTCTTTGTCAAGCAGTCCGAAGAGCTGCCCGTATTCCTGCCATGTAGTTTGTGTGAGGAATAGCGAAACGCTGGTCCGGTCGTAGAGTCCTCGCGGACTCTTTGGTGCCCTCATCGGCGCGCTCATTCCCCGCAATTCCTACATGTCCAGGAACCCAGCAGAAGATAATCTCGACATCCACGCCAAAACCGTGGTGTCACAGATATCGCGAACCAGAGGATGCGGAGATTCCAATGCCCCGAGAGCACTCAGGGCGCTTTGTGATTCGCTATAGATCACAATCCGGTCTCCGAACCGGGCACGTCGCGCAATCTCCCGTACCGAGTGGTGTATTGCCACCAACTCGGCCGTGAAGACAGACGCAGCGCCTGGTAGAGCCCCGCTGACTTCAAACAGAGGGTATAGGGCGTGGAAGCCAACCCCCTCTTGGGACTTGGAGCCATCTGTATACACTGGCACGGTTCCAGCGTGACACGATGTGTGCTCCAAAAAGGTCGAACCCAAGACTCTCGGCGCAGTATAAGCTTTGGGAGCAGAGGCGTGGCGACAAATAGCCAAATGTGGTACCCTCCAGGGTGGCGTCCTGGGCAGAACCAGGGGCGCCACCGGCCCGAGAGCTATATCTATCTCTCGAAGGAGTTTCCTGGCCCTAAAACCAAAGGACTTAGGGTATGACTGGCGTCTCTCGGCGGCATAGGCACCATCGAGATCAGCTGCGGATGCAGTGAGAGCTGTTGGCGACTGAGGGAGGCGCCGGGCTCGCGCGTACAGGCGAGTGATTCACTGCACGCGGCGCAGAGCGAGTGGTATCTCCCCAGCATCGACCAACAGGCTCTCAATGGGAGAAGTGCGGAAGGCACCGGTCGCAAGGCGAAGGCCGGTGTGGTGTATCGAATCCAACTTCCGCAATAAACGCTCGGCTGCGGATGCATAAAACTCGCATCCGTAGTCGAGCTTCGAGCGAACAAAGGATCGATGAAAAAGTAAGGCAGTAGCCCTATCAGCGCCCCAAGCGCTGAACGTCACGGAACGGAGAATGTCCATTGCGCGGGTACAAGAGACCCTAAGGTTACGAATATGAGCCTCCCAGGTGAGGCGTCGGTCAAATACAAGACCAAGAAAACGGTGCGACTCAACCACATCCAGGCGCACCCCATTAAGAAAAAGATCTGGGTAGGGGTGAAGCCGTGGATGGCGGCAGAAATGCACCACCTTAGTATTAGCCAAAGAAAACCGAAACCTGTGCGCTTCGGCATAGCGAGAGACGCGGTTCAATGCCGAGGTGATGCCGTTGATGCTCAGGGCAAAGAGTGTGACACTGAGGACACTTCCCTACGGGACACCCTCTTCCTGCTCCTTTGGGCCGGAGAGGGCTCTCCCCACCCGTACGCGGAATCGACGATCTCGCAAAAATTTAGATATAAACATTGGGAGGCGTCCCCTCGCCCCCATCATGTGGAAAGTCTCCATGATACCGTATCGCCATGCGGTATCATAGGCCTTCTCCAGATCGAAAAAGACCGTGGCGTGGTGCTGTCTACGAAGGAAAGCCTCGCAGACGGCATTTTCCAGTCGGAGCAGAGCATCCGACGTCGAGTGAAACTTGCTGAAGCCGCACTGTGCGGAAGACAGATGGCCTCAGCTGACCAGAAAAAAGGCTAATCTAACATTTACCAATTTCTCCATCAACTTGCACACGCAAGAGGTTAGATAGATTGGGCGGAAACCGGTCGGAGTAGAGTGGTCTCTCCCCAGTTTGCGAAAGGCAAGCACAGTAGCAATTCGCCAGAAGTCTGGGAGAAGACCTTCCACACAGATCCTGTTGAACAAATCTAACAGAAAGACCATGCCTCGCTCACCCAGGTGTCGAAGCATGGCGTACGGGACATCTTCCGGACCATGGGCGGTGTCCGCGCACGAAGCGAGAGCAGAACGCAACTTACTCACAGTAAACTTGTCGTTGAAGGGTTCTCCGCCTCTGGAGGTAAGGTCCAGCCGGCGGCCTTCCACGACATGTCGACGTACATTAAATGCTGGCGGAGCAGCATCACGGCTAGAGAATGCGGAAAAAGCGGTCGCTAAGGATTCCGCCATGGACGCCGGGTCAAAGATTGCGGTCCCATTCTCCTGGAGAACGGGAGGGGGGTCCAGCGAGAACTTACCCCGAATCCTTTTGACTCGCTTCCACACCTCAGCTAAAGGGGTCTTCCCGTTAAGTGAAGACACGTATGCCCACCAAGAAAAGCGGCGGGTGTGCTTCGAAATATACCGGAACCTAGCCCTAGCCTGACGAAATTCAGCGACAGTGAACTCATTCGGGTGGCTTTTAGAGCGTATGTAGGCGTAACGCTTCTGTTTGAGGGCCGTCTCACACTCGGCCGACCACCATGGGAGTGGTCGGCGTGCAAAACGGCCAGACGTCTTAGGAATAGTAGTCAGGCCCACGGCGATGAGGTTGCCGGAGAAGAACTTAACTGCCTCATCTACCGACCTATACCCCTCGACTGAGATAGACAATTCAGTCATTTCCTGAAATGCAGGCCACCGCGCCTGCGCCAAGCACTACCGAGGTGGTCTCTCAGGCGGCAGTTGCCCTGAAAATGATATTTGAATGGGAAAGTGATCACTACCATGGAGGTCATCGACCACCCCCCAATCAAAATCAGGCTGTGCATCCGAAGAGCACAAAGATAGGTCAAAGCAAGAAAATGAAGCGGTTCTCGGACAGTGATGCGTAAACTCATCCACGTTTAGGACACCCATCTCAAGCTCTTCGATCAGATCAGCAAGGACTTGTCCCCTGGGATTTATGGAATAATCTCCCCAGAGAGGATGCCTGCCGTTCAGATCTTCAAGCAAGAGATAGGGCCTCGGCAACCTTGCCACGACGCGGCGGAAGTCCCCCGCGTCGAAGTCAGCTGACGGTGAAATGTACGCAGAAATGATAGTATACCTCCTATCCAGGTGCAGCTGCACAACCACTGCCTGGAATGGGGTATCTAAAGAAAAAGGAAGAACGGAGACATCATGCCGGGTGTGAACCGCGCCTCCCCCAGCCCGGCCATCCCGCGGTGGTGGGTTCGCAAGACCCTTATACCCCGGGAGGGCGGGCAGTGTGCACGCGCCTAGCATGGTCTCCTGCAAAAAAATAGCTAACGGGGAACGGGACGAGACGAGCCTCCGCAGCTCCTCCCAGTTGGCCCGGAGTCCACGGCAATTCCATTGAAGGAATATGCCCTCCAGGCCTAGCTCGAAGGAGACGCGGGGGCCCTCCTCGAACTGAAGACCCTTACGGGAATGGCCGTACGCTTCCCGGGGGCAGAACCCCGGGCGCTGTTGGCTGGACAAAGCGCTGAAGGCGCTGTCGCCTTCGAGGACTTATTGGGGGAGGTTGGGCTCGCCATGCGAGTCTTTTCCTCCCTCCGCCTCGAAACATTAGGCGGGCGTTTGTGCTTCGGAGGCAGGGGGCCCTTTTTTTGAGGAACCATCGTCTCCGAGCCACACGCCACACCTTGGGGCGTGGGCGAGGAGCCGAAGCTCCTTGGTTGCTGTTCTCCTTTCGGGGGACAGCTTTAGGAACCCCAGAAGATGGCCTAGCGACCATCTTCAGGGGTGTTGCCTCCTGTGAGTCTAACGACTCGGTGGAGGCGCGTGGCCGTTTCGCCTTACGGGAAACGGTCACGCTGGGGCAAGAGGGGGGAGCCCTGGTTTTAGCCGGGGCTGGGTATGAACCCTTTTTACCACCAGCTTTACCAGGGGAGCGCCCGGGTTGGGTAGAGCCCACGAAGGGCTCCGAATGGGCCCGGAACCAACTGTGCTCGTTGGCCTAGATGGGCCAGGAGCAGAGGGTGCCTTTTTCTAGCTATTAAGGCATATGACGTCTCAGGCAGAGCCAGGCACGCCAGGACCAAGTCCTTAGCCTTGCGAAATGAGAGTCGCTCCTGGGCCTGAATGGCCAGGATTTCTTTCTCAAGGAGATATGCACCACATTGCTTCGAAGACGCAGGGTGCGGCTCTCCGCAATTGACACACTTGGCCACACACGATTTGGTCTTATCGTGTGCGACCTTGGAGCAATTTACACAGACTTCGGGTGACCCCGACTTTGCACGTCTACATGAGCAATTCGTATGGCCAAGGCGGTGACAGTAATAGCACCGCCGCGGCAGTGGCACGAATGCCTTCACGCGGTAGCGGTACCAACCGGCACGCGCCGACTCAGGAAACTTGTCACATTTGAACGTGACGAAGAGTGTAGGGGTGGGTCTCGAGGCCCCTCCCTGTTTTCTCATCACACGTTCGACCTTGACCGCCCCATGGTCAGCCAGCTCTAGGGTCATGTCCTCAATGGAGTAGTCAACGAGTTTCCTCGCATAAACTACTCCTTTCACAAGGTTTAGGGTAGAGTGCGGCGTCACACTCACCGAGGTGCCATGAAGTGTCCGAAGAGCACTTATCTTGGCCGCCTCGGCGGGATTCGCCGCATTCGCCAGAAGGCTCCCGTCCGAGAAACGGGTCACCTTCGGCTCTCTACCGATTGCACTAGCTAATCCTCTCCTCTGATAGATCATGTTGCCCTTGGACAACATGGTGCCATCAGTGGAGCGAATAACGAGGAAGCGCTTGAAGCCAGCGGGCTCGAAAACGCCAGGTAACCTCTGAATGAGGGGCCCCGATGTCATTGAGGCTCCGCCCTGTGCACTCTTGGTCTTAGTCTTAGTCAGGGGCTCCACACACGTGGGGGTAGAGGGGCCGGATGTGCCGATCTTGGCTTGGTCACCTACCAAAGTGGCAGCAGACCCATCCGTCCCCGCAGCCCCCGCGGATGGAGAGGAGCCCCGAGTCTTCTTCGTCTTTTTGGTCTTGGTCTTTTTTTATTTTGGAGAGGATGGCTGGGAATGAATCCGCTTCTTATCCCCGCCGGTAGAAGCCCCCAGGCCAGATGGACTGGCCTCAGCCAGGTCCTTCTCTGAAATGGAGAAGGTCCTGGTGGTCGCAGGGGCATCATCCAGAGGAAATCCCTCCCCTCCTTGTACTGCCTGAGAATCCCCAGCTGTTCGAGGAGGACCTTACATAGGGGCGGATTCGGGTTCGGCGCTTGGCGCCGAGCCCGGATTCCCCCCCATAGAAGGCCCTACCATCTAAGGTTGGTTTTCCTCAAGGACCATGTCTATCACAGGAGGGGCCTCCAGTTGGCCATCCCCTCCCAGGACATCGCAGGTCCCCTTGGCAGCGTCATAAGTCTTTAGTGGTGAGGCACAGGCCTTGACCCCGGCAAGGTTTAATATTCTTGCCAGCAGGTCTTTTGAGGGAAGCGACCGAAGGGGCCTGGCTTCCCTCTCCCCCCTAAGGAGGTTTGCCCTACCGAGCCGCTTACACAAGGGGCGGTCGGCAATGAGCTGCCTGCTGGCTTTCTTGGCAGTCTCCTTGGAAAGAAAAGGAGGGACTGCCGCTGGAGATAGGGAGGTGCCCAAGAGCACCTTCAGAGAAGGGGTGTGAGGGGGAGTCCCCTACACCCGTAGGCGTAGGAGAGGAGTAAGCCTCCTCTCCGGTTAAAGAAGTATGGAGGGTTCCCTGCGCAAGCACAAGGGGGGGGACCTCCATTTTATCGGTGGAGCTGCCCGAGGGCGGCTCCGTTGATATTCTTGGGGAAGTTGGGGGTTGTTTTTTTTATTTTCATCATTGGGCATGGTGACCCTATTTGTGCTACGGGACGCAATAGCTCATCACCTCTTGCAGTTGCCCGCACTGGAAGAGGTGCTTACAGGCCTGGCAGAGCCAGGCACCGCCATTTCGGACCACCCCTCCCGCCTGGTGGCCTGGCAGTCCATCGGCATGGCGGCTCCACCTTGAACATGGCGTAAAAATAGATAGAATGTGAAGAGAAGAGGAAAAGGGATGTGAGGAAGGTATGGGTGGGGATGAAGCAGGTTGTTAAAAAAACCCATCCTGAACCGGAGCTCAGGGGTTAGGGAACATTGTCCCCTTCCCCTTCAGCCCCGATCCGGGACGGTTGACTTGAGAAGAAGGTCAGCATCTACCCTGTGAAATTAGAGGCTTACCATTGAAAGTTGTGGGAGAGGTTGTATGAAAAGCGAGGAAACAAGTGTTTTGAAGGAAGGAGAAGAGGCTAAGCTGGGGTCGGACGGGGTGCTGAGTCCCATCAGCACGGTGGCCAGGATGGCAAATCGCCGCGCCCCTTACGGGGTAATTTGAAAAGAAATTTAGAAGCAAGACGATATATATATATATATATATATATATATATATATATATATATATATATATATATATATATATATATATATATATATATATATATATGTATTTATAGAGTTCACTAAAGCATATTAGCGTGATCTCGAAAAATTAAAATCGTCAACTTCCACCAAGACTCGAACTAACTACTTCTCGCACAAACGGCGAGCGTTAATATAGTGCATTTGAGGTGAATCGATACAAAGTGTGCCTAAGGGCCACTAACCACACCAAAGTAGGTTACTTGACCTTGGATACGCTCAGTAAGAGTTTACCTTTCATGCGGGTAACAGCATACGCGGTTTCTTCTGAGAATACCAGCTGAAATAGAAAAAACGGTACGTCATATTCCTGTCCCGCCGCGCCGGCAGAAACGTGAAGGAGATTGTGAATTTGTTGAGGAGGATAACAACAAGGCTGTTTGCAACATTTTTTTTTGGCATCTCTGAGGGCCCTCACTGTGGGGGTGAGGTAATTTATTGACAAGAACTCCCTAACTAAAGAATCAAACCAGTTCAGGTTCAGCCTGGAGAAGGTCGTGAAGGCAGATCGTTGTGATTTAGAATGATTTCGAAACGATATATATATATATATATATATATATATATATATATATATATATATATATATATATATATATATATATGATAAAAGCTCACTAAGTGCACGTGAGTCAAATTATCCTTGAAAAGGTCTTTAAGAATAAAGAAAGCGCTCGGAATCGTTTTTCACTTTTCTTTTGTGGGTGTATCTGAATATATATATATATATATATATATATATATATATATATATATATATATATATATATATATATATATATATATATATCATTCTATTTATGTGTAAATTCTCATTAGAATATATTGCTTCGTTTACTACACAACTTGTTTTCTTTTCCCGGTTATAATTTACCCGAAAACCTCTGTCTTATGCCAGGATGAACTAAAGGAAACCCAACCGGAGTTCTACTAAGATATCTAAGGACGTACCAAATGAGTGAACAAAAGACTTTTTACACGTTCTCACATCCATACTAGTGTAGTGAGAGACATTTATTTCCAAAATATCCATTGTAACACTGTATTCCCTCAAACGAATTCAATATAGCATGTCTCGCGAAAGACGATAATACCCGTATCATCCGCCTCCCCCGAGATTCTACCCAGCGACCTCTCGCATGAGAAGCGTAAGTCTGATGACTGAGCCAGATGGGCATCAGGAACCAAACCTCAACTCTACAAAGACGTCTTAGGAGAACCTATGGAATTGCAGTTTATAGGGGTTGTAATCACCAGTTGTTGGGGCTCGATGTTAATAAATGGGTAACCAGTTATAGGGCTCGAGAGATAATAGGGGCAATAGTCACCAGTTATAGGGGGCACCTGTTTTGGGGTCCTCAAAGTTAAAATGTGTCCGAGCGTTCTTCAGTTCTCGTGGTAGATGACTTCAAGAATCTTTACTTTTAGGTGGCGGAGAACTATGTAGCTTCGGAGTAGAGAGGAATTCGCTTGACCGAGGCTTGAGATTAGGTAGGCTGGGTAAAAAGGATGGATATGGAGTACCGGTAGCAAGGAAATCCTGAACGGAGGAATCTCGGACTTTTTATTATGGCGTAGAACTCGGGTAGCTTCGGCGTAAGAAGAATTCGAAACGGGCGTGTAGTGTGTTCAATTAGGCCTATTACTCTATGACGTCTCTCTAACTCTTTCTGGCCTCTTCTGTTTCTGACTCCTTCTGATCTTTTCCTCCTTGTTGACCGTTAAGTGTCTGAGTGTGGCGGTATATATCTGTCTTGGAAACAGTGGGTGTGGCCTATTTTTATCTAATCATGTTATTTGGGTGGAGCCTATTCCACTCTATATTTACTCTAAAATAATTACGGAGACATGCCCTTCTAAGTAGCCGCCAGGTGAGCGGTAAGTAAAAAAAAAAGAAGTTACTTTAAACTCTGCATTTGCAGACACTTTACGGGTTTATGTATAAATAAATAATTTTGTAGCTGATTTACCATAGATCTACAATTTGTTTTTATGTCTTTGTGTGGACCTGCAGTTTAACGTAGTATTCAAACTACGGGTATGGAACCTGCCGGAAACTTGACCCAACTCCTGAACGTATCCCACGGCTGATCACACCAAATATGGAGTGTTTCCGTTCTGTTAGGCCATAACCTAAGTATATATATATATATATATATATATATATATATATATATATATATATATATATATATATATATATATATATATATATATATATATATATATATATATATATATATACATCTGACTTTGCAAGTGTATATATATGAATACAATAACTATGATATATATTGTATGTGTTGAATAAAGGTTATGGCCTAGTCAAGTGAAAAAAAACTTCCAATTTTGGCTAGTTGCTGAAAAAACATCTGATCTTAATTAGTTCCTGGAAAACCTCCGCCTTTAGTGAGTTGCTAGAAAACCTCCAATTTTGGTTAGTTGCTGAAAAGAGCCAAGCTGTGAGAACTGGTTTGTGATAATTCTATCATCAATGACTACAATTATTGTGGACTAGAGACAAATGTAATGGGCAAAGCGATAATCATTTAATCATTTTCATTAATTCAGATTTCCCTTAATTTTAAACCCTTTAAAAGCTCTTCAAAAACTGCTGTAATAAGTTTGGGGGAAATGCGATCCCTTTTATCACTCATAAATTAATTTCATTTTATTAGTGACTCAGTACAGCATAAATGACGATGTTGTAAAAACTGTATATATATATTCATCGCATGTGAGTCCCATTGGCTGTTATGATGGATAAAGTGTGGTAGCTCCGAGTTACCCCCACCGGCTAGCGCCACTGTTTTTACAGCATAGCAAAAGGGGAAGCCGAGTGAATAAACCTCTCCTTGCCAGTACATAGTCACTCCTCCAGCAAGCCCTATGTAGTACTTCCTCTTGGAGACACACGGAAAGTGAGCACCTTGCGGTCTCATGCTAAACTCCAAGGGACTCGGAGGTGGTTTGGCCCCCCAGATCCGTTGCATGCAGGCCCATCGGTGTATGGATACGCCCTGGTGCCCGCAAACCAAATCCCCGGCTATGAGTAAATAGCTCTGCTGTCTTGTGGATACTTCAAGAGAGGGGAAGGCTAAGGTAGTAAAACCCGACAGAAAATCAGGTTCCGGAGTCCCTAAGGCAGCCCGTTGCTGTATACAGCTTCCCTCTGGCAACTCCTGCGACGTCGCTGGAACCATGTGTACTGATGACAGCCTTTTCATTGGATTTTTCCAGTGCCGTGGAGAGGAGAGACCTGATGCATGGGTAACAGCCGGTCTTCCATATCCATTTACCCAGGCCCTGTATCTGGAGAGGTCACCATAGCTTCTCTACACAGCGTCGACAAAAACACAGGAAGCAGCAGATACCGGTTATAAGTCTTCTGTTCGATTGGCGTAGAGTTAGACTCCTGAAATGAGTCGGCGCTCAAGGTCAAATGAGTGACCTTGCCAAAATGAGTGCGAGGGATTTAAGTACAAACAATAGAGTGCAAAGGCCGTTACTAAACTAATGAAGGCTCCGGGCTATAATGCTTATGAAAAGGTAGGAGCAAAAATAAACTTTAATAAATTTACATAGAATACACAATAATTATTTTGAAGGAAATAATGGCAATGGATACTCGATGTTTACAGTAATCGATCTAACAGAGCAAATAACGTTAGTTCAAACGGAGGTCGATCACCTAAAGTCAATAACGAGCTAGAACTACACAACAAATAAGTGCGAGGGATTTAAGTGCAAACACTAGAGTGCAAAGGACGTTACTAAACTAATGAAGGCTCCGGGCTATAATGCTTATGAAAAGGTAGGAGCAAAAATAAACTTTAATTAATTTACATAGAATACACAATAATTATTTTGAAGGAAATAATGACAATGGATACTCGATGTTTACAGTAATCGATCTAACAGAGCGACTAACGTTAGTTCAAACGGAGGTCGATCACCTAAAGTCAATAACGAGCTAGAGCTACACAACAAATAACATACACAAAATATTAAAAAAAAAACACAATACATAAAGATACAAAAGTGAAATATAAAATGAAGGGAATTAATTGATCCGAACGATACAAAGGGTTACCGGATCGTTCTTAATTTTGTGAACGGAGAAATTTATCGTCCGATATATACAATATTTTAAACAAAATGAACAAAATTAAACATAAAATTTAAAGTACAAAATTTATCCTACATTAAATTTGGGTAGGCTCTAGTGGGTTCCTACTCAGGCTATCTGCCACATAATTCTTGGACACTTTTATATAATTATTTTTAAATTGATACTCCTGGAGGTATAAACTCCAGCGCATAAGGCGACCATTGTTGTTTTTTTTACATCTAGCAAATACGCGAGTGGCCTGTGATCTGTCTCTACAAGGAACTCTTTACCTAATAAATACATTCTAAATTTCTGTATGGACCATATAATGACTAAAGCCTCCTTTTCGATGACGGCATAACTTTTCTCGCGCGGGAGAAATTTACGGCTCGCGTAGGCAACGGGGTAACTATCGCCATCATCGCTATACTAGAGTAAGACGCAACCTAACGTTACTGGCATCGGTTCTGATACCTAATGTCTTATTAGGGCTGGGGAGCCAGAGAATAGGGGCGGAGGCTAATTTTCCCTTTAGCTGATAGAATTGGGAAATAGCTAATGGGGACTAGACAAGGCGTTCCGAGGACTTCTTTTTCAGCAAGCCACACAAGGGGGTCGAGAGTAAGGCGAAATGGGGACGAAGCGGCGGTAGAAAGAAGCAGATCCCATGAAGGATCTTAGCTGCTTCTTATTGCACGGAAGAGGCATTTCCACAATGGCGCGGATTCTGTCTTCCTGGGGGGCCAATCGGTTGTTTCCAATGTGAAAGCCAAGGTAGTCAATCGTACTATAAGCAAAATGGTACTTGCTGTGGCCGATTATGAGTCTGTGTTCGCACAGGCGATACAGCAGGGACTGGAGGGCGATCACGTGATGGTCTCACTCCCCAGCTGCCACGTAAATGTTATCAAAATACAAAGTCACGTTTGCCAACCCGTCTAATACTCTACGCATTATGCAGTTGTAATTACTACAAGCCCGTCACCAAGCCGAAAGGAAAACGACGAAACTGCATTAAGCCTTTTTCTTTGGAGAAAGCCGTGTATCTCTTTACACCTTCTTTAAGGGGGATTTGATAATAAGCTTTACATAAGACCAATTCGGTAATGTAATTGGCCTCTTCAAAGAGATGGAGGTTTTGGTCAATCAAAGGGTTAGGCTCAGCATCGAACAAGGTCACAGAATTAAGTATATGAAAAACTACGCACAGCCTATATAACCCGTCTAACTTCTTTACCAACACAGTGGGGAACAGTAACTAGATTGGCAGGGTTCTATTAGCTTTAGCTTTAACAATTTAGTAACTTCTACGTTAAAGACCTCTCAAAAATGGATGGGCAAAGGGTACGGCTTGGAACGAATAAACTCCAGGGTGGTTAAAATAATAGCATGCTCAAACTGAGCAGCACAGCAGGGAAATCTCGTAGATCACGTCTCCAAAGTGACTTAGTAGCTGCCTTAGCTGACTCTTCAAGTCGGGAGGCAGCTGGCCGTTAACGCCCTAGTCAGATGACTGGGAATCGGTAGCGCTGGTCACGGTGGGCAAGGGGTACTCATTGTCATGTTCTATGCAAGCCACTTGCACCACATTTAGCCTATCTAGGGGGTAGTCTGCTTCCCTGGCCGACTCCTCATAAATGGCAAAGATATTGCTGATGCAAGCTCGGCGGTGGTACTACTTGAGCATGTTTACGTGGTACAGCTTGTCACCAGATGGAGTTTGAACGAAATAGTCAACGGGGCCACGATTTCAGCACACTTTTCTAACCTCTGCCGAAATTTTAATAGGTATGCGTAGGGAAATTGGATTTCCCAGTCCAATTCTTGGTTCGAAAACAGTTCTTTTAAAATGCTAAGCGGGCCTCGGACGTTCCGACCATACAGCAATTCAAAAGGGGCAAATCCCAATGTGCGATTGACCGGTAGGCGAACAAAGCTACCGGCAAATATTTATCCCACTCTCAGGGTTAATCTGTGCACAACTTCTTCAGGATAAATTTGAATGAAGCGTAAAAACTTTCGCACATTCCGTTTGCGGCGGCGTGATAGGGAGTGATAAAAAGGAGGTTTTACCATTAGGAGCTTGCCGACGTATTCCATTAATTCAGTGTTAAGTTGTCGGCATCGATCGGATAATACCTCCTTAAGTACTTCGACTTGGGAGAAGATAGAAATGAGCGCCTCAGCGCAGGTGATACTATCGATCTTCTTCAAGGGTACTGCTTCAGGGAAACGGGTGTCGAAATCAACGAGAGCAAGCACGAAGCTGTGTCCTTCACTGGACGGGGGTGAATTGGGCCAATCAGGTCGATTGTCATACGGGCGAAGGGTTCAGATATGATAGGTACCTTCTGCAGCGGAGCGGGTCTGACGCGTCCTTTTGCGGCTGTTTTTTAACATATACCACACGAACGGCAATAATTAAGGATGTCATCTGCCGCACCGGCCCCCCAAAATAATTAAAAATTCTTTGAGTCGCTTTAGTATGGCTAAAATGGCCAGAGAAAGACTATCATAGCAGTCTTTAATATGAGAGGGACCTGCGAAAGGGGGATGGATAATACATGGGCCTCGGAACTGTTGCTTTCCAAGCAGGCGCGGTACAGCAGGTCATCCTTCACGATATAGGAAACGAATTTATTACCGCGGGTGGACTCTTGAACCTTATTATGAGCTTTGGTCCAGAGGGGGCGGAGTGAATCGCAGTTCTTTTGCTTTTTAGCAAATTCATCTTTCAGGACGCCGCTGAAGTCAGAGTCGCAGGGGGTTTCAAGGGGAGTGGGTGCCTCTACTTCCTTTTTCGTCTGGGAACGGGTGAAGATAGGTTGACCTACTGGGGTGTAAGTAACCCGTGGGTACTATCCGACCAGAACAGCGCAGAACTTTATTGGGGCCGCAACTACTTCAGCCTAATAAAGCATTTATCGATGGGGAATCGGTTTGCACTCTCCAGGTAGTCATGTACTACCGCAAACTTATCATGGTTCGGAGCGATCGGGGGAAGTAGCTCGTCCGACACCACAATACACATACACCCTGTATCCCGAACAAGGGTGGAGACCCGGCAGCCGTTTATTGATTCTCTCTCAAACTTCAAGCTTACAGGGGAGCTCTTTTCGAACAAGAAGTTCACCTGATGGCCAGCGACAAGAGAAGCAGACGGAGAGGAAGGCGGTTCAAATTGAGACAGTAGTAGCGCGGGAGTAGCACAAATTTGGTGCACTTGCTTGAGAGAAATAGAACGGAATTGGGAGTTCTGGTGGCAGTTGGTCCTCAAATGTCCTTCGATACCGCAGGAGAAACACACGATGGGCATCCTGGCGAAATATTACGAAAGGGGATTCGACGAAAGTGGCTTGACGTCACGGGATTCAAACGAAGAAATGTTTCTGGGCTTAGAGTGGCCATTTATTTTGACAAACTTGCTAGAATCACGGGGTGTAAATTTTTGTTTGCCACTTTTACCTTTGGGGGACAAAGGTTTAGACTTTCTTCCTTCCTTAGGATAGCAATTGTGGCTCGCAGCAAAAATATCGGCTTCTTCGATGCATTCCTTAAAGGTGGAGCACCTCCGGTCCTTCACAAAAGATCGAATCTCAGAAGAAAGCGAAGCCATAAGCTGGTCCTTCCGAATGAAGTCGACTAACGCTTCATACTCGTGGGGAACTTTCGAAGAATAGAGCCAGAAGTTGAAATGTCTCAGAAGCGTATACCAAACTGTCAAAAAGTTTGGTTGGGCTGTATATGGGCATGGCGAAATTTAACGCGATAGAAATCGGGCGTTATGTCATACACGGTTAACAATTCCAATTTTAAGGTCGAATAGTCGATCGTTGCCTCCGACGGGAAGGATATGAAAATATCTCGGAGCTTAGAGTATAACAACGGTAGGAATTTAGCGACACCATCCGATTCAATGTCGCAGTTGTTTAGCTCGAATACTCGTATTTTTTCAAAATCGGTTAAATAGGGCCAAAAATCTTCTCCTTCCTTGTAAACGGGGAGCTTCACTGACGCAGTTTGAGGGACGTCATTCCGCGAGTTGACGGAGAGCGTTTCGATCCTCACTCTACTCTTTTCCAGTTAATGTCACGGATGATTTCTCTTTCTTCTCACTCTTCTCTCTCTCTCTCTCTCTACTCTTTTTCAGTTCATGTCGACGGATGATTTCCCTTTCTTCTCTCTCTTTTTTTTTCTCTCTCTCTTTCTTTCTCTCTCCCTCTCTCTCTTTCTCTCGTTCTTTTCTCCTTCTCCCTTTCTCCCTTTCCACTATCTCGGCTCTCTCTTCTTATTGTATATAGGACAGAAGGTCCTTTCCAGATAAACCAAGGTACTCGCGTTGTAATTTAAACTGGTCAAATGATGGCATGATGTCGCGAATTCGAACTATACTTTTAAAAATGTAACGGAATCGTCGACCCGAATTAACTTGGTATACACACAACGCGATTAATAATTTCCGTCTGAGCACTCGGAAATACACGAATTAACGCAAGAGCTTTTAACTTAGCTCACAAGAGAGAGAACAAAATTCGACTGAGCCTTTCTTGGTATGAAACGGTAAAATTCGGCTGGGGAAATAAATGAGAAGCGCAGCCTCAAAACTTACACACGGTATGTATAAAGATGGGTACACAATAAATGGGAAAAATAATTCGCAAGATTATTTCTGCTTACTTTCTCAATAGCCAAACCTTCAGCCTCAAAACCTTAAAAAGACCTTAAAAGGAACCTTTTAAAGGCCCTATAAACCTGAAACCAGTTAATAGTCAAATGAGTGACCTTGCCAAGAAGTATAACTAATGTACAACTCAGAAACGAGAATCAAGAATTACGAATCATCCCAGGAGTGTTTTTGTTCGTCTATTTATACTACTGTCATTAAGGAGGTGTGACTTCTTAACTCATAATCTGAATGTGGGGCGGAGCCTATTGGGTCAAAGTGTGTTCGTTTGTTCCTTGTTACGACTGCTGGGCGGAGTAAAAGGGTGTGTGCGTGTTCAGTGTGGACACGTGTGTATTAGAAGTGTATTTGCATTAGCGCTTTTGGCTTTAAGGCCCGCATTCATAACAAGATTGATTCTGCCGTTTCACATGTTCAAGTAAGGTCTGGCTACTCAGATCAGATATTGCCCTAAGTTTGCTCAACTGCCTTCGTTAGATGTTTCCAGACCTTTCAGCTCACATCTGTTTTCTCATGTGTGTTTGTTTATACATCCGTGTGGGAACTCCGACGACGATTTCACTTGCATCCTTACAATATTCTCTGTTTTTTATCAATACATATTAAATTGCGGTTTAACATTATGTACAAGTATTTTGCTTTATTCTACATTAGTTCATTGTTACAACATGGCATATTATTTCAGTGTTCTTTATGTGTGCCCAAATTCAAGATTTCATAGAGCCAAAAGGGTGCTCATTTGTGAGGTTCCTTGTTGGGGTTCCTCGATCTTGCAATTTGGGCACCACACATATATCATTATTATACTGCTAACTCATTTCAGACTGCATTTGTGCATACTTTATTCAAATTCTATTATTTAAACATTTTATTAAATTCCTCTTTTAACCTCATTTCTACAAGCGAGGGAATCCGGTAACTAAGGTCGTTTTCAGGCACTCCTGAAGAAACCAACAATCTTTTTAAAACCCAAATTAATTTCTTTTCAACCAAACACCTACCTAATATGTGGATGACGCCCCTCACATCGTGACTATCACGTTAAATGGTTTTGATATTTTTTTCACTAGATTCGTGTTATATGTTCTACCCTGAGTCGTTTTTAAATGAGCTAGTTAAGTCCTGCATGTGCGATCCTTCCTCTAATTGTTCTATTCCATCTCCTTTTTCGCATTTTATCAAGTCTTTTCTGGGCCTCACTTATTTTTGTATTAGATTACCTTTTTCTCATTATTATATGCCATTATATGCTTTCTTAATTGTTGTTGAAATTTTGATTCAAGATTTTTTCACTTGATTATTAAATGCATTAAACTTTTAGGCTAATGTAATATGGAATTTGCGGTATTTATATTTCTTTATCTTCAGATTCATCCCTCTTAGTTTAGATCGATTTTAATCTTGTTCTTGAGTAACCAGCGGTCGCTACCTGTGTTGAAAGAACGGAGAAACGACAGGTCATTAAGGAAATTTTTGCTGATGATGAGTATGTAATCGATCTTAAAAAAAAAACTCCATTTGACACCGTCCAGTTTCTGTGCTTTGTCCCCACGTTCATTTCCCTCACCCCTACCCCCCCAAGACCTCTCTACCCTACCTTCTCCACTCTTTCACGACTAGGGTATTTACGGCTCTTGATTATATAATCGACTCTCCAATTCTTTGTTCTCGGATCTTTGCTTCAAAGTCCTCCATAATCATCTTGAATTCATGGTTCCCCCCTCCCCTATGCATATGCAGTCATGAGGACTACATAGAAATAGGAAGATGTTGTAGGATCGTAAGTTCGAATTGTTTGTAGGAAATACGAAGTTCGAGCATGAAGATAGAGCAAATGTGGAACAGGTTTAAGGAAGTGGAAGTAGGAGGAGGAGTAGATGTGTGTTGGTGTGTCAGAACTTGAAAGAAGAAGGTAGAATGTTGAAGTGCAGATTGACGTAATGAAGCGTCCAGAGGAAAGCAAAAAAGGAGACGTACTAGAAGATGAGGATATCAGAGAGATGCAGTTGAATGTATAGAAGGAGGAGAGAAGGGAAGTAAAATAAGTGATTAAACAAAATAGTTAAACAGAAAATGAAGGATTTGGACGAAAGAGGAATGAAGATCACACTGGGAAAAGGAAAATGAAGAGGCTCCCGATGAGAACAGGAAGATGAATGAGGATCCCGATGGAAAGAGGAAGATGAGTGAGAATCCCATTGGAAATAGGAAGATGAATGAGGATCCCGATGGTAACAGGAAGCTATTTTGAAAGGTATTGAGAAAGGTGAAGAACCAGGAGCAAAATAACTGTTTATATTTGTCCTTGTAAATATTGTCTACCAGTGTGCGTGTGTGTGTGTGTGTGTGTGTGTCTATCCCTCTTTATTTTCGATATAGTGAACATGTAATATGTAAAGCCCTCAGATTAAAAATTCATTGGCTTCGTGTATTCTATAACCTTTTACAGATAAAACAAGAGTAAACATTGTTTCCTCTGTTTATGCGGGAGATTAAATCATAGAAAATGGAATCAGGAATGAGTGTAAGATAGATAAAGCGTTAGAGGATGGGGGGGTCATACATATAGAGTTCGTGTGTATTTGGGATGAGGGATGGTGACGTGCAATGTAACGGGGTCAAAGTATGAACCGATCGAAATCTGCTCATTTACTGAAAACAAGCACACACCTAGTCGTCGATCGGGTAAAATAACAGGAAATAATTAAAACAACAGCAATAACACACCAACAAAGAAGCTCGAATCCACGGTAAAGTTACCCGCGCAAGAGAGTCTATAATCAGGCTATTTAAAAATTTAACAATAATTAAGATGAATCTAAGGGAATAGTAGTTATTCTGATTGCTCCCCCCCCCCTTTTTTTGCCCCTTTTGAAAATATGCGTAACTTTAGCCCCTTTTAAACTATACTCACCCTCTCACTGTTACTAATAGCCTGGTTAAAGATCGCGCTCAAGGGTTTAATTCTTTTTCTCAATTCATTGGGTAAACGCAATCAGACTCTGAAAGAAATCTTTCGTAAGTAATTCCAAACATGAACCCAAGTGATTCTATGCACTCAGATCAAGAATGGAAAACCTGTATGAGAACGATTAGGAGAAGTATGGAAGGGATTTTCACTTACGAACACGAAGTCGTAGTGAAGAATCCTTACAATATTTAACTTCGAAGTCTGTTTGTTGTTTGTAGCTTTAAGGGAGAGAATGGCATCTCTGCTCCCTCACACGGCTCGGGAGACTAAAGGAGAGACCTTTGATCCTACAGCCTGTGCTGTAGCCCCCCGCCAACGTTACAATAATTGGGTGGGGTCGCGCTTTCTGCAAGGCTGTCCTAAGGAACGAGTAAAGGGAGGCTGTTGCATGCTGTGGGAAATTTTTAGCACCCCCTTCTGTTCTATCGGTTCATACAACATGTAGGAAGTGTTCTATTGCAACTTAACCTCAGGTGGAATACATCCAAGTGGGGTGGTCCTACTCGAAATCTTGTTACCGCTCATTTAAGGAAATTAGCTTTACTTGCTTAAAAACCTCGATGATTTTCCCAAGTCCAAGAACCCTCCCGGTTTGAAATGAGAAAGCTTCCGCTTGAGTTCTTCGTTGACAAAACATAGTCTGCTCTGATTTTCGCTTATTTCAAGTTAAATGTAATTATAAAACAAATATAAGTAAGAAATTGGAATTATGGAGCGAGATAGTGTGAAGTAATATGGTTTCGGGATATACAATTTTAAATAATATTGTCACGACAAATGAAAGATGGAACTTAGAATTGAGGACAAAACTATTCAGATTTAAGCAAAGAAATGTGCTTTCAAAATTTGCTATGGCAACCGACCTAAAAACAAGTGTAAGTTCATTTTCAAAACACCTCACATTAACACAATTTGTTGTTGTTTTTAGGAAAGGTACAAAAGAGAAAGATATTGTAAATATGAGGCATCTCAAGGTTTATTCGACCCAAATATAACTTAACCTAACAAAACCTACCCTAGCCTATCCTAACTAACATAATCTAGAATAAGTTGTTTAGATTAGGTTAGGTTAGTTAGGTTAGTTTAGTTAGGTTAGGTTAGGCTAGGCAAGTTAGGTTAGGATAGTTAGGTTAGGAAAATTAGGTTAGGTTAGGTTAGGCAAGTTTGGTTAGATTAGTTAGGTTAGATTTGGTTAGATTAGGTTAGGTTAGGATAGCTTAGATCGGTTAGGTTAGCTTATATTAGGCTAGGTTAGGTGATATTAGGGTAAAATACCCTCGGGATGCCTCATCTCTACAAGATCCGAAGAGAACTCTGTTAAAACATGATTTGTCCAAACAGTCTTGAGTTAAGAAGAACTGAGGCACTGCCAAAGAAAGGCACCCAATACTCCAGACTAACCTATGAATGAGATAAAACTACAGGATTAATTTATGGTAGGAAAAAGAATGTTATGCCTTTGATGCAAGAAAGGTATTTGATGGGAATGATGTAGGAGGTATGAGTGTGTGACTATGTGGTCACATGAGAGTGGTGTGTAAAATTAAATTGGTGGGTGCATGGATAAGAAGACACGAGGAAGGTGGGATAGGAAGGAGGAATCAGAGAGAAAGGGGACTGTATGTAAGAATGCGTGGAAGTAGGGGAGATGAAATAAGCAAATGATAGAGCAAATGTGGAAAGATTTTAAGCAAGTGATAGTAGGCAGTGCAAGGGCTGCGTATGGGTGAGCCAGGACTTGAAAGAAAAAGCAAAAGGCTGAAGAGTTGAATGACGAAGTGAAGCGTTTAGTGGAACACAAAAAGGAGTCATACTTGAAAATGAGTATTAGTACAGATGAGGATGCCAGGGAGATGCGGTTGAATGCATAAAAGGGGATGAATAGGAAAGTGAAAGAGGTGAGTAAACAGAATAGTAAAGCAGAAAATGATGTATTTGGACGGAAAATAAATGAGGATCCCGATGGGAACAGGAGAAAAAATGAGGATTGTGATGGGAACAGGAAGTTGAATGCTGATTCTGATGTATAGGTGAGGCAAAATAGTTGTGTGAACATCAAGGCCAAGAATGATGTTACTTGTAGGTAGAAAACGGGTTAAATTGATGAGTTGTATAGTGTGGGTATGGATAATGATGCCAATGTAAATATGAGTAATTCGTGGGCATGAATCGTGCATTGTATCGGGGTATGGAAGAGATAAACATGCAAGAAGTTGTTAGTGCTTTGATATCTCTGAAAGATGGGGAGTCAACTGTAGGGGTATTGATTGTTTTATGGAATTGGATCTGGTGTCTGTTTTGTAAAGTATTTTGAAGTCGAAGGGTGAATGAGGAGTGAAAGAAGCCACTAATAGTATCGTTGTATACGGGTTGATGGAAGGAAGGTAAAAGCACAGACCCTAGGTCTGTTTGGTGTGGCAGGTGAAGTGTATCGAAAAATTCTGATTAGACTCATAAAGAAGGATAACTGAGGCAGTGTTAATGGATGAATAAGTGGTGGTGATAGAACGGGTTAGGGGGCATGGATCAAGTATTTGTACAGTCAGATAACTAATAAAATAATGGATAAGAGGTGTAAAGTGTTAGCTGGGTTCATAGATTTGGAGAAAATTCATGATCGTAGAAATAGAGAATAATTAGGACACGCGGTAAGAATGTATAGAGTGAGTGGAAAACTATTGGAAGGTGCGAAGAGTCTTTTGGTGTAAATAAGGCGTGCGTTAAGGGGAAACCTAAAAGAATGCAAGGAAAGGAAACAAAAATATGTCAACTGTGGAGAGGAGTACAGGACCTTGGCCATGATGTGCCCCATCCTCAAGGAAGCCATCCGTGCAAAAAGGGAGCAAAGCCAAAAAGAAAAGGAGGCAAAAACAAAAATGAACTACGCGGAAGCAACGGCCCGGAAGAATAACGAGAGAACCAATACCCCGAAGCTGGTGATGCCAAAGGGGGGTAGAGAGGTCATTGCTATGGTCATCTACGCTCATCTGGCAAACCTCGCTAATCTCGGCTCTTTCTCTGAGGAACTTAACCGTCTCCTGGCGAAGAACGGGACCCAGAAAAAGGTTTGGTTCCCCGAAAACTCGCCCTCGGCAGAACTTTTGAACATTCAGTTCATTGACGTGCCTCAAGTGGAACAACATTCCAAAGAAGAAGCAAAACAGAGCCCAACGGAAGACCCCAAAAAGAAAAAGCAAAAAAAAAAAGAAACTTTCGAAGGGGAAAAAGAAGAAACGAAGAATGAGCGAAGAAGAAAGGAAAAAAGGAGAGAAGAAGAAGAAGAAAGCAGAAGAAAACAACGAACAAACAACCATGGATGAAGGGATGAAGAGGAGGAACTAGAAACTAACTACGTGGAGGTACTTCTCACCGAAAATAAGAAGATCCTCGAACAAGGGTACTTCTTTGACGGTGCGGACGTGGGCCTCAAGGTCTTTGGTTCACCCCTGTACCCGCCCCCAAAAGAGGACCCAGAACTATTACTGCATGACATAGCCGCAGGACAGTTCAAGTTCACCTATGAGGGACCCTTCTCATCCGAGAAAGTGGCAGTATATATAGAGGGGAATAGGAAAGGAAGAAAAGAAAAAAAATAGCGTAGGCAAGTGGCGAACAGCTTCCCGCGTCGCTGGACCACAGTTAGCCAGCGGCGAATCTACTCCGCCATCCTGAGTCTTAATAAAGATTCATTCAAATGAAGCTTTTAAGCTGCTCGCCTGCACTTCTCGTACGCTATAGCAGCACTGGTTTTGAATAAGTTAATAGAATATATTAAAAAAACATGTAAATTAACATAGAAATACGATGTGATTTAAATTAATAGCTGGACTAATCAGCTTATAAAACATATGACAGTAACTGAACAAAAGTATTTAATAACCAACTAACCGTTAAGAAGTGTATAAATATTGAACAAACTAACAAAAAGTAATTAAAATTGTATAATTGAGAAATAACGGTGTATCATAATTATGTAGAATAATTGTATGTATATAACTATATATTTTCAACTCCTATGAGTAAAAATGTAAATAAAATATTGTACTGTATGACACTAACTAATTGAATTCCATGTCTCCGGGAACCTTTATCTACTTACTTGTACTATTAACTATCTCTTGTCTGCTAAAGTCTATTTTCCCCACTGTTCGCTATTTTACATGTATGTAATTATTCATCTCTTAATAGACCGTTGATCGTTGAAGGGTTAACCTAGCCGTTTGGCATAAGTGAGGGGCGGTATAATAAAAGGTTGTGTTATTTCGCCATGGTTGTGCAGTATCTTTATCGATGGTGTACACTGAGAGAATTACGTGTGGTAATGATGGAAAGTGGTGTGAGATTGATGAGGAACGGTGAGGAATGAATTGTATTAGCATCTGCTGATGACCTGGTGGTGGTGAGTGAGAGTGAGAGGGATTTAAAAATATTGATTGTAGTTGTTGTTTTTCTACAGTGTGTGTGGGAGAAGGGATTTAAAAGTGAATGCATAAAATAGTAAAGTGTGTGGCCCTTGAAAAAAGGCCGGGTTTAGGAATATGAGATGCATTGGAAGTAAGGGTGGTGCAACTGAAGGTTTAAAATGGTATGAAATATCTGCAACGATAGTGAATAGTAAGGGTTTGAATGTGGAATGTACCGGGAGTCTGCAGCATAAGAGCATGCTGGTAACAATGTTAGTGCATGGGTTGGACTATGGTATTCAGAGAGAGAGAGAGAGTTATTTTGTTTTTCGAATGTTAAATAAATGCTAACGAGGGAAAGATTGTAGAGACCTGTAGTGAAGATAAAGTGAAAATGAGTAGAAGATATATAGCCTCAGTAGGGCATATAAACCTCCAGATGTCAACTGACATCCCCTTGCGCGCGAGGGGTGCTTGGTGCGTGAAAGGTGGATGAACGTTTTGGTAGGTGTTTATGGTGTGAGGTGTTGTGAAGTGTGAAGTTGTGTGGATAACTACACTAGAAGAAGAATTACGAGAGTATGTGTGAGGGTGTGAGAGAGAAACGACCGTTCGGCGAGCAAGTGGATTCTATTGGGTAAGATAGGTGCTCATGAATTGGGATTTGTTATGGGGTGCTTTTGGGGCCTTCTGCCCAGCGATGCTACAGCAAATAAGACCGCATCACGCCGAATGGCTTCGGAGTGGTCTAAATGACCCGTGGCCCTGTGGTTCTTCTTCTTCTTCTTGTAGAAAGTTGTGAAAAAGAGGGGGGTAGATAGTGAGTAAAGAGAGACGGGGGGGGTGAAAGATGTGGAAATGAAAGAAGCATTAGGTTAACAGTGTAGTTGCCCGGTGTACGGGCGATCTCCATTATTTAGATTCTTTATTGGGTTTTTTGAACTTCTTTTTTTTTCTTTTTTTTTAACATTTATGTGGTTTTGTTTTTGCGTATATGCGTATATGAATATATATGTATATACTTTTTTTTTTTTAGTTCATACACTTGAATCTAGGTTCAGGTTCTTCTTTTTTGGTGTTTGGGAAGTAGTTCATGTAACCTCCCTTCTCAGGATCAAGAGCGACGAGTGTCTCGTTGGGGAGAAACCCTTCCAGTTTCTCCCAGATGCTTTTTCCTCTCTTGTAGAGGTACACATTTGTCAGCTCTATTCCCGTTTGTTCGTGTAGGCTCCTTGAGGCCCGTAAGTCGAACCACCTGGAGCCTGTAATAAATTTGAGTCTTAGGTTTTGTACTCTTTGAAGCATCGACATGTTTCTGTTGGATGCTACATTGAGTGGTATGCTGGGGTAAACCACCTTGGATCTAACCAAGCTGATGTATAGCTTTTTTTTTGTTGGCTGTAGATAAGTTTCTAAATCGGTGGAGTTTGTCTATTTCGGTTTTTGCGTATCCAATTCTGGTCCTCACGTGTTTGCTCATTCCGGAACTAGAGAGTCCGAATCCGAGAATAGACGCGCGAGGAGAGTATTCAATATCAGAATTTCCTATTTTGAAGGGGACGGTGCGATGTCTTCCCATTGCAGTTGCAGAGAACTTAGCCACATTGGTCTGTATCTTCCAGCGTCTTTCGAAGCTGGAGATTTTCTCGGCTTCTGCCGCCGTGGCTATAGCCATCAGTCTTGCCGACTTCGTCCTTCACACTACAACTTGGGTGACATCATCCGCGTACTGTACATTGAGTGTTTTCCCGTCGGCTGATTTAGGGGTGTCTCTTGTGTAGACTGTGTAAAGAGTGGGACTAAGGCAACCTCCCTGTGGAACATCGGAGGCGAGGTCAAAGGATTCCCCTGTGTGTCCTTCGAAGGCTATCACCGATCGCATATTGGTGAGATAGCTGCAGAGGATTTTGTCGAAGTGGGGAGTGAGTCTCAGCCTAGAGATTTTGTATTTCAGGCCTTCGATCCAGACCTTGTCGAAGGCCTTCTTTACGTCTCTGCATACGACATCAATCCAACAACCTCTAGCTCGCCATGCTGCCGCGTGTTGCAGCATATGGGCTATCGCTGTCTATGTGCCTCGGTGTTATATGAACCCATGTTGTTCTTCGTTCAGGAGGTTCTTTTCAGCTAGATGTTTAGCCAGTCTGCTGTTGAGGATTTTTTTAAAAACCTTCCCAATGGTCTCTAGCAGTGATATGGGTCTGTAGTTCATGACCTGGTTAGATGGTTTTCCTGGTTTGGGTATGAAGATCATTTTGGATGTCCTCAGGCCATCCGGGAAGTATCCCATTGCTAGAGACGCATTGAACAGGTTCAGCAGTCTGGTCTTAAGTCTTTCCGGAGCTTCTTTTGAATGCCTGATGGTAATTTGGCTTAGCTCCGGGGCTTTAGACTTAAATGAGGAAATGGAATTCAATAGTTCTTCAGGTAATATTTTCTTTCCATCCTGAGAGTTACTTTGAAATCGATGGTGGCATGAGGTTCTGTAAGGGTCAAACCTCCCTTCTCTCCTCTCTATATACTCGGGAACCTGATCCTCGAAGCCTAGGTCAAAGTCTTCTTCTTCTTCCTCTGAGATTTTGAAGACATTCTCCCAGACTCCGCGGAACAGCTTCTCTTTCTCCTTAGGAGTGACCGCCTTAGTTCCTTCATGCCTGATTTCTGTTTGACCTGGGGTGCGAGCATTTCCCTTTAGTTTACTGATGGTCGTCCAAAAGGCCTTGGGGTTTTTCTCAGTTTCTAATTTTTCTATTAGATTATTCCATTTGTTATGAATTTCAGTTCCTAGCGTGAAATTCAGCTGATTTCTCAGTTGCTGAACGATTCGAAAATCCATGGGTCTAGTATAGCCCAAGTTGAGGATGGTCTCGTAGACTCTGAAGAAACGATGCTGTAGCACCACTCTCTCTTGTGTGGGTTTTGTGGCCATGAGTAATTTGTGTGACGTTGTCGGGATAGCTATAGCGTCGGCGTTAGATATGAGGTCGTTAATAGCAGTCAGTTCGTCATCCAGATCTTCTTCGGATGTGCCTTGTAATTCAGGGGTAACTTCTGGAAATGCTCTCCTGTATTCTTCCCACTTTGCATTCCAGAAGTCTTTTCTAGGGATGACTGGGACTGGGATAGGGGCTGTTGCAATGGTGATTAGCATTGGCAGATGATCACTAGATGTTAGGGGTCCTGGCGTGACACGATGGTGAAATGGGAAGTTAGGATTCGTGAGCACCACGTCAGGTTTGGTGGATGTCCCTGGGTAGAAAAACGTGGGGAAGTTTGGATCAATGCGCTCTGCAACGCCTCTTCTTGTTAAGAGATCAAGTGATCTACCTCTTGAATTAGTAGAAGAGTATCCCGCTGCTCTATTCCTAGCGTTAAGGTCCCCAGCGAATAGAACTGGGTGCTCTTTTGTGAACAGGGTGTACAGGTCATGGTAAGGAAGATATGACCTGCGAGGGCGTTGGTACCCCGCGCTCAGCTCTATGTCACCTATAGAGCACCTTAATATGATTGACAGAGTCGATTCATCCGTAGTGTTACCTAGTCTGTATTGTAACTCCTTTTTCACTGTTATTAACGCACGATCAAATCTTTCGCCAGTGCAGTTCTTCTGTACAACATGGAACCAAAGATCTTCTG
This sequence comes from Ceratothoa steindachneri, assembly GCA_963969495.1. Classification (NCBI taxonomy): domain Eukaryota; kingdom Metazoa; phylum Arthropoda; class Malacostraca; order Isopoda; family Cymothoidae; genus Ceratothoa; species Ceratothoa steindachneri. The sequence goes on along the minus strand of OZ018325.1, from coordinate 166,176,797 downwards.
CTTGTCTAAGTCTTTGACACTTGTTTCTGACAGCAGAAGAACATCTGGGTCTAGTTCCCTGTAGACATTATACAATTGGGGTTTTTTTGGCTCCCATCCTTGCACATTGTGTGCCAGGATGGTTAGCCTATTTCTATATGCTATCCCGTTAGTTTATATTATTCTTTGGCCGTTTGACGGCCAGATTTTAACTGCTTGTATAGTTCCGGGTCATAGAGTCTGAAGTTCTCGTTGTAAACCTTCGTTTTACATGCGAGTAAAGAGGCTCTAATTGTCCTCTCGGTGACTGGTGAGTCATAGCACCATTTGATCTGCCCTTTTCTGACTCCGGCTGCCACCTCTTCAGTGGAGATCTCTTTTTTGTTGATGTTCTGAAAGTTAAGAGCCAAGGTGAGTCTGATCTCTCTGCCGTCAAGCACGAGTTCATCCTCTTTTTGTTCAGAGTCAGTTGCCTGAACCTTTGACTCCACTTTATTTTGGGGGTTTTTTCTGCTTGGGTGAGCTGGGTGTAGGTGCTGGGGGCGTCAGTCTGTTGTTATTGAGCTGCTCTCTGTACAATATCTCGGGGTTAAGCAGTATCCTGACTATTCGCTGCTTGTGCCTGCTTTGTATTATTGAACGATGCCGAAAGGACTTTTTCGGATTGAGGGTTGTCCGGAAATTTGATCGTCTCCATGTTGTTAGCTGCCAGCATTTTGTTCATTTCTGAGTTGAATGAACCAGGGCAAGCTAGGTTAATGACGTGTGCATGTAGAATGCATGCCAGCATTTTGGTAGGGGTGTTGTCACTCAGCTGCAACACGATCTGTGGTTGAGTCGGCGTTACGTTCGGTAGGGTTTGTTGTTTCGCGGCAGTGGCGTAAGATTGCTTCGGTCTGTCCGCAGCCTCTCTTTTTCCTCAGTTCTTCCTTCCTTATTGGGCACTGCATGCTTAGGGTACAGTGATTCCCTGCGCAGTTAATGCACATTTTAGTGCTGCTCACGCAGTGCATCCAGTCATGTCCGGACTGCGAGCACTCGGAGCAGATCTTTGGCTTTCCAGAGTCGGGGCAGGCGCTGGTTGGGTGATCCTCTACCTTGTAACAATTGAAGCAGGTAAGGAGCTCGAAGAACCTTTCCCGCTCAACTTGGTCAGAGGAGATTATCATGGAAAACAGTCTGAGGCCTGTTTCCTTGGCTTTTGCTGCCATTTCCACGTTTTTTTAATATAATTTTGAAGACATAGGAGAGGCTACGGAATTTGACTACTTCGGTCACCTCCGCCCATTGATGATTCCTCTCAATCTCTGCTTTTATTTATTCGGCCGATCTTTTGCCTATCCATGGATCCACTCTTTTGCAAATTATTGCTTTCCTCGCAGCCAGAGCTGGGGATGGGCGTGGTTCTAGGCCGATCTTGCCAAGTTCTAGCGTGACTTTCCCTGAGGATATTTTTTCAAGGTCATATTGAGTGTGACAGATGACTGTGTAGCCTCTGTTGGTTTCTAATAGACGCTTGAGGCCAATGCCAAGTTTGTCGAAGATGGCTTCAAACACCTCAGTCTTTTCCAGTTTTTGGTTACTGGTCAATTTAAGCGGGACTCGAAAGTCCAGCGGCTTCTCTCTCCCGTTCATGGTGAGGGTGACTTCTCCTTAATTAATTTGGGGTCCTACACTTATCTGGTCGTGACAGAAACAGGAGAAATCTCCAATCAGTCCGACCCGACCGAGGAGCGCCAGAAACAGGAGAAATCTCCAATCAGTCCGACCCGACCGAGGAGCGCCAGAAACAGGAGAAATCTCCAATCAGCCCGGCACTCCTTATTAGATTCGTGAGGCAGAGAGTTGCGGGTTCGGGAAGCCTGCCACTGCTATAACCCCGGAAGAAACAGGAGGTATCTCCAATCAGTCAACCAGGGTTACGTCCCGTACTCGAGAGAGGGCAAAAACAGGAGATATCTCCAATCAGTCCACCGCCACCTAGTCGGGGGGCAGTGCACTTGTCAGTGGGGGGTGCCTCCCTGTTGACACTTTAAGTTGGGTCCTGTCAGTTCCAGTATCCTTAGGATGACAAGCTTGTTCGTAGGCCGGTTTTGCAGAAGTTTCGGGGTCTGGGGAGGGAGAGGTGGGTAGTTTGGGTGTGGTTAAAGCGCGACGACCGCCCCTTCGGGGAAAAATGGTAGGTGTTGAAGTCTTGAAAAGGAAAGTCATATTCTATATTACTATTCTTTTATTCACAAAGCTCCTGGTCCACATTTACCAGTTAATAACTATGCAATTTCATCTGAAGTTAGGTCAGGACTATTGATACGCACTTACCTCCCTGTGTGACAAAGATTCCAGCAAGTTGTTCTCGCGTTATTAAACTACTACCACATACCACACATTCACAACGTCGGATATTTGAGGAAATATATTCTCATAAGTCAACTTTCAACTTGTAATGAGAGAGAATTACTGAGAGGAAAGTTAGAATGGAGTATGGAAAATGAATGTCTGATCAAACGTTTTTATTGGTATTATTTTTACTTCTTTCATCGTCCACCAATTACCCTATATTGTTTCTTAAGGAAAACTATCAGATCATGCGTTTATGTGAATTTAATACGTGTGATCACAAAATGATAGTCAAATTTATCCTTAAAAACAACATATGAAAGTGCTTTAAAAGAAATTTTGATGAGAGCATTCCAGCCAGGAGCTATTTTATAAGTGAAGAAATTGGCCACAACATTACAATGAAAACGTCCATGATTTATTCCCAATTAGTTTTCCCTGGTTGTAATCTCTGGTGAATGCTAGGAAAGAAAGTCATGATTTAGCTTAGTAAAACCTTTGAATATTTAATAATACTCTATGATTTACCGCAAAGGTTAAGGTTTACCGACGATAAAAGATCAATTCTTTGAGCCTTTCTTCGCACAGCAGGTTTCTTAGTTCCAGGACCTCTTTTAGTGAGGGTAACTCAATTCTTTATAAAATTAATGTATCTTTCTAAAGGAAAAGTGACCAGAATTGCACTGCGTCCCCCAACTGTAGTCGAGCGGAAGAATGCCATCCTCAGATTTACTGTATAATTGAAATTACGAGCAATTACATCCAAATATGTTTATCCTCTTTGCAACATAAACTCACTATTAAAAAAAAAACCCAGTGAATAATTAAATAAACAAAATTTTAGCTAGTGAAAGAACATGTTAAGTATTATTATTATAATAGCTTAATCGCTCTTTCACGCTTATCTCTATTAAAATAATTGAAAGATAATCTTTAATGCATATTTCTCCTCTCCTAAGTAATCAATATTTCCTATTTATAATAATTAACAAACGCCTCCAACCCTCACCGCCACCTCTACCCTCTTCTTCTTTCTCTTTCTAAACAAATTCCAAATATCACTGTCATTACTTCAACGCAGTGTGTAAATGCAAAAATATTCAGACAGGAAAATGAAAGGCGGATTCCAAGTACTTTCGAACTTGTTCAGTTCATTATCAATGAACGGAACTTTTATTTTCCTGTGGGATTTTTTGCACTTATTGGTCTACTCACGCGCTACTTTGTGAGTGTCTCATATTCAACGAGGTGTATCTGAGGTTTCCTCACTCATGGTCAGATCTTTTCGGCAATTATAATTTCCGATAGCTTTGATTTTTTGACATTGAAATTTAGTTGTAATCATGTTGGGGCGCTTTCTTATGTAGTCTCTTATTGCCTTGTAATCCAATTTTTATAATGTCTAAATTTAGAAATTATAAATAGCAAACCTTCGCTTATGTCATTTGCAAATATACATAAAATGCAAAACTTAATCGTGGGGATCAAAAATAGTAATTGGGTTTATTTGATTCCTTCCTATTATCAACAACCATTTTTTTTTTTTACTAAATGATTTTGGAAACGACGAAGACTTATTTTAGACAGTTGCGAAACCATTGAATCTTTTTTACTTCTAGAATTCAAAATTTAATTAAATTATTGTTTTTTTGCGAAATAATTATATTTTGTTGGAGAGTCTTGGTTTTAATAAAATTACCTAACCTAACCGAATCCTTTAGTAAAAAAAATCAGAACAAGCCTAATGCTATTATTTTACTGAAGGATTAAGTTATTTTATTAAAACAAAATCCTCAAACAAAATATTTATTTCACAAGAAACATTAATTCAATTAAAGTTGAGATTCTGAAAGTTCAAAACATTTTCAATGTTTCCCCAAGTGACTCGGATGCGTCTTCGTCGTCTCCAAAATCATTTAGCAAAAGAAAAGAAGAAAAAAATCCTATCGATAACACTGGTTAACGAAATTCAAAATGTTTCATGGTTCTTTGGAGAATTAATATGAACCTAGGATAAGTCAACAAACCGAACGCAAATACACATAACATTAGTTTTTCTCCATTACGTCTCGATTTTGAGAACTAAACCAATTTATTTTATGCCATTCAATCTTTCTCATTCCCATATATTTCTTTTTACTCAATTTCTCACTCGTTATTTTATGTGTTGCTTCGTTTACATCACATTCTCGTTTGCTACAGCATGATTATTGATTAAGGTGCCCTCTCTTATGGCAGGTAGATTGTAATGACCGTAATATTCTCGCTCGAATTAATCCTTCTTTGACTGTGGAAAGTGAAACTCAATTGGGAGTCGTAAATGTTCGAACAAAACAGAACACTTCTGGTTCGAATCAACTACAGTCATGTGTCGGTCACTTGAATGAATGGACGCAGAGTAAACGGGTTTTCGGCTTACCATTTGCCACACCAATGGTTTGGCGAGAACCAAAGACCACAACAATGATAGTTACTTGTGCTTATGCAACCTCAAAGGCATTTCAGTAAAGAAGCGAGGTCGAATCAAGTATCTCAACCTGGTATCCGCAATTCGACCAGTGCCACATGGTGATGACCTACCGATTTCAAGTCCACCAGTTATATGAGATCACAATGAAGAGAGTAATGGTAGTGAATACGCTGATGACTATAATTGCTCATTCAGGAAGACCTAATTAAGGACCTTGATCTGCCGAAAGAAAAAGCTGAGCTTCTTGGATGAAACAACGGAATTTACTGCAGCATGATTTGCAGATCACTATTGCCCGTCACATACAAAAGGAACTGCTGTCATTTTACAAAATGAATGGCCAACCTTTTACTGTGACATTGCTCAAGCTCCGATGACAGACCTCTGCACGACCTGCTTATATGTACTAGAAGAATGGAGGAGTTTCATAGATTCCGGAAAGAATCCTTTGAAATCCGTCCTTTTGCACAATGCCAACCACTTTCCGTGGAGGGATTTTGCGAAACCTTTGTACCCTAGGAGGGTAGACAGGGAGGACGGACCCAACACGGTATATCGAAAACAGACAGCTAATGATCAAAGGGAAGAGACGAGCTTCAACAGAACCTCCCAGTTAGTCCGAAATCCAAAGTAATCCACATTACTTATTTTACTATCCTCTCTTTTTATTTATTCCCCTTTTCTTCATCTGTCTCTCCTCCATTTTATTTTTTCTCCACTGGGTAATAATCACCCGTTGCTTACATTAGTTTTCTTTGTTTTCTGAAGGCCAAAAAAAATGAGCCTCTAGTCGGCATCTGACGGCTCCTGCGGTAATAATGTTACCGATTTATTGGCCGAGATAAGAATGTAACCAAATTGTTAAGCGAGGTATTAAAATAACTAATTTATCGGTCCAGTCGATAATGGTGACCAAATTCGCCGAAAAAGCAGGCAGCGTCTTACGGAATCACTACGGAGGACGGGGGTTAGTGGACGACCTCAAAGGGACCTTCATGATAGGTAGATGAGCCAATGCCGTCAACTTGGAGATATGCTAAAGGATGCATTTCGATTCTGCACATTCCAAATGAGATTCTTCTTACAACAGGTTTCAGATTAATCCGGTTTTACGGGGACGGGTTTCAAAATCTGGTATAGTTCAATTAATTAGTTATTTTCGTCTCGCATCCCTTTCCATTTGTGAACGAGGTCCTCCGATAGGGAAATGATATTCACATAAAAACCAGAATGATACTTCGCTGACAAGCCCCGTGGGTAGCAAAATCAAGTCCTTGTTGTGCGCGGGGGAACAGCAGGGAGGTAAATGTGCAAAAGATCGGTAGTATTGTGTTTTGGTTTCACCAGCGAGTGGAAACCTCATAATGGCCCAAGAGAAGTTTCAGGGCAGTTTAGACGGAAAGAACACGGTCCCTAGAACGTCTGGCTTGTAAGTGATTGTCATTCTGATCATGATGTGAATTTCATTAAGTGTTCGGGAAACCTCGTTTACGATTGAAAAGGGGGGTTGGAGGAATTAAAAAATTAACTAAAGATATTAAAGGCTTTTGACAATGTTAAATCTTATCCATTCTTGGAACCTAACTCAAATAGGAAAGAAACAAAATAATGGATTCAAGGTGATGGAAAATTGTCGTAAAACTAACAGTAAAAAAATGCCCCATACAAAGTAATCGCTAGCCTGAAAACAAAATGTAAAATGATACTATCAATAAGTTTTAAAAAATGCCTAGCTAATTATTTTTAAGAGATTGGTATGTAATAATTTGCCAAGTATTAACTATTTCTATTGATACTGAACTATTAATAGCTAGTCTTCAGTTAATTCTACCACGTTGCCCCTATTCCGTGCGCTTTTAGTTTTATCAAAACTTGTTTATGTTGAGCGGTGTCAAAAATCTGCGCAGAAATATCCATATCTTACAACGTGCACTTTTTAAAAGCAATATCTAGGCGAAATCAACAAGCACACAAAAAAGAGAGCTTACTAAAGGTCTTTTAGAGAAATGCCTAAATGGAGAAGGGGTGAGTCAATCAATTATACTAATTAAACTTTATTATAAAGAAAAGCCTCCAAGGGGTACTAGAACATTTACTATAAATACAGTTAAAAACCATTAAAAAAAAACAACAGTCTTTTATCAGTTATACCTAATATAATTAGAAAATACAAACCCTCGTGAACAACAGTTTCCTGAACAGCATGATTGAAAAACAACTTCAATAATTTTTAAGAAGGCAATTCAAAGACACGGATGAAATGGAAAGTAATCAGAAAGCAGTAAATAACATCAAACTGTACTATAGAAATAAGATGTAATCGGCCTACAAAATAGACGAAAAAAACATCTAGGAGATTGTTAACCGTAATATCAAAGTTAAGAAGCAAACAGACAAGATTGAGATGATTATATATCATAAAACGACAAAAGTTGACAATCTCATTATGAAAAGACAACATGTTACAAAACTCCTCGATCCTGAAGTCTACGAACATAGTTTACGAGTTACCTGCCCGAATGGAGCCTGTAAGTTTCAAAACAACTCAAAATATGTTGGTATGATTACCACCACACTTTCGAGGCGTTTGACAATGCATCTGCAACATGGAGCCCTTCCCTCCCCAAATCATATGGAGACCGTGCATAGCATCACCTTAACCAGGGACATATTGGTTAATAACACAACCATCAAAAGAAAGGAGGAAAATAAAGCTAGACTAAACACCTTAGAAGCCATCTTAATTAACGAAGAAAGGCCAGCCATCAACATCGAGGCTAAGGCTGGAATCGAACTTTAAAGTTGTTATAAAATTCCGCTTACACGGGAGTGGCCCGCTCCCTTGATATAACGTTTAACCGAGGAGAAATAAATATCCCCTAAAATCCGTTGCCAGCGGGGCAATTAAACTACATCCAAAACTAAGAGAAGTGAAAGAAAATGTTAATAGTTAATAGATATGGTGTTAAAAATTGATGCATTTAAAATTATCAAGTAAACAAATTAATAATTTAACTAAGTGCATAACCAAATTAATAAGTGAATAAACAAATAAGGAGGGAATAAATAAATTAACAAGTCATAAGTAAATCGAAGATAAATAAAGTGACTAAGCACATAACCAAAAGTAACTAAACAACATAAATAATGAAAAATGTGGAACTAAAGCGAATAACTATGATAAAAATAGAATAAGTGAAGTCTTAAATACTGAAAAAACCAGGATAAGTAAAATTAATTTGATAGAATAATATAATATTGTAAAATAAAAGAAAAAAAGGAAGAAAGTAATTACGAATAAAACAAAATCAGGATGATAACGTGTGAAATATAGTAATTAATCTAGAAATTCAAAATGTGATATATAAAAAAAAGAATATAATCAATTTGTTAACTTAAAGAATGTAGCAAAAAAATAATAATGATAATGCAACAAATTATTACAAACTCCAAACATGTTTATAAATTAAATCTGTAAATTGCAAAAATTATGAGTGTCCTCCACCGATCCTGGAGCTTCGTTCTTCTTACTATTCGATGTAACTTTTCCTTCTCTACTCTCCTTTTGTGTTTTGTGTTCTTCACCACTATTAACCTAATTATTCTTATTCATGTGTTTATAAAAATACTCATTGTAACTCTTTTCTTAATAAATCTTATCTTCTTTTCATTCTGACTCCACCATTCTTCAACGATAAAGGAGGAAAGACACTGAAGATGATCGCATAGGTCGAAAGCTCAGCAATTAAAGTCAAGTTTGGTTTTACCAAACACATTTCATTTAAAAAAGAGATAAACGTAGAAGTTGTTTACTATCTACAAAATGAACTAAAAAAGATAATAAGAAAAATAGAAAATTTCCAAAGAAAATTAATAAAGGCGAAATATACTATGGTCTTTAACAAAATCTCCATACAAGAAGGTTTGCTACCCATTGACAATAATATATATATATATATATATATATATATATATATATATATATATATATATATATATATATATATATATATATATATATCGTTCTATTTGTGTGAAAACTTTCATTAAAATATATTGCTTCGTTTGCTACAAAACTCGGTTTTTTTTCCCGTGTACAATTTGTATCCATTTACCCGAAACCCTCTGTACTTTCTGGAGCAAGATCACCTATCATCAGACAAACATATAACAAGACTTGCATTGGCATACTCTCTCCTACCTATAATCAACCACCATCATATTTAGCCTGAACTCATCAGGAGAAATACACAAATAAAGGGAGTGAGGCAGGAAGACACCCATCTCTCTCACCAAAAAAAAAACTGTTCCCAGCTTGAGAACATTTTTATTACTTTCCAATGGGAACAAAAGAGAATCAGAAATTGTCGTAGAATGGACTCTCGACGATATACGACATATAACTATTCGTTGAGGGAACTTCTTTACTTATCTTTAGAGTGCGTGGATGTCTGGCTGGCCGATATTATGTATCTTCGATATGCTTAAGAAGTGGAACTGAACTCAAGGATAATAATATTGCTATCATTAATAAAATAGAGTTTTATTAATAATAACTATCAACAACCCACAAAACGGAAAATATTGACATAAACAGAGAATGGAAAGGGTCGTGGGGACTCGGGCTAATCCGAGAATTAAAAGATTTAAAAAGGTAAAACAAATATAAAGTTAAAGAGATGGGATGGTTCGCTAAACCATTTAAAGCACAGGATAGAATTGACAAAAGGGTTAAATACTCAAAGGTAACGTTCGGCTTACGTAAGTTATACTTGTTGTGCAGAGGAAGGTGAGGTGAAGGAATTTTCGGTCCGCTGGCGAGTTCGAGCCGAAGGGGGGGAATTAAATGATCCTAACGTGGCGTCTTGGGAATGAGAACCGTTTCTTGACGAACGGGCTCAAAAGAACAATGGATGTTCTACGTTGTTCTCTTCTGAACAACAAGGGGGAGGGGGAGAACCGTCTCTTGTCTACGGGCTCAAGAACAATGGCTGTTCTAATGTTGTTCTCTTCTGAACAACAAGGGGGAAGGGTGATAACCGTTTCTTAGCGAACGGGCTCAAACGAACAATGGCTGTTCTACGTTGTTCTCTTCTGAACAACAGGGGAGGTGAGAACCGTTTCTTGTCAACGGGCTCAAGAACAATGGCTGTTCTAATGTTGTTCTCTTCTGAACAACAAGGGGGAAACCTTGGGGACTCGGCGTCACGAAGGCTCGAACCTTGGCAATCAAGGGATATTGTCCTTCTTCTGGACAAGTGATGGTAAATCTCGAGGTCGAGGTCCCTTGGCGCACAAGGTGAGAGAGGGTCGTAATGATGTTTCGCGACGAAAATCTGGATCTCCAATCTGATCTTAGTGGTAAAGTTTCCATCTAAATAGTCGAGACACTCCCTTGGCGTGGGGGACAATGGAGTGGGAGCTTCGAGGGAATGCACAGCCGAGCCTGGGAACAATGCCTTATCTGCCCATGAGCCTAACTCAATCTGGCAAGGTCGACGTATGGGGGCGAACGGGGGAAGATAAACCTCCTTGTTTAAACATTGACTCAGGTGGCTGCGATAAGGCGCCAAGCTTCAAAGCGAAGATGCACGTGGGGAGCATCGTGGTTTTAAATAACATGTGATAGGGGTTGAAATTAACGCGGCCTCAACCCGTTCTATCACACCCCTCCATTCCGGGGGAAGTTGTCACTTCAAAAAAAAAGAGAGAAGGGACAACGATAGAGATCCGTTGTGGGGAACTCGTTTTCTTGTACCAACCGTACCTTCCTGCACCTAACTAGTTGTACCTCAATGCATATGATTATTTTGATCTTTTGATTACAGGGGAAAATAACCTTTAATACAACTTAATAAAAAAAAGGGGCATGGAACAATGAAATGATATAAAATTAGTACATACGGGACAAAATAATTTATACGTAAGTTAATGGGTACAAATATATATACATACAAAAAAAATAGACATTGAGCGTTACAAAATTCAGACATATACATTAACTAATTATATTACAAGAGAATCTAATTTAAGTCGTACAAGACGGTATATACCTACATGGAGATACTAATCCTATAAATACAATTATTCTACGCTATTCGGTAACGCATTCCTACTGAGTGCGTCAGCGACCTGGTTATCGGAACCTTTTATATAATTTATTTTAAATTGATACTCTTGCAAGAGTAAACTCCAGCGCATGATTCGGCCGTTGGAGTGTCGCACATTCCTAATATAGGCTAACGGACGGTGGTCGGTTCCTATCTGAAATTCTTTTCCTATCAAGTACCTTTTGAATTTTTCTATAACCCAGATAATTGATAGAGCTTCCTTCTCTATAGTGGCATATCTCTTTTCGCGTGGTAATAATTGACGACTAGCATATGCAACTGGATGACTCGTTCCGTCATCCTCGTATTGAAGGAGTACACTTCCAATGCCCTCGTTGGACGCGTCGGTCTTAATCCCAAAGGATTTTTCCGGGTTGGGCAACTTTAAAATGGGGGCAGAAATGAACTTACTCTTGAGCTGATTAAAATGGGAAATAGCGACATCATTCCAACGTAAACGATCGGGGAAATTCTTTTTTTGAAGGGGGCTGAGGGGGGCCGAAATTGCAGCGAAATTCGGAACAAATCGCTGATAGTGAGAAGCTGATCGTAGGAACGATCTTAATTGCTTCTTTGTAATCGGGAGGGGCATGTCGGCGATTGCCTTAATCTTGTTCTCTTGGGGACCTAACTTGCTTTGTCCTATTTTGAAACCCAAATATTTGATGGTTTCGTGGGCAAAATGGCATTTGCTGGGGCCAATGGTAAGGCCATTTTCGCGCAGTCGCTCGAAAAGAGCTAATGAGGTGGTTAAATAGTGACTCCATTCAATTAGTTCTTGTAGCTGACTCTTTTGATGTGGTGTCAGCTGCGCGTCGATATCCAGGTCAGAGGGTTTAAAAAGCTCGCCTGGTAGGGAAGGAAGAGGGTAATCGGCATCAGGTTGGATGCACACTGTCTGTATTACATTAAGGGACTCCGCGGGGTAATCTTCTTCAAGCGCCGATGTTTCGTCCAGTTCTACGAAGGTATCTCCATGGGCGCCTTGGGGGTACTTTTTTTCTTGGGGTCCACGGACAGTCTCCGTGTCCTTGTCTTGGGCCTTATCACCTAAGGGTGTTAGTGATTCACACTCCTTTTGTGCCGTCCTAAAGTCCTGGTTAAGGGTCTCCGAGAAATCGGACGGTATCGGGGTTCTGATGGGGACGGCCTCCTGGGCTTCTTTCTTAGCTCGGCTTCGAGGAAGGGTGGCCTGAGACACAGGGTCATAACTTACTTGGGGGCTCTGTCCTATAAGTACGGAACAGAATTGTATGGGTGCTGAAATGACTTCAGCCCAGCCATCAAAATATTGACACTGCAGGTGACATCTAACGACGGGGAATTGGTTCGCCCGCCCAAGGTAGTCATGTACCACCGCAATTTTTCGTGGTTAGGGTCCACTGGGGGGAGGAGTTCGTCGGACACGATGGAACACGTACATCCTGTGTCCCTGACGAGAGTCGATACTCGGCAGCCGTTCACGCTGCCCTTCTCAAATTTCAAAGTTCCCGATGAACTTTTATAAAAAATAAAATTTACCTGGTGGCCTGACGGAGGGGGAGAAGTTTCTGCTTGGGTCTGCACCAGCGGGGGAGCCGGGGTGGCATTAATCTGGTGAACTTGGTGGGCTGGTCCGCTTTTAAGCCTAGAATTTTGGGGGCAATTCCAGCTCATGTGGTTTTCTACACCACAGGCGAAGCATATGATTGGTCGCTTCGGGAAGAGAGATGGAGAAGAAATCTTAACGGGAGGTTTGGAGTCCCGTTGTTGGTTTTGGGGAATGAAGTTTTGGGGTTTTACGGGGCTCGGAAACTTCGTCGACTTTCCTGTGAAGAGGCGCGAATCCTTCCTTCTTTCCTTGTAGGGGGATTGGTGAGAAGTTCGATTCTCCTTTGGGTATAAATTATGGCTTGCGGCATAGACATCCGCTTCTTCGGTACATTCTTTAAAGGTCTGGCACCGACGATCCTTTAAGAACGCACGGATCTCCGTCGGGAGAGACGCCAAAAATTGATCTCGCAACACGAAGTCTGTTAAGGACTCGTAGTTAAGATCAACCTTTGAGGATTCTAACCAAAATTTAAAATTCCTCTGAAGAATGTATCCGAATTGACGGAACGTCTGTCCGGGTTTAATACGACCTCCTCGAAATTCTTGGCGGTAGAAATCGGGAGTCATATTGTGAGCGGCCAATAACTCAGCTTTTAAGGTGCTGTAGTTAATTGTACACTCAGATGGTAAAGATATAAAAATTTCGCGCAATTTACAATTTAACAAGGGAAGTAATCTGACTACACCTTCAGCCTCCAGATCCCTGTTATTGATTTCGAGGATCTTTTCGAAGTGGGCTAAAAATGCTCCGAAATCCTCTCCATCCTTGAAATTGGGGAGCTTTAGTGAGAGATTGGGGGTGCTTCGGAACGGGAACTGGCTGACTGTATCTCTGCTTCAACACGAGCTAATTCAATCTGATGGTGAAGCTCAGCTTGTCTTATCCGTTCCTCTCTTTCTCTTTTTTGTCGTTGGATTTCTTTTTCCCTTTCTTTTTCTTCTCGTTGGATTTCTCTTTCTCTTTATTTTTCTTTTTCTTCACGCTCTTTTCTTTGCTCCTCTTGAACGTACTCAATTAGTTATTTTCCGGAAAGTCCCAAGGACTCTCCTTGCGCTTTAAAGATTTCGAACTGGGTCATCTTTGCACTTGGGGGCGCAATAGTCAACCAACTAAAATTCCTTGCAACAAGAATTATGCCTCTATAGAATTAGCCTACCTAAATATGGGCACTGACCTATTCGTACTTGGTTTCTCGATCTAAATAACCACTGACTAAAATCACACAAAAAAAAAACACAAACAAATTATTATAACAGTTCCTTGAGCTACTCCAGCTTCTTAAGTTTCAAAAAAGATGATAGCAATCGTTAAAACAAAAGGGAACTACTATACTCTATTATTATAGGGAATAACACTATGCTTTACTCGACTGAGACCAGTGTTTGCAAAGATATAGCGTTAAACCTTACACACCTGATACCAAATTTAAATAGTATATATATATATATATATATATATATATATATATATATATATATATATATATATATATAGATCACCTATCATCAGACAAACATATAACAAGACTTGCATTGGCATACTCTCTCCTACCTATAATCAACCACCATCATATTTAGCCTGAACTCATCAGGAGAAATACACAAATAAAGGGAGTGAGGCAGGAAGACACCCATCTCTCTCACCAAAAAAAAAAACTGTTCACAGCTTGAGAACATTTTTATTACTTTCCAAAGGGAACAAAAGAGAATCAGAAATGATGAGAACAAAAATGTAATCGGGAATAATGGGAACAAAGGGGAAGCAGAAATAACAGGAAATATTTAAACTCACGTCGCTTTGTTGTCGATATTGTGCTATTTAGCTCAATCCAGATGAATCACAATAGTTGTGTTGAAAAATAGAGCAATTAGATCTAATTATTGAAAATTAGAACAGGCACAAGAATAAGTTCACTAAAACTGCTTCTGATGCCTGGTGACTGAATGGAAAAGGAAATCTACAGAAAGAATACATTAGTTAGAGACTGGTAGGAAGGTTAAAATCTATCTTCCGAAGCTACTTGTTTTCATAATTTAAACGTGTTATATCATCCCTGCATTCAAACACTTCAACCATATAGCAGAAAACCTCAATACTGAACACTAACAACACAGATAATTGAGCACAACTCAAAGAAATAGAACAATACTTGTTTGGAATATCCTGCAGGGACCATAACAACAATACTTGCATTACTGGCATAAGAACACAAACAATGGTGATTCATAAAACAAGGTCTGCTTACCAATGTCGCATGCTCTCTCTTATTCTGATTTATGACCTTGCGACCTTCAAACTTTGAGTATTTCCCGGACTAACCTTTGGAGGACCTTGGCAATTATATCATTTGGAAGAGAATGTAAAACAACATAAGGGTTTCAAATTTCGCTAGAATAAGACAAATAGATATACATTTTTAAATACATTTCAAATACATGCTATATAATGACAATCGATAGAACGATCGCTAGCACAACAAAAAAATATCCATTAAAATGAAATTGTATATTTTAATTACTAATGTACTACAAAAAAATTAGAAAGTTCCATAGAATCAAATTTCAGTTAGCTATTTATATCAGCATTACATTTAATTAATATCAGTTGCTGTAGTGTTTCGTCAGATAAAGAACTCAAATTTGGAGATAAGGTCAATCAATCCTCCTAAAGAAAAGCCGTTCCACAGGAGCGGACGACGGAAGGGTAGTGTTGTATTTAATAAATAACTTTATTATGTTTGGATATATATCTAAACTTTGAAGTATTTTATTTGAATCCTGAAAGTAACTGAACAATTCTAAATCTAAGGTTGATTGTGTTTGAGTGGGTTTTGTAAATCTAAAATAATCGTCACTGTCCGATACACCACTGGATGATTCAGCTTCGGGTCCCTCTGCTAAATTCTCAATCACTTGAATCATAATATTTTTAACGGAGTCTTGTGGCTTGAACTGTCCCATGAAATACTGATATATCTAACCAGCGGAGTTTGAAGAATGGATGGCTTGTTGATGCAATAATGGCATTTGTAACGCTGGCTTCATTTGCCAAGGTCAAATAAGATTGGTGCGCTTTCCAAAGTCCTTAGTGACTGCACTTAGAAGAGGTTGGCAAAATTTCAGAGAACGTGACTGAAGGCTTTTCAGCTTTTTCTCCACAGTGAGCAAGGTAGGCAGCAACTCTCCATAAAAATAGTTTTTTTCTCCCTGTAGACGATCAATTGCCAATGCAATAGGAGCCAAAACTGAGGCATGACATACTACCCCAAAAATTCAATTTCGTGACTTCTGAACACTGGAAGTTCGAGGGACGTCATGAGTTGATGTAATTTGTCCATGTGTTTTAAAAGTAATGACAACGCATCAAACAGAGAGTTCCACCTTTTAATGCAAGGCAACTAAAATGAGCAGTTGATAGCAGTTTTGGTAATCTCTGCTGATTTTGGATGACCGCTTTTGTTCCATAATGCTGAGTATTTCCCCATCGCAGCATGATCGATATTTGCAAAAGAAGATATTTTCAGTGCTTGTTTTGCATCAGTTGTGGCTGAAGCTGCATGGGTCAAATGAAAGATCTTCTTCCTGATCTAAGGCACTTCTCATTAAGAAACTACCCTCTATCTTGTGCTCGCCCTGATCCTCTTCACCTACCAGGATTCAATCTTCTCAATCTGTAGGCACATTTGCAGCAGTGACTGCAAATTCATTAAACGCTCTATCAAAATTAGAGCCGTTATCAGTGACGGTGCTCCTGATTTTCTAGAGGGAGATGTCGTATTCATTGATGATATTCTCATATATTCAGCGATCTTAATGTAGTTTTGTCCTCCTTTGAAGCGACATCATGCCAATACTGCACTGTGACGGACAAGAGCAGCTTCCTCAAGCTGAAAAAAAATGAAACAACAGTCTAATGTTTGCCTCATAAATGTTTCCATAAGTTTTACATATTCATATAATCGAGATAAATTCCACCAACAAATAAGTCTGCTTTCAGCTAAGAGCTGATTACTTCCTAACTGTAAGGACATTTTCAATTTCATATTTCCTAAAGAGCAAAATCTTAACATACCCAATGAACTGTAACGCCCCAAAAACTACGGTGACGAGTTGACCAAATATCTGCAGTAAGACATCAGTAAGACGTGCTGTCTAGTTTATTCTTCAGTAGAGCTCTTGTCACTTTCTCGTCTTTTATAAGTTTTCGGCCTAGCGTCCGGCTTGAAATGCCGTCAACTAAAGAATTTAGACCTGCGGTAGTGGAATGTGTGATTATTGTGAGTGAAATTGATTTTCACATTGAAATGAGAATATATGGTATGCATATAATAATTTATATAGAAAATTTAGCTATATGAATATCCTATAGCTATATAGGACTGGTACATTAATTCATAAATATATTATCAGTTTTTCATATTCAGAATTACATAGTAAAATATTGACTTTCAGTATTCCTACATTTTTGACGGGCGGGCATGCTAGTTTTGACATAATGATATACAGGTATTGCTACTATAAGGAAATACATCGTTATAGGAATTCATCTAATAAGTACATATAATCGATCAATAATTGTACTAATTATTTATGAAAACTTTTTAGTCAATAATATCTTAAAGTAAATGATAGCGCGCCTTAAGATATATGTATGCGGATTCTCATGAAATTATTGCAATATATTAACCTCTGTTATTTGTATATATAATATATATATATATATATATATATATATATATATATATATATATATATATATATATATATATATATATATATATATTTATATATATATATATATATATATATATATATGTATATATAAATATATATATATATATATATATATATATATATATATATATATATATATATATATATATATGTCTTCCTTTATCTAACTTTGTTATATAGCCTACGTAGTGACCAATGATCCGAACGCTTTAGTATTCGGTCGTTATAAGAGCTTAACCTGTACTACTAATAATATAATTGTAAGCAACATTTGTAACTCAGAACTTACCTTTGATTAATCTCACAAAAGCTGGTTGCTCCATGGTTGATAGGGGATGCACATGTTGTATGATAAAATATGCATTCAGCTTATCAACAACAGATTGTTTGACCTTCTTAGTATTCACCGCAAAACACTCCGGTAATGTCTTTACTTTAACACTGCTGTATGAAGGACCATCGTCTAATACTGAACATTTTATTTTTTAATATTTTCTTCGAGCTGTCACGTGGTTATCCTCTTTTTGCACCAAAGCAGGATGCTTTCTCTGTTGATAAATGTACATGATCAGGTAATTGAAGGACATTTGTTTCTTCTTGCTCTGATTCACGTTAAATTTAATCAGCATATAATATAAATAAAGTTGTTGCAAAATAAGCAGGTAAGTTTGTGCATTGTAAACCTACGCTACTTAACATTATCGTTAGCTACTAGCAATTTTTTTTTACATAAGAAATAGTGAAACTTGTCAATTAGCTTTAATAAATTCGTACCTTCAAATGAATGCGTAAATTGGAAGTAGCATTGCTCGCCGCAGAGATTTCGCCATTGCATGATGTACATACACACCACTTTTTTTCCATCGGAATATTTCACTCTAAAATATTTACCATCTAGTAAAGGATGACTATAATTACATGATTCTTAATCTTTCTCGTCTTTATTATTGACTAATCTCTCCATTTCACAATCTTTCGAAGAAGCTGAAGTTTCCATGCAGCAGTTGAAATACCGCTGAGCGCTCTCACTATACGATCGAACACAACTGTGACCATCTGTTAACTGAATTTGAACTGATGCAAGCAATCTTCCCTCACAGGCTCACGCAGTCAACCGTTTTGTGCCATACAAGTTGCGACAAGCTAAAATATGCAGTACACGTTCTTAACAGCTATATATACCTATTATCAGTAAAGTATTTGCAAAAAGTATTTAAATAAATTGTATTTAATTACTTTAAAAAGCATTTAAATCTTGTATTTAAATACATGATTTCAAATGTATTTACAAATAAAATTTTAAATACATAAATGTATTTAAATACAGTATTTTAATACAAAGTATTTAAATACTGCCCACCTCTGTGTACCAGTTCTAAACTTTGATCGTGACTTATAATTGTTCCATTTTAATCAAAACTATTATTCAGTATATTCGCTTTTGAAAGTTTCATTTACCATTTTTGAGCGTGGCTTGTGATCGTTATGTCCTCGTCGACTGTAGTTCTTCTGGATTCGAGGTAACTAAGCTTTCGTCAACAAAGCGAAGGAAAGTTGAATTTTAGTGTGATCGGAAAGCAATTACGTGTTTTGTTTTGTTTTTTAAATGAGATAAACAAATAAATGTCAGTGAAGATTAATTTCCCCAAACATCTTTGCTTCTAAGTACTCTGCCACTTAGGAAATGTTCTAGCAATAGAAATAAGTGAAATTCCGTAAGTACACGTATGTATGGAATATCCAATCCTAACAATCTTGTACTTTACCTGGTTTGTGTTGTCGAGTGCCTCCTTGCAGTCTCCGGCTGGAGGACAACAAGTTCGATGATTACAAAGTAAACCGCCATGGATACAGTGATGGTAGCAATCTACCCCCTTACCCCTTTGCGAGCAATGCTGTGTATTCGTTGAACAGCGGGTCATATGCACTAGAGTTACCTCTAAATCCCTCCTTTGCTAGAAGCTGATTGCAGTATTTTGGTTGACATTTGTAAGCAATTTAAAGGTTGTTTTGGTCTTTAGTTGCTTATGATATTTGGGGTTTGGTGTACTTTCTCCGATCTTTTTGCAAATATCACCACTCATGCAATTTCAAATATATATTTCTTTATTTTTTTAAGGAATTATTACTTTTAAAGTTAGGTTAGGTAAGGATAGGTTAGGATTTGGTAAACGTTCACCGATCATTTTGTAAATTTCACCACTTATGCAGTTCTGCTATGGCGTTCGAAGCTGGTCTGTAGGTTAGGTTACGTTTAGGAGCAAGGAACTGACGCAAACTTTTCGCAGAAGGTTTTTCCAATATGTTATGGCTTCTATTGAAAGTTTAAGCTCTTTAACACATACACAGAAAAACAGTAGTTCTCAATCCTTTGCACCATAAGTGAAGGGAATAAATGATTGTCTCGAAGATAATTTTGATTCTTCCAACCAAGTGTCTTTTCTCTCCAATGCTGAAATTACATTCACGCTTACTATAGCGCCAACGACAACACGATGATGATAATGAAACTTTCATTGTGTCCATTTTAACAAAGTCACTTTCTTAACATAACCTAACCTTCACCTGATGATAGCTTCGAACGCCTAGTTCTCTGCCAGGCCTGTTCCGAAAAAGTCCCGAAATCCCTGATTCCGTTAATTTTGCGTCGTCCATCTTTTCATTCTATGAATTCATATGGCGTAGAAAATACGAAAATGCACACTATTTATTATAAGAAGATTTTGCACTGAATTTGGGGGTTTATGCATTAAACTAATAGATTAACTTTAAATCATTAAAGGAGGGGTTTTTTTTTAAAGAAATGTTATAAATAATGTATCGTAATAAGATATAATAACCAAACCTTACCTAGCCGTTATTTAAGTTGCTTTAGGTCTGTAGTTTTTTTACATTTCCCTGTCACTTAAAAGAAAAGGTAAGAATTAGAGTGAAAGCACCGGTCTCGGGTCAAGTAGGAAAGAGGAAACACTAATTTCAACACTTTTGAAATTCATTCATTTCTTTGGCAATGAGAAGAAAATGTTAAAGCTTGACTACTCGTCATGAGCGGTTCCTCCTCCTTCAGCTAATCAGCTTCGTTAAATTCCCTCCAAGCAACGAGAAGGGTAAAGCGAAGGCCAGCTCAACGCTCACAACATGACAAATAATCACACATATGCCCATAAACATATACACCCAAGACGGAGACCATCCCGCGCGCGTATTAAACAGGCAATCTCCCACACTTATACATGTCTGGTTGAGAAATCACACTCATGCAAACACATGTGGGGCATAACACGTGCGCACATATATTAACGCGTGACCAAATTTAATACTGAAGGAATTTGAGTATTCATCTGAGAGCGAGGTAGCTTCTCAGGAACCTGATTAGTCGATGGAAGGGGCGATGACCCCTCAGGATAAGTTACCTGAACAGGTGACATTTTCACCCTCACATCACAAATACCAATTGACCGGACGTTACTCACTGAAGACTTGCCCATTAAACTGGTTCGCTACATCATACGGAATCTACCCAGTAGATAAGCTTTCATCTTTGTGACAACCGGGGCCGTGTGTTCTGTGGGGAAAGAAGAGAGAGGGGTGAGGCAGCGGAGCAATATGGAAGAGAGAACATGGGCAATTAAAACGAAATGTAAAAATAACGCAGACTGCAGAACATAGCAGGTGATTTTTAGTGTTTTGGGGGGGTTCAGGAATGACTTGGATAACAAATTCCTGAGAGAAGTCGGTAAAAAACGAAAATCTGGCCACAATTGCACAAACGCAAATTGACCTTCTTGGCCTCATCTAGACATGCGGGCATTTGGGCTAGAGGGTATGTATATTCGAATATGTGTGTTTGGATGGGGTTTACTTATAGGTGAATCCGGGGTATTATATGTGTGGATGAACGCGAATATATATTTACATTGCTACAGTAGGCACTTTGAATGAGCGAGTTGAAGTTCAATTTAATTTGGGAGAAGCCTAGATTTAACGAAAGTGGAGGTCACGAATATGGCGGTCCTTAGAAGAGATTAAGAGAATTAAGCTTTTTATTTATCCACCTCTATCAGACTTTTATGTTTTTAAAAAAGCTCTATTCCATGTATCGCTGACAATTGTGAAAAACTAGATTGATTTCCATTACCCTCTGGACATTACCGGGTGACTGCTAATGTGATTTCCACCTACAGACAAGAAAAATTTGTAGTCGTACTATTAATTTGTGGCGGATTCTGGTTAGGAACACAAACATTGTCGGTACCACTGCCATTGAACTAATGCCAGTAGAACTTATTTGCTTGCGTCGATTCGATTCCATCTCGGAGTTAATTTTGACCACTTTTAATGTATATAAAATCCATGCTCTGAAAGGTTACAAGGAAAGAGAATTGATTATCGTGATTTGATACAGAAAAGTATTAATTTGACTATATTGATTAGAGAAATATGAAATATTTGAGCAGCCCATAAACGGTGGAATTCACTTCAGTGAGAATTGCTACTGATAATTAAAACGCTTTGAAGGCAGTAGATTTATACGCTTCACTTTGGGCACTGTGAAAAGAGTGGTGATGATTATTTATGTTTTTCACCTGCTTGTTAAAGTTTGTAAACGCGCAAAGTGAATGAAATGGTCTTTAAGTTCGGTGACGTTACGAGAAGGGAAATTTGCCGGACAAATGAGTTGTAAGCTTCGATGCGTCGAGGATATATCGTAGAAGAAGCGGTTAGCAGCGGTCCTTTACCATGGTTACACTAGAGTGGAAGAGTTTTTAGAGGAAGGCTAGTCTTCTTAGTGCGTGGGTGATGGCGTCTGAACTGCTCTCACCTCCGCAAGCTGGTTTTATTCCTTTCCCCATTAGGAGTCTGGCATGTCCCCTATTTGAAGAGGAATTTCGTTCCCAAGAAGGTTTACTTCTGCCGGAAAATGAAAGGAGATTATGAACGCCCTTATCTCGCGAGGCGGAGAGAAAGGTCACTTCGCTCTCTCGCTCGCTAAAGATGCAGGCAGTAACTCGACCGGAAGCCTCCTTTGGTCGTAGGGGAACGTCCGTGTGAGTGTCTGCAAGTCCAGTGGGGAAGCCGAAGGGCGGCGGCCCTTACAAATTCATTAAGTTAGGTTAGCTGCCTCGATTTGAGATTCGGTCGATTTGAGATTCAGTCATCCCCACCCCCATGGTAATAATAATAATAATAATAATTTTCGTATGGCGCTCTTCAAGTTCATGGGCCTTTGTAGAGTGCCCACCTATCGACTAAGGAAAAGACACGTAGAGATTCAAGGCACCGGAGGAGGAGGGGGGGGGGTGAGTGTATGACAAGAGGCATATCAGTCCACATTCTCGGGGCAAATATAGAGAAAGGAGGATCACCCATGTAACGCGACCGACTACAAGGAACAATCGGGAGGAGGAGGGGTAAGCAGAGGGTTTTAGGGAGCTAAGATGAGGTCAAAGAGGAGGTAATAAAGGTATATAAGGACTTATATGTAAGGTGAAGAACCTAAAAAGGGATTTTGTATTGAATTGGGAGCCACGAAAATTTATACACCCCCATTCCCGCCCCAGCACCCACACTCGTTACATCACATTACTCTTGAGGAGACTCAAACGCAATCACAAAAAGACGTGTATACATACACAAACGCGAGGAGGTTCGAGGTACGACCACATACACTCCTGCAAACACATAAATAGAAGGATGTACACAGGCAAAGGAACACAAAACGTTTCCTATGAAATCCGATTAGAGGCCATTAGTGTGTATTTACTTCCCAATGAGTGATGATCGAAAACGAGAAATCATTCAGAAAATAGACAGACAAGTAGACGGATAGATATAGAGATTAACTGACATGCCCACAAACAAATAGGCAGAGTGGCAGATCATAGAAAAATGTTGCCCTCTAACATCTCTAGAGGGGTTTGGGCGTTGGGGGAGAGCCTTGGCACTCCTCCCTTAGGGAAGAAACACAGAACTATGTCCAGCTACAACTCAGTGTGTATTTACTTCCCAATGAGTGATGATCGAAGACGAGAAATCATTCAGAAAATAGACAGACAAGTAGACGGATAGATATAGAGATTAACTGACATGCCCACAAACAAATAGGCAGAGTGGCAGATCATAGAAAAATGTTGCCCTCTAACATCTCTAGAGGGGTTTGGGCGTTGGGGGAGAGCCTTGGCACTCCTCCCTTAGGGAAGAAACACAGAACTATGTCCAGCTACAACTCAGTGTGTATTTACTTCCCAATGAGTGATGATCGAAGACGAGAAATCATTCAGAAAATAGACAGACAAGTAGACGGATAGATATAGAGATTAACTGACATGCCCACAAACAAATAGGCAGAGTGGCAGATCATAGAAAAATGTTGCCCTCTAACATCTCTAGAGGGGTTTGGGCGTTGGGGGAGAGCCTTGGCACTCCTCCCTTAGGGAAGAAACACAGAACTATGTCCAGCTACAACTCAGTGTGTATTTACTTCCCAATGAGTGATGATCGAAGACGAGAAATCATTCAGAAAATAGACAGACAAGTAGACGGATAGATATAGAGATTAACTGACATGCCCACAAACAAATAGGCAGAGTGGCAGATCATAGAAAAATGTTGCCCTCTAACATCTCTAGAGGGGTTTGGGCGTTGGGGGAGAGCCTTGGCACTCCTCCCTTAGGGAAGAAACACAGAACTATGTCCAGCTACAACTCAGTGTGTATTTACTTCCCAATGAGTGATGATCGAAGACGAGAAATCATTCAGAAAATAGACAGACAAGTAGACGGATAGATATAGAGATTAACTGACATGCCCACAAACAAATAGGCAGAGTGGCAGATCATAGAAAAATGTTGCCCTCTAACATCTCTAGAGGGGTTTGGGCTTTGGGGGAGAGCCTTGGCACTCCTCCCTTAGGGAAGAAACACAG
The DNA here is from genome assembly GCA_963969495.1 of Ceratothoa steindachneri. Classification (NCBI taxonomy): domain Eukaryota; kingdom Metazoa; phylum Arthropoda; class Malacostraca; order Isopoda; family Cymothoidae; genus Ceratothoa; species Ceratothoa steindachneri. The sequence continues at coordinate 166,152,649 of OZ018325.1, read as the reverse complement.
AACTATGTCCAGCTACAACTCAGAGCCACCAAAGGGGAGCAATTAGGCCCAGCGACCACTAACCAATACTGATTTTCTTTAAACAGCGAAAACCAACGAAGAAATCAATGGCCCACGCAGGAAGTTTGTAAGAAGGAGGTCTATGAAGAAAATGAGGGGGATAGAGGGAGTAAAAATGGGGGGGATACATAGCGGTATATTCCCTTGCGGGCCTTGTTGCTGGGAGGGTACGTAATCCTAGAGATGTCAACTGTAGCATGTTATCTATGCTATAATTGACAGTCTCGCGAAGGCCTAGCGAGGAAAGCAAAGGTGGCAAACGTCAAAGACCCAAATATGTTAATTAGATTTTTAGCAATTCTCGTTGGCCTTAATTATATAAGGGGGGGGAGGGGCAGGTAACTAGTGCCATACCGCCCTTAAATGGAAAGGTAGGGGTGTGTGTGTGCGCACCTCTTATAATGAACTGGTTTATAGAATACGGTCTCAATTGTTTAAAGGTAGGATAATACTTCAGTTTAGGGGCGCACGATAGGGGATGCTGTTTCTGGGCTACAATTTTGGGGCTACAATCTATACCTTATGACATCAGACGGTAGCTTCAAATGGGGCCAATCACGGCGTTGTATTTGTTTTGTTATTTTGTTTTTTCCATTCTTCTTTATTATTTAGTAAATGCCTGTACTTCTACTTAATTATATTATTTAGTAATGCATCGATTTTTTTATAATTACAAATGTATTAAACTTTGTATGTTTCTTTTAACTATTTTTGTGAAACTAAACCATTAATTTCACACACTGGCAATCCTTTAGTCAACCTTATTTCAAACATTGGCGATCCTGAAACCGAGCAGTTAAAAGAGCGCGATTCCTACGAACCCGGTTTGTTCGACTTCAATACGACTTGTGTTAATTCCTCGGTCAATTTAATCAACTTTTCTATAGATCGTGGACTCATTTAAAAGAAGCGCGGCTCAATTATAATAGTGAAAGGTGGAGATAGGGTAAAACTGAAGATCTGCGTTACGTGCTCGCCTCCATGTTCCAATATGTTCTACCTTTTTTGAGTAATTTTGAGTTACGGCTCTTGAAGGGATCGCCCTGCGATGAGCCTAAGATTTCAATCGATTAGGGGGGTCTGGGGGCGCAGCCGCCCAGTATATAATCGTTATTGTTTACAGAATAATGTTCTCACGTTTGTTTTTTTTAACAAATCGTTTCTGCGCGTCTGAACGAAACATAGAAGCAACTTGGTCCCGATAGATTTCGGCTGAAATTTATTTCCAAAGTAACTAATTTTTTTTTCATTTTTGGCGGCAATAGCCTAAATTAGGCGGCGCTATCGTCTTTGTTATTTTGATAAAAGTGCTATCGGCTCTGCACCTTTATCGAAATAATAAAAACGATAGCGTCACCTACTTTAGTTTATTTTCGCCAAAAAAAATTAACATTTTTAGTTACTTTCGAAATAAGGGGCTTCGCCTTTTGACGTCTGACGCCTAAATTATAGCCCAAAATCGTAGCCCAGAAACAGTGCCCCCTATCGTGCGCCCCTAAACTGAAGTATTACCAAAGGGAGAACGAAGTAAGTCAATTTCTAATTTTTATTAGAGTTAAATTCAAAATATTTTAGTTACCCATCCTAAATAAATATCATCCTCATTTACAATAATTTTTATGCATATTATTAGAGCTCATCATACGGAATAATTAATTTGTTATATTGATAATTCTACAGATCATTAACTCCAACATTTTTATTTTTTAAATATACTCGATCTATTCCACAGGCTATTTGAATAGTCTGTTACTATTTATTCTGCGGGTAAAGCACTATGAGTGGCCGCCAATCAGGCGATTTATCTAGTTTGAGACATGCGTACATACAGCTCATCCACCACACACAGCCATTCACGAGAACGTTGTCTTTTCTATCCCCTCGCGCAAACAACATAACACTCTTCCGCCCCCGGATCCTGACGGAAGGGGTTTTCAATTCTTCACACCCTCGACGTTTAAATTGTCCCAATTACAGTTAGAAGAGGGTGTTACCCCTCGCCCTCTTCATTCCCAATTAAATGATGCAATCGTGCTCCCTCACATCTGATAAAAGATAAACCGAAGATAAAGTTCCTTTATAGTTGTTAATAATTATCATAATATCCACTACCCACCCAAAGTTGTTAATAATAACCACCATAAATGAGTTCAAGGGTGTGTTTGGACGACCATTTTATGATATTCAAGCGTCATTAAATGAAGTGGTCGCTGTTGAACTGATGACGTAATAAGGCTCCGTTTACGCGGGAAACGGTGTTAATTCACGGCGGCCGTTCAAAAGGAACGCGCGCGAAATTAACATTCCTTGCAGGGGGTTTAGTGAACGCATTTAATTAAAAATACACGGGGGCGGGGATCTATTAAGGAGAGTTGATGTTTGTAATGTCGAATCCCTGGGCTTCTTTCTAAGTACAGTTGCCCCAATTAGTCATGTTATAGTTTACGTTCAATTTCGTTCAGTGAGTGAAAGTTTAATATATTATTATTTGATGAGGGATGGAGTATTTGGGGTATATTTAGTTATAAATAAATTAGATAAGACATTTATCAATAAAATAACTTAAATTGAGTGAAAATTGTTGACGTTATTGCAGTATTTCAAACATTACTGTCGAAATATTTTGAAACAGTTTTGTTTTAAAACTGTGTTGCCAAATTTTCCCGATTTTTTCATTTCCCAGCTTAATTAACTGTGTATATATAGTTAGTTATTTAATCATCGTTATCTCAAGAATATTGTAAGAACATTGGCTATTATTTCATCCCTGTAATTAATTTTCGAACCTAACGTATTATGAACAATATTATTACTTGGCAACTCAGCACCACAAAGCATAGGGTCAGTCAGCCAAAACTATTCGAATATTTATAGAACATATAAATAATTAGTAGTAGTCCATCGATTTGGACGATGACATCAGAACCTGTGCGTGAATGCTTTTAAAGTGGTCAAGCCGTCGCACTGGGGCAGGCCCACTCTCTCGGCCTAAGAAGTCGGAGTCCAGTGGTACGCAAGACCGTCACGACTGGAGACTTCCTGATCACGCCCTCGGCTTTCCACAAAGCCCTGCAACAACGCCTTCATGGCCGTTGGATCTCCCAGTTGATCTCATCCGCCTAATCTGCCGTAGTCGTCTTCGCATGCTAGGGTTATCACGCCCTAACTCACCCAGGGTTTGAGACCCGTCGGCTACCCTCAACCTGGTTAAGCCCGCATGTCGAAGCGGTGTACCTGGTTGTGGTCGCTGTCATATGCAAACAGCTTCTTGGAACCACAGGTGAGGCCTAAGTGCCAAGTGGGGACCAGTGACGGGGGAGCTACTCTTCAAGAAGAGCACGACAAGCCCCTCCGCCAACTATGTTCAGGGAACGTGTGAAAATACATCTCCTTTGGAAGGTGTTCCATTAGAATACCCGATCCTTCAATGGCTACACACATATATCATAGTTAACTTACCCTTTGTCCCAAACATTTTGAAAAATATGACATGACTAATTTGGGATAATGTACATGTATGATGTTGATTAATTCCATCGCCTGACCATTTTATTTATTTTCTTTTTAATCTTGTCCCCATTCTTCTTCTCGTCGTCCGCAAATTTTGATATCTTAATAAAGAGTAGCGATCCCCAACTAGCCCCTGGTGCTCCACCGTGGGTACAAGGAACTAGACTATTAACGATATGTTACCATTTTTAACCACCGGATCGAACAAATGGTGTTCGAAGTTACGAGAAACGCATCACCCCCAAGGATAATGAGACGTTGCACAACGCACGATAGGTCCATGGTCGTAACTTCAAATCTTTGTACACTTGTGCAGGTGTCCGTTGAATTTCAAATGTAACCTTTCCTCCAGGACCCTAGTCAAAAAAAAGGTTTACATAATATATTGGGAGTATGTGGCATTAGGGTTTTTAAGGTCCCTGGTATTTTGAGTTGTCGTCCCGTTCTTTATTCGTGTCTTTTGCTCATCTTTAATATAGTATCCACCCAAATGACCGTCCAGGGGGGAGGGGGGGCGTCTGTCCTCTTAGGGGTTGTATGTGTGTATGTGCGGGTGTCTGTGACTGAAAGAGAAATGCGTACTTATATGTGTCAGGTGTCTAAATTTAGCAGCTATAATGAGGTTTCATTTGCACGTTTTTTTCATTATAGTAATCGTGAGAAATTTGCAGTTGAACCAATGTGAATTAAAGTACCAAAAATTACACTAATCATTTATTGGCCGAACGTTGTTTCGGACCTTCGCTATTCCTACTACCTATCAGATTAATAAGGAACAAATCAATTACAAGTATATATTTATATATATATATATATATATATATATATATATATATATATATATATATATATATATATATATATATGATAAATAACACCCACAAGGAAAATGGAAAAACGATTCCGAGCGCTTTCTTCTTTATTCTAAAAGACCTTTTCATGGAATAACGTAGGTCAGGACAGACAATGTCTTAAATATTAAGGACTGGGGGGTCAATACGGCTACCTGCATCAAAACCCTAACTAAGGGGTACAAATTCTTTAAAAACTTTAATTTGTGATTTAATATAATTAGATATCATAGAATCTAGGCTAAACAATCCAGGGCTAATGTTAAAATTTGGGAAAGTATTAATAGAGATACAATCCAAAATATTAAATGGCGACATTTTCTCTGGACAAATTTTGTGTTCCACTTTTATCACAGTTTACATATAATCAATACACAGTAAAAAATAGCTAAGAATTTTCCACTGAATTGCTTCAACTCAATGGCCATGGCTATATGGTGAGTTATGACCTAACGTCTCTTTTTACAAATGTTATTGTGGATAAAGCTTTCCCTTCTGACTCGACATCCGCGGTGTTTCATGGGTTCAATCGCCAACAATTTTCAGAGTTGTTACTCTTTGCCTCTAAAGAAAATATATTTAATTTCAATGGCTCCGTCTATCGTCAGGTGGATGGTGTTTCGATGGGAAGTCCCCGGGGACCAACCTTGGCTAATGTCTTTATGGTATCCGTGGAGAATAGGCTCTTTAAAGAATGTCCCTCCTCCTTTAGGCTGCTTTTTTATGGGCCTTTTGTTGATGACACCTATACACTAATTAAATCTGAAAATGAGGATTTAAGTTTTTTCCAATTTTTGAATACACTTCATCCTAATACAAAGGTCACAATGGAGATTGAACATGAAAACTCTATTTCTTTTCTGGACAATCTAATTAAAAAGACACCTACTGGTTTCTGCACGTCCATCTTTAGAAAACCAACATATTCTGGATTAGGTCTAAATTTCTTTAGCTTTTGTGACAAAAAATTTAAAATGAACAGTTTGTATATTTGGATACAAAGAGCCATACGGCTTTGCTCCTCCTACGCTTTAATGCACCTTGAATTTGACGTTCTAAGAAGGTTTTCGTGTCTAACTCATTCCCCCTAGATTCGGGTAACAGAGTCATTAGTGAAATATTAAATGACTCCTTCCGAAATCCAAAGATTGCAAAGATAGATGTCCCTAAGGACTTGCGATATTTTCTCCTACCTGATCTCGGTCCTCTGAATCAAGAAGCTTCAAGAAGGTACCGAAAAGTTCTTCAGAGGTTTTTTCTCCGAATAACCTTCATTAACAATTTAAAAATAGGTAATTTCTGCCGCACCAAGGATTTAACCCCGGCATATTTGCGCAATAGTATTGTATACAAATTTTCTTGCCCTGGATGTTCCCAGGGAACATATATTGGCGGTACTATTCGCTCGTTACACTCGAGGGTTTGCGCACACCTCGGCATTAGTTGCCGAACAGGAAAGTCTCTCGCTAGTAAGGAAATCTCGTCAATCAGAGATCACATTATAAAGTGTAAGGTTGATGCAAACATTAATAATTTTGAGATTCTAAGCTCTAATCCTAACATCACCCAGCTCAGAATTCTGGAATCTCTCTTCATAAAAACACATTCGCCCACGTTAAATTCAGACTTGGCCTGCCACCCATTATCGGTAATAGCCACAACCAACCAGCTTCAGACCTGTTAATATTCTACCGACAACAAACTACCCATAATCGTTTCCGATTTGGGGTAAATTTCTTAGTCATTTTCCTGACTCGCTGACAGCAGGTATGAATTTATTCCTCTCATTATCTGTATATGTACTTGCAATTATTAATACTTTTAGTTTTATAGGTTCACTATCTAAATTATTTTGCTTTTGATTTGTATCTAGTTTATGTTAACATTTCTTCGCCTCACAAATTGTGTTTATCCCTTTGGCCTGATGATGCATTGGGTAATCTAAAACGTTGCTTGGAATAAATAAGAATGTCACTGATGGTCATATCTTTCCTACTGCAATTATTTATATATATATATATATATATATATATATATATATATATATATATATATATATATATATATACGAGGGGCGGTCGAAAGTTTTGCGAATCGGTAGGGCAAAAGAGAGGAAGGGGGATGGCTGTTTGTGGGGGTGTTAGGACAAGTTATGGCAAGTCAGGACCTGCAGCCGAACGCTCCTGCCTCGTCTATTTAAGAAGCAGTAGCTGATCGCAGATCGTCAGTCACAAATTTTTCAACAATGGAGAAGGTTGAGCACCGCGCAGTGATCAAATTTTTGACCAAGAAGGCAAGAATGCAAAAGAGATCCATGAACGCATGGTTGCAGTGTACACCGACACCACCCCTTCCTATGCAACCATTGCTCGCTGGAATAGGGAGTTCCGCCATGGTCGTGATGCCCTTGAAGATGAACCCGTCCAGGACGCACGTCAGACGTGACCATAGAGCACAATTTGGCCCGTGTGGAGAAGATCCTCGAAAATCGACGGGTGAAGGTCGAATAAATCGAGCGAGAACTTGGAATATCACGGGAAGTGTTATGAACATCAGCCACGACAATTTGGCCATGACCAAGGTCTTTGCTCGTTGGGTCCCTAGAAACCTCACGCCCCATGATCGACTTCAACGTCGTCAAAGTCCACAAGGCCAGAGTTGCACAAGCTGCCCTGCGCGAGTACGGATTCGAGGAGCTCAACCATCCCCCCTACAGTAAAGATCTGGCCCCTAGCGACTACTCTTTATTCCCCCAGCTCAAGGCTGCCCTGCGTGGACGCCAGTTTGGGGACGATGAAGATGTCCAGCTCGCCGTCCAGGAGTGGATTGAACAGCAGTCGGAAGATTTTTGGTTGTCTGGAATTCGAAGCTTCAGGGACAAGTGGCGCAAGTGCATTGAAGTCGAGGGTAATTATATTGAAACATAATAAAACACTTTTCCTCATATCTCATTTCCTTATATCCGAATTGCAAAACTTATTGACTGCCCCTCATATATATATATATATATATATATATATATATATATATATATATATATATATATATGGACTTAGCATGTACAATCCCTTATTGCCCATATTATGTAACCTTTTTATGTAACATATTAAAGTTACCTTACTCCCTTTTGTTTTTCCCCATCCAAATTTTGTATGGTTTAGGTATGTAGAAGATGTCATATCGATTTGGCCTATAAAAAGTTTAAATTCATTCGACAATTTCCTTAAAATCTTAACGACCTCCATCCCACTTTCAACTTTAAAGTAGAATGGGTAAAAGATAATTATTGTTAGCCTTTCTAGATTGTCAAAATTGTAAGAGTCATTAAGTAAATTAGCTTCAATGAGTACCGTAAACCGACCCATTTTAACTCTTACATCCACTTCTTTTCATATAATGATGTTAACATTAAAAAAAAACCCGTTGCAACAGGTATGTTCTTGAGAGCACTTAGAATCTGTGATCCTTGCTATTTAGAAGACAAGATTACATATACAACCTGCAGATTCATTGTCTACCCCTTCCATTTTCTCCCCACCTCAAAGGAGTAAACAGAGTTATTTCTTCCCATCTTTAAATCTTTCCCTTCGACTAAGCCCAATGGATCAGCCAAATGAGGCAGGTGTATATGTAATCCCGTGTGAATCTAGTAACTGCCCCTCCTTATATATAGGAGAGACAGGAGAACATTAAAAAAAAGCGAGACAGTAGTACAACCAGTATTTTTAACCTCATTAGCAATTACAACCACCAAATAGATTATTTAAAGTCGCAAATAATATACAATTATAAAGATATCCGCAAAAACAAAATTTTAGAATCTATTCTAATAGGAGAAATTCCCAATTTCAATCTTTCGGGTGGTCATAAACAGTATAGTTGATGATCTTAGAATCACACATCATGATTAATGACCCTTTTTGTCCTGTTTTTTTTTTCTTTTGTCGGGATTTTGAAGCTGTGTAGCGTCTCTTGTGTCCTTTCAATTCTCAGTATACGATTGAAGAGGGTATGGAAAACTTCATACCGAAACTAGTCTCGTAAATAAATTCTTTGCTCCTTTCAGTGGTTTCACAATCATATACCATAACTCGCTATTGAGTTATTTAACGTTTATATATATATATATATATATATATATATATATATATATATATATATATATTATATATATATATATATCTATATTTATATTAAATGCATATCTTTATGTATCATGGAAATTTTATTTACCTAGGTAGAAGGTATTCATCACATTTTTGAAAATATTTTAATTAAGGAAAATCGTTCTCTTGTATATATATATATATATATATATATATATATATATATATATATATATATATATATATATATATATATATATATATATATATATATAAATGTGTGTGTGTGTGTGCGTGTGTGTTCCTAAACATGCCTTTGCTCTTCACAAGATTATGGCGGGACTGGCATGCGACAAGATAAATATATATATATATATCAGAGAAAGAGAGAGAGAGAGAGAGAGAGAGAGAGAGAGAGAGAGAGAGAGAGAGAGAGAGAGAGACGTAGGATGGGAATGCTATGCATCAATTATAGCAGATTTAGTACAGCAGTCGGGCAAAATTAGAGTAAAAAATATGCTATTGAGATCGGCTTCTTTTGAAGACACTTAACTTCCGTTCAAATAAGAAGTCCCATATAGCGAGTCTAATTGTAACAATGGGAGGTTCGGGGAGATGTCCTGAACTGTCTAAAATTCCCTTCCGGCGGCTCTGTATAAATAGTAAAGCATCGGATTGGGCAAAATTAGTATTTTCTCAGAAGGCTCGTGACATAAGGGAAGGCCTGCAGACTATTATTGCTGGCCGAGTGTAGGCCGGAATTAAGATGTGATAAATGATCAATATTGACTAAAACATTTATTGTCCTCCGAATAATTCCAAACTCATACAAGACCCGGCCATAACTATTGAAATGTGACCCAGTGCCCTGATTTCTTGCATTGTCCTTACGAGTGTCTATTTTGCCTCTCCTTATATCTTCTTTCTCTCGGCCTCCCATACGACAAGAGCCCGAAGACAAGAAAAAAAAAGAAAAATTCTCGATGTAAGCTTCGTAGAGAGAGGAGAAACTTCTACACTGCCATATTCGAGCCCAGCTTCGCTCCCGGCAAAATACTCCCTCGATCCTTACTTTTGAAGCTGGCAGTGGTTAAAGGAAGACAGGTTGTATCCTCTGTCATAACTTCAAACAGGCCGAGTACTAATCAGCCCTAAGTGCAAACCCAACCCGTGCTGTTGGAAAGTAATCGAGCTCGACGCTCATACCCCTACTCCTCTCGAGCAGCAAAATCTTTGGGTGGTAGATCCACCCGGAATTGGAGTCTCCTTTGTCTGTTGCGTGCGGCCACTTGTGTACATCACGGCTCCCACTTGGAGCCAAAATTCTAAGCCTATTCGCCTAGTTTGATATCCAGAACCTCCTACATATTATTTAATTCTGCCAAGTGTAGCTGTTGTCATAAGGAAACTAGTCACTCTTACGAGATTTATTGCAAACCATAGTTAAATTGCACTGTTCGGGGCAAGGCCCAATTGCAGAGGTGCCCTGCGTGCTATCCGCTATCCTTTCCGGAACACGGAAAGCAAACGGAGGTCAGGAGATCGGGGATCTAACCTGACCTGCGACAATATACATACGCCCATTGTTAAATTTTGCACACAGCTTCCATTCTATCTTAGGTCCTCTCATAAAATCAAGTATACAAAGAAATAGTGAATGCTTTTTAGGTCGATTAAGGGAGGACAAAACGATATTGATAAAGAAGTTGGAATTTTAAAGCGTAAATATAAATAATCTTGTTATTCTTTTCTTTCTTCAACAGTAAAAGTCAATTAAAGCAAAAGATCGTTTTGTACGTGAGACAATGGCGTAATAAATATAATAACTAGTGTAAATGTGTAGTAGATTGAGCTGAGACAATGGTAGAAGACAAAGGAAGTGATATGAATTGATGAGTATGAAATACAAACTGCAAGGACGACAAAACTAAACCTTACGAAACGACCAAAATCATACTGGCCAATTTAAATAACTCACTAACCAGGTCAAATTGATTACACTCTAAAGAGTGTTTCGAGCAATCGTACAAAGAGAAACAGGTTTAGCAGAACTCCCGTAAAAAGCAGATACACTACAGTAGTGATCTCCAATGTCCTGTAAGTTAGAACGATGTATGAATTTCAGGGTAGGATTAACATTTTGTAGACTCTTGAGGCTACATATTTGTACTTTAAGGCCCCATTAATATTTTCCAAACTGTAATTAAAATTCCAACCTTTCCTTTGCATAATTTATTGGAAACAAATTCTTCCTAAACATCAGTAAATTTAAGGTTGTTAAATATCGGTTTCAAGTGTTATGAGGGCTAGTCTTTTTTTAATAGTTTTAGTGCTATTGTTGGTCTGTGTGCATTCCTTAAATCTTTCGGATTTAAGTCATTTTCATCTTTGTTTCCTCTTCCTATTCGCTTTTATATTTCATTTGCAATCTTATGTTCATTCCTGCGGTGAAGATGAGGCACTTTTGGCAAGTTCCTCATTTCTATTTATTTGCCGCTTTTGTGTTCTTAGAATCTAGAGTAAAAAGATTTAGCTCGTGAGTCTAGAACATAGAAGGATAACGTGGAAAACAAATATAAATTACTGAAAGATATCTCCAATAGTGCAGAAAATCTCTGTAATTTGCTGGCATGACAGCGACGAGTGGACACAGCATGAGGCTTAGGAAGCGATAATTAAAAAGGGACTGGAAAATTTGCCTTCAGCAACCACCTCATCCAACTGTAGATTGAATTTCTTACGCAACAATTAGTAGTCAGCCTTCGACCGCAGATACACTGAAAAATATTTTTGAAACTTAAAAAAATAATAAAATTTACTAATAAATTATAAATTAGACAATAATATTAAATGTATCGTTCATATCAAATTAGTTGTACATTAATTTTTTATTGAAATAACTAAACCATAATATTAATTAGTCTCATCATGTATGAGTTGCAATGAATTTGGTCGTTTTCTGTTATTTTTCTACTTGGCGGATTTGTTCTCATTGGATTACACATAATTTTTTTTATTCTTGATGGTCAAAATCTTCCAGATTAAGAATGGTAAAGGCCATTATAACAAAGGCTTATGCCATTGGAGATCACGTTTGAAAAACCTGAAGGAATAATCACATCTGAACGAACGAATATTGAGATTCACATGTACGAACTTAGAATGTTTGGAGAGTGGATGGGGAGGGGGGTTATTTTTCGGTTGGGTGTTATCAAGTGAAATAAGAAACCAGGGAATTGGAATGGAGACACTTCTCAGCGTCCAGTGGCGGAGATGGTGGACAGAAAGGAGATAGAAAAGATTGGCAACATTAGGATGACATGTAGGTGGTATTAAGAGAGAGAGAGAGCGCTATAACCCTCCTGGAGGTTCGTACATATGAATCTGTACTCCAATATATATATCTCGCTCCTAATTGACGGAGAGTAAAAAAAGAGAGCAGTCAACGAACAGCAAAACTCAATAGCAGAACAGTGAATTATCTTAAGTTAAACGAGTTAAGAAACTTGAACTTGCAGTCAACCCAGAAGAAACTATATGGCAATCATTAAAAAGGTTTCCTTAGTTTATATCAAAAAACAAAAGGCAGATTTTCTCCTTTGTAATTAAGGAATAATCTCTCCGCCACGATACCTAACTGGTATGAATGACCATGCCCTCTAGAAAAGCAGTAAGGTGGTAAGGGATTTGGGGCATAGCTGAAATCAACGAATAATTGGATTTAATCAAAGGAACGAATTGCATGTAAGGCCTCATAAATTGGTCGGAGGTTTATTTAGACTGAATAACATTTAATTATAATACAAACGGGTAATGTCTTTAATGTTGGCCCAAAGCCCAATGAATCTGTTGCTTCGGAATGATTCACATTATGTCTACTCTTAAAACTAGCTACCCACTATCGTAGTAAGTGATGTAGGTTGTAAAGAAAAGTATTTATGTACGTTTTTACATGAAAAAAAATTGTTAGATACCAAGAGCAGGAGACGGGGTTAGTGCCAAAGTCTTAAATTTAAACGTTTGTTCACACGAGGCCACATTTGCCTATGAGATCTACTAGATCGCTAGACATAACATCCTGGGAGGAGATCATATTTTATTTTTATAAAGTCGCTAAAAGAATTGAGGGTAATCTTTGGTTTGAGGGAAAGATTTGGCCCTTGAATGGTGGTACAAGAGGAAAGGAACTTAAAATTGCGAGTCACGGCTCGCACACGCCGTTATAAAGATTAGGAAGATTTTGAAATACATCAACTTGAAATGCTTTGGAGAATGAAAGGCGTATTAGTATAAATCTTTGGGAATAAGTTAGTACAAGAAGTAGGGAGATTCGAAAGGGCGGAATTTAGGTACTTGAAGTCATGTAGAAAATAGAAAAACTGTGAAAGATGATTGAGAAAGTGGTTGGATAATGCAATCAACACTTGGTTACTCATTCATTTAAAAGCGACTGCTGACAGTTAGAAGATGATACTGAGATGAGTCTAATACTAAGGACTGCTATAGGAAAGGATAGAGAGTAACATTACCTTACATGGCAACTACATGGAAGATGACAGCGCGACAAATCCGACCATATGAGATAGGTACTGCTCACAATGCCTAGTGCAACATTATGCCGCCACCTCACAAAAATAAAGGGTAAATTCGACGCCAAGGTATAGTTGGACATTGGATACGAAATCGTTACAGGAAATGGTAGGAGAAATACGTCTCGCAAACGGGAAAAGACTCAAGATCGCCGCTCGGCCCTTGCATCTCATTGCGCTTCTGAGGGACACGAGACGCAATGGGAAACAATCATATTCATCCAATTCGATCCTCCTTGATTTGGTTAACCGATGCGTAGGCACAATATTCAATAGCGTTTTACAACCCAAGATTGGAGCGATCAATACCTCTAAAGATTTACGCTATCTCCTCCTTCCGGATCTTGTTCCTCTGAACCAAAAAGCATCAAGATGTTTACCGCAAGATTCTTCAAAGTTTTTTTTCGCAAATTCACTTTCTAATATTCATAAACAATCTAGAAATAATTAATTTCTTTCTTACTAAGGATGGAACTCGTGTTTGTTTGCGTAATAGTATTGTCTACAAATTTTCTTGCCCGGATGTTCCCAGAGATCATACATAGGAAGTACCATTCGCCCCTAACACTCTAGGATATGTGCACACCTTGGTCTCTCTTCAGGAAGGAAGTTTTGCCCATAAGAGACCACATCGTTAAACGCAAGGCTGATGCCAGCATCGAAAGTTTTCAGATTTTAGGTTCTAATCCTAATACCACCAGCTAAGAATTTTAGTCATTTTCTATCAAAACCCTCCTCTCACATTAAATACTGACTCAACATCCTACTAAACCAACCTCTTGACAACCTAGGATCAACCAACATGTTTCCTGAAGAGCTCAATACAGCAAATTTGACTCTTAATCCTCGTGAAAAAAGAGTGAGGAACATGACATCTCACTCACTGTTAACGACTCCAAGAACCAACATAGTTGCTGGGTTAACCTTCTGGTCCTGGGAAGGTTTTCCCATCAGAGAAAAAAGCAATGCATTCCAGCTTATTAATGTTTCAACAAGGAGAGGAAGCGCTTTGCACGGATCAAACGATTCCCATCTTACCTGAGATGAACTGACTTCCCCACTTCACACACGACTTGTAACGGATATCTTCATGCACAACTCTTCTGTTGGTATATATATATATATATATATATATATATATATATATATATATATATATATATATATATATATATATATATATATATATATATATATATATATATATATAAGGGTAAATCGAAATACAAATATATCTTAATGGCTGAAGAGTTGAAAAAGTGAGACAGAAGGAAAATGCTGCCTTTTGAAGACAACAGACAATCGCTGACGCGTTATCAATGAGACTAAAACAAATACCAAACGGTGATTGGTAGTGTACGGTAGATTAAGTTAGGTTAGGTAGTGTAGTGTAAAAGTCATAGAATATTTTTTAGAAAAATAACAGAATATAATAATGTACAAATATGTTAAATAGATTGCTTAATATTTTAACAGAGGGAAAAATGCTTACAATTATTTGTATGTATATGGTGGAGAAAGAAACACTTACCGTGTTCCAGCGCGTGTCGCAAAAGGCTACTCAACACGGAAATGGGATTGCTGGTGTGAGAAGTCGCGTTCCCCAAAGCCTTATCTTAGGAGTTCGACACCCAATGGCGGTAATGGGCGGGGGTGTCAGGCCGATTAATCTGCTTCAATTGGTAGATTAACGAATTCACCGTTTAGGCAGAAATTTGAGTTCTAATCTAGCAACTAGGCCTACCTGAATTGTCTGTTGCTTTTTCGGTGTGGAGAAGTATTTTCCTATCAATGCATGGAACAACTAGAGGTAAAGATTTGCTTCAAATGGTAGACTCAGCATTGAAGGATTTTGAATTTCCGTATGCGAAACTTAGTGGCCTTTTAACAGATGGCGCTCCGTCTATGGTAGGTCGTTTAAAAGGACTCGTAGCTCTGATTAAGAATGAATTTAAGAGTTTTTTGCATCAAAATACTTTACTTGAGTGCCATTGTTTTATTCATATGGAAAATTTATGTGCACGATCACTCAAGATGGGTATATTTGATTAAAATTTAACAAAGACCGTTAACTCGATCAAAAGCAAAGGGTTGAACAATAGAGAATTTAAAGATTTTCTGCAAGATTCTGAAGCCAAATATGGGGATTTATTATATCATTGTGAAGCTAGATGGCTAAGTCAGGCCCGACTGCTCAAATGATTTTATGAACTTAAAGAAGAAGTGAACATTTTCATGAACCTGAAGTGTGTTCCTATTGAATAAATTGGAAAATAATAAGTTTCTAATTGACTTAGCATGTTTAGTAGATAAACTAGTCATTTTAACAATCTAAACTTGAAACAAAAGGGCCCAATCAACTAGTAACTTCTTTGCTTTCTCATATCAAAAGCTTTAAATAATTGCTTCTTTTATTTATTACACAATTAAAAAAGAACTGTTTCACAAATTTCCCAAAATTAAGTGAGCGCAATCCCAAATCAACCAAGGAATACTCTAATGAATGTGAAAGTATTTTGAATAAATTTCAAAGCAGATTTGAAGAAACCCAAAACAACAGAATTGAACTATCTATATTTGAACCGCCTTTTGAGAAGGCCCCCGATTCTTTGCAATTAAAATTAATTGAATTGCAGTCTGATAAGTTCCTAAAGTCAAAATATAGCAATCTGCCTCTTTTGGACTTGTACAAGTCTATTTATCTTGAGAAATTCACGTTATTGCATAAGAATGCTTTGAAATTTGCTTCTCAATTTTATACAACATATCAATACGAATAGCAGTTTTATCATTGATAGCAAATATATTCCCATCCCCCCCCAAAAAAGTTGACTTTTGTTAGTGGGAAGGATGAACAAAGCAGTTTCATCCTTCCCACTAACAAAAGTCAACTTTAGAGGTAAACTTAATTAGCTTGATACTTTTGTCAAAATTCACTTTCAGTCTATGCTTAATTGTTATAATTTATTTAATATTTGATACCTATATTAAAAAAATGCAGTAGCTAATGAGTAATAATCTTACAATTTTCATGGTGGCAATCAATAAATATGTTGCGCATTAATATTTTCTTATATATCTATGTATATTAACGTATAAGTATATCTAGTGTCATCAATTTAAACATTTACACAATTATAAAAGTTAATATTTGTTAGTCCCCCGCGGACTTCTTTCATTAGAAATTTTCACCCACGGCTCAAAAAAGTCCCCCCTCCCTGATTTAGAAGGTTAGGGGCAGTAGATTATTTAAACAGGCTTAGTTTTAGTCTGTAGAACTACCAAAAGTGGAAAAGATTATATTTTACTTAAGCCAGAGGAATTGACGTTGAAAATTAGTGACATCTCATTAAATCTAACTCAACCTTACTTACTACAGCAGCGTTCACAAACCTGTTTCTTTTGGATTAGAAATTGTATTATATTTGATACAAATCAATTAGAACTTCAAAGCGGCCATAATATTCCCGTGAGAATGCAAACACCGTTGTTTCACAACAGTCACAAATATCATCCAGTTTGAACTAAAGGCTATGTCTGTCACAGCATGCTGCTAGAATATGTAGGCTTCTTGTTCGTTTTCTCTCCGATAGGAAAAACAGCACACAAACCTTACATAAATTACTAAAAACAAACTAAGCCAACGCACAGAAATGAACCTAGCCTAAACAAAAAGTAACCAACTCCAAACTGCCATAGAACCAAAGCATTAAATTGGTGGGGCTCAAAAATGCCATTAATGACAAGATGGCTGCCAATCTATTTTTGTTTATAACAGCATAAGTATAAATTTCTGCGGCATAAATAGTAAAAGTGCTCTAAGGCATTTTGCGTATTTTTTATCATACTACAAATATTTATAACAAAGCGCCTTCGATTGCGCTAGAGCCGTTAATCTATAGAAATATCCTTTCTTACTAGACACTGATCAGTCATACTATTAAATTTCCACCATTTTCTTTGCACAACTCATGCATTTACATACATCTTTGTGCTGAAAGAATGTGTTTCTTACATATAAATTTCTTACAGCACAAAACTCTACCACCCTCTCTCCACTTTCATTCTCTCTGGGTATACCAAAAGCTCTATTTATCAACTTTCTCGTTCATTTTTCTATCCCTCCATTCATATACCCTACAGCCATCGACCGACACACATCCCCAATTCTACCACCATTCACCATAAGTCATTCCAGAACCACTCTTTCTCAGAGGCCATATCCAACTATTGCAGCATGACACTCATCACTCAAAATCACTCTTACTTCTACCACCTTGTGTAGAATAGACCTGGTCGCACCCCCATTCACCACAGCCCAAACAAATTTGATTCTCTTTTCTCTATGTGTGTGGGACATATAGGCGTTTCGCTCGAAATTTATACTCCTAAATGTAATTTCAAATTAACTGTGTTTAAATTATGCCCGTCTATGCTCAGGCCTCCTCATGATGTGGGTGACCTAAGTGACCTTAAATTTTATGCAGTAAAATTCCTCTGCCATTGTTCAGCCCATTCAACTACTCTAAGTCGTTTTGTAAATTTACTATATCACTGGGTTCCTGTTTATATCTTTGTGATAGAATTGCCTGAGGCTGCCGCGCCTCGCTTCTATCACATATTGGTACTCATGCTTCCCACGTGTATCCTGCGAGAAGAGAGTAGCATGGCGTTCTTATCGCCCTAACATTTCCCAAGCCTAATCTTCCCCCGCTCCAAGTTTAATCAAGGAGGTTCAATCCCCCGTTTGCCTGCAGGCGTCGATCTAGCCAGATTGAGTTAGACTTATGGGAAGATAAGAGTGTTCGAATCGCTAGTGGGACATTCCATGGAAGTCTCCCCATTGCTCCATACCCCTAGGGGCTGGCTCAGGCTATTTATGCGATAGAATTTCGCATTTGAATCAGATCCCGATTATCTTCGTCAGGCATCACGCCGATCCTGTCTCCCTTGTGCACCTAGGAACTCTCTACTTCGAGAACCCCCTAATTGTCCAGAAGATGACAATATCCTTGAGTGCCAAGGTTCGTGCCCCTCGAGACGCCAAGTCAACAGGGCCCCCCTGTTGTTTAATTGTTCATAAGAGAACAACTTTAGAACAGTAATTGTTCTTCTAGCCCGTTCGACAAGAAACGGTTCTCGCTCCCCTGATATCACGTCAGTGGTAAGTTAATTCCCCCCCTTTTAACGTTCTTCAAGAGAACGCTTGGTTACCCCAATAGCCTCAATTGTTCATCTAGAACATCTCCGGTATCCTGTCTCAAGGATCGCTCGTACTTCCGAGCCCCACTTCGCTTATACTCCTCGAAGTCTGTCCTTCCCTGCTCATTAAGGACAACCCCCCTAAAAATCCCTCCTCCTGGTAAGGAAATCGCCAGTCGGACCGAAGCCATTCCTTCAAATCGCCTTCATCTGCACGCCGACCTTATAAATACGTAAGCTACGAATTGCATTTAATTATTTATCTTTGTTGCCAACGTAACTCCGTGCTTTAACACGGATTTAGTCAACCCTTTCCCTTCTTGTTTGTTTTGTCATTTTAAATCCCTCCAAATCTTAATCCACCGCTTAGTCAAATTTATCCTATGACCTTGTCATTTCATGTGCATCTCCTATTTTAATCCCCGGTCATGTAAATATTGTCCATGTATTATTTTTGTTAGTTTAATTAATGAAATTCTATTTTATTAATGCTCGCAATATTATTTATCCTTGGGCTCAGTTCCACTTCTTAAGTATATTGAAGATAAATAAGCCCCTCTCCAGGACTATTTATTAACGTAGAGTAATACTCGGCCATCTGATTAAATCCCCGCACTCGAATGTAGAATAATCCCCACAAAGAATAGATTTATAGTATATCGTCGGGAGCCTTTTCTACGACAATCTTTTATCTTTTGTATCATCTGTAAATTTAGAAAGTTTACATGATAAAGTACTATTAAGGTCGTTAATATAGTTTAGAAACACCAATGGATCAAGAATTAATCCATGGGGAGACACCGCTGGTGACCGATGTCCAGCTTAAGTTAATCTCATCTAAAAACTCTGGCCACGGTCGGCCAACTAGTTTTCAATCCATTTAAGCTCATATCCCATCATACCAAGCGCTTTTAATCTTGTTAGAGGCCTCTTGTTGGGAAGAATATCATACGGGTTCTTAAAATCATGGTAAACTATATCGACAGCTTTATTCTTGACAAAGGTTGAAATCATTTTGGGAAAAACTTACAGTTAAACACTAGCTCTGATGACGAAAACAATACTGAGAATCTTTAATTATGTATTCGAACACCAAATATTCCACGGCTCAGTCTCTAATAATAGATTCCAAGAGCTTGCCAAAAACGGAAGTTGAGGAAATCGGCCTATAATTTCTGAGATTAGTTTTGATACCTTTTTAGAAAATTGGAGTCACATTTGTCTCTTTACACTCGCATAGATCAGTACTCGGGTCGAGTGCGTGCACCATGACTGGTGGACTGATAGACTTTTGGGGGCAGGCTGGCCTTCTCTCTTGTATTTAACTTGTTTTTTTGTTATTGTTGTTTGTTTTGTTTTTTTTTGTAGGTCGCAGGCTCCTGCACCGGGGAAAGGGGGACCTCCCCTCAACGCCGGAGCTTGCTCCCTGATTGTTATCCCCTTTTTATTGTTGTTTCTGTTAAATTTTTTATTTTAAAGTAGCCTAGAACTGGGCTGTTTGTTTGCGGCGACTTATGCCCAAGTGGGCAGTCGCCAGATAGCCCCTTAAAAAAAAAAAAAATCGCATAGATCAATCCTTTCATTAATTGATTTGTTAAAAGGGTTACAAAGGAATTTTGCTAGTGTGATTTCTAATTAATTATTTGATGGGAATTAGACAGATTTGATCTGTAACTGGTAGTTTGCATGTTTTCACTATCTTTTATTGTAACTTATTTTGCTTTCGGTTATATGAATATGGAATAAGTATTATTATCAAAATTAATTGTAAAGGAGATTGTAGGTTTAAATACGAAGTTTAACTCCTTTGTGGGATGAATAAAGTGAAAACAAAACTACTGCCATTTCTATCTTTGTCTTATGTGCGGAGATTTTCCTCTCGTTCGTCAATGATCTGCGACGAGCTTGTCCGCCTCGTCCACTGAGGTGTTGATGAATGCGCGTCGTATCTTCACCTCTCGAAGCTTCTTCGAAACAGGAGGCATTACAAAGACCCCCGATATCTACCTCTCCATGTTTCTCCAATTCGAGCAAGTGCGCAAAGTCCACCAGAGCCCCATCTGTATCCATTCAAACGCCATCATATTCCGTAGACGTGCTGCCTTTTTATCGCTTTTAAATATCTCCTCATTTCTTGTTCATAGAATTTCCGGAACTAAAATGCACTCCACATCTTTCACAACATTATCTGATTATTCTTGGTCATAATTTATCGTTCTACTCCTCTTTAGCTTCATTTTTAATCCCCCTCTATTCAATAGCATACATTCCCTTGTAAGCGGATGTCAGATGAAGCATGGTCAACAATGTCACAACTGACATCTGACGGGTTAGGAGCCCTCACGGCCCCACTGACTACAAGTGGAGCTGCGGCTATACGTATATCTTCCACACAATTTCACTCTATCTATCTTCGCCACTTTGATAAAAAATCTCTCATGAACAAGCTGTCGGTGATTTTCTTACTGGTTTTGTTTTAAATAATATTAATAAACATACATTCCTCTTCTTTTTTGATTAAATCTTTCAAACTCTTAATGTTTCGATGTCTCTTTATAAAACGATACTTCTTGGAAACTCATTATCCCCCTCCGATATTATTTACCCTTATCTTTTTGTGTTTAAACGTAACCCATTTTATGCTAACACATATCGTACACATGCCCCCGCGTGTACATACCCTCTACGCATTCACCCATTTCTGGCGGGTTAAAATGGGTCCAGGGGCGATTCGGTTGCTGAGACATTGCCGTAGTCGTACCGAGATATGGGTCAGAATTCAAATGCCCCGTACCTCCTTATTTGTCCTGATGACGATCATCTCACTCACCGCACCTGCACAAGTCAAATGAACTTGCCATTCGCACTCGTAGGCTACGGTATAATAATACCATTCATACTCACCGGACTAGGTAATATTATTTGCAAACACGAACATTCAGATGGATGCATTAAGAATTTGTATTTCGTAAAATAACACACACATACAAAAACAACAACACAACGTCAAGTGAAAATAGGCTCGGAAAAATTAGATTTATATATTTTTGCACTTGATTTGCAATCGTATCCCCATATGACACTGGCCACAGAGCTCTCGTGTACTAGTGAATAAGGCATTGTATTCCATGGAGGAGGCGCCTAGTCTGGCGCATGCGCGCAGGTCACTCAATAAACCTACTTCATCATTCACATATACAATTAGAAACACTGCTATCTCTTTCCCTTTCTTCCGTCCACGGAACACACACAAAGGGTTGCCAGTCCACCTTGTCCTGGCGTTGAACGGGTGGCTCTCCTCTGAGGGACGAAAGGTTCCCAACAATCTATAGTTAATAGTACTACCATGTGACGCTAGGGCGTTTGTGAATAGGCTCTTAATTAAGAAACTGGTGGTTAGATGTAAAAATGTGTAAGAGAAACATAGACTAAGTGACCAAAAAAGGCGGGACTACCTAAGGGGAGGGGGGTAAAACTTTCTTCAACCTGCCCGTTTTCTGCATTGAAAACTTGTTCAAAGGAATTTAAGACTCGCGAAAAGCGTGTATGTGTGTACGCGCGCGCGCTCTCCCCAACAATACCCAAACGTCTAAAAAAAAGTTCAATATTCTAATCTTTTAATGGGGATGATTAACGCTCCCTAATTGATAGCAAGAGATTTCGATAGTGTATTAATTTACATTAACACATTTTTGTATATTTAAAACAATGTTAATAGACGCATTTAAATGCTAATGATAAGCACTGAAGAAGGAAGACTTGCATACTGTTGCAGGCGACTCAGGAGAGACACAACGACCATTCTAGGACAGCTTCTCAGCAATGGTGATGAGTAACATGCCCCCCTTCCTATCCCGAAATAAGTGAGGGGGGAGCAATTACCAATTCGAAGGAGGTTGAGGTAATTATTTGATGAAGTGGTTAACAACGGCAGTCATTTTTATTCCAAAAGGCCGAGCGAAAGAATCAGGACTACCTGGAGTTGCAACCATTAAACGTGTTTCTTTCTAATATAAATTAAATGAAAACTGAACCTTGAAAACCACCAAGAAAATATTTTCATTCTCTAATATCTATCTCCCACCTTCTCTCTATAAAGTAATTATATTCGCGATATTAAGACAACTCCATTTCTTGCCCATTAATATAATTCTCACCCAAGAAAATTTATTCAACGGCTCGCTGCCAGACACCCAGACACGCATACTTCCCCGTGTTTTTAATCCACTAGGTCCGTTATGGAGATCCAAAATACAGCACGATCGGGAGTCTCTCCCTCCCCCGTACCCCTAATATGCATGCTCAGAACAAAGAAATCAAAAATACACACAAAAAAAGATGACCGAAATTTCTCGGGGTAAACTGTTTAGTGACTGAGTGAGAGATCGTCTGCTATCGTCCAATTTAGTTGTTTATCGCGGTAGCAAATTAGTCAATTTCCCTATTTCTCTCTCTCTCTCTCTCTCTCTCTCTCTCTCTTTAAACATTTCTTCTGTTTGTTTGTTTTTGTCCTAAACGGTGCATTAGATTTGTATCTATGTATAATTACGTATGCTCTTTATACCAATTTTAATCCATGAGAATTTTGTATATCCAGACTTGAGTCAGAGAGTCGTCTGATATTGCCCAATTTGGTTGTTTATCGCGGTAGCAAATTAGTCAATTTCACCATATATACAGTAGATGCAATAAATATCTGATAAAAGGTCAAAAGTTTATTTACCATAGTTACACAACAGCAAAGTAATCGAAAATTGAACATCTTATGTATTTTGTACGTTGAATACAAATTGGTATATTGCAAAAATAATAAAACATTACTATGATTACGTCGAAAATATCAAACGAACGTTTCAAAAAGTATCCGATACATCTATGAAAACCAGTTAGTATTTGGTGATATGACTTTTTGTCGCTAGTACAGCTTCCAACCGTTTGGGATATTTACTTATGAGGTTCTTACAAATATTTGTAGCTATCTTGGCCATTCTTCTTGGCATAGTCTTTTTAAATCTGTTAGATTTCTTGGGTCCCTTTTCTGAATCTTTAGTTTTAATTCTCGCCACAGGTTCCTGATACGATTTAGGTCTGGCGACTGACTTGGCCATCCCACAACCTTTATTTTATTTTGCTGAAACCACGCTGCAGTGCCCTTGGCTGTATGTTTTGGATCGTTGTCCTGCTGGACTGTCCATCCTCTTGGCAACTCCAAGTCGTCTGCAGACTGTAAAATATTATCATCTAGAATCCTGCGATACATCTGAGCATTCATTTCCTTTCAATAATATGGAATCTTCCAAGACCTGCAGATGAGAAGCAGCCCCCATACCATTATGCTGCCTCCTCCAAACTTTACTGTTTAGATTGTAATTTTAGGATCATGCGCTGAGTTTTTCTGCCTCCAAACGTGACTAACACTATTCCGCCCAAAAACCTCAATCTTTGTCTTTGTCTCGTCATACCATAGTACAACGTCCCAAAAACTTGCAGGTTTCTCTAAATGTTCCTTGGCAAAATTCAGACGATTTCTGACATGAATTGGTTTCACCAAAGGTGTCTTTCTTAGTGTGCGAGAATGGAATCTCTCGTTCCTAAGAACTGTTCTAATTGTATTTTTGCATACATTTGTCCCAGCTGCTTCCAAATCTTTCTGAAATTCAGATCGAGTCACTCGAGGATTCTTCTTTACTTTACGGACTATATGTTTAGCCGCACGGTTTGAAATTTTAGATGGACGCCCTGAACGTGGTAGACTTGTAGTGAACTAATATGACGTGAACCGGCGAATTGTGTCACCAATGGTTGAAATTGGTATTTTTAGCATGGATGAAATTTTTCTATAGCCCAAACCACTTTTACATAACTCAACAATTAGTTTTCTGTTCCATTTTGCCAATTTTTTAGTCTTGGCCATATTAGAATTAGAGTTGAACGATGACCTCCTTCTAATGCAGCTCTCAGACACTGACTGAGGTCCGCTGTTTCACGTGGACAAAGTAGAAAATTTTTCTAGAAAGTTCTACAGCATTCCTGTCACGTAAACCACTCTGGAATGTTCGATAACTATTTATTATCGCTTTAAAACTAATTTTGTGGGTGTGTTGGATAACTATTTATTATCGCTTTAAAACTAATTTTGTGGGTGTGTTGGATACTTTTTGAGGCGATAATCTAACACTTTTGTCGATATAATATCAATGTTTTACTATTTGAGTATTCTAATAACGAATTTGTATTCAACGTACAAAATACATAAGATGTTTAATTTTCGATTACTTTGCTGCTGTGTAACTATGGTAAACTCACAATGTGAGTTTGAAAATGTTAAGATAACGAAAGTACTAGTTCCAATCAATCTTTATTTTTCCATATGTGCTACAACCAAATATAAATATATATATATATATATATATATATATATATATATATATATATATATATATATATATATATATATATATATGTATGAAAATTAACCCACAGGAAAATGAAAAGATGAATCCAAAGCACTTTGGAACTATATTTGCAAGTTCATTTTCCCTTGAAAATGAACTTGCAAATATAGTTCGAAAGTGCTTGTATTCATCTTTTCATTTTCCTGTGAGTTAATTTTCATATTATTGCTTTCCTCACGTGCCACTTCTGAGTTTTTTATTATATATATATATATATATATATATATATATATATATATATATATATATATATATATATATATATATATATATATAATGAAACCACTGTATAGGAGCCAAAAAGTTTAATTTACGAGCCTAGTTTCGGTATGTAGTTTATCATACCCTCTTCAGTCGTATACTGATAATGTGATTGTTACAAAAGTCTATATATAGCGTACAGGTGAGAGAAAAAAAACATAAAGAAACACAAAACAGGGGGAAAAAGTCATTAATCAGGGGGTGTGAGTCTAAGATCGTTGACTAAGCTGTTTACGATGAGGTTACGGGAATGGGGGCTGCATTTCAATTGCCCATCTAATAAATTAAAATTGGGAATTTCTCCTATTAATATAGATTCTACTATTTTTCTTTTACGGAAATCTTTACAATTATATATGATTTATGCCTTTTAATAGTCAATTCGTTGGTTGGAATTGCTAATATGATTAAAAATACTGGATGTGGTACTGCCTCGTCTGACATTACCTTTCTGTTCATAAATTCGTTTTGTTAAGGTTCTTCCGGTCTCTCCTATGTAGAATGAGGAACAGTTTGTAGAGTCACACGGGATTAAATATACACCTGCTTCATTTGGCTGATCCCTCATTCTTCATAGGAGAGTCTGGAAGAACCTCCCTGCATTACGGCAGCGGGTGCACATATGGAACAGTTTCTCTAAGGCACCCCAAAACATTGCGTATGTGCCACCTGTGGGAAATAAAAGAATTCTGATTAGCATGTGATTTAATAGCCTATAACTCGCAAACCAAGTATTTCCGGACATATGTTCATGGGAACTATTTTTTATGGTTTAGACATAGGGAAGTTATGCCGAAGTTATAACCCTGTATGTATAATATATATATATATATATATATATATATATATATATATATATATATATATATATATATATATATATATATATATATTTTCCCTTGTCGTTATTTTTTTCTAAATGGTGCATCAAATTTGTATCTATGTATAATTAATTCCATATGGTGTTCGCACCAATTTAATCCGCGAGGATTTGTATGCATCCTCATAGCTAAACTAAGCCTGTAAAGAAGAAACAGCCTAGAAGTCATTTAGTGTTTCAATTTTCTTGTTCTGTCTGCTCATCTCTCTTTAACCCCCTCCCCCCCTTTCAAATGGATGAACATGCTCGAGCAGGGCTGCATTACTTTCCTTGTCTATTCTCAATCATTAAGGAACTTTTCTTCTTTTTTTGTACGTAGTCTCTCCGAACACGGTGAATTCCGAGCACAACGAATAAGAACCGTTATGGACGTACTCGTCATACCTGGAATGTGTACAATTTAGGAGAATCTTAACCACATAATTATCAATAAAAAAGAGAAAACACTACGTAGGTAATAAGGAAAATATTCCATCGTTTAATTTACTTCTTCGTGTATGATAATAACACAATACTTCTTCAAATTAATAAATATTATAACATTACTTCTCATTCAATTTAATTATGTTTAATACACGCAGTATTAATTCAAAATTAATAGTTGCAACTTGACTAACCAATGTAATAATTAAAAACCGATTTGAAACTGACTTCGGCCCCTATAAAGGGTAGAGCAGGTTTTTACGTTTTATTCGGCTATTCTTCTAAACTTTACATCTAGCCTTTATTATTTCTTCTTGCATTTTCGTTATTTCTTCTCTGTTCTTTCACTGGTCCCTTCCATAACGGAGAATAGGTTACGTAAAAAAAAAAACTACCGCAAATATAGGGCCGTTTTTTACGGAAATTTCTCAATTTAATGTAGCACTTTAAAAAATATGGAAATGAATGAACTCTCACATTTTTAGCGAGATTTAATA
The DNA here is from genome assembly GCA_963969495.1 of Ceratothoa steindachneri. Taxonomy (NCBI): domain Eukaryota; kingdom Metazoa; phylum Arthropoda; class Malacostraca; order Isopoda; family Cymothoidae; genus Ceratothoa; species Ceratothoa steindachneri. The sequence goes on along the minus strand of OZ018325.1, from coordinate 166,125,815 downwards.
GCTTCTTCCACGCTTAATTGGGTGCATCAAAGTGTAGCCACGTATAAAGCTCGTGCAGACGGATGAAGAAAAAAATCTATATATCATCGATTCAAAATGATGGGGCCTGGAGGGCAGATTTATTATGTCGAAGCACAAATTTGTACATACTACATGTAAACAAAGGCACAAAATTCGAACCCCCTTCAAAGGAATTTCCACTAGAAGTACGATAAACTTGATTTAACGAACAAAAATACATGGCGGGCCTTTTTAACTCTCAGTTATAATAGACCTTTTGAATTGCTTCTAAATAACTTAAATAAAACAGGTAATACATAAAGTTTGCTTTAAACTGTTTTTTTTTAACTACGCATTCAAATAAGAAATGCTGAAGAAAATCCTCGGACCGATGCGAAAGTAAATGCTTTAAAACGAAATATTGAATAAAATAAGACGCGTTATTTCTTAATTCCTCGTCTTAGCCGTTTCCTAATTTGGGAGGAAGGATGGATTAGATTTGTTGCGTTGTTGCGCGCAGACCCCAATTAGTGGATCGCCCTTTAGGTTTCCAGAAAGAAGAAATACATTTAGAAACATATCCTCAGTACAGAAGAATCAAAGTAGCGAGATTCCAAGAACAGCCAATAATAGATTACTAGGAAAAACAATAACAACAAAGACTCCTAAAAAAAGTAATAAAGACCTCGATAATTACGAACAACAGAGTTCTGGAGCAACGAAACATAGCTTGAGAAAATAATGAGGAAATTCGAGAGCAAACAAACTACCAAAGACAGCAACGACGAACGACGAACGACGAACGACAAACGACAAACAAACTCCCGAAGACAGCAATGACGAATGCTGCTCACTGAGCAAACAACATCAATGACTCTTATCTCAAACAATAAATAAATAAAAAAAAGACTCCTGAAACAAATTATAACAAAGTGTACTGCAACAAGTGCGAACAAAGACCTATTTTTTAGGTCTTCGTTCGTATTGGTCTTAGTAGAATGGTAAAGACTCCCGGAGCACCCCAAAAATGTTTTCTTGAACAAACAACAATAGAATGAAAATAGAAACAACGTCTAGAACAAATAAAATATAAAAATCCTCAAAGAAAGGACAAAGATCACAAGAAATATAATAAAAAAGGCAGGAACAAATCATATAGTTTCTCCTAGACAGAAAAATTGCAAAGAGACCAAGAACAAAATGTTATCAAGTCAAACTACTGGTACCATAAGGGACGAATTATGAAATCACCTCCAAGGAGAACTAATTACGAACGAGTACGACCTGTTTCAACTATACAAAAACTATATGAACTTAACACACTATTCTTGAGGACAAAGTATAAAATCCGATCGATATCCATAACAATTCCTTTAATGATTTCAGGGAGATTTCGATGAAGACCTTTCCTTTCCCCTGTGCATGTCACATCCTTTAAAATGGTTCGGGTCAAAATAAGTTAAATAGAATATATTTATTTATACGTTCTATAAATCCTCGAATACATTTGGATGACTACCTCGATGTTACGTTGAAAAATTAGGATAAATATAGGTAGAAGAATAAAAAAATATCTAAATATTGATGCGAATATGTTTGTGATATCGATGATTAAAAACTAAATAGATATATAAAGTTAATTAAGCTATAAAAATGGGGGGAAAATGGGGGACATTTGGCACCCCCGTTTCGAAACAAAACCGTTTCAAAATGTTTCGATACTGCTTCTTGAAATACAGCAATAACGTTAAAAAAATTCCCTTAATTAAATTTATTTAATTGGTAAACGTTCTATCTAGTTTATTTGTAAGTATGTAAATATATCCCAAACGCTCCATCCCTTATCAAATAATATAGTGAATTGTCAAGGAACAAAATTCAGCATAAAGTGTGACATAACTAATTGTGGCGACTATAAAGTAGCAGTATTCTAACAAGGTTTTCGTATGGTAAATTACAGACCAAATTAAATTTAACTTGCGAAGTTAAGCGGGCATATGAGCTGATTATTATTTAGTGTGTGTGTGTGTGTGTGAAGAAATAATTAGCACCCTACCCTCCTTACCCCCTACTTTTCACGCTACATAGACCCACAGAGAAAGTGGGCTTCGTGGTCCCGAACTGGCCCAGATTGCAGTTCGGCACCCGGACCTTGAATGATAAGGGGCAGGCGAGGGCGGGAGGGGGAGAGGGGGAGGGGGGTACGCATCTCCCTTCTCGCCGCGTAAAGATTCGAGCACGCAGACAAATCTGCCTTAGAAAGTATCGAATCCCGATCATTAGAGAGGTAAGCAAGCACTTCTTCAGGCCTTGGGTACTTCGCCACCCTGAACTGATCTATTCTGCCAACCCGTTCAAATGAATTTATTACACCAGCAATAAAGCGATTTCACATCACGGCTTCGGAGAGCTATTTCCCTGCCCTCAGAAAATTGGCGCGAATGTGAGCGGATGAAAGGCAGCGCGCGAAATAGCCTTTTTTAGCTAGAGCCTCCCGCATCGAGAGATACCTGTGCCCTAATTATTGGCCGAGATATAGTGGAAAAGCGAAGAGCGAAGGGTAGGTACCCATGGGCATTCTTCTTCCCGTCAAGAGCAAGAGATTGCTTCAAATTATCCATCAACTCGGGCTAATACGAACGAGCCTGGTAAGTGTAGAAGGCTAACCTTGCATCTTTTGTCAAGAGTACAGTACAGGCGACAGTCATATCGGTATCTGGCTAATGTTTGTTGTGCATGCCACTGTCGTTATTTGATTGCTGTTATTATGTGCGTCTGTGTGTAACAATTAGTTGTGTTTTGCAGGGTTGCTTTATTTTTACCCTTAACTTATAAATGGGTAAAGACATAGTGCTAGATATAAAATAAGCCATTTGGGGCTAGAAATATTGCGGGAAAACGTAAAATTCTTCGATCAGGCAGACCGACTCTTTCATGAATGACTGTAGTTCATGTATAAATGAAGTGAGTAATTTTTTATATTAAAACTATATTTCTTTCTTATTGTTAAATTAAGTATCATTGCACATATAAGTCTGCGGTGTGCATTACGTCTCTTACTTTCTTTTATACATGTGTCCTATGCGAAATCTGTGATGAGCTCTAGTAACTCTGACGACCTGGAGTCGCCTCTGACATATATATATATATATATATATATATATATATATATATATATATATATATATATATATATATATATATATATATATATATTAGTGTAGATGGGTAGCAGTCTTTCTCGAATGCAAATTTTGTTGAAGACCATGGTGTATTTCGCCTTAGTTAATTTCCTTTGGCATCTTTCTATTCTTTTTTATTTCAACTTGTAAATGGTGGATCACTTGTCCTGTATTCATCTCTCTTTTAAATGAATGGGTTTGGTAAAAGACAAACTAAATTGCTGAGCTTTCGCTCTTATTCGATCATCTTCGGAGAGTCTTGATATATTCTTTCTTCCTTTACCAATGAAATGTGGTGTCAGAATCGGACTGAATGAAAGAAGCTTCAAGATAGTATAAAGTTAGAATGTGGAGAGAATGATAGGATAGATAGAAAATATTGTGTAAGGAGTATGTGTTGATGGGATGATGATGAGTGTAGGATGAACGATGAGGTGAGGATGATAAAGATTTTTGCCAGGTTGCCTGCCTAACGCTTTCCTTTTTGTTTTGTTTAGAAAATTTAGCATTCGAGCCTTTGTTTCTTTGTTTCCTCTTGCTCAATCGAACATCTTTATTTTCTTGTATTTATTATTTTTTGTGTGCTTATTTCACATCTTTCTTTTCATTATTATTATCAATATATATATATATATATATATATATATATATATATATATTAATAATAATAATGAAAGGAAAGATGTGAAATAAGCACATAAAAAATAATAAATACAAAAAATAAAGATGTTCGATTGAGCAAAAGGAAAGCGTTAGCCAGGCAACCTGGTATAAATCATTATCATCCTCACCTCATCGTTCATCCTATATATATATATATATATATATATATATATATATATATATATATATATATATATATATATATATATATATATATGTATATTTGTTTATTAAATTTTAAGTGGTAATTTTCTTTTTTAATATCGGTAATTCTTTGACTCATCGGGTTTCTCATTTTGTTAGTATATTTGGTAGTCTTATTCAAAAATGGTTTTTAGGGGATATTTATTCCGCCTGGTTGAATGTAACGTTAGAGGAAACGAGCCAATCCGGTGAGTGGAATTTTAAAACAACTTTAATGTTCAATTCCAGCTTGACTGTTGATGGCCCACTTTTCTTCGTTTATTAAAATGGCTTCTAAGATGCTCAGCCTATCTTTATTTTCCTCTTTTTTTTTAATTACGGTGTTGTCAACTAGAATATCTCTCGTTAGGTTGATGTTATGCGCGCTCTCCATATGATTTTTAGGTCCTCCGCTTTGCAGATGCATAGTTAAACGTCTCGAAAGTGTGGTAGTTGTTATGCCAATATATTTAGAGTTATTATAAAGCTTGCAGTATTTATTGGGGCAGATGAACTCGTAAACTATGTTGGTTGCCAAAACTCCTTGAATCTCAAGTCAACCAACATAGTTTACAAGTTCATCTGCCCTAATAAAGACTGAAAGCTTTATAATAACTTTATAATATGCAATTGGCATTTCTCTTCCATTTTTTAATTCCAGCAAAACAGCACCCATGCCAAAAGAACTTGCGTCAGTGGCTAGAATGAAGGGTTGCTTATAGTTGGGGTACTGCAAAATTAGGTCGTGGATTAAATGTTCTATAAGACATTTTTACAATTTGCTATAAAATCAACCAGTACGTTGGTAGGTTATTTAATCATAGATGTACGAACTAACACATTGCCCTTTCTTCTCCCCCTAATATTCCTAATCCTCTTCCCATACGTTGGGGGCAAGTTCGCACATTTGAGTATCTTAATTATTTTTAAACGAACATTTTAGTGGCTATTGTTAATGCGCCATCCTCCCCTCGCATCGTGGACGATACCCATAGACCGGATAATGAAATATATGTTAATATCAAAACGACATTCACTGGCAAGTCCGAAGGCACTAACGCAGGGGTCCCCAATGCGTCAGGGGTCTAGTATAGTGTTTTGGTACTAACCAACGATCATAAAACCATAAGGGGCATTAATACTCCATCGGCAAGGTTTAAATAAACAAGGTCTGCTGACCAAAGAGTGGCGTGCTCTCAACTATCCTGATTTATGACCTTACGAACTTAAAAAAAATAATAATTCCCGGGCAAACTTTGGAAGGACTTTGGAAATTATATCATTCGAAAGAGAATATAAAATAATATGAGGGTTTCAAGTTTCGTTAGAATCGGCCGAATAGTTATCACCCACGACCGACCGACAAAGTAAGTCGGCAGCGACTAGACTCATACGCGACTAAAGAGCGTGGGAGGATGTATTGTGCTGCGGAGAAGGGAAGAGAATGATAGCAGCATTGTGATTGTTGTGTGATTATGCGTTTGGAGCTACTTATCCGCCTCCCCCGGGAGTAATGACTTTCAGCTTATCCGCCAATGGAAGTCCGGCGCATGACGCCGCTGTGTGTCCCCGCTTGCTCGGCTCAAATCCGCGCCTCGACGCTAGGAGTCCAACGCCGTATCCCCTAGGTTAGCGAAAGCTCCGAGAGGCTCCTCCATTTCTTCCTCTTCTTTACTCCATTGCTTTATATTCTCTTCCTCCTCTTTCTCGCCAATCTCTCCACACAAAATGCCCACCAGCCAGCAAAGAGTAGGTGTATCAGCGGTAATGTCCCTGGTGCAACTGAAACCTGGGCCAACGGCACACCCTCCTCGCCCCAACACCTTGAGGAAGATCTGTATCTATTTAACTTTCACACATTTTTTCCATTTCTCCAGCTACCCCCACTTTCCGTACAAATCTTTCCATACTTTTTACTGGATACGGCCTTGTTGTTATTGCGCTCTAGAAATGCCCCCACCCCCAAGCGGTATTAATTTGGACGAGGTTGATGAGATTGACTGTAAACCTCATTTCCTTTTAATTATGTAACTTCATTCGATCACCCTTCTACTACCTCCACGGGCAAGCAGGGGCCCCTTACTCACACGTGTGCAGCAGCGAACACACAAAAAACACGTAACAATATTTTTTCTTATTTACAAAAGGGTGATTTGCGAACAATTTATAACAACCATTAATAAAACTAATAAATTTAAGCGATTAACTTTTGACGCCAGATCTTTACATTTGGAGTATTTTAAAAACTAAAAAAAAAGAACAGGTGGAAATTTGAAATTACTAACAGCAGCTGAATGCCATTTTTATGAATTTCCGTCTGCCTCGTGCCAGGTAGGAGCTCACAATGTCAGTGTCAATGCCACTGGCAAGAAAGGTCACTGCTGCTCGTCTCTCTCTCTCTCTCTCTCTCTCTCTCTCTCTCTCTCTCTCTCTCTCTCTCTCTCTCTCTCTCTCTCTCTCTCTCTCTCTCTCTCTCTCTCTCTCTCTCTCTATGATTGTTTCTAAGTTATATATCTACATTCAGATGGGGCCTTGTACATGCGCTCAAAAGTGCGAACTTTAAACTCCTTGTTGGGGTTGTAATGGGAAGATCCATGGGTAAGGAAGAACAGGATCCCGAAGAGGACCCTGCGATCAGATCGATAAAGTAGGATCAGTCAGACGACAATTAGAACGAAATTCCGGTAGGAATTTATGACATCATTATCTGTCTCTCTGCCCTCTATCTATCTGTTTCATTCCCTCTCCTTATATGCCTATATGTCTATCTATTTCCCTCTTTTAACCTATGCAACAATTGTGTCTCTCCGTTATCTCTTTTAACCCATTGATCGACAAGCTGATTTTGTACAAAATTGCCCCTCAACCCCAGCCATCCAAAATTTGTCTTTAATTTTCGATAAAATCCTAATTTTAGAGCATTTTTACCTAACATTTGCAATGTAAAAATAAAACAAAGGAAGTTAAATTTTGTGTGTTATATTTTACATTGGGGCTACGTCATTCACCTAAGTAAGATCCGTTTGCTTCATTGAATTCCATTATCATCTCTTTTATCATTAACAATATTAACAATGCTTTATTTCAGCCCATCATTTCCCCACAATCAGAGCTCATTAAATTTTATAGTAATTCATTCATTTGACAATAAATTATAACAATTTGTAGTTATGTTTAAATGAGTATAAAAAAAATTAATGACGGAGAGATACGAGGAAAATTAGATGAAACTTTAAATATTCAATACGAGGAAGATTCAGATAATTCTGTTGCTGACCCGATGGACGGCGGTTGGCTCATGAAGATCGCTCTATGAAGAGGAAGAGGATACCAATGATGGCGAAGAAAGTGAAAGCTTAGAGGAAGATGATAGTGTAAACAAGCCTCAATGTGGAGCTATTCAATGCTTTGAATATGCTGTTCAGCAGAAATAATTTCCCTTTAGCTGAACAAAAATGTCCTTAAAAAGGATATTTCTCCTGATAGCACAACTTTTAGAACTATTCCCTCTTCTTGCGATGATACCATAACCAGTCCTATTATAACATAAACCAAATGATTTGCGAGACAAAGTTTTACATCAAGACCACCAAAAAGATTTGCATCAAAATCACCAACAAGATTTTCATCAAGATACCCAAAAAGATTTCCACAGCTGAATAAATGGACTGAAACAAACGCGCGATCGATAAAAAGAAAGTTTTTTTTTGGGGGGGGGGGGTCTTGTAAGAAAAGTTTCTGCATAATTACTGGGGAATCCAGTGAATTTTATCGGGTGGATATTCCTCGGTCAATCACGTCCCAGAATCGATTCCAGATGTTATTAGGTGTACTACAATTTAATAAATAAAAAGACAATCGACGGTAGTGATGGTTTGGCAAAAAATACTACCTTTACTAGATCTATGAGATCAAAATTTGAGGAGTTTGTTTATTCCTGACCAAGATATATGTAATTAGATAAAAGGCTGCTACCATGGAGAGTTCGTTTAGTTTTCAGCGAATATATACCGAGCAATGTTCATCGTTATGGCTCAAAGTTATTCAAGCTGTGCTCAGTTGATGGCTATACCTGATGAATGAACGTTTATTCAGGAACTTCAGTAACAGATGTGCGTGAAATAAGATTGGCCAAAAATATCTTTTGGGAGGTGACAAGTGAACTACTCAACCAAAGAAGAACTCTGTATATAGATAATTTCTACACAAACTATGAACTGGAACAAAGTTGATTAAAACAACAAACGCCTCTAATTGGCACTCTAAAAGCGAATGAAAAGGATATACCAAATTATGCGCTCCAAGCGAAATTAAAGAGAGGATGAATATGGAATTGTTGTTTTAAAGTTGAAGGAGATTCGTGTGTAAGGATGTTGTCAACTAAACATGCACCAGTCATGATACCAAGTGATCAATCGTAAACCCAATGTGATCTACCTCAACGGCAACCTTCTTCAAGTCAAATCACACCATGATTCAGATATAACCTACGTACCATCCCTCAATCTTCTAGTAGCAACATTACAGCCAAACCTATGGCAGTTCTAGTATGTAAGGAAAGAATTTCCGGGATTTTATTTTCGTACATCACAACTCTTTGGAAAAGGATATGTACAATTATACCGAAAACTAGGCCTGGAAATGATATTAGGATTAGCCATACTAAATGCAAGGGTCATTTACAAAAATATGTAACAAAAAATAGAATTAAGATACGCTCATTTCGTCCAACATTACTTTCAGACATGCTCCAAATTCAATCACAAGAATGTTATGTACCCCCAAGGTCAAATGAAAGCAAGCATTAGTGGGCTGAAAGATATAACGGGAAGAAGCTGCGCAGAAAATGTTGTGCGTGTTATCCTAAAAGGCAAATGAATAAAGGGTGAGAAGAAGCTAGAAAACGTGCAAAAATGGTTTATACTCATGCGAGAAATCTCCTGACTAGTCCCAACTTTGAGACGTTTTAATTCACAACATAATATCTCAAACCAATTTCCTTTTCTAGTCTTCCTAAAAATAAATTTTAATTACATTTTGAACAAAAATATATCCCACAATTTCGGCAAATAATTTCAATTATTTTATTTCATTTTGTCTTTATAAAAAAATAGATACAGACTATATATAGCTTGATTATTTTAGCACTCACTAATAACTTTCCTCAATCATCTAACTCAAACCAAGTATATAAAATATTTCCGCAGAGGCCAAGGTTAAAAACAAAAATTGGATTTGTGGATCATGTTATTCATGTTTGAATGACGCGGCTCGCAATGAAAATCGAAGGTCATAGGCATTTGTATGACGAGCCGCTTACGTAAACATTACCGTCAGTCATATGTTTATCCTTGACATGACAATCAATGTGTTAATTAAAATAAGATAAGAATTTAGGGAGATGTGTTCTTTTTAAATTAAGAAAAGGCTTTTCTTTTATTTCAAACAACCAATATTCTGCCCTTGAAGAAATTCAAGTGTATCTACGACGTCTGCTTTACTCCCAAAAATTTGTACCTGTAATAAATATCAGATACCAAATATTTCTATATTTATAATTAATATATTCATCCCACATCTGGGTATAGACAGTCAAGAGAAGTTTTCACCGTTCTTGAAAGCACTCGTTTAATTTTGATGAAATTGCGAAGAATATTCTTTTAAATTTGCCTCTGATTTTGATAGTGTCCAAGTTTCATTTCATCGAACAGCGGATAAAAACAAATTATGAGTTAAATAAGATGTATATGAAGAAACGAAGAGTCCAAACTAGAGAACGATAAGTATTAAAGCAGCTATAAAAAGAAAAGATACTTATCTCACAAAAAATAAACGAAATATTAATGAGAAGTATCCATGACCTTGTTCTGAATGACTTGAGGACATATTCAGCATAAGGATTTCACCAATTATTCGCATTGTTTTGGCGTTCTTTGATTCCATTCGTCTTCCAATCTTTGCCAGAGTTTTTCAACAGTCGTCGGTTTCCGAGCCATAAACTTTCTCACTGGATATCTTCAATAGGTTTTCTATCCGCTTTATATCTTTTTTTGGCGCAGGCTAGTTAATCACGACGATATTTTAGGCAATCCAAGAAATATTTCAGTCTTCGCTGTGTCCCTTGGGGCATTGTTCTGCCTAAAAAAAAAAAAACAGGTTTACGTACTGCAATAGTTCGAAGAGAGGGGGATCACATGTTCTTAAAGCATATTTTTCTCTACTGCAGCGTTTACTTTGACACGTAAGCGGACGAGCGGTGACTGAAGCGCTTGAAAACATGATCCAGATCACAACACAGCAACCTTCCATTTTAACATTTTTTTCATACATGCGGGAATAGATCTTTCGCCTGCACGAAAGCCTACATACTGCTTCCAATCCTATTTGAACAAATTAAATTTGCTTTTGTCACTGAAATACACTCTATTCCACTTTTCAGCACTCCACAAGACATTCTCAGAAGCGAAGGCCAACCTAGCCGCTTTATTATTTTTACTTATGAGTGGTTTCTTTAACATGGTAGAGTGCTATGAGTCCCACCTCTCTCAAGCGACGGGAGACAGCCTGGCAAGTTCAGATTCTCGACAACTTGATGTGAAATATGGACTGTTGTCTTTAATCGGTCCTTCATCGACAATCGTTGCGTCGATGGATCTTTCACGGAGGTGGGTTTTCGACGGTGACCCCAATTTATTCGTTAACTCGCAGGACCAGTATCCTTATGGACCTTTATTATGGGCGAACTCACAGTTTTTGACCGATTACAATACCTCGAAATGTAAGAGTAACATGCTTTCCCTCTTCCACTCAACAATGTGCTTTCTGAACAATTGTCGATTTAATCGTTTTGTCATCCTGATAAATGATTACTGCCATCACATTAGTCTAGAATACACGTAGAACAGTGTTGCCATACATACGTTGCGAATTTTTACGCGCAAACGGAAAATTTAAGTTATCGTTCTCTAGTTTTTGGAGGTTTCTTTCTTCTCATAACGTTTTTATCTGCTGTTCTATCAAATTGAACTTCGATAACATCAAATGAAAATTTCAGAGAATAATCTTCGCAATTGTTGTGATAATAAAACGAGTATTTGCAAGAAAATGTAGATTTTGTTATTTTGTTCTCTTGTTATTCCTGACAATGAGCGACTTTCCTACTCCCAATTTAGGATTGTTTCTTTCGTCTATTTTCGCTTCTTTCCAAATTCGAAAGGTTCTTTAGTTCTCCAAATTCTAGAGGTTTATTCTTCTCCAAATTCTAAAGGTTCATTCTTCTACAAATTCTAAAGGTTGATTCTTCTCCAAATTCTAAAGATTCATCCTCCAAATTCTAAAAGTTCGCTCCTCCAAATTCTAAAAGTTCGCTCCTCCAAATTCTAAAGGTTCAACCTTCTCCAAATTCTAAAAGTTCGCTCCTCCAAATTCTAAAGGTTCGCTCCTCCTCCCTAATTTCTAAAGGCTTGCTCATTGTCCAAATTATAAACCTTTGCTCCTTCTCCAAATTCTAAATGTTCATCCTTCTCCAATTTCTGAAGGTTCATCCTTCTCCAAATTCTAAAGGTTAACTCCTTCTCCAATTTCTAAATGTTCATCCTTCTCTAATTTCTGAAAGTTCATCCTTCTCCAAATTCTAAAGGTTCAACCTTCTCCAATTTCTAAATGTTCATCCTTCTACAATTGCTGAAGGTTCATCCTTCTCCAAATTCTAAAGGTTCGATCCTTCCCCAACTTCTAAATGTTCATCCTTCTCCAATTTCTGAAGGTTCATCCTTCTCCAAATTCTAAAGGTTCAACCTTCTCCAATTTCTAAAAGTTCATCCTTCTCCAATTTCTGAAGGTTCATCCTTCTCCAAATTCTAAAGGTTAACTCCTTCTCCAATTTCTAAATGTTCATCCTTCTCTAATTTCTGAATGTTCATCCTTCTCCAAATTCTAAAGGTTCAACCTTCTCCAATTTCTAAATGTTCATCCTTCTCCAATTTCTAAATGTTCATCCTTCTACAATTGCTGAAGGTTCATCCTTCTCCAAATTCTAAAGGTTCGATCCTTCCCCAACTTCTAAATGTTCATCCTTCTCCAATTTCTGAAGGTTCATCTTTCTCCAAATTCTAAAGGTTAACTCCTTCTCCAATTTCTAAATGTTCATCCTTCTCCAATTTCTGAAGGTTCATCCTTCTCCAAATTCTAAAGGTTAACTCCTTCTCCAATTTCTAAATGTTCATCCTTCTCTAATTTCTGAAAGTTCATCCTTCTCCAAATTCTAAAGGTTCAACCTTCTCCAATTTCTAAATGTTCATCCTTCTACAATTGCTGAAGGTTCATCCTTCTCCAAATTCTAAAGGTTCGATCCTTCCCCAACTTCTAAATGTTCATCCTTCTCCAATTTCTGAAGGTTCATCCTTCTCCAAATTCTAAAGGTTAACTCCTTCTCCAATTTCTAAATGTTCATCCTTCTCCAATTTCTGAAGGTTCATCCTTCTCCAAATTCTAAAGGTTAACTCCTTCTCCAATTTCTAAATGTTCATCCTTCTCTAATTTCTGAATGTTCATCCTTCTCCAAATTCTAAAGGTTCAACCTTCTCCAATTTCTAAATGTTCATCCTTCTCCAATTTCTGAAGGTTCATCCTTCTCCAAATTCTAAAGGTTCAACCTTCTCCAATTTCTAAAAGTTCATCCTTCTCCAATTTCTGAAGGTTCATCCTTCTCCAAATTCTAAAGGTTCAACCTTCTCCAATTTCTAAAAGTTCATCCTTCTCCAATTTCTGAAGGTTCATCCTTCTCCAAATTCTAAAGGTTAACTCCTTCTCCAATTTCTAAATGTTCATCCTTCTCCAATTTCTGAATGTTCATCCTTCTCCAAATTCTAAAGGTTCAACCTTCTCCAATTTCTAAATGTTCATCCTTCTCCAATTTTTGAAGGTTCATCATTCTCCAAATTCTAAAGGTTCTTCCTTTTCCATTTATAAGATGACCAATAACAGATGCATAATAGGTACTGTACATACAGTATATATATATATATATATATATATATATATATATGCATTATAATTATCTATATAATTAATTATGTTATATAAGAAGATATTTTCATGGAAGGACGCACTGATTGTGCATGACTCTTGGAATAACTTTACTTCTTTACTTTTTTAGACTTGAATAGAATAAATATTTTAACTCAATATTTAGTTTTTCAATGAGAAAGAAGATGCAGTTTACGAAGGTTATTTTATAGAACAATTAGTAATTCATTTCCTGATTAGTTAACTTTCTTTTTGGTTTGGGTGATTTCTTTCCTCACCTCATGCCTATATGCATATATATATAATATATATATATATATATATATATATATATATATATATATATATATATATATATATATATATATATATATATATATATATATATATATATATATATATATATATATATATATATATATATATATATATATATATATATATATATATATATATATATATATATATATATATATATATATATATATATATATATATATATATATATATTCAACAAGATTGCTTCTGAGAAGGTGTAATTTTAAATGTAGTATAAATGATAAGACCATCAGAAAAATCCGAATTTATTGTACACAACGTTTCGGATTACCTAATCCATCTTCAGGCTAAAGGGATAAACAAGAAGTTAGAGGGCGAAACAAAACTAACACTAAGTAATAACTTGATATAATCTGAATCAAGGTCTAAAAGGATTTAAATTTAAACTCAAAAATCCCCCAGCTAATTATAAATATACATAATGCACTTAAGAGATATACACAAAGCACATCTGCTTTAGGCGAGTCGATAGAAAAACTGTAGAATTGAAAGAAAAGTGACAGCATGATAGGTAGGTTGTTTGATGGAAATTGATAACAAGTTTGAAGTTAGTTAATCGTTGTTATTAACGACGAGGGATAAGTATGATGAGTCAGTATTTAATGTGAGGGCGGGGGTTTTGATAAAAAGTGACTAAAATTCTGAGCTGGTGGTATTAGGATTAGAACCTAAAATCTGAAAACTTTCGATGCTGGCATCAGCCTTGCATTTAATGATGTGGTCTCTGATGGGCAAAACTTCCTTCCTGAGTAGAGACCATGGTGTGCACATATCCTCGAGTGTAAGGAGCGAATGGTACTTCCTATGTATGATCTCTGGGAACATCCGGGCAAGAAAGAAATTAATTATTTCCAAATTGTTTACGATTATTAAAAAAGTGAATTTGCGAAAAAAAACTTTGAAGAATCTTGCGGTAAACGTCTTGACGCTTTTTGGTTCAGAGGAACAAGATCCGGAAGGAGGAGATAGCGCAAATCTTTAGGGGTATTGATCACTCCAATCTTGGGTTGTAAAACGTCATTGAATATTGTGCCTACGCATCGGTTAACCAAATCAAGGAGGATCAAATTGGATGAATATGATTGTTTCCCATTGCGTCTCGTGTCCCTCAGAAGCGCAATGAGATGCAAGGGCCGAGCGGCGATCTTGAGTCTTTTCCCGTTTGCGAGACGTATTTCTCCTACCATTTCCTGTAACGATTTCGTATCCAATGTCCAACTATACCTTGGCGTCGAATTTACCCTTTATTTTTGTGAGGTGGCGGAATAATGTTGCACTAGGCATTGTGAGAAATATCTATCTCATGTGGTCGGATTTGTTGCGCTGTCATCTCCCATGTAGTTGCCATGTAAGGTAATGTTACTCTCTATCCTTTCCTATAGCAGTCCTTAGTATTAGACTTATCTCAGTATCATCTTCTATCTGTCAGCAGTCGCTTTTAAATGAATGAGTAACCAAGCGTTGATTGCATTATCCAACCACTTTCTCAATTATCTTTCGCAGTTTTTCTATTTTTTACTTGAATTCACGTGCCTAAATTCCGCCCTTTCGAATCTCCCTACTTCTTGTACTAACTTATTTCCAAAGATTTATACTAATACGCCTTTCATTCTCCAAAGCATTTCAAGTTGATGTATTTCAAAATCTTCCTAATCTATATAACGGCGTGTGCGAGCCGTGACTCGCAATTTTAAGTTCCTTTCCTCTTGTACCACCATTCAAGGGCCAAATCTTTCCCTCAAACCAAAGATTACCCTCAATTCTTTTAGCGACTTTATAAAAATAAAATATGATCTCCTCCCAGGATGTTATGTCTAGCGATCTAGTAGATCTCATAGGCAAATGTGGCCTCGTGTGAGCAAACGTTTAAATTTAAGACTTTGGCACTAGCCCCGTCTCCTGCCATTGGTATCTAACATTTTTTTACATGTAAAAACGTACATAAACACTTTTCTTTATAACCTACATTACTTACTACGATAGTGGGTAGCTAGTTTTAAGAGTAGACATAATGTGAATCATTCCGAAGCAACAGATTCATTGGGCTTTGGGCCAACATTAAAGACATTACCCGTTTGTATTATAATTAAATGTTATTCAGTCTAAATAAACCTCCGACCAATTTATGAGGCCTTACATGCAATTCGTTTCTTTGATTAAATCCAATTATTCGTTGATTTCAGCTATGCCCCAAATCCCTTACCGCCTTACTGCTTTTCTAGAGGGCATGGTTATTCATACCAGTTAGGTATCGTGGCGGAGAGATTATTCCTTAATTAAAAAAGAGAAAATCTGCCTTTTGTTTTTTGATATAAACTAAGGAAACCTTTTTAATGACTGCCATATAGTTTCTTCTGGGTTGACTGCAAGTTCAAGTTTCTTAACTCGTTTAACTTAAGATAATTCACTGTTCTGCTATTGAGTTTTGCTGTTCGTTGACTGCTCTCTTTTTTTACTCTCCGTCAATTAGGAGCGAGATATATATATTGGAGTACAGATTCATATGTACGAACCTCCAGGAGGGTTATAGCGCGCTCTCTCTCTCTTAATACCACCTACATGTCATCCTAATGTTGCCAATCTTTTCTATCTCCTTTCTATCCACCATCTCCGCCACTGGACGCTGAGAAGTGTCTCCATTCCAATTCCCTGGTTTCTTATTTCACTTGATAACACCCAACCGAAAAATAACCCCCCTCCCCATCCACTCTCCAAACATTATAAGTTCGTACATGTGAATCTCAATATTCGTTCGTTCAGATGTGATTATTCCTTCAGGTTTTTCAAACGTGATCTACAATGGCATAAGCCTTTGTTATAATTGCCTTTACCATTCTTAATCTAGATAGATTTTGACCATCAAGAATAAAAAAATTATGTGTAATCCAATGAGAACAAATCCGCCAAGTAGAAAAATAACAGAAAATGACCAAATTCATTGCAACTCATACATGATAAGACTTATTAATATTATGGCTTAGTTATTTCAATAAAAAAATTAATGTAAAACTAATTTAATATGAACGATACATTTAATATTATAGACTAATTTATAATTTATTAGTAAATTTTATTATTTTTTTAAGTTTCAAAAATATTTTTCAGTGTATCTGCGGTCGAAGGCTGACTACTAATTGTTGCGTAAGAAATTCAATCTACAGTTGGATGATGTGGTTGCTGAAGGCAAATTTTCCAGTCCCTTTTTAATTATCGCTTTCTAAGCCTCATGCTGTGTCCACTCGTCGCTGTCATGCCAGCAAATTACAGAGATTTTCTGCACTATTGGAGATATCTTTCAGTAATTTATATTTGTTTTCCACGTTATCCTTCTATGTTCTAGACTCACGAGCTAAATCTTTTTACTCTAGATTCTAAGAACACAAAAGCGGCAAATAAATAGAAATTAGTAACTTGCCAAAAGTGCCTCATCTTCACCGCAGGAATGAACATAAGATGCAAATGAAATATAAAAGCGAATAGGAAGAGGAAACAAAGATGAAAAAGACTTAAATCCGAAAGATTTAAGGAATGCACACATACCAACAATGGCACTAAAACTATTAAAAAAAAGACTAGCCCTCATAACACTTGAAACCGACATTTAACAACCTTAAATTTACTGATGTTTAGGAAGAATTTGTTTCCAATAAATTATGCAAAGGAAAGGTTGGAATTTTAATTACAGTTTGGAAAATATTAATGGGGCCTTAAAGTACAAATATGTAGCCTCAAGAGTCTACAAAATGTTAATCCTACCCTGAAATTCATACATCGTTCTAACTTACAGGACATTGGAAATCACTACTGTAGTGTATCTGCTTTTTACGGGAGTTCTGCTAAACCTGTTTCTCTTTGTACGATTGCTCGAAACACTCTTTAGAGTGTAATCAATTTGACCTGGTTAGTGAGTTATTTAAATTGGCCAGTATGATTTTGGTCGTTTCGTAAGGTTTAGTTTTGTCGTCCTTGCAGTTTGTATTTCATACTCATCAATTCATATCACTTCCTTTGTCTTCTACCATTGTCTCAGCTCAATCTACTACACATTTACACTAGTTATTATATTTATTACGCCATTGTCTCACGTACAAAACGATCTTTTGCTTTAATTGACTTTTACTGTTGAAGAAAGAAAAGAATAACAAGATTATTTATATTTACGCTTTAAAATTCCAACTTCTTTATCAATATCGTTTTGTCCTCCCTTAATCGACCTAAAAAGCATTCACTATTTCTTTGTATACTTGATTTTATGAGAGGACCTAAGATAGAATGGAAGCTCTGTGCAAAATTTAACAATGGGCGTATGTATATTGTCGCAGGTCAGGTTAGATCCCCGATCTCCTGACCTCCGTTTGCTTTCCGTGTTCCGGAAAGGGTAGCGGATAGCACGCAGGGCACCTCTGCAATTGGGCCTCGCCCCGAACAGTGCAATTTAACTATGGTTTGCAATAAATCTCGTAAGAGTGACTAGTTTCCTTATGACAACAGCTACACTTGGCAGAATTAAATAATATGTAGGAGGTTCTGGATATCAAACTAGGCGAATAGGCTTAGAATTTTGGCTGCAAGTGGGAGCCGTGAATGTACACAAGTGGCCGCACGCAACAGACAAAGGAGACTCCAATTCCGGGTGGATCTACCACCCAAAGATTTTGCTGCTCGAGAGGAGTAGGGGTATGAGCGTCGAGCTCGATTACTTTCCAACAGCACGGGTTGGGTTTGCACTTCGGGCTGATTAGTACTCGGCCTGTTCGAAGTTATGACAGAGGATACAACCTGTCTTCCTTTAACCACTGCCAGATTCGAAAGTAAGGATCGAGGGAGTATTTTGCCGGGGGCGAAGCTGGGCTCGAATATGGCAGTGTAGAAGTTTCTCCCCTCTCTCTCTCTCTTTCTCTCTCTCTCTCTCTCTCTTTATATATATATATATATATATATATTTTTTTTTCCCCCACATCAACCCAGAAATAGTTTTTATAAACAAACTATAGATAGGAAGTTTCTTTAACAGTAAAAATTCTATCTCTTTGGAGTTCCGCAGTGATAATGTCTATTTATTTAAATGTCCCAGTTGTACTGGAGCCTCTTACATTGGCAGCACTGTTAGGTCTCTTGGAGCTAGGTTCTCTGTTCATATGGGTAATAGTTGGCGCACAAACAAAATATTAAATAGAAAGGAAAAGTGATCTATTAGGGAACACACCATAAGCTGTAAAACTAACATTTATGTTGAGAATTTTAAAGTGTTAGCCTTTAACAACAACAAACATTGCCTAAGAACCCTCGAATCTCTATATATAAAACACTACAAACCTACACTCAATGAAGATTTAAGTGCAATATCATTATTAATTAACTAATTTTAACTACAGTTTGTTAGTTGGTTTGCTTTTTAATAAACCAAGCGTCACTGTAACCTATAAATACTAGTCCCTTGTTAAACCCCCCATTCACACTCTAGGATGGATCCGCTTTAGTAAGTACCCAAATTTACCGTTTTTATATTAAATGTTTTTTAACTCTTACAGTCTTTACAAAATTAAAAACAAAGTTTAAATTTATTATCTTTAAATAATGCCAGGTCAATTTCTCTTATAGTTTGTAATTAATTTCCGCAATAATCCTTAAATTTATTAACTAATTTTTGAGTCAGTCTTAAAGCAAATTTAACTGTTGCCAAGTCATATTTAATTTAACTTATAGTACTTTTTACTGATATTTTGTAATTCGTCACCTTTTAAAATAATGTCTTATTGGCCTTTTCAAGTTTTCTTCATATATATTAACTTTGTAAACTTATTCTAGCCTGAAGATGAAAACTTGTAGTTTTCGAAACGTAGTGAAAAATTAAAAGATGCTAGATCCGTTTCTCGTGGCTCTGGGATTTATCCTCAATATTAAATGCAGGCTTCACGGCCGAGCTCCATATGGATATATATATATATATATATATATATATATATATATATATATATATATATATATATATACACAAGAGAACGATTTTCCTTTATTAAATTTTTTTAAAAAATATGATGAATACCTTCTACCTAGGTAAATGAAATTTCCATGATACATAAAGATATGCATTTAATATATATATATATATATATATATATATATATATATATATATATATATATATATATATATATATATATATAAACGTGAAAGAACTCAGTAGCGAGTTATGGTATATGATTGTGAAACCACTGAAAGGAGCAAATAATTTATTTACGAGACTAGTTTCGGTATGAAGTTTTCCATACCCTCTTCAATCGTATACTGAGAATTGAATGGACACAAGAGACGCTACACAGCTTCAAAATCTAAACAAAAAAAAAACAGGACAAAAAAGGTCATTAATCATGGGGTGTGGTTCTAAGATCATCAACTATACTGTTTATGATCAGGTTCCGAGAATAGGAGCTCCATTTAAATTGATCACCCGAAAGATTGAAATTGGGAATTTCTCCTATTAGAATAGATTCTAAAATTTTGTTTTTGCGGATATCTTTATAATTGTATATTATTTGCGACTTTAAATAATCTATTTGGTGGTTGTAATTGCTAATGAGGTTAAAAATACTGGTTGTACTACTGTCTCGCTTTTTTTTAATGTTCTCCTGTCTCTCCTATATATAAGGAGGGGCAGTTACTAGATTCACACGGGATTACATATACACGTGCCTCATTTGGCTGATCCATTGGGCTTAGTCGAAGGGAAAGATTTAAAGATGGGAAGAAATAACTCTGTTTACTCCTTTGAGGTGGGGAGAAAATGGAAGGGGTAGACAATTCGTGCTACTCACGTGGAGGGGATAATTTAATCAATGAATCTGCAGGTTGTATATGTAATCTTGTCTTCTAAATAGCAAGGATCACAGATTCTAAGTGCTCTCAAGAACATACGTGTTGCAACGGGGTTCTTTTTAATGTTAACATCATTATATGAAAAGAAGTGGATGTAAGAGTTAAAATGGGTCGGTTTACGGTACTCATTGAAGCTAATTTACTTAATGACTCTTACAATTTTGACATCGAGAAAGGCTAACAATAATTATCTTTTACCCATTCTACTTTAAAGTTGAAGGTGGGATGGAGGTCGTTAAGATTTTTAAGGAAATTGTCGAATGAATTTAAACTTTTTATAGGCCAAATCGATATGACATCTTCTACATACCTAAACCATACAAAATTTGGATGGGGAAAAACAAAAGGGAGTAAGGTAACTTTAATATGTTACATAAAAAGGTTACATAATATGGGCGATAAGGGATTGTACATGCTAATTCCATATATATATATATATATATATATATATATATATATATATATATATATATATATATATATATATATATATATATATATATATATATATATATATATTTATATATGATAAATAACACCCACAAGGAAAGTGGAAAAACGATTCCGAGAGCTTTCGTTTTTATTCTAAAAAACCTCTTCATGGAATAACGAAGGTCAGGACAGAAAATGTCTTAAATAGTAAGGAGTGGGGGGTTAAAACGGCTACCTGCATCAAGACCCTAACTTAGGGGTACAAATTATTTAAACACTTCAATTTGTGATTTAATATAATTAGATATGATAGGATCTAGGCTAAACAATCCAGGGCTAATATTAAAATTTAGGAAAGTATTAATAGAGATACTCTCCAAAATATTAAATGTACAAATTACATTTCAAGATATATTTTAGAGAGTATCTCTATTAATAATAGCCAATGTTCTTACGAATATTCTTGAGATAGCGATGACTAAAAAATAACTATATATACACGGTTAATTAAGCTGGGAAATAAAGAATCGGGGAAATTTGGCAACACAGTTTTAAAACAAATCCGTTTCAAAATGTTTCGACAGTAATGTTTGAAATACTGCAATAACGTTAACAATTTTCACTCAATTTAAGTTATTTTATTGATAAATGTCTTATCTAATTTATTTATAACTAAATATACCCCAAATACTCCATCCCTCATCAAATAATAATATATTAAACTTTCACTTACTGAACGAAATTGAACGTAAACTATAACATGACTAATTGGGGCAACTGTACTTACAAAGAAGCCCAGTGATTCGACATTACAAATATTAACTCTCCTTAATAGATCCCTGCCTCCGTGTATTTTTAATTAAATGCGTTCACTAAACCCACTGCAAGGAATGTTAATTTCGCGCGCGTTCCTTTTGAACGGCCGCCGTGAATTAACACCGTTTCCCGCGTAAACGGAGCCTTATTACGTCATCAGTTCAATCAGCGACCACTTCATTTAATGACGCTTGAATATCATAAAATGGTCGTCCAAACACACCCCTGAACCCATTTATGGTGGTTATTATTAACAACTATAGGTGGGTAGTGGATATTACGATAATTATTAACAATCTATAAAGGAACTTTATCTTCGGTTTATCTTTTATCAGATGTGAGGGAGCACGATTGCATCATTTAATTGGGAATGAAGAGGGCTGAGGGTACACCCTCTTGCAACTGTAATCGGGTCTATTTAAGCGTCGAGAGTTTGTGGTTTCGAACATGTTTTTACACCCTCTGAAGAGCCCAACCAGGTCCATACTCACATATCATCCATCACCACATCCGAGTCATGTTCACGGGGTGCTCATCGGCAGGGCGGGGGTATGCCCCAAAGAAAGTACCAAAAGTATGGGAAAAATGGCATCCAGTATGTCCCATCTCATGATACTACACACCACAGAGAAGACCCCCACTACAATCGACCAACACACGTTACTCAGCCTAGCCGCTACCCACGACACCCCCATAACAAACATCTTAAAGACACACACAGGCCACAAGCTCGTCTTCCGCTCACAGGAGGACGCTCTAACATTCCACCTAAACGCAGCCAAACACTCGAAACTCATAACCTCCTTACAAAACTTGCAGACCGCATCCTAAAAAGACACCAGATACGAGTTACAAAGACCAACCCCTTATGGTTGGCCTTCACCAATGATGACTCCGTACGCACCTCAGAC
This sequence comes from Ceratothoa steindachneri, assembly GCA_963969495.1. Taxonomy (NCBI): domain Eukaryota; kingdom Metazoa; phylum Arthropoda; class Malacostraca; order Isopoda; family Cymothoidae; genus Ceratothoa; species Ceratothoa steindachneri. Next base: position 166,103,386 of record OZ018325.1, on the reverse strand, counting down.
AGGATTATGGGGAGGAGGTCATTACAGATCTGTACTTCAATCGTACAAAAACTGGGCAGTGGTCACACTGTCCAATGAAAACTTTAAAACAAGGCTGCTAGACCAGGGCATCAAGGTCTGCGGCACACTCACGCACCCAAAGAACATGGAATCACAGCACAACATAAGACCCACGCAATGCCACCGGTGCTACAAAACCGGACACACAACACGTACATGTCAAGCAGACCTAATCTGCTCGAAGTGCAGTGTAGTGGGGCACCACTTCACCACATGCACAGCCACCACACCCATCTGCTTCAACTGTGGCGGCGACCACGTCGCCGTCAACCCAAATGTCCTTACCTAAGTAAGGCCCGCCATGACGCCGTTGCAGCTATACGGCGCCCACAACCAGTCCACACAACCACACACTCCGCCCTCGCCCCCCTCCCCTCACTAGAACATTCGCCGCAGCTGCCGGCGCAATGCTGTCTGCTCCCCCTGCTCCACTCCAGACAAACCCAATCCCCAACCCCAGCAGCACCTCCACCTCACCAACACATCCTGTCTCCCCCCACCCTAGCACCTTACACTCAGAGACCCCCACTGCTACCGACACCCTTCCCCCACTCACAACACAACCACCCCCACCCCACACCACACACCCAACCCATTCCACATCACACAACAAACGAGACCACAAAGCCAAAGATGCACCTGGCCACCTTTCTCTCAACGGTGGCAAAGGACATGTCGAGGGGCCACCCCCGTCTATACGCAAACATACTAAACACACTATTCGCCTCACACGGAATAGAGCAGATCACCTTTCCTGAGAAGGTGTTCGCTCTAATAGACGAGCACATGAACAGAAGACCCGCACTCCTCCCCACTTCGGTGGGCACGCACACCTCTCTACCTGGACCCACCGGCCCCCACTTTCATCACGCTCCTACCGCCTCCCGCTCTTCTGTCCCTGCATCTTCCTTACCTACCCCTAAGCCTACTGCTCCCGCCTCTCTCTCAACTCCCTCTCCTGCACCCACTCCTTCCACCTCTCTATCAAAACTCCCTCCTACTTCCAGAACTCCTCCTTCGGCAACCTCCACTCATCCCTCCACTGCCACCAACCCCCCTCCAACCGTCCCCGTCCCCCCTTCCACAGCCTCCAATCCCACTCCCACTGACACCACAACCACCACCTCCCCTCAGCCCACAACACCCCGTGCCAAACCAAAAAACCCAACCTCAAAAACCCTCCGGCTGTTCCCACTCCTCTTTCGACCCAACCTCCTTTCTCCCCCGACACCCCACCTCCTATAATCTGTACCTCTCCTACTATCTCCTAGCTCTACTCCATCCACCTCTGCTACTAACTCCCCCCTCCAAGACTCCACCCTTTCCAAGAATACTACCTCGACACCTCCTTCCACAGAACACACTCCTCCCTCCACCACGGACTGCACACCCAACAACACCGCTGGCAACCCCCACAAACAACAGCCGACACGGGTAAAGGTACTGGTTCCTCACGCCTCCTGGGCAATAACCAAGGAGAGGGCAACGGTACCGGGTAAATTAGCCTCCCGCGCACTCCGCCCACGACAATAGGTCGCCTCAACGTGACCCAATTAAACGTACGCAGTTGGCACGGTATTCGCCATACGGTTGCCAACTGGGTTCTCAACACACAAAGACCCAACGTAGTACTCCTGAACCTAACCAGCCTACTTCCTCCCAACAACAGACACGGTACACACACACAACCCACCCAAACCACACGCGTGGGAGTACTTCCAGGAAGTCCAGGAGTGGTGTCGGGCCCACGGTCAGGAGCTAAGGCCCGCCCCCCTGATTCGAATGGAGCTGCTCGACTACACATCCACACTGACCACTCCCATCACCGTCGATGAAACAAAACACTACATTAAAACAACACCAAAACGCGCCCCCGGCCCCTCCGGGCTACCAGCCACACTTGTACACAACCTCCCCGCAAACATATACCCCACACTTACACACCTATTCAACGCCTCACTAGCCTCAGGCCACTTCCCTAAAATATTCAAAGTCTTTCACAACATACTCCTACACAAACCGAACAAAGACCCAAAACACCCAAACAACTACAGGCCTATTGCTCTATTAGAGCACCTATGCAAAACACTCGAACGAATGGTCAACTGCCGCCTACGGGAGTACCTCGAAGAGAGGGACTGTTTCTCCCCCCACCAATACGGGTTTAGGAGAGGCCGGTCCACTCAGGCGGCCGTGACTATCGTTCATTTCAGAATACAAAAAAAAAACGCCAGGTACATCAAAAGACTCTCTCCATCAGCAAGGACGTGGAGAAGGCCTTCAATAAAGTGTGGAACGAGGGACTCCGTTGGAAACTCGCCAACAATACGGAGTTACCTCTCTGCACCACTACCTCACTGAACGGAGTTGCCACATAAAATACAATAATACCCTATCACGACCCTTTACACCACGCTCAGGCGTTCCCCAAAGAAGCGTACTGGCACCCACATTATACATTATGTTCACAAACGACACCCCACGCCCACCAGAAAACTGCTGTCACACATAAACAGTGGCCTACGCCGATGACGAGACCATTCTCGTCAGCGGCCGAGGCCCAGAAGAAATGGCGCTCCACGCACAAACAATACTAGACGATAAGACAGATTACGAGGATAAATAGCTGATTGTCACGAATCCTCAGAAGATACAGATGACACTATACGGCGCTAGAGATCACTCCATGCACAAGCTACAAATCTTCTTACACACACCAGATATGAACCACCTAAACCCAACAAGGCTCGAATACACTCAATGTACCAAAACATAATACAAGCAAGAACCTCACGAACAAACGCATCGCTGTGTTGGTTCTACTCTGCGAGACAAAGACTAAAGCTACATCTATACAAAGCACTCGTGTGGCCTATTTCACGTACGCCCCACTGTCACCCTTAGCCACGAGTGTCACGTAGCAGCAGAAGGCTCAGCGCATTCAGAACTCTCTCTGAAGCGTGCTTGCCGCTCTCCGTTGTACTCCAGAATGGCCGCACTACATAACAACAACAAATTAGCACCCCTCAACACATACGCTCACACCAGACTCACAAAACAACTCGGGAAACTCGCCAGAGACCCATTATACACTGCACTACACGTAAGCAGGTACGCAATGACACCGCGATACCCCGCGGCCCATGAACACCTGCCACCCGTACCGTTCTTCGCATAACCAGAAGGCATCATAAATAACTCGTTTCCAACTGAGCAGACAGCCACACCCTCCTGACCTGCCTCCAACCGTCGTCCAGTCCAAACCACGAGACCAACGCAGCCACAACAACACCACGCATCGGTGCATAGCCACCGACCTATCAACTCTTGTTATCTTTTCTTAAATGATTTCCGCAACCTTCCTCTACGACTACCTGATCGCCTGTATCAGACACAGCTATCCCTCTATGTTCTTTCTATAAACAAAATGAATGAAAATTGATGGATTTGAAAACCCCTTTTGTCAGGATCCGGGGGCGGAAGAGTGTTATGTTGTTGGCGCGAGGGGATAGAAAAGAGAACGTTGTCGTGAATAGCTGTGTGTGGTGGATGAGCTATATGTACGCATGTCTCAAACCGCCTGATTGGCGGCCACTCATAGTGCTTTGCCCGCCGAATAAATAGTAACAGACTATTCAAATAGGCATGTGGAATGGATCCAGTGCATTTAAAAAATAAAAATGTTTGAGTTATTGATCTGTAGAATTATCAATATAACAAATTAATTATTCCGTATGATGAGCTCTAATAACATGCATAGAAATGATTGTAAATGAGGATGATATTTATTTATGATGGGTAACTAAAATATTTTAAATTTGACTCTAATAAAAATTAGAAATTGACTTAGTTCGTTCTACCTTTAAACAATTGAGACAGTATTCTATAAACCAGTTCATTATAAGAGGTTGTACACAGACATACCCCTACCTTTCCATTTAAGGGCGGTATGACACTGGCTATCTGCACCCTCCTCCTCTTATATAATTAAGGCCAACGAGAATTGCTAAAAACCTCATTAACATATTTGGGTCTTTGACGTTTGCCACCTTTGCTTTCCTCGCTAGGCCTTCGCGAGACTGTCAATTATAGCATAGATAAGATGCTACAGTTGACATCTCTAGGATTACGTACCTTCCCAGCAACAAGGCCCACAAGGGAATATACCGCTATGTATCCCCCCCATTTTTACTCCCTCTATCCCCCTCATTTTCTTCATAGACCTCCTTCTTACAAACTTCCTGCGTGGGCCATTGATTTCTTCGTTGGTTTTCGCTGTTTAAAGAAAATCAGTATTGGTTAGTGGTCGCTGGGCCTAATTGCTCCCCTTTGGTGGCTCTGAGTTGTAGCTGGACATAGTTCTGTGTTTCTTCCCTAAGGGAGGAGTGCCAAGGCTCTCCCCCAACGCCCAAACCCCTCTAGAGATGTTAGAGGGCAACATTTTTCTATGATCTGCCACTCTGCCTATTTGTTTGTGGGCATGTCAGTTAATCTCTATATCTATCCGTCTACTTGTCTGTCTATTTTCTGAATGATTTCTCGTCTTCGATCATCACTCATTGGGAAGTAAATACACACTTATCTAATGGCCTCTAATCGGATTTCATAGGAAACGTTTTGTGTTCCTTTGCCTGTGTACATCCTTCTGTTTATGTGTATGCAGGAGTGTATGTGGTCGTACCTTGAACCTCCTCGCGTTTGTGTATGTATACACGTCTTATTGTGATTGTGTTTGAGTCTCCTCAAGAGTAATGTGATGTAACGAGTGTGGGTGCTGGGGCGGGAATGGGGGTGTATAAATTTTCGTGGCTCCCAATTCAATACAAAATCCCTTTTTAGGTTCTTCACCTTACATATAAGTCCTTATATACCCTTATTTCCTCCCCTTTGACGTCATCTTAGCTCCCTAAAACCCTCTGCTTGCCCCCCTCACCTCCAGATTGTTCCTCGTAGTTGGTCCCGCTACCTAGGTGATCCTCCTTTCTCTATATTTGCCCCAAGAATGTGGAATGATATGCCTCTTTTCATACTCTCACCCCCCCCCCCCCCCTCCTCCGGTGCCTTGAATCTCTACGTGTCTTTTCCTTAGTCGATAGGTGGGCACTCTACAAAGGCACATGAACTTGAAGAGCGATATACAAATATTATTATTATTATTATTACCATGGGGGTGGGGAGGACTGAATCTCAAATCGACCGAATCTCAAATCGAGGCAGCTAACCTAACTTAATGAATTTGTAAGGGCCGCCGCCCTTCGGCTTCCCCACTCGACTTGCAGACACTCACACGGACGTTCCCCTACGACCAAAGGAGGCTTCCGGTCGAGTTACTGCCTGCATCTTTAGCGAGCGAGAGAGCGAAGTGACCTTTCTCTCCGCCTCGCGAGATAAGGGCGTTCATAATCTCCTTTCATTTTCCGGCAGAAGTAAACCTTCTTGGGAACGAAATTCCTCTTCAAATAGGGGACATGCCAGACTCCTAATGGGGAAAGGAATAAAACCAGCTTGCGGAGGTGAGAGCAGTTCAGACGCCATCACCCACGCACTAAGAAAACTAGCCTTCCTCTAAAAACTCTTTCACTCTAGTGTAACCATGGTAAAGGACCGCTGCTAACCGCTTCTTCTACGATATATCCTCAACGCATCGAAGCTTACAACTCATTTGTCCGGCAAATTTCCCTTCGCGTAACGTCACCGAACTTAAAGACCATTTCATTCACTTTGCGCGTTCACAAACTTTAACAAGCAGGTGAAAAACATAAATAATCATCACCACTCTTTTCACAGTGCCCAAAGTGAAGCGTATAAATCTACTGCCTTCAAAGCGTTTTAATTATCAGTAGCAATTCTCACTGAAGTGAATTCCACCGTTTATGGGCTGCTCAAATATTTCATATTTCTCTAATCAATATAGTCAAATTAATACTTTTCTGTATCAAATCACGATAATCAATTCTCTTTCCTTGTAACCTTTCAGAGCATGGATTTTATATACATTAAAAGTGGTCAAAATTAACTCCGAGATGGAATCGAATCGACGCAAGCAAATAAGTTCTACCGGCATTAGTTTAATAATCCGCCACAAATTAATAGGCTGACTACAAATTTTTCTTGTCTGGAGGTGGAAATCACATTAGCAGTCACCCGGTAATGTCCAGAGGGTAATGGAAATCAATCTAGTTTTTCACAATTGTCAGCTATACATGGAATAGAGCTTTTTTTAAATACATAAGAGTCTGATAGAGGTGGATAAATAAAAAGCTTAATTCTCTTAATCTCTTCTAAGGACCGCCATATTCGTGACCTCCACTTTCGTTAAATCTAGGCTTCTCGCAAATTGAATTGAACTTTAATTAACAACTCGCTCATTCAGAGTGCCTACTGTAGCAATGTAAATATATATTCGCATTCATCCACACATATAATACCCAGGATTCACCTATATGTAAACCCCATCCAAACACACGTATTCGAATATACATACCCTCTAGCCCAAATGCCCTCATGTCTAGATGAGGCCAAGAAGGTCAATTTGCGTTTGTGCAATTGTGGCCAGATTTTCGTTTTTTACCGACTTCTCTCAGGAATTTGTTATCCAAGTCATTCCTGAACCCCCTAAAAACACTAAAAAACACATGCTCTGCTCTGCTCTGCTCTGCAGTCTGCGTTATTTTTACCTTTCGTTTTAATTGCCCATGTTCTCTCTTCCTATTGCTCCGCTGCCTCACCCCTCTCTCTTCTTTCCCCACAGAACACACGGCCCCGGTTGTCACAAAGATGAAAGCTTATCTACTGGGTAGATTCCGTATGATGTAGCGAACCAGTTTAATGGGCAAGTCTTCAGTGGGTAACGTCCGGTCAATTGGTATTCGGGATGTGAGGGTGAAAATGTCACCTGTTCAGGTAACTTATCCTGAGGGGTCATCGCCCCTTCCATCGACTAATCAGGTTCCTGAGAAGCTACCTCGCTCTCAGATGAATACTCAAATTCCTTCAGTATTAAATTTGGTCACGCGTTAATATATGTGCGCACGTGTTATGCCCCGCATGTGTTTGCATGAGTGTGATTTCTCAACCAGACATGTATAAGTGTGGGAGATTGCCTGTTTAATACGCGCGCGGGATGGTCTCCGTCTTGGGTGTATATGTTTATGGGCATATGTGTGATTATCTGTCATGTTGTGAGCGTTGAGCTGGCCTTCGCTTTACCCTTCTTTAACATTTTCTTCTCATTGCCAAAGAAATGAATGAATTTCGAAAGTGTTGAAATTAGTGTTTCCTCTTTCTTACGAGACCCGAGACCGGTGCTTCCACTCTAATTCTTACCTTTTCTTTTAAGTGACAGGGAAATGTAAAAAAACTACAGACCTAAAGCAACTTAAATAACGGCTAGGTAAGGTTTGGTTATTATATCTTATTACGATACATTATTTATAATATTTCTTTAAAAAAAACCTCCTTTAAAGATTTTAAGTTAATCTATTAGTTTAATGCATAAACCCCCAAATTCAGAGCAAAATCTTCCTATAATAAATAGTGTGCATTTTCGAATTTTTTACGCCATATGAATTCACAGAATGAAAAGATGGACGACGCAAAATTAACGGAATCAGGGATTTCGGGACTTTTTCGGAACAGGCCTGGCAGAGAACTAGGCGTTCGAAACTATCATCAGGTGAAGGTTAGGTTATGTTAAGACAGTGACTTTGTAAAAATGGACACAATGAAAGTTTCATTATCATCATCGTGTTGTCGTTGGCGCTATAGTAAGCGTGAATGTAATTTCAGTATTGGAGAGAAAAGACACTTGGTTAGAAGAATCAAAATTATCTTCGAGACAATCATTTATTCCCTTCACTCATGGTGCAAAGGATTGAGACCTACTGGTTTTTTTGTGTGTGTTAAAGAGCTTAAACTGTCAATAGGAACCATAACATATTGGAAAATCCTTCTGGGAAATGTTTGCGTCAGTTCCTTGCTCCTAAACGTAGTAACCTAACCTACAGGCCAGCTTCGAAAGCCATAGCAGAACCTCGCGTTAGCCTCGAACGCCGGAATGTTGCGAAGATAACCTGAGTTCTCTTGAACTGAAGTTAGCAATCAACTTGAAACATTATTCTGGAATGGATTCTCGATCTTCTGGGCTTGGTGCACTTTCTCCGATCTTTATATTAACTAATAACTACTCAAAAAGAAATACATATTTGGAATCAGTGTAAGAAACTGCATAAGTGGTGAAATTTACAAAATGATCGGTGAACGTTCACCAAATCCTAACCTATCCTTACCTAACCTAACTTTAAAAGTAATAATTCCTTCAAAAAAATAAAGAAATATATATTTGAAATTGCATGAGTGGTGATATTTGCAAAAAGATCGGAGAAAGTACACCAAACCCCAAATATCATAAGCAACTAAAGACCAAAACAACCTTTAAATTGCTTACAAATGTCAACCAAAATACTGCAATCAGCTTCTAGTAAAGGAGAGATTTAGAGGTAACTCTAGTGCATATGACCCGCTGTTCAACGAATACACAGCATTGCTCGCAAAGGGGTAAGGGGGTAGATTGTTACCATCACTGTATCCATGGCGGTTTACTTTGTAATCATCGAACTTGTTGTCCTCCATCCGGTGACTGCAAGGAGGCACTCGACAACACAAACCAGGAAAATGCAAGATTGTTAGGTTTGGATATTCCATACATACAAGTACTTACGGAATTTCACTTATTTCGATTACTAGAATATTTTCTAAGTGGCAGAGTACTTAGAAGCAAAGATGTTTGGGGAAATTAATCTTCACTGACATTTGTTTATCTCATTTTTTTTAAAAATGACGTAATTGCTTTCCGATTGCACTAATATTCAACTCTCCTTCCCTTTGTTGACGAAAGCTTATTGGCCTCGAATCCATAAGAACTACAGTCGACGAGGACATAACGATCACAAGCCACGCTCAAAAATGGTAAATGAAACTTTCAAAAACGAATATATTGAATAATGGTTAGGATTAAAATATAACAATTATAAGTGTAGAAGAATAAGGAGAGAGAGAGAGAAAGAGAGAGAAAGATAGAGAGAGAGAAAGAGAGAGAGAGAGAGAGAGAGAGAGAGAGAGAGAGAGAGAGAGAGAGAGAAAAGGAATTCCCCCTCCCTCCCCGACTTTCCCAGTTCGCCGTTGACCGCTCTAAATTCCTCCACCCTATACACTGCGAAAATTAGCACAATGGAAAGACCATTAAGGGGAATCGCGACTTCTCGCTATGGGCCCTTATCGCGACCCAAAGCAATTAAGGAAGGGAGTCTGTTGGCAATGAATCTTTTTCCCCATCTAGATAATTTCGGAGTATATATTCGACACTTCGGAATTCACATGCAGATTGTGTCTGAAGCAGCTGCCTAGTACGTTAGCTATAACGTCTTCATTAGTCGAGAGGGAATCGACTACATTCTCGTCCAGAGAAGAATTGAGTTATTGTCGAAGAACCAAGGAAGAGCTAGTCGTCACTCAGTGTTGTTAGTGGAAATAGTTAGGCGTGCTTCAACACTTCTCACCACGTCTTTAGATTTTAAGGATCGGAAAAGCCATCCCCGAAGCACCCTCCGTTTTTCTCTTAATAATAAAAGGTCCCCAACTTCAGTTTGCCGAAGTTGAATTGAACGTCCCGTGAGAGGCCCACAAGTCCAAGGTCGAACTTACCTTCCTGATCTACTCACCGCACATCAAGGTAAAATGGATTTAACCCCAGCTTCGTCACGCTCTTCCCACCTTTACCGCGTCGAACCTAAGCATCCAATTTGCTCTAGAACTTGCATAATTATAAAATCATTTCTTAATTAATTATCCCTCAGTACAAACTTAATTGATAGTGTTAATCATCTTAGCACTGAACCGTCAATATTTAATTGCATTGCTATTTAACTTGTCTTATATGTATATATATATATATATATATATATATATATATATATATATATATATATATATATATATATATATATATATATATATATATATAACTTTAGTCTTATTAAAGTATATTTTTGTATTCGTGTTTGAATATTCCTTGGCCTAGCAACTGTGTATTTAAAGCACTCTTAGAGCCATTCCCAGGTGGAGCCTTAATTTCGAGCATATAACGGCGTCCATATAACGGCGTCCATTTGGTCATACCACGACATAAAACAGGCGTTAGGTCTTTGGGTTTATAAACGATTTCACCCTACCTGATAATTTGCTATTTCCTTAAAGATCATTATTTCCACTCTATACAGTTGCAAGTATCAAGAATATTCAAGCAAAAATAATATGAATTTTTTTTTGTTAATAGGAATTTTTTTTTTTGTCAAGCGTATTTACATGAGTCAAGATACCAATAATTAAACGGCAAGAATAGTCACCAAACTTTGGCTCTGCTGTGATAAAATTACCAGAAGACTCAGTCCTGAGTCAGGTTCCATCGTTAGTTATTTTCTTTTTTTGGTGTGCATAATTAATTGGAACCTTTAGTAAGTTTTTTTTTATTAATTGTTAATTACAAGAAGGTTAAATTCGACATTTTAGAATGTACTTTATAGGAACCGAATTCGTAATTGAGAGTGATCATAAGTCATTGTCGTACCTTCGTAATTTCAAGAGTCAAAATGGACGAGTAATGCGATGGAGTCTGTTGCTAATGGAATATCAATTCCGTATTGTGTAAATCAAGGGTAATCAAAATTGTTGAGCGGATAGTTTAAGTAGAAATCCTCTAGAAGACCCTATTGCCATAAATTAAAGATACCATTAGCGTATCTCCTTGTAAATATGTTTGCTGATTTGTTTAATATATAACTTAATTGTTTGAAGTGTTGTATAATTATTCTCTGTTGTAATGTGTCTTTAGTAATGGTTATTTTTTCTTTTTTCTTTTTTTCTTTTATTTAGATACCCCGTAAGGGGCGCGGCGATTTGCCATCCTGGCCACCGTGCTGACGGGATCCAGCGCTCCGTCCGGCCCCAGCTTAGCCTCTCTTCCTTCCTTCAGATAGCCCGATTTCTCCCCTACCTCGTCGCTTTTCATACAACCTCTCCCACAACTTTCTCTGGTCAGCCTCTAATTTCACTGGGTAGATGCTGACCTTCTTCTCAGCCGACCGTCCCGGATCGGGGCTGAGGGGGGAGGGGACAATATTCCCTAACCCCTGAGCTCCGGTCTGGGGTGGCTGGCTTTTAACAACCTGCTTCATCCCCACCCATACCTTCCTCACATCCCTTTTCCTCTCTTCTTCAAAATCTATTAATTTTTACGCCGTGTCCAAGGTTGAGCCGCCATGCCGATGGACTGCCAGGTCACCAGGCGGGAGGGGTGGTCCCAAATGGCGGCGCCTGGCTCTGCCAGGCCTGTAAGCACCTCTTGCAGTGCGGGCAACTGCAAGAGGTGATGAGCTATTGCGTCCCGTAGCACAAATAGGGTCACCATGCCCATGTATGAAAAAAAACAAAAACGCCAACCCCCAACTTCCCCCAAAACATCTACGGAGCCGCCCTCGGGCAGCTCCACCGAGAAAATGGAGGTCCTCCCCCTTGTGCTTGCGCAGGGGACCCTCCATACTTCTTTAACCGGAGAGGAGGCTTACTCCTCTCCTACGCCTACGGGTGTAGGGGACTCCCCCTCACCCCCTTCTCTGAAGGTGATTTCGGGCACCTCCCTATCTCCAGCGGCAGTCCCTCCTTTGCTTTCTAAGGGGACTGCCAAGAAAGCCAGCAGGCAGCCCATTGCCGACCGCCCCTCGTGCAAGCGGCTCGGTAGAGCAAACCCCCTTAGGGGGGAGAGGGAAGCCAGGCCCCTTCGGTCGCTTCCCTCAAAAGACCTGCTGGTAAGAATTTTAAACCTTGCTTAGGTCAAGGCCTGTGCCTCCCCACACAAGACTGGCGACACTGCCAAGGGGACCTGCGATGTCCTGGGAGGAGATGGCCAACTGGAGGCCCCTCCTGTGATAGACATGGTCCTTGAGGAGACCCAGCCTCAGACGGTAGGGCCTTCCATGGGGATGAATCCGGGCTCGGCGCCAAGCACCGAACCCGAATCCGCCCCTATGCAAGGTCCCCCTCAAATGGCCGAGGGCTCCGAGGCAGTAAAAGAAAGGGAGGGATCTCCTCCGACAGGTGCCCCTACGACTACCAGGACCTTCTCCATTTCGGAGAGGGACCTGGCTGAGGCTGGCCCATCTGGCATGGGGGCTTCTGCCGGCGGAGGTGAGAAGCGGGTTCATTCCCCGCCCTCCTCTCCTAAAAAGAAAAAGACTAAAAAGATTAAAAAGACGAAGAAGACTCGGGGCTCCTCTCCATCCGCAGGGGCTGCGGGAACGGATGGGTCTGCTACCACTTTGGTAGGCGACCAAGCCAAGATCGGCACATCCGGCCCCTCTACCCCCTCATGTGCGGAGCCCCTGACTAAGACTAACACCAAGAATGAACAGGGCGGAGCCTCGATGACATCGGGGCCCCTGATTCAGAGGTTACCTGGCGTTTTCGAGCCCGCTGGCTTCAAACGCTTCCTCGTTATTCGCTCCATTAATGGCACCATGTTGTCCAAGGGCAACATGATCCATCAGAGGAGAGGATTAGCTAGTGCAATTGGTAGAGAGCCGAAGGTAACCCGTTTCTCGGACGGGAGCCTTCTAGCGAATGCGGCGAATCTCGCCGAGGCGGCCAAGATAAGTGCTCTTCGGACACTTCATGGCACCCCGGTGAGTGTGACGCCGCACTCTACCATGAACTTTGTTAAAGGAGTAGTTTTTTCGAGGGAACTCGTTGACTACTCCATTGAGGACATCACCCTAGAGCTGGCCGACCATGGGGCGGTCAAGGTCGAACGTGTGATGAGAAAACAGGGAGGGGCCTCGAGACCCACCCCTACACTCTTCGTCACGTTCGACTGTGACAAGCTCCCTGAGTCGGTGCGTGCCGGTTGGTACCGCTACCGCGTGAAGGCATTCGTGCCACTGCCACGGCGGTGCTATTACTGTCACCGCTTCGGCCATACGAATCGATCATGTAGACGTGCAAAATCGAAGTCACCCGAAGTCTGTGTAAATTGCTCCAAGGTCGCACACGATAAGTCCAAATCGTGTGTGGCCAAGTGTGTCAATTGCGGTGAGACGCACCCTGCTTCTTCGAAGCAATGTGGTGCATATCTCCTTGAGAAAGAAATCCTGGCTGTTCAGGCCCAGGATCGACTCTCATTCCACGAGGCTAAGGACTTGGTCCTCGCGCGCCCGGCTCTGCCTGGGACGTCATATGCCTCAATAGTTAATAAAAGCACCCTCTGCTCCTGGCCCATCCAGGCCAACGAGCACGGTTGTTTCCGCGCCCATTCGGAGCCCTTCTGCGGGCTTTACTACACCCGGGCGCACCCCTGGTAAAGCTGGCGGCAAAAAGGGTTCACACCCAGCCCCGGCTAAAACCAGGGCTCCCCCCTCTTGCCCCAGCGTGACCGTTTCCCGTAAGGCGAAACGGCCACGCACCTCCACAGAGTCGTTAGATTCACAGGAGGCAACACCCCTGAAGATGGTCGCTAGGCCATCTTCCGGGGTTCCTAAAGCTGTTCCCCGAAAGGAGGACAGCAACAAAGGAGCTTCGGCCCCTTCGCCCACGCCCCGAGGTGGAGCGAGTGGCTCGGAGACGGTGGTTCCTCGAAAAGAGGCCCCCCCGCCTCCCAAGCCGCAACGCCCGCCTAAGGTTTCGAGTTGGAGGGAGGAAAAGACTCGCATGGCGAGCCCAACCTCCCCCAATAAGTCCTCGAAGGCGACAGCGCCTTCAGCGCTTTGTCCGGCCAACAGCGCCCGGGGTTCTGCCCCCGGGAAGCGTACGGCCATTCCCGTGAGGATCTTCAGTTCGAGGAGGGCCCCCGCGTCTCCTCCGAGCTAGGCCTGGAGGGCATATTCCTTCAATGGAATTGCCGTGGACTCCGGGCCAACTGGGAGGAGTTGCGGACGCTCGTCTCGTCCCGTTCCCCGTTAGCTATTTTTTTGCAGGAGACCATGCTAGGCGCGTGCCCGCTGCCTGCCCTCCCGGCGTATAAGGGTCTTGCGACCCCACCACCGCGGGATGGCCGGGCTAAGGGATGCGCAGTTTACACCCGGCATGATGTCTCCGTTCTTCCTTTCTCTTTAGATACCTCCCTTCAGGCAGTGGCTGTGCAGCTGCACCTGGATAGGAGGTACACTATCATTTCTGCGTACATTCCACCGTCAGCTGACTTCGACGCGGGGGACTTGCGCCGCGTCGTGGCACGGTTGCCGAGGCCCTATCTCTTGCTTGGAGATCTGAACGACAGGCATCCTCTCTGGGGAGATTACTCCATAAATCCCAGGGGACAAGTCCTCGCTGATCTGATCTAAGAGCTTGAGATGGGTGTCCTAAACGTGGACGAGTTTACGCATCACTGTCCGAGAACCGCTTCATTTTCTGGCCTTGACCTATCTTTGTGCTCTTCGGATGCACAGCCTGATTTTGATTGAGGGGTGGTCGATGACCTCCATGGTAGTGATCACTTTCCCATTCAAATATCATTTTCAGGGCAACTGCCGCCTGAGAGACCACCTCGGTGGTGCTTGGCGCGGGCGCGGTGGCCTGCATTTCAGGAAATGACTGAATTCTCTATCTCAGTCGAAGAGTTTAGGTCGGTAGATGAGGCCGTTGAGTTCTTCTCCGGCAACCTTATCGCCGTGGGCCTGACTACTATTCCTAGGACGTCTGGCCGTTTTGCATGCCGACCACTCCCATGGTGGTCGGCCGAGTGTGAGACGGCCCTTAAACAGAAGCGTTATGCCTACATGCGCTATAAGCGCCGCCCGAACGATTTCACTGTCGCTGAATTTCGTCGGGCTACGGCTAGGTTCCGGTATATTTCGAAGCACGCCCGCCGCTCTTCTTGGTGGGCATACGTCTCTTCACTTAACGGAAAGACCCCTTTAGCTGAGGTGTGGAAGCGAGTCAAAAGGATTCGGGGCAAGTTCTCGCAGGACCCCCCTCCTGTTCTCCAGGAGAATGGGACCGCAATCTCGGACCCCGCATCCGTGGCGGAATCCTTAGCGACCGCTTTTTTCCGCATTCTCTAGCCGTGATGTCGCGGAAGGCCGCCGGCTGGACTTTACCTCCAGAGGCGGAGAACCCTTCAACGACAAGTTTACTGTGAGTGAGTTGCGCTCCGCCCTCGCTTCCTGCGCGGACACCGCCCATGGTCCGGACGATGTCCCGTACGCCATGCTTCGACACCTGGGTGAGCAAGGCATGGCCTTTCTGTTAGATTTGTTCAACAGGATCTGGGTGGAAGGTCTTCTCCCAGACTCCTGGCGAATCGCTACTGTGCTCGCTTTTCGCAAACCGGGGAGAAATCACTCTACTCCGACCGGTTTCCGCCCAATCTCTCTAACCTCTTGCGTGTGCAAGTTGATGGAGAAATTGGTAAATGTTAGATTAGCCTTTTTCCTGGACAGCGGAGGCCATCTGTCTTCCGCACAGTGCGACTTCCACTCCACGTCGGATGCTCTGCTCCGACTGGAAAATGCCGTCTGCGAGGCTTTCCTTCGTAGACAGCACTACGCCACGGTCTTTATCGATCTGGAGAAGGCCTATGATACCGCATGGCGCTACGGTATCATGGAGACTCTCCACACGATGGGGGCGAGGGGATGCCTCCCAATGTTTATATCTGAATTTTTGCAAAGATCGTCGATTCCGCGTACGGGTGGGGGGAGCTCTCTCCGGCCCAAAGGAGCAGGAAGAGGGTGTCCCGCAGGGAAGTGTCCTCAGTGTCACGCTCTTTGTCCTGAGCATCAACGGCGTCACCTCGGTTCTGCCGGAAGATGTTCTCGCTACGCTCTACGTGGACGACCTTTCGATCTCTTTTGGCGCGGCCCAGATGCCAACTCTGGAGCGTCGACTCAAACAGGCATTGAACCGCGTCTCTCGCTATGCCGAAGCGCACAGGTTTCGGTTTTCTTTGGCCAAGACTAAGGTGGTGCACTTCTGCCGCCATCCACGGCTTCACCCCGACCCAGATTTGTTTTTTAATGGGGTGCGCCTGGATGTGGTGGAATCGCACCGTTTCCTTGGTCTTGTATTCGACCGACGCCTCACCTGGGAGGCTCATATTCGCAGCCTTATGGTCTGTTGTACCCGCGCCATGGACATTCTTCGTTCCGTGACGTTCAGCGCTTGGGGCGCTGATAGGGCTACTGCCCTACTTTTTTATCGATCCTTTGTTCGTTCGAAGCTCGACTACGGATGCGAGTTTTATGCATCCGCAGCCGAGCGTTTATTGCGGAAGGTGGATTCGATCCACCACACCGGCCTTCGCTTTGCGACCGGTGCCTTCCGCACTTCCCCCATTGAGAGCCTGTTGGTCGATGCTGTGGAGATGCCACTCGCTCTGCGCCGCGTGCAGTGTATCACTCACCTGTACGCGCGAGCCCGGCGCCTCCCTCAGTCGCCAACAGCTCTCACTGCATCCGCAGGTGATCTCGATGGTGCCTATGCCGCCAAAGGACGCCAGTCATACCCTAAGCCCTTTGGGTTTAGGGCCAGGAAACTCCTTCGAGGGATAAATATAGCTCTCGGGCCGGTGGCGCCCCTGGTTCTGCCCAGGACGCCACCCTGGAGGGTACCACATTTGGCTATTTGTCACCACGCCTCTGCTCCCAAAGCTTGTAGTGCACCGGGAGTATTGCGTTCGACCTTTTTGGAGCACACATCGTGTCACGCTGGAACCGTGCCAGTGTATACAGATGGCTCCAAGTCCCAAGAGGGGGTCGGCTTCCACGCCGTATCCCCTCTGTTTGAAGTCAGCGGGGCTCTACCAGGCGCTGCGTCTGTCTTCACGGCCGAGCTGGTGGCAATACACCACTCGGTACGGGAGATTACGCGACGTGCCCGGTTTGGAGACCGGATTGTGATCTATAGCGACTCACAAAGTGCCTTGAGTGCTCTCGGGGCATTGGAATCTCCGCATCCCCTGGTTCGCGATATCCGTGACGCCACGGTTTTGGCGAGCCGGGCAGATGTCAAGATTATCTTCTGCTGGGTTCCTGGACATGTAGGAATTGCGGGGAATGAGCGCGACGATGAAGGCGCCAAAGAGTCCGCGAGGACTCTGCGACCGGACCAGCGTTTCGCTCTTCCTCACACCAACTACATGGCAGAAATACGGGCAGCTCTTCGGACTGCTTGGCAAAGAAGATGGGAGACAGTCGAAGGGAACTTAAAGTTGCGTGCCATTGCGCCGCGACTGTTCCCATGGACCTATCCCCCAATGCCGCGGTGGCTTCAGGTTGCTTTCTGTCGTCTCCGAATTGGACACACTCGTGTGACGCATTGCTATCTGATGGAGCGCTCGCCTGCGCTCTATTGCAACGACTGCGTCGTCCCCCAGACTGTTCGGCACATTCTTGTCGAATGTCCCAGTCTGGGTGATCTTAGCGCACGATACCTGTCCCAGTACCGGGATGGGCGGGGTCGCTACCGCCTGTCCCTTGTGCTCGGTTCAGATTCGTGCACATTGACTTGTGAACTTGTTGACTTCTTGGGGGACGCCGCCCTTCTCCCTATTATTTAAGCAAGGTTGTTTTTTTTGTTTTGTTTTGTTTTTTTGCATTTGTTTTTTTTGTTTTTTTTTTTCCTTTAGTTGCACGCTCCTGCGCCGGGGGGACCTCTTCCCGACGCACCAACTTGCTTCCTTTCTCCCTTTTGGGGTGTTTTTGTTTTTTTTCTCTTTAATTTTATTTTAAAGTAGCCTAGAACTAGGCCAGTTTTAATACGGCGACTAATGCCCAAGTAGGCAGTCGCCAGATGAGCTCTTAAAAAAAAAAAAAATCCCTCCTGACTTCCTCAGTTCGCGTTGACCGCTCTAAATTCCTCTGCCCTATACACTGCGAAAATTAGCACAATGAAAAGACCATTAAAAGGGCATCGCGACTTCTCGCTATGGGCCCTTATCGCGACCCAAGGCAATTAAGGAAGTCTGTTGGCATGAATTTCTCCCCCCCGTATAGATAATTTCGGAGTATATATTCGACACTTCGGAACATCCGTCGCAGTGGCTATTACGTGTCGAGGGGATGTCGAGTTTATCCTCTGTTGGATCCCGTAACCTGTAGGGGCTGCTATAAACGAGTGGGTTTTTTTCCCCACACTTAGTACATGACGAGGAGTTAAGACACTCTTCCCTGCTTTATGGAAAAGAAGACGGGAGACAGCGCGCTGCGTAGAATCGCGCCGCTACTGTTCCCATTGCACTATCCGCTAAAGCCTTGACGGCACAAAGTCATTTTTTTTATCACCTTCGATTAGGAGATACTCGGGGGACGCAGCACCATCAGATGAACATAATTGCGAAAATTGTCTGGTGCCCAAGACAGTAAGGCTGTTTTTGGTTGAGTTTCTTAGTCTGGGGGGAGGGGGAGCTGAGTGAATGGTACTTGGGAGAGACTGTTGTTGGGTCCTTTGAGTTTCTTAAGGAAGGCCTGCATGCCTTCTTTGTTTAATTTTTTATTGCTAGTTGTTAGATTATTTATTTTTTGTTTTTATTGAATTTCGGCAAACTGTATTTCTATTTTTTAACCTAATTAATAGAATTTCTTTAGAGTGTCTTTGACCCCCTCCCCTCCTACGTCGCAGCCAGACGGGAGCGATAAACTAAAAAAAAATCCAACTATAACGGAAGCAATGTTTTTCTATGATCGAGTTGAAGCGCTTGCTTACCAATTTGCTCTACCATCCATCTTAAACATCATTCTATAATTAATAATACTGAATCCTTTAGTGTTTTAAACTCTCTAATCAGTTGTCCACGTAATTGCCTACTTGGAAGTGAGAATAGGTCTAATGTTCGAAGTCTTTCTTCGAGAATTAGTTCGGGTACCCTAAGTTGAACCCGTTCTAGCAGCGCTGTCTTTATTCGGGAACTGGGACCAAAATTGCGCCACGTATTCGAATGAGGGCGGGCGAAGGCTCTATATAGAGAAGCAATGCTTTCTTTCGACTTGAAGATATCCCAACATCCTGTTTGCTTTCTTAGTAGCTTCGACGCTTTGCTTTGACAATTTGGAGGCTTCCAAAATAAAAAAAATCTAGGGGCCATTTCTAAAGTAAACAACTCTAGAATTTTGCCGCTCAATTGATAATCAACTTTCAAATTTCATCATCCTAAGAGCATGACATTGCATTTACGTGATAAAATTCATCTGCCAATTATCCACCCATTCGACAGTTTTATCCAGGTCTCGCTGTAGTTCTGCTACATCGCATATAAAAACGGCCATGTTTCCTAATTTCTTGCGATCTGCGATTTGGAGATTTTACTAATTGATTTGTCATCAAAGTACAGAACTTGAGGTACTTTCCTAGTAACTAAGCTCAGTTAGAATTTGCCAATTTGTGACAATCATTTGAGAGCCACTTTTCAATTCACTTAACGATTTTCCATCTTTTCCGTGCGCTTTAATTTTCATTAAGAGCTTATTGTGTGGGGCGGCTTCTAAGATTATTGAAACTCTCGCTAAACTATATCCACATCTTTGTTGTTATCGTTATGTCAATCATGTTCTGGAAAAATCTATTAGATTAGTTAAACACGAGCATACTCACCGAAATCCAATTTGTGCGACATTGATTAGATTATTTGCCTCTTGATGACATACAATCTTGTTTCTAATTACCAATTATAAGAGTTTGACAATTACTGACCTAAACTAAGAAGAGGAAAGTTACTAGGGTCAGGTTTCTCTCATTTTTTTTAAGATTGACGTGACATTAGCTTTTTTTAAAAATCTAGTGGGACTACCCATTCCTTAATATACCGGTTAAATATCATACACAGCGGTTTTGCTAATTCGTTAACTCCTACAGGTTAGTTTGATACAGTAATCAGGACCTGGTACCTTCGATCGTTTCATCTTGCTTTTATTATGTGATTATTTACACCTCTCTTACTCGCGTGTCGGAGAGAATTTCTTGTTCCCCGAAATAGATTTCTTCGTTTACTGTGGATAGCCTCGAAAAGGTCATCAACAGTAAAAACATTTAGAGCATTTAAATTTTTACTGAGCTCGGGATTTTCAATGAGAACTCCCTTACTCATAATCAGTCGTATAGCTTCTCTCAATGAGTTTTTACTCTTTACTTAACTATAAAAATGCTTAAGCTCACTTTTGGAGTTTTGTGCAAGGTCTTTTTCATCATTCTTTTTCTCCCTCTTGACATTGCGCTTAACCAGCCTACTATATAATATATGGCTTACTCGATTTACTTCGGGGTCAATGTTTTTTTTTTTAAGTTTGTTAGCGTCTGTTTCGCTTTAGAATTGAGTTTATGATTTCACTGCTGATTTAGGGGGTTGGAAGCTCTCTTTGATTTCCAGTGTTTTATTTGTCCCGTTTTAGCTAACTGAGTGTACAGTGAGTACAATTCGCTGTAACTGTGAATACATCACTTGGATGCCCTTATTATTAAAACAGCTGCCCTCAAACGATCACGATAAACATTGGAATTGCATATCTTCCAAAGCGGTGTTAAAGGTTGTTCTCATTTGAAGTTATATTTATCTTTATTTGGAATTAAAGTTGTGATCACTTATCTAAAGTGGCTCACTACCATGAACGTTTTCCACACTTCACTCGTCCAAAGTAAGAATTCAATAGAATATATTTTGGCCACGCGTGAGTTGCTCATATTTTGAAAAGGAAAGTTTCAATAAATAAAGTTAGCATAATTTGCCCTTTTTATCCGATGCATTTGTTGTATAGACAACGCTTGGAAAGTTAGTATCCGCATATTGCGGTTGTCTTACCTTTAATAATAGAGGAAATACAATCAAATAGATTATTACTGTAGTTTTGAATTGAGCCAGTGGCCTGTAGACTATTTAAATATTAGTTTGAATGTTATTCTTGAACTCCCTCCCCGCTACCTCAGCTTCCATAACATCTCTCTCCACATCTACAATACTGAAATCAATTTTTATTTTAAATAATTTAGCCCCTACCCTTTACTTCGTATTCGGTGTCTATAGAACATTTTATAACCGTTGATAATATATAAATGCTCGAATAAAATCGTTATTTACAGTGTGCTGCTTTAAGTTATTTCGACTGCATTACAGTTTTCTATTCGAACCAAGGCATTAAATTCAGTTACTTAGTTTCTTAAACTGCGCATATGCAATTTAGTTTGGTGATTAAGAAGGCGTATAGATTGTTAGATTATCCGCGCCATTTCTCTGATTTCAATGATTTCTCGCTTCGAGCGTACATTATTTCTAACCTTTCCCGAGTCATATTATTCCTTAACACTTTTAGCTATCAATCACCCAGGGTGAACCTCCCCACTTGATTTAAGTGAATACCGTCGAGTAAAAATAGGTACGAGTCCTGAAATTCTTCTCAATAGTTAGCAACCTTAACTCATAACTTGACACAACCGGATGGGAACTCGTTTGTGTAAATTGATCCTAATTGCACTTTTAATGTTGTCCGAATTCTTGACATAATTCAAATAATTGTAACATTATTAGTTTATACGTTCGCGATTTCTATTGGGTACAGATGATGATGAACATTCCCTTTAGACATGACAACGAACCGATACACATAGATGCCACCCCGCTTCTTATAATTTCAAGGTTTGTAGTGTGCACTATAAATTTTTGATTGAATGTATCGCAGTTATTATTCGCCTTGTCTACGCTTTTGTAGGTTTCTAGTTCTAAATTCATTTTCTTATTGGTTTCTAAAAACTCTCATATTAGAACCGATCACTTTCGTTAGTTATCTCTGGCAAAAATTCAAACGCATTTCTACATTCATTTTGAAATTGAACAAGACTTTTTGGTGAAGTTCCGTTTACGTCCCGCCGAAAATCCTTCTTAGCTTTGGAATATGACTAATATTCGCTATCTTATCACCGGGTAAGAACTTTAATTTATATACCTTCTGAAATCACACATCCAGGTTTCTATGATTACCTGCCATTGTTTTGAAATTCCTTCTCTATCCTTCCGTGAAAATTATTATCAATGTTCCTTTTTAAATCTCTTACTTCGTCGTTGGAGGCAGTAAATCTAGGAAAATGGCCTATATTTAACCTAAATTTCTACCATCGCAATGAAAATATTAACTTCAAAAGTTTGATTAAGGAGACAAAAACAGCAGATTCTGATTCCATTGCCACGTATCTGAAGGTGAATTTCTCTGTGTAGGTAACACCTGCATGTAACACATTGCTATTTAATAACTGAAAGGGGTTATGCAATAGTACAGTATTTAAAAGTATATGGACACGATTATAAGTGGATACTTCGAAATCCAAATGTACCGCTTCCTGTCACTATGACCGAGTGCTATTTAATAATATGCTTTGATATATTTGTCTTACTAATACACAATAAGTAATATTGGAAATTCGATCAATATTTGCAAATCCATTTCACTCTCAGCTACCAAAACCATGTCATCAGCATTGTCGAGGTATGCCTGTGGAGACTAACTCGGCGCAAAGAATCTTACACAAGCACGGGCAGACAACCGACCAAAGGCCGCTTGAGATACATTCTGGGGCGATTAATAGAGAGTGCGATTTACGATTCATCCGGTTTTGACTAATGGCTTGCCAAGTTGCATGCAGTTCAAAGGATATATAAAGAACAAGACCCAAAAATATAATTTTAATATACGAGGGGCAGGCAATAAGTTTTGCGAATCGGTAGGGCAAATCAGAGGAAGGGGGATGACTGTTTGTGGTGGTGTTAGGAAAAGTTATGACAAGTCAGGACCTGCAGCCGCACGCTCCTGCCTCGTCTATTTAAGAAGCAGTAGCTGATCGCAGATCGTCAGTCACAAATTTTTCAACAATGGAGAAGGTTGAGCACCGCGCAGTGATCAAATTTTTGACCAAGGCAGGCAAGAATGCAAAAGAGATCCATGAACGCATGGTTGCAGTGTACACCGACACCGCCCCTTCCTATGCAACCATTGCTCGCTGGAATAGGGAGTTCCGCCATGGTCGTGTGTCCCTTGAAGATGACCCCCATCCAGGACGCCCGTCAGACGTGACCAACGAGGACAATGTGACCCGTGTGGAGAGGATGATCCTCGAAAATCGATGGGTGAAGGTCGAAGAAATCGAGCGAGAACTTGGAATATCACGTGAAAGTGTTATCAGCATAATCCACGACAATTTGGCCATTACCAAGGTCTCTGCCCGTTGGGTCTCTAGAAACCTCACGCCCCATTATCCACTTCAACGTCATCAAAGTCCACAGGGCCAGAATTGCACAAGCTGCCCTGTGCGAGTGCGGATTCGAGAAGCTCCACCATCCCTCCCTACAGTCCAGATCTGGCTTCAAGCGACTACTTATTCTGCCAGCTCAAGGCTGCACTGCGTGGACGCCGGTTTGGGGACGGTGAATATGTCCAGCTCGCCGTCCAGGAGTGGATTGAACAGCAGTCGGGATATTTCTGGTTGTCGGGAATTCGAAGCCTCGGGGATAAGTGGCGCAAGTGCATTGAAGTCGAGGGTAGTTATATTGAAAAATAATAAAACACTTTTCCTCATATCTCGTTTCCTTATATCCGAATTGCAAAACTTATTGACCGCCCCTCGTATATGATAAATGGAGCAATTTATATGTATACAAAAGGGGAGAACAAATTACTTAATAAAGGTAGTTAAATAAATTATGTTGATTTATGATATGACAGAGGACAAAATTAAAGTTAACTCGAACGAGAGGAATTAATTACAATTTAGCGGGAAGTCAAATCGAAAGGTGAATGCGGGTGAGTAAAACGAGATAATCTGGAGATAACAATACAAGATCGCTTTACCTTCAAACGCGGGTAAATTGGAAGGAGGGGGTGGAATATAACGGCGCAGGTCTTCAAGAATATACTTCAGAGAGTCCTGACGAGGAGGACTCGAAAATGGCGTTTGATTACTTCGTGATGAAGAATGAGATTTTCTTTGCTCCAGAGAGACGTAATCTCAACTCGAGACGATTCTGAAGATCGGCAGGGAGTCTCAGTCTCGAAAGAACGGGAATCTTAAAGGGATCGTGAAGATGAAAGGGCCACACAACTCTCCGGGAAGAAGGGCTCTCGATAGCTTTCCTCTGAACAGGGGCCAAAGCTCAACGAAAGTAGATCTGCTGGAGAGATCTTCGACGTGGTACGACTCGAACACGGGTTACAGGGGTTCTTGTGAAACTGAGGGGCAGTCTGAACAGAGGGAATGGCGGGCTTCCAATCTCCTCGAGAAAAGGCGAGCTTCGGGTTAAATAGCCGGGTGGCTGGTCCGATAGATAGCCTCAGGGCCTGGTCGCCCCTAGAGGATTCTCGGCGCCAGTATAGGCAAACACACTTCGTGATAATGATTCGGTCCAGACGGTGAAACTTGCCTCGTGATGTGGAGGTAGGGATAATGTGGCCTGGGTAGCTTGAGGTTGAGTTAGGATGGCGGCGCACAGCGTCATCGCAGGAAAGGAGTGAGAGACGGATGGTGTTGGAAACCATATACAGCTGCGTCGGGTGATTCCATCTGGAACTTTCCAAACTTCTCACGCTAGGCGCACATCGTTTAGAAAGGAGCTGAAAGGGGGTATTTCCGAGGGGACTTTCTTTCCCGCTGGTGCTTCAAATGCATCCCCTCACAAGCATATAGAACCTATCTTTCACCATTCCTCAGCAAACTCATATGTTTTCTTAAGATTCATGAACCCAGCATAAACTTTACACCACCTAGCTCGTTTCTTCAGCTAGAATTGCAAACACTAGCATGGTCGACACGCGCCCTGCCCGCTCTTAACGAAACGGTTAACCTGCCCTATACTCCCAATCAGAGTTTTTCCATACACTTTGACTGCAACACTCAACAGAGTTATTCCGTTGTAGTTCTTGCATTCGCCTTTCACAAATACCTTGCCATTCATTTATCTTTTATGTTAGCACAAATATTCTTCTCCTGGTTCCTCCCCCTTCTCCTTTCCTGCTAGAATAGGTTCTTATTGCCATCCTGATACTCATTCATATTCTGTCCAAATGCTTTATTTTTTTTCCTGGCTAATCGCCTTTTCACTTTTATTTCACACACTCCCATCTTCCTGACATCCTCATTTTCACTATTAAAATTTGAAAATACGTCTTCTTTTCGCTCGACACGGCAATTTTCACGTTATTTCATTATACAGCATTTTGCCTCCTGTTCCCAATCCTGGAACCCCATCACATAACCTTTACACTGTTCAATATCACTCCCTTAAATTTGTTACATATTTTCTCTAGCCCCATGTTCACACATATTTCCTTTCTTTTCTTCTCGTGCATTCTCACATATTCTTCCCTTTCTCTCGGATTCAATAATCTTTCACTTTTGATTTTCAAAAAGATATTCAATAGGCTATACTTATCACTGCACCAACAACCAAATTTTCTTTACACATCCCGAGCATGTGTTAGGATAGTCGTATACTCGTACATCTTACAACGTTCCCATCAAATACATCCCGAGGCTTATTCTTCCTTACGAGACGCAAATAACCCATACTCATAATTTCCCCCCCTTACCTTTGCCCAACCTCTGTATATTTATACATTTACTTGTGCTGAAAAACTTGTTTATCACACATTAGTTTATTTCAACACAAACCCTACCCCCTCCACCCCCCCTCATTTTTATTCTTTCCAGGTGTACCAACAATGACAGGTAATTTGTGACATATTCGTCTAATCATATTTCCTGACGCCAAACCCATACTATTCCCAATTCTAACCAGTAATACTCCTAAAGTATTTCACAACCTCTCGTTTAAACTCGGCTTCTCTCATTACAGGGTACATATATACACTAAAACTAATCACAAATTCACGCTTGCAAATTCAGCTGCACTCACATAATTCTCGAGCTTACACATTGCTACCCAACCATTGCATTGTGCCATTCCTTATTCAAAAGTACTACTACATTATCTCTATTCCTACTACACTAATCGACACGTGATTGCATTCCATTCGCTCCATCCCTCACAAACTCTTCATTCTCTTTCTCGTTTGTCTCATATAGTGCAAGCATCTCCAATCCCTCTGTTTTCAAGGCATTGACTACCATTCCCCTCTCTCTTAAATCCCATATACCCATCAGATTCCACACACCCACTCGATTCACACATTCAAGCGGTTTAACCGGCATGACCGGACAGGATCCGAGCAGTCCCACCCATTACGCCATTGCTTATAATGATCGCGGGATAAAATCAATCGAGTGAAGGCTTTCAAGGCCAACTGCCTCTATCCAGGTTTAGTTGCCTTTTACAAAACGCGAATAAGGACTAAAGAACATAAGAAAAAAAGAAGGCATCTGCAAAAAGATATTCAATAGGCTATACGAGGCAGCTCCTGTTCTCATCACCAAGTTCAGTCCCACTTAGCATCCTCATCCATAGATCTATCCAATCTGTTCTTAAAAATCCGCAGGGAGCACGGTTCTATCACTAGTGAGCCTATTCCATTCATCTAACACTTGATTTGTAAACCAATTTCTACCACTTTCTTTCCTAAACCTAAACTTGTCCAGCTTAAACCCATTGTTACGTGTCCTATCCTGTTCGCTAAAAATAAGAACCTATCCTATATCGTCTCCCCTATTATAACCTTTTACCCCCTTGAAAACTTCAATCAAGTTCCCTCGAAATCTTCTCCTTTCTAATGTATGAAGATTTAGTCTCCTAAGCCTTTCACTCTAAGGTAGGCTCCTAAGCCTTTCACTCTAAGGTAGGCTCCTCAACCCATGAATCATTTTAGCCATCCTTCTTTGCACAGACTCTTGAAAGCAAACCAATAATATATGGTCACCAAAATTGCACCGCATAGTCAAGTTGAGCTCTAACAAATGGTAGGTACAGTTTCAAAATTATATCAGCACTCCTATTACCCCCCACCCCACCGCCCAATAAACACTTATGAACCGCTTTCTAGGCAGGAAGTCATGTGGTATATGTAATAATCCTATGATAACTTTATCCTTTCCCTCCTTAATATCTAGCTATAATGACTCTCTGTTTTAACTGTTGTGTTTTTACTACACTGGAGATTATCTCTAATATAAATATTCGCCCTACCTCCTTTCATCCTGTTCCTATCTCTATGAAAAATATTATAACCATCAATCTAGATTTCAGGTCTAAAGTTATCCACTGCCAAATCAAACTATGAATCTCTTAACGCAATAACATCCAAATCCTACTATTTGTGTAGTATATTTTCAATGTATCTCTCTATATGGTCTTATTTTCACTACACTCTGCCCTCCAAGTCCCTCTGCTCAATTCCCTGCCTGTTGCTCTCTAAATTTATCTGAATGCCCTTACCCCTACTTACCCTGACATCCTATACCTATACTCTCCTCGAGACAGTCACTTAACACTTTCACACCCTTGCGACTCAAGTGTAGCCTATTCATTGCATACAAAAAACTCACTCCATGTATCCAAAAACACAAGTCCCATACTATTACACAATACTTTCACTCTCTCATTTATTTCAACTGCGCGTGAGACCACTCACTACTTACTCTAAGCCTAGGTATAATTCCTGACACTACACACTTCCTACTACTATCCTGAAACTTTCCTAACAAATCCCTATATCTAGAAACAAGCTCTTTCGACCTAGTTTTCCCTGTCATTCATTCCCACATTTAAAACAACAAATGCATCTCTTTCAGCTCTAGCCACTTTCCTTTCAATTCTCTCACTCACATCCGCTACACATGCACGTGGAAAACAAACCCTCATCCTCCTCTTGTGCAAATCACCCTCCACAAGCACTTCAAACACTTCTTTTGCTTCACCTGCACCTATAACCTCCCCTTCTCCTAGGTCTCCTACTATACACACATCCTCAACATCGGCATTGCTACTTCCATCTGGAACAGGAGAAGCTTCACTAGCTACTTGTTTCCTTCCTTCCTTTACCACTCACTACTCTCTTCAATAGCCTTACTCCTAGCTAATGTAAATGGGCTAGACTCACGATCACTAGAACTCCCCTTCGGCGTGGTGCTGAGATGCCTCTTAAGCTCGGTGACTAACTCCTCCAACATAGCTATTCTTTCCAAATCATGCGCTCTTCCCTCTAATTCCACTCTTGCAACAAACATACAATACAATCAGTCCCTACTCCTACCATTCCGCATCCAGCACACACATCACAAGATTCACGCTCACCCACAGCTATTCACCTTTCTCTCAGGTCATTGTACACAAGCATTTTTACCTAATTTAATATTTAAAAAAAAATGTCCTTGACTTATATAAAATAAATCAATAAATAAACCCGTGAAATTGAAAGAGGCGCACACTAAATGACACTTTAAAGTGCTAAAAAGAACACTAACTCACTGCATGAATTAACTTAGGTATCTAACAAGGCGAGCGCTGATGCTGAAAAACTCCACAGTATCACACCCAAACAAGAGAAAACACTTTTATATTCCCAACAAAGAACAATTAGCATTTTTCCGTACCACATTCATGGAATACTAAACAATAGGGTAAGTTATAATTAAAATAATAAGCAAGACAATGGCAACAGCAAAAAAATAGAAAAACCGAATGCTCAGGGGCCAACTGAAGCGACCCGCTTCCATTAGGGCCCCAAGGACACCCTGCCATAGTCGTTATTCGGGCCAAATTTGGGCAAATAGGTCCACTTGGCTTAACCCTGAAGAACTGGAATTTCCCTTCTTCACCCATAGGGTTTTTTCTCCCGTTCAAAATCACCTGCACCCCCACTTTTTCATTATTTTATCATCCGCTTCCACCTCACTCGAATTCAAAATTATCGAGTCTTCGCTGATCAAACGATTACACCCAGAATTAAATAATTACACCTCGATTAAATTACTGACTAACCGACCAACCCATCCAACTCACTAGCCGAAAATTATTATTGAGACTTTGTTTTTTCTTCTCATAAATAAAACCAATTTGTTCCTTTATTGAGATGACTATTTTAAAATAATTTGGAAGGTTCTTTCATTCTTGACATTTATTTAACATTTGTTACCAATTAATTCTTCAAACAAGTTAGTTTCCCTTATTATGTTTCTCCTTTCAAATTGTTATTATTATAAATATTTTTAATTGTTATTTGTTTTTTAATGCCATTTGATATTTTTTATATCTTTACAGTCAGACTACATATCTATGTACATGCCATTTTAACTTTTTTAACAACCATGTAATTCATTTTAATGTTAAACAATTTCTTATCGCCTTTTTTTACTTATTGATGAATGATGGTCTCATCTGAGGACCAAACGACGTTCAGTCAATAAATGGGTTTAATATATATAATCAGTTGCGGCTGGTGGTTAAAATTAGCGGGGTTGCGGTATCAGAAATCTTTTAGTATTGTTTTAATATTGTGTAAAGGAAAATAAACTTAGAAAAAAGAAAATTTATAGATAAACTTGATAAAATACTAAACAGAACAAAATCAAACATTTTTCACTTACTAATTAACAGCCTAAATTGTTACAGTTCAAGCTTGATCCATTCAATTAAAAACAAAATTCATTCTTCTTGTTTTACTTTGCGCGAAAAGAGTAATTATTTTCTCCTTGATCTCTGGATGACTACTAAGGAACTTTTTCTCCATTGAAAGCACTGCGAGTGCATTTAGTCTCTCAGAATTTAGAGTGCTCCTTAGAAGAGTTTTTATTCTCTTCAGTGTTGAAAAGCAGCGTTCTGACTCTGATGTAGTCATGGGAATTGTCAACAAGATTTTTATCAGTTTCGTAATTTCACTAAGAACATCATCTAAATCATTTTCTAAGATAAATGTCAGCAGTTCAATTAATTTATTGATAAAAGAACCGAAAAAATAATGAATTAAATTCTACACTTTATCACATTCAAGAATATAAAGACGTTTTTAAGCACAGCGCACGCGGAGTAAAAAATAAACACTACTTCCCACCAGCACACCAGGGTAGGCCCTGCGTGAACGACAGTGTTCTCTCCCCCTAGCGTGCAGCTTCCTATCTCGGACATGTGAGCATGTGCCTAACAGCCAAACACCACGTCCCTGGAACTGTGAAGCGCACAGTTCTATACAAGGATTTTTGTATTTTTTTCCTAAACCTCGGGGATGGCTACTGACATTAAGCCTAAGGATCATATAATGTACAAGTATAAAGAAACAATTAAAGAAAAAAAGACTCATTATATTGAATGATATCGATAATATCGAGTGGAAATAATGGGTGCTGCAGTTCCGCAGTGTTTATACAGGAGCTGCCACTGAATTATATATGCGGTTAGGTAAAGAAAATAAAAAGGTTCTTTAATCCTCTAGAGAAGTCTCCTGGAAATCCTCAACCCTCTTCAGGAGCGTTACATATACGACAAGGCAACCATCCACTTCCACCAAAAGGAAATTTCAAGAAGCTTTTTGTATAAGCTAACGTTTAACTTCAAAAGAAATCGGAGAAAACGTGAATTTAGTCGTGGATCTTCGCCCTTTATAATTTTTTTGATAAATGAACAATAACGTTCTAGTCAATGTGGTATGCTTTGGCCAGGACGTGTCCGAGGATCGCTACGTATCCCCGACCAAGCACCCGGCCTCATGATGATGCTCGGTGTCGTGGCTTGAAATAGCGAGAAGATGCCGTCGGTGTAGTTCGCGGCAGGTTAAAGGCTAATCGCGGCACATTAGAGGGACATCTTGGTCACGGATATATCCGGTTCAACTCGCGGGGGAGCATTGCGATCCGCGCTGCCCCTCGACAACAAGCTTCCCTTAACCGCCTCCGCTCAACGGGGGACCTTGCCTTCTAGGTTTATGCTCCGAGACTGTGAAACACCCTGTCCCCAGCCATTCGCTCATGCTCCTCCGTTGGTGCCTTCAAGAGTGTGCCGAAGACACATCTCTTCTCCCTAGTCTGCCTACTTCCCGGTGCTCTCTGATGGTATCTGACCTTGAATAACGCGGTATAAAAACCAATTTACTCACTTTTAACAGCACTTAACTGGAAGCTAGCGGATATTTTCTTTTGCCGTCCCTATTGCACCAAGTAGTCTCCTCTCTTTGGCTTCTAGGGTTATGTGTCTTCTTATCTTCACATCGCTTGATTTCACCCCTTCTTTTACGAACCTATTTTCAAAACTTTTCCCGCGTGTCCTTCCTAAGGGGTACCCTGCAATTTTCCTGCTCATCCTTAATCTTCCGTCCATCGATACACTTCATCTATGAACTTCAAGGCGACGTCTCTGACGCCCGACTCTTGCCCTCAACATGATTCTTGTCGCCTCAATGCAGGAATTCGCTCTCAGAGGCGCAGGAGCGTTTAACGAATAAGGACAGACAGAAGAAGAAAATCGAGAATAGGACCGAAGATTAAGTAGTAAAGTTACAAGTAAAAATGCACTAATATAAAAATAAAGAAGCCATTAAAGAAAGGGGAGAATTAGGAGAAGCGAAAATGTTGTCGAGTCGAAAAAGCTCGAGTAATTTAGTTCCGAGCGAAAGCAAACCATCCGTAGAAATAGATTCCCCCCTTCAAATCGCGGTATGGAAACGGCAAGTCTGCCGCGAAATTATAAAAAAAAACAAATTATAGAGTACAGGAGTACAAACATTAACGAGTACAAACTATGAGAGTCAAAACCCCATTCCTAGGAGGATTTTCACAATGAACTTCCACCCACTCACCGCAGTTTCACATAGACGACGGGTCGGTCATTAGCGACAGGACGGGGATATTTTAATAGAGTTTTGCACGGATGCACTTGTGTGTGTGTGTGTGTGTGTGTGTGTGTGTGTGTGTGTGTGTGTGTGTGTGTGTGTGTGTGTGTGTGTGTGCGAGCGAGTGTTGTGTATGGGATTACATTCGAGTGGGTGAGTGACGTGTGTAAGAATACTCATATATATATATATATATATATATATATATATATATATATATATATATATATATATATATATATATATATATATATATATATAGCAATCTTGCCTGAACTGTACATTCGTTAGTGTGAAGCTACCTGGACCTACACAAGAGAGCGGGAAAGATAAATAGATAGATAGATAGAGAGAGAGCCTTGGGCCTCTATTTGCATTTCCCCCCGAAAAGGAGCTGCCCAAAGGTAAAAGCAAATTAGAAGTGAAGAGAGCTTTCCAGCCTTCCGCTTCCCCATTCAATCACGATGACAGTAATTTTCTGTATAATGGAAAATAGCTCTTGAATTTCACGTATATATCGCTCTTGTATCACATACACAACAATAACCCTAAATAATATCCCATATTAAAGAGAGATGAAAGATCTGCTCTTTAATGGTGCAAGAATTCATTTACCCAAGTTGACTATAATAATATAATAATAAATTAATAAATTTCTTATAATGCGCTCTTCAAGGGTAGAGGCTTTCACAGAGCGCACGTTCGGCTGTGGGCTAATATCAGGTGGGTGAGTAGGCAATGCTGAACAGATGCGTTTTCAGGAGTCGCTTGAAAGTGGTAAGTGAGGCAGCAGATCTAATTTCGGCTGGAAGAACATTCCAAAGCTTGGAGGCAGAGACTGAGAAGGAGCTGTCGCCCATTGAGCAGAGGGACGAGCGAGGAGTATTCAGGAGAGGAGCATGAGATGACCGAAGGACCCGAGGGGCAAGATGTTGGGAAAGGGCAGAGGAAAGGTAGGTTGGGGCCTTTGGGTGAAGGACCTTGAAAGTGAAGAGAAGAATCTTGAAATGAGAACTATATTTGACAGGTAACCAGTGCAGTTCCTGAAGCAAGGGCTTAGAAGGGGAGAAGCAAGAGCGATGGAGGAGTAGTCTGGCGGCGTAGTTCTGGACTAGCTGAAGGGGACGTAGAGAGGAAGATGGTAGATTTACAAGAAGAGAGTTACAGTAATCAAGGCAAGAGGTAATGAAGGCGTGGACAGCAGTCTCAAGACTTTGGCGATCGAAGTGAGAGCGAATGCGGGAGAAGTTACGGAGGAAACAAAGGGAAGATTTACTAATATTGTGGATGTGGGACTTGAAGGAGAGGTGCTCATCTAACACAACGCCCAGATTTATAACAGAGTCAGAGAAAGCGACAGAGTTTCCACTCAGAGGGAGAGAGGGAAAGAGGGATTTAACTTTGTATACTAGAGCGGGGGTACCAACCAGAAAAACTTCAGTTTTGGAGTGGTTAAGTTTGAGGAAGTTAGCCGATAGCCTGTTCGAGATAGAAGAATAGGCAGATAGGAGGTCACAGATTGAGTAGGAAATGTTGAGGGGGAAATAAAGATTTGAGTGTCAGCGGCATAGAGGTGGAAGGATAGACCGAGATTACGAAGGAGGGAGCTAAGAGGGAATAAGTAGATACGAAAGAGGAGAGGGCCGAGGACAGAGCCTTGAGGGACACCAAAGCGAATGGGAGTGGGGCCAGAGGAGACATCGTTAATCACTACAGATTGGGTGCGAGACGAAAGGTAAGAGCGGAACCAGTCGAGAGCAGCGCCAGAAATGCCAATGAAAGAGCGGAGGCGATCAAGCAAGACGGAATGGGCAATAGTATGAAAGGCAGAGGAGAGGTCAAGTAGAATGAGGATGGAGGCACAACCCCGGTCAGCAGCTCTACGTAAGCAATCAGTAACATTGAGTAGAGTGGTTTAGGTCGAGCGCCCAGCTTTAAAACCTGATTGGTAATGAGTGATTCTTCGTAAATTTAAATTAATGAGTTTTTGAGAAGCGAAGATTCTCGAATTTGATTAGAGTAGTGATTGTAAAGATAATTTCTAAAATAAAATGAAAATCACTGTAATATCTCTTTCAAATGGCATTTATTCTATCCTTCCAACTTTAAAATCGGATGATTTGAAGTTATTCTGCATGAGATCTATTTTTTTTTTTTGTCCTGTTTATGGCTGAATATTTGGATGAAATACTTTGTTTTTACTATTTATTTTAGTGCTAAAAAAAAACAAAAACATCTACAGACATCCTTATTCCCGTCAAGAGAGGAACAGAAGGGACAAACACACTGCTAAAACTTGAGACAATTAGCCCTCTAAGATAGACAAAATACAGGTTGCCACTGGAATTTTTTTTAGGTCACCCTTGAACTTTCTGCAGGAGTAATAAACTATTGGGGATCTTGCTTGAATCATCCCTAAAAAAATTCTGCTGTGTGCAAAAGTTATGTCTTTATCTAGTCAACCGATTAAATATAATAGGTAGGTAATAAATATACGAATTTAAGTTGAATTTTGAGGATCATTGGAATCATAATTTCGAACCAGTTTTCTTTCTGTTCGATGAACTATTGAGAACCGTCATTTAAGAGCTTTAGAAATGGCAGAAACCTGCAAAATGAGCTCAACAAAACCAGAAGCATGTGACAATCCTAGAAGTTGCTCACATCAAAATTAATTTTAGGAAGCTCAGAAATAGTGTCTAGCAAATTTTAGTTTTCAAATTCCCTGACTTTTCCAGGACTGAATTTTTACCTAAGATATGAATGCATAGATAATTTAAAACTCAGTGGATACTGATATATGTTTACTTTAAAAACTTATAGCTCAACAAAATGTTTTAGGAATTTATATAAAACTAGAAAGATAATAATATAAAATTAAAACTCACCAGGACCCACCCTATACCAACTCAGTAACATAATAACTACAGTGTGGTACACCTAATTAGTAATGTAATACAACTGAGGTCCTGCAATGCTTTCAATCTTTATTTTTATCTATTTCAATTAATTTAAAATTACAAAGTTATGCAGCAAACAAGAATAAAATTTAGAACAAAGTTATCCAACAAAAAAGAACAACATTAAAAACAAAATAATTACAAAGCTATGCTACAAAAAAAGATAAGATTAAAGACAAACAAACTAATTTGCTCCTTAATTTTTCAGTCTCTTGAGCAATTTTTCTCTTTTTTTCTTCTAATTCTTGAAGTTGCAGTGTCGCCTTTCTTTTTTTCATCAAATCCTCTTTGTTATTATTCTTCTCTTCATTCTCTTTTTTGACCTAATCTTCATACATACTGTAGGAATTCCTACAGCACAACATCATTTCTTGACTAATTTCGACAGATAAATGGGCCTCCTGCTTGTTGGACAGCATTATAGATAATTCTTCTTGCAATCAGAGAAGATTCCTGAAGATTGTCTTCCAGACAATCTTTATTGTCAGAAAATCCGCGTTCTACGTTTGCATTTGCATTAAAAATAGATAAAATAATTGTTACAAAGTCTTTATATAATACTTTTACGGGACCACATTTAAATATAGAGGAACAAAATCATCTAAACAGTCTTCCTGTCTGTTAAATTTCTGCACATTTGTTGTACCTCACAGTCATTGATTATTGTTTCGTGAAACTCCTTTATTATATCAGCTTGTATTCCAGTATAATAATTAAGACTCATTAGCTGCTCCAGACAAATTGCCAATCTACTTTGATACTTATCACTAATCATAATTTTAGGTGATAAGCAGCTTAGGCCTTTTGTCATAACGAATCTCAGTGGACTGCGTTCATTTAATTTAGTTCAGTTGCTTTAAATGTCATACATTCCTTTCGATACTGAAAAAATTCAGCATCTGTGGCTTTTCCTGATGAATTTCTTATTCCTTCCTTAGCCGAATTGTATAAGTCTACATGAGATGGTAAAAGAATATTGTTTTGTTTCATAATATCAGACAAATATTTAATAAAATATAATGAATTTTCATAATTTTCCTTTTAATTTTTTTTTAATGCGTTTAAGGAATTACTTCATAAGTACTATCGGGTCATCATATAAAAAAGGTGACAATGGAGCATCCTTTTGGTACTTTATAAAAAATTAACCCAGTTGATGTGCCATTCCTTGTAAAAATCCAAGTTTGGCACTCAAAAGATTGTCCTTTCAAAAATTCTTTACTTTGCCAAAGACTTGTGAATTAGGCATCTGTGCTTCATTTACAAATTTTCGTATATGTGGCAGCACACGATGGCTGTATTAGTTGCCCTTCCAGTTTCAGTCCAATGTGTCACGCAAAACTTTGGAGGAAATATTTTTGATCCTGTTGTTTCTGTGTATCTACCTTTTCTTGAGGAGTAGTTGTTAAATAGATAGAAAGTTGCTCTCAAATATTGAATTACTGGCCATCCAGCCTTCTCATGGTATGTTTTAAGGGAGCCATGAATTACATGTAGAGCTCATGTTCCAATATCAATTAATTTTCTATCATCAGGATTAGCAGGAATGTGATTTTTCAAATCTCTTAGTGCTTTAGATTGACATTTGGACTATCCATACCTAGGTGAATACTTTTATTCAAATTTATACTAGTTCCTAGTGCTTATTTTAAATGGTAAAGAATATTCTGGGAACTAGCAGTCTCAATAAATACGATGTTACTATTCTTCCTGATGTTTGGTCTCTGAACTTAACATAGACATCCATTTGATTTTTTTTGTAATATTCTATTGAGGGCTTCATTGAACGAAACTGCTAAATATTGGATATTTTTCAAAGTATCTAACAATGAGTCAGAAAAATACTTTGCTAATCCAAAAATGGAGACATATCTATGTTTGTTTTTACCAACTCTGAAAGACTTTGCAATGTCCGAGTCTAGAAACATACTGGAAAACGATTTTTGGCATAAAGCTGCAGCTCTATAAGACAAGTGTGCGGTATTTGCTATTAATATCCAAACAATCTCGGCTTTCAAAACATCTTTTGCAAAATAATGGCTAATACGCCTTTCTACTTCTGTACCGTTTTATTTATTAGTGGAAACGTCTGATGTAGTACCTTCATCATGTGTAGTTGAATTATTATTATTTAATACTACTTCTGGTATAGTACTTTGCTCTTGTACAGCTGAATTTTTATTTAATAACACATCTATCCTACAGGACTTCTTCACAACCTCCAAGGATTTAATATGCTTACTGCTTTTGGGATGACTTTTTAAGGCTTGAAACCCATATTTGACAATCCAATATTTTTTTGCAAAGTCTACACCTCGCTGTTCTACTATCGTTAGTTTCTTCAAGCCAAGATGTAAATTCTGGATGCATATCTGAATTTAACCATATGGGATTGAAAGTAGTTTTTTATCTGCCATTTTCTTTAAATTGATTATATACATATATACAAATAATCAAATAATATTATTCTGAAAATTCAATATAACAAATCTGAAAAAAAATTGAACTGAAATTTATCTAAAATGTAAAACCACATGACTGTTAATTAATCTTCATATTCATTAGAATACCTAAAAATACCTCTAAAAAAATCTACACAGTACACATGATTCATTTTGCCTTAAATAATGGTCTGAAATTTGTTGGAGCTAAACTAGTTCCCTATTGATTAAAAAAGAAAAAAGCGGAAAAATGTTAGGTGAAATTGGGTAGATAGAAAAAGTAGACAAATAAAAAAAACCTGCTTAATTCAGCAGAGGCTCAGGTGCCTAGGGGTCGCCATGCCCTTAGAATGACAAATCCTTCAAGAGTTATAATCATTTCCCCTGAGGGTCAACATAACTAGAATGAGTAATACAATCTAGGCAATTTTAGCTAGTATTTTATTAGTTACTAAACGAAAATATATTTCCTAAAACGTTCAATTTTACACAGAGAAAAATAGATTTGGTCAATTCTGCGGGGACAGAAAGATTACCTAATAGATAACTCCTAGCCAAAATTCCCTGACCTTTCCAAGTTTCCCTGACTTTCCTGACCATGAGTAAAATTCCCTGACTCTTCCAGGATTTCCAGGTTCCTAGAAACTATGATGAGCAAATGGCTTTTAGAGCAACATGTTTGGTTTTATTGGTTTTGCTTGTAATTCAGACACTAAACCAAAACGCAAACACTGTATGGTATCTGCGATGGTTCAGATTTTAGCTAATTCTTTGGAACAATTGATGAACAGAACGTTAAACTTTTAACATGATTCCGTCAAATAATAAAAAAAAACCCGAATCAATGGCTGTAAAAAGTTATAATGTCGAAAATAAACATTAAAGCGACATTGCAAAAGAAAAACAATAATAAAAAAACAAGGATTTCAGAACCCAAATTTTATTTACATCATTGATACATACGGTAAAAAAATGCTGAATTTATGCCAAACAAGGAAAGGTAATTACGTATAGATTTAATCTCTGAATTTCTCGCGTGGATGTGAGGTAGAAAAATAATTTCTACCCAGACCGTCATCCAGCGCGGGACGTAAAAAGCGATTAAGCCCGGATATATATATATATATATATATATATATATATATATATATATATATATATATATATATATATATATATATATATATATATATATATATATATATATACATATATATATATATATATATATATATATATATATATATATATATATATATATATATATATATATATATATATATATATATATATATATATATATATATCATATATCAGTGGCGTGCAGTCAATGGAAACAAAGGAAGCAATGCTTCCCATATTTAAGTACAAAATAAAAATAAATTACACCCCAACAATTAATATGACAGCAGAATCAATTTTATTCCCACATTTATGCTTCCCTATGCTCGTATACGCGATACGGTACAGTTCACTTTCAATCGAATTGGCGTTAGACCTTGATGAGCCCGATTGCAATGGAAGAAATGCATCCTTTTCGTCGAGATTTCTACTCTCATTTTTCTCTCTTAATTTCAATAATAGGTCTGCTGTTTGGTGCTTCGGAATGAATAGTTTAAAATATGTTTTGCTTTTCTTATCAATAATATACATTCATTAGAGTTTTCTGATTTTTATCTACATATGCAACGCCGTGTTAGAATGAAGAAAAAATAACATATTTGTATACGGAAAGGAAGCAAATTTAGCTTTGTAGTTATCTGCTTGCATCTGGCAAACCTGCCGGGTTGCCAGATTCTAGGAAAAAGCAACAAAATCTCTAAGATACAATGACGTAACTATTATTATGCTCTGAAAACAATTTTTAGGTTTTATTTAAATACTGGTTCTGAGAATGAAAGCAGCTACATAGCCTAAACTATGTATGGTTGCGCTCTTGTATCTTAAGCATTTTGTCAATATTTCCTGGATTCTGGGAGCCCTACCAGATTCACCCCTCATACCTTTGAGATCAGTAGCTGCGAGTCAGTGCTAAGATAAAGGAGGTGTATTGTTTATTTCTTATTTATGTGATAACCCTCTTTTAAACAAAATGGATGCAAATAAAGTTATGAGAAAATACGATTTCATTATTGAAAAATTATTAAAAAGGAAGTTCAGTGCGATAACTTATAATGAAAAAGAGACTATTATTAAAACAGGTAGGCCTACGCCAACACAAGATGTAATCCAGAACAAAGTGTTGGCTAGTGGTTGGGCATACCTACAGAGGCTATTTTAACATTTGAATAAAGTAAGTAGCTTACAATTTTATAGTTATTATTAATGAACAACATATTTACTTCAATTAGCATATTTATTTTTGCAAAACTTGAATTGCTTCCTCATCTTCAAAAAGTCACCATCTGCCACTGATATATATATATATATATATATATATATATATATATATATATATATATATATATATATATATATATATATATATATGTATATATATGTATATATATATATATATATATATATATATATATATATATATATATATATATATATATATATATATATATATATATATATATATGTGTGTGTGTGTGTGTGTGTGTGTGTGTGTATACAAGTAAAACCACTATTTTAGAGAATAAAGTTTATTAGAACGGGACTAGTTTAGACATATAGCTTCTCATATCATCTTCAGCAGTAAACTAAGAAAAATTGACAAAGAAAACTGAAATACTAGAATATATAATAAAAGGTAACTGACATTAATCTGGATACATTAGGTTTAGGTGATTAACAATATCCTTTAAAATGAGTTATGAGACATTGGGACTACATTTATGTTGCCCTTCAGATAAATTGAAATTTGGAAATTTTTTAATCAATAAGGGTTCTATATATTTTTTTATTATAAATAATCATTACAATGGCAATTTTTTGTGCACTAGATAAACTATTATATGATTGGCACTTTTTACATGGTTAAAAATACTCGAAGCATTGCTTGCTCTACGCATATCCCCCCTATGTTCGTATATGCGTTTTTCTAATGACCTTCCAGTCTCTCCCAAATAAAAGAGGCAGAATTTGGGGCTTTACACGGGGTTAAATAGATGCCCTCATCTTTCTTTTGGATTTTGGCTTAGTGGAAGGGAAAGATTTTCTGATAGTTGAAGGATATTTAAAATGGTCCATGAAATATATACAATGGAGTTTAGTCCTTTAAGCAAGTGGGAATATGGTAGAGATAAGCAATTCTTTTTACATGTAAGATGTTTTTGTTTCGCTCTCGTGAAAAGATATAAATTGTATATCCGCTGCCTGTTTACCTCAATTTCCCCTTTGGTCTTTGAATTCCCAATAAATTTCTCTCTCTCTTTCACAGTCCCGATCGACCTTGCGAAGCGTACCTTAAAAGCTAGTCTATTTGAAAGATTTTTTGGTCTTTCGCGTAGCCGAGTTGTCTAAGGCTTGGTTTAATTGAGATCAAAGCGGTTGCTCGCTGTTTCAGTGTGCTTGGTTCGAATCCCACCCCAGTAAGGAATTTTTCGAATTAGGAAATAACTTTTTCCGAAGAAAAAATTATCCTGTTTTTCTGTTTCTGGCAGTATGCTGGATAAATTTCATCATTCTTTCGTGCTCATGAAAAGATATACATTGTATATTCGCCGCCTGTTTACCTCAATTTCCCCTTTGTCCTTTGAATTCCCAATTAATTTCTCTCTCTCTCTCTCTCTCTCTCTCACAGTTCCGATCGAGCTTGCAAAGCGTGCCTTAAAAGCTTGTCTATAGTAATAATTTTTCGTCTTCCGCGTAGCCGAGTGGCTTAAGGCTCGGTTTAATTGAGATCAAGGCCGTTGCTCGCTGCCTCAGTGGGCTTGGTTTGAATCCCACCCCAGTGTTTGAACCCCACCCCAGTAAGGAACTTTTCGAATTAGGAAATAACATTTTTCCTAGAAAAAGTATCCTGATTTTTTCTGTTTCTTGCGATATATATATATATATATATATATATATATATATATATATATATATATATATATATATATATATATATATATATATATATATGGAATAACAGCATGTAAAGGGAACGGAGGGCATCGTCATGGCAATTCCCAGACCAGTATCAGTTATGATCAGACATTTCGTAGGCAATGTGAACACAGGCGAAGCTGGTGCGCTGTGATAGTTTGAGGATTCCCTATACCTTTACGGATGTCCTTATGACCTCGAGTGTCTTTGGTGTTCCACCTACTTGGTACCTTTGATTATGCCTCTCCGCCAAGTAGGCCGGTCCAGCGGTTGTTGTTCCCATGTAGCAACTTCAATTTTGAAGGCCTTGAGAGGCGGTTCAGAGGGTTCTAAACATCTTTGGTTGGCCTCACACATTCCTTTTTACACTTGCCAGCTCAACATAGAGCAGCTATTGAGCTACCATGCTGTTTGGCATCCGCGTAAAGTTGCCGTAGTTTGGGCTGTCTGCCTTGCTATTTTATATTCATCAGACGGCGTAGGCTGCTTTGATAGAAATGATTTAGTTGTTTACATGTAGTGTGTAGTCAGTCCAAGGCTCACATGCAAATAAAATAATAACTGCAGGGCGAGATAACTTGAGTTTGGGTGTGGACAGTGAGTGATACCTCTTCTTCCCCACAATTTAGTGTTAAGGCAACCAAATGCTATACTAGCTCTGGCGATCATAATTTTCACATCTCTTATAATGTTAATAGTTCTGGACATGTTGATACTAAGATAAGTGAAAGTAGCCACTGCCTTGAGCTTTTCATTATTTACGATTATATGTTGTAATTGGTAGGGCTGTAGCGTGCGAGAAGTTCAGACGAGCGGCTTAAATGCTTTGCTTGAATGAGTCTTATTGGGGACTGAGTATGTCCGAGTGGTTTAGCACTCTCGCTAACGGCTATCTAGCGACGCGGGAAGCGCCTTCTAAACTCGTTTTGCTACTTTTCTTTCTTTATTTTTCTTTTCCCCCTTTTCCTACACAAAGCTATCGACAATGGTGCTCAATACCCAGTAGGCGAGGGAGGGAGAACATTAGTCCTCGAATAACATTTCCTGACGCCGTTCTCCTCAATCCCTCAAAATAAGCTCCTCTGCTAGGAGGGTGCCTGTTTAGCGTGCGAGAAGTTCAGGCGAGCGGCTTAAATGCTTTTCTCGAATGAGTGTTTTGGGGGACTCAGGATGGCCGAGTGGTTTAGGGCTCTCACTAACGGCTGTCCAGCGACGCGGGAAGCGCGTTTGAAACTCGTTTCGCTACTTTACTTTCTTTATTTTTCTTTGCCCACTTTTCTTTGTGTTCATAGTGAGTATAAAGTTGTTGTATGCCGTAAGAAGTCATTCATGGTGTGTTGCATACTCTCTTCTGTGTTTTTGCCAAGTCCGCAATCATCTGCAAATATAAATTCACTCAGCAACTACTCTAGTCACCTTTCTGATGGATTTGAGACAACGAAGATTGAAGAGCGACCATCTGTCCTATATCATATTGGGGTTTCAATGTCGTTGTTTTTGAAGGCGTCAGTGATAAAAACTGTGAATGCCATTCTTAATAGAGTTTACTCAAGAACACAACATTGTTTCCTTCAGATCATGGAAATGACTGGTTATGGCAAGATCTACGAAGGTGAAATATAGGTCTTAGTTTTGCTCTTGACACTTCTGAATTTCACCTACTGCAAAGATGATGTCCACTTTGCCTCATCCATCACGGAAGCCACATATACTCTCAGGCTAAAATCTTCCAAGTTGTGAAGAGGAGGAGGATTCCCTTGTGGTTACTTTTCCTCTTGTATAGCTCGACAATTGTGGCGTGTTTGAAGTATTGCGGTATGGAGCTTGAGGATTACAAGGATTGAGAGTGAGTAGTAAGAGGTTGAACGAGAATGAGGTCTCCCCGATTTGTAGATTTTTGAGGCCAATGCTGCTTGCCCTGAGACTTTACCACACAGCCCATTTGTTTAATTGATTGTTATCTTTAATTTCATCAGTGATGAGGGCCAAATCAAGATCGAGTTGTGGTCTTCTTAAGAGAAGTCGCTCTATTGCTTCCTCATTTAGGAATGAAAACGGGTTTAGGACAATGTTGAAGTGTTTTGCTCAGCGTTCAAGGATTTGTTTTGTCCGAGATAAGTGTGGTTCTATTAGAACTGAGTAGTAGTGATGTGACTGATAATTGAGAGCCATAGGCAGCTTTAGGTTCTTCCAAGAAGGGCTTCTTCTCATTTTTGTCCGTAA
This sequence comes from Ceratothoa steindachneri, assembly GCA_963969495.1. Taxonomy (NCBI): domain Eukaryota; kingdom Metazoa; phylum Arthropoda; class Malacostraca; order Isopoda; family Cymothoidae; genus Ceratothoa; species Ceratothoa steindachneri. Next base: position 166,059,883 of record OZ018325.1, on the reverse strand, counting down.
ATTATTGTAGTTTATCAGCTCTTTTATTCAGCTATGAGACTTGAATCTTCTCTATGTTGCCTTGTACTTCACGTCTCATAACAAAATAGGCTGTTTTTGTTTATATATTCTGGACGATCTTCTCTAGGCGATGTTTCCTTTGAAGAGGAGATTCAATTCCATTGCCATAATCATCAAACTCATAGTCTTGATGTTTTCTTGAAGAATATCCCAACTGGTCTGCAACTGTGGTTTATGTATATTGTATCATGGAAGGAGTACCAGTCATCCTCTATCGTGCCACTGAGCGGCAATTCTTGAAGCTTTGGGGCCAGGACCTGCTGTAAACTTTATGTTGATGATACTGTTAGATAGGTTTGACACATTGAGTTTGTTGGTGATATCTCTTCATTGTGGGCGTCACACGCAATGGAAGTGGAAAATTACTTTTGAGATGACATATTGGTGGTCTGTCCAACATTCAGCGCCACACAATTCTATGGTCACTCTGATGTCTTTCATATCGTTTTCTTTGTCAAGACGCAATCTAACTGGTACTAATGTTTTGAGTGAGGTTGGATCCAAGTTGTAATGTTGCTTACCAGAACCGGGGAGAGCGCATTACTAATGACGACTTCATTGGCTACACATGCCTGTACTAGTAGGGACCAACTATCGTTGCAATTTCCAATGCCGTGTAGTCCAAATACATCAGGCTAGGTTGTAGTACTCGTACATTACCAATGCGGGCGTTGAACTCTCCTAGGATGATTAACTTGTCGGACATTGCTGTATTAGGTATCATACCCTCCAGTTAATCTTAGAATTTGTCTTTGATGTTATCCTAATTAATAATTTTTGAGGCAAAAGAACTAATGAGCGTTGCTTTTCTGTCTTTGTCAATGGTAATATAAAGCGAGCGTCATCCGCCTGTCATCTAACCCTTTGGAACGCTGACTAGGTGGTGTATTACTAGTCTTGTTGGCAAAACCTACACCAGCCTCATTGCGCATAATGAATATATAATGTGAGGAAAGTTTACTTTTTTAATTATAATACGAATATATATATATATATATATATATATATATATATATATATATATATATAAATATATAATATATATATATATATATATATATATATATATATATATATATATATATATATATATATATATATATATATATATATATATTCGTATTGGGCTGCTACTACTAAGGCGCAGTTTAACGCGAAGTATGGATTCGATGGCGAAGAAAGTGACAGAATTTATCAACCTTGATTCCCTGTGGCTACGTTTGGAACAAAACATGCTCACCCTCTGGCCTCTGAGACACAACAAATTTCGAGCAATTGTCCATCTAAGGAAATCTTTTGTTGTTTCAGAGGAAACGTCGGGTGTCGTCGCTGATGATGCTCGGAACCGGTTGGAAGATGTGGGCCGTCCTGACACCTCTGACCGCCGAAAAGAGACGAGGGTGTCGAGGTCTTTCGTTTCCTGTGTCATTAGAAATTGCCATGTTGGGGTTGAAATAGAGTTGATAAAGTTTGCACCATTTATGGCCTAGTAGATATAGCTGATTTTTTTTTTAAACAGTCAAATGTTAATGTGAATATTTTTGTGATATCTATAATTGAAAATTAAATAAATATATAAACTTAAGCGATAAAAATGGATAATTAAGAGGAAATTTGATATCCTTGTTGTGAAACAAAGCTGTTACAAAATGTTTAGACAGAAATGATTGGAATAACGCAATAATGTCAATAATTTCACTAAATTTAAGTGATTTTCTTAGTAAATATCGTCCTATCTTGTTTATTTATAACTACATATGCACAAAATACTTCATATTACACCATATAATAATATATTAAATTTTCACTGAGCGAAGTCCTGCGTAAATTGTGACAGGACTAATTATGGCAACTCCACATATATCTTCCACACATTTTCACTTACTCTGTCTTCAACATTTTCTTTACAGATCTCTCTTTTAATAAATAAAATCATACACATATCACACCATGGATATAATAATAATAAGGCCTAAAGGAAAATCAGCATCTCATTCTCCTACATTAACGACTAAATTTGAAGCTTCTCCTTACCCTTCCCCCCATCCTCTAATTTGCTTGAAGTTTTAAAATCTTGCTCCAGTTCACCAACTTTGCCTTTTTCGCCCTAATTTTGTTTTTCACTTTTCCAATTTCTCAACAATTAAATAAAACAACAGCTCACTACAGTTTAAAATAATTTTCAACTATTTAATGATTCAGTTTCGCTCATTTTTGTTTATTATCGATTTCCACTTGTAGCGAAATTCGTAAAAATTCCAAAGGCAATTATTTAATAAGTTCGTGATTATAAATAAATAAAACCATAAATTTGTGAAAATGAATGCAAACAAAAATATATTATTTAATAAGGGGGTCAAATAGAGAACTCCCCCACGAGTGTGTTTGAAGCGAGCGCTGGCGACCCCTGTTATCCCCTTTGAGAGGGACCAATCTCTATACCACTTTACTACTGGAGGCGGTAAAAGGGTACCCCCACCCCCGAAATGTCTCAACTCAAGCTCCGAGGAGGCTCTTTAGGACCGAGTTGCTCCAACCCAGACTTATTGGAACCAAACACCCCCACAGCCGTTCGGTGGGCCCAGGGGTGGCATTACAAGATATGATGATGATTTAATAAAATAAAACAATGAAGGAATCACGTGTGACAATAATCGAGGGAATATAGTATGAAGACAAGGCAAATAATAACAATTTTTAATAGATTAACCCAATTATAATATGACCGCAAATAGGAATTTAATATAAAGAAATGGGATACAAATTCTAAAATGCAACGCTAAAACGAATGAATTATCAATTATAGGAAAAAGGACGAAATTGAATTGCATAATAAAAAATATAATGAATTGATGGAATGATTTAAGTAAATAAATAATTCTTTAAATGGCAGGAGCTGAATGAAGCCCTTTGATCATAATATAGTATTAAAAAAATTATTTATAATAAACAAAGAATAATAAATGGGAACAATTTTTTAACCTAGACTCAGCAACATTGTATCTAAAAAATATGTAACGATTATTTCAATTATTTGTATGGTAACCATAGTTGTCAACCGTTAACAGACAAAACCAAATGAGACCAAACCTTAATTAAGGTTTGGTCTTATAGAGGTATTGGCAAGAGGACTTTGTCCACTGTTCAAGGATTTGGCTAACAGTTTAAGGTGAACATTACTGGTAGAGAGGCTGAGAACTAAAGCGCGAATGCGGTCCACTCCAGTCATAGCTCAACAAAGCGATGTCGCTCTCGTCGGCGTGGGATACCTACCATAGATTGTATGGTTTGTCTTGCTTTAGCAAGCGCACTCAATAGCGGTATCGATACGGTTATATTCTTCGCCGACTAAAAGGAACAAGCATGACCCATTTTCCTGAGCTCGACTAAGAACCATTAAGTGCGTGATTTTAATCCCGTCATCAAATACGCGAGTTAAATTCAATTCTACCTTTGGCTTGAGTCCTTCTGTATTGAAGGAGAGGAAGTACCACGATTTCGTACTGGCTGACGATGGATTTTGCTCGCGATTGCAATTTCATAGCGACCAATTAATAACTCATTACTTATTCCTCAGGACTATGGCCTAACCGAATGCTACCGCTTTCAATTTTAGCAAAGTTAAGCCACAGAGGATGTGGTTATTCGCCAGATGGAGCCACAGTTCGGGTCTATTTCCCGAGGGCTGCCATACGCTTTAGATAACATGGATCGGATCCTACTTAAACTGCATATCTCCACTGAGAAAGAAAATGTTTCAAGTCTCATGCGCTCATTCGCATCCATATTTCTCGCTTTTTGTAATAAAATAAATATATGTGGATACTTTTGTAGCAAACCTGTGTTCCCCTCGCCTCATAGGACGGGTGGCACAATCTCACACTCAACTTCCCGGCACCACTAGGCTTACGCAATCAAGGGAACATTTCACTTCCGGAGAAAACATCAGAAACAGATCCCTCCTGCAAAGGCTTGTCTAATGCATGAATATAAACCTTTCATATGAGATGCCCAAAAAGAGACAAACCCAGGAAGTTCTTACTCCACCTCTAGACAAAGATAGGGACCTACATTCGTCGGAAGTATTCACACATAAAGACATTTTATCGTATCGTGACGTCACTAAGCCTCGCCCATTAATTCATCAGAGATTCTAACTCCGCCTCCTGGCTTTGAAATATATAAATCAGAACTTAGCACGTTAGAAATTCTTTTTAATAGACAGTCATTACTACCTGCTCAACATTACAGTGCCCGACCATACTCGTATATAGTCATTAGAGAAGCGACCGATTTCCACCAGAATTTCCATTCAGGCTCCCAGTATAACCTTCATCCAGACTCCATTCATTAGAGTGCCTTGATTGTAATTCAAAATTAAAAAACTGATGGAATCATCAGGTCGATACTATTTATTATCGTTATTATAGCGTTAAAAATATTTAATTTCTCTCGAACTGTATGGAAAAGGGGGACGTTCGATTGATTTATAGCAGATAAGCTGCAAAGTACTTGGGCTAAAAGAAGAGAGAAAGTGTAAAAGGAGCTACTGACAATCCTTCTCTTCAACTATATATATATATATATATATATATATATATATAATTATATTATTTTATTTTAAGAGCCCATCTAGCGACCTGCTACTGGGGCAAAAGTCGCTGTAATTAACAGAAAGCCTAATACTAGGCTATATTAAAAACAAGAAAATAAAAAATATAAAAAAGGGAACAAAGGCAAGACACAAGTTAAAAACAACAACAAATCAAAACAAAAACAAAAGCAAAAATAACAAGAAGGAAACGCGCTCCGGCGTCAGGGGTAGGCCCGCCTACCCACGGCACAGGATCATGCGACCTAGAACAAAGAGTCAAATAGAGTGGCCAGCCTCCTCCAAAAAGTCGTACAGTCCACAATTCTGTGTACACGAACCAGTCCCGAGTACAATGGGCCGGCGGTAGCGACCCATCTAATCACGATACCAGGACAGGAAACGTGTGTGGAGATCACCCAGACTGGAACATTCAACAAGAATGTGCCTAACAGTTAGGAGAACAGCGCATTCGTCGAATTAGGATAAAGGCGAGCGCTCCATCAAATGGTGGTGCGTCCCGCCATTGTGTCCAATTCGGAGCTGACAGAAAGCGACCTGAAGCCGTCGCGGCATTGGTGGGTAGGTCCATGGGAACAGTCGCGGCGCAATGGCACGCAACTTTAAGTTCTCCCTCGGAAGTCTCCCATTTTCTTTGTCAAGCAGCCCGGAGGGCTAGCGGAATTCCTGCCATGTAATCGGTGTTATGAGAAGCTAAACGTTGGTCTGGTTACCCAGTCCTCGCGGACACTTTGGCGCCCTCATCGGCGCGCTTAGTCCCCGCAATTCTCTCATGTCCAGCAGCCCAGCAGAAGATAATCTCGCCATCTGCCCGACTCGCCAAAACCGCGGCGTCACGAATATCGCGAGTCATGGGCTGCGGAAATTCCAATTTCCCGAGAGCACTCAGGGCACTCTGTGAGTTGTTATAAATCAAAATACAATCTCCGAACCTGGCACGTCACGTTATTTCCCGTACCGAGCGGTGTATTGCAACCTGTTCGGCCATGTAGACAGACGCAGCGCCTGGCAGAACCCGGCTGACTTCAAACAGAAGGGATATGGCGTGGACACCGACACCCTCTTGGGACATGAAGCCATCCGTATATACTGGCAAGGTTCTAGCGTGACACGGAGTGTGCCCCAAAAAGGCTGAACATAATACTCCCGACTCTGTATAAACTTTGGGAGCAGAGGCGTGGCATTAAATAGTCAAAGGTGGTACCCTCCAGGGTGGCGTCCTGGGCAGAACCAGGGAAACCGCCGGCCCGACAGCTAAACGGATTAGAGTATGACTGGCGTTTCTCGGCGGCGTAGGCACTGTCGAAATCAGCTGCGGATGCAGTGAGAGCAGTTGGCGACTGAGAGAGGGGCACTCGCGTGGTATCAAAGGCCTTCTCCAGATCGGAAAACGCAGTGGCTTAGTGCTGTTTACGAGGGAAGACCTTGCGAACGGGAATTTACAGTCAGAGCAGGGCATCCGACGTGGAGTAGAACTTGCAGAAGCTGCACTATTTAGAAGACAGATATACTTCGCTTTCCAGAAAAAAAAGCTAATTTAATATTTACCAATTTCTCCATCGATTTGCATACGCAGGAAGTTAGAGAGATTGGGCGGACCGGCTAGGATAGAGTGGTATCTCCCTGGTTTGCTAAAAGCGAGCACAATAGCGATTCGCCAGGAGTCTGGGAGGATACCTCTACCGAGCAAGGAGCGTTGGCTGCGAAGAAGCGAGAGCAAAAAGCAACTCACTTAATGTAAACCTGTCGTTGAAGGGTTCTACACCTCTGGAAGTAAAGTTCAGCTGGCGGCCTTCAGCGACATCATAACGCGCACTGAATACTGGTGGAGCAGCATCCCGGCTAGGGAATGCGGAGAAAGCGGTCGCGAAGGACTCCGCCACGGATGCGGGGTCCGAGATTGTGGTCCCATTCTCTTGGAGAACCGGAGAGGGGTCCTGCGAGAACTTCCACTGAATCCTTTTGACTCGTTTCCACATGTCTGCTAGAGGGGTCTTCACGTTAAGTGAATCGAAACTTACCGGAACCTAGCCCTCGGTCAACGAAATTCACCGAGAGTGAAATCGTTCGGGTGGCACTAATAACGCATGTAGGTATAATGCTTCTGTTTGAGGGACGTCTCACACTCGGCTCATCACGACGGAAGCGATCGGGGCGCAAAACTGCCAGACGTTCTAGATATAGTAGTTAGGCTCACGGCGATGAGTTTGCCGGAGAAGAACTCAACGGCCTCATCCACCGACCTAAACTCCTTGACTGAAATAGATAAATCAGTCATTTCTTGAATCGTAGACCACCGAGCCTGCGTCAAGAACCACCGGGGATGGCTCTCAGGCCGCAGTGTCCTATAAAATTAGATTTAAATAGGAAAGTGATCACTACCATGGAGGTCATTGACTACCCCCCAACCAAAATCAGGCTGTGCATTCGGAGAGCACAGAGATAGATCAAGATAGGCAAATGAAGCTGTTCTCGGCCTGTGATGCGTAAACTCATCCACTTTTAGAACACCTATCTCCAGCTCCTAGATCAAGTCGGCAAGGACCTGACCCCTGGGATTGATTGAATAGTCTGCCCAGATGAATGCCTACTTTTAAGATCCGCAAGCAAGAGGAAGGGCCTCTACAACCGTGCCACGACGCGGCGGAATTCCCCCGCGTCGAAGTCGGCTGACGGTGGAATGTACGTAGAAATAATAGTATACCTCCTATCCAGGTGCAGCTGCACAGCTCCTGCATGAAAGAAGGTATTCAAAGCAAAGTGAAGAACGGAGACATTATGCCGAGTGTAAATGGCGTAACCTCTTGCCCGGTCCCCATCCCGTGGTGGTGGGATCGCAAAACCTAAATACCCAGGGAGGGTCGGCAGGGGTCACGCGCCCAGCATGGTCTCTTCCAAAAGTATAGCTAAATGAAAACGGGAGAAGACACGCCTTGCAGATCCTCCCAATTGGCTCAGAGTCCGCGGCAATTCCATTGAAGGAATATGCCCTCCAGGCCTATCTCAGACGCTATGCGGGGGCCCCTCTTCGAAGAGAAGACGCTCATGGGAATGGACGTACACTTCCCGGAGGCAGAACTCCGATCGATGTCGGCCGGACAATACGCTGAATGCGCTGTTGCCTTCGAGGACTTCTCCGGGAGGTTGGCTAGTCATACGAGTCTTTTCCTCCCTCCGCTTCGAAACCTCAGACAGGTGAGGTGGATTCGGAAGCAAGGGCCCTCCTTTGGAGGATCCACTGTCTTTGAGTCATCCAGCCTAGCACTTGATATGGACGTAGGAACCAAAGCTCCTTTAGTGCTGTCCTCCTTTCAAGGAGCAGCTTTAGGAACCCAGAAAGACGGCCTCACGACAAACTTCAGGTGTGCTGCCTCCTGTGAGCCTAGCGACTCGATAGAGGCGCGCGGCCGTTTCGCCTTGCGGGAAACGGTCACGCTGGTGCAGAGATGGGAAACCCTGGTTTTTGGCCGGGGCTCGGTCTAAACCGGGCGCGGGAACGACCGTGCTAGTAGGCCTGGAGGGTCCAGAAGCAGAGGGTGTCTTTTTAATATTGAGGCATAAGACGTCCCAGGGAGCACCGGGCGTGCCAGGACCAAGTCGTTAGCCTCGCGAAATAAGAGCCAATCCTGGGTCTGAACGCCCAGGATATCCTTCTCAGGGAGATACGCCCCACATTGCTTCGAAGAAGTGGGGTGCAGCTGTTCGCAATTCACAAACTTGGTCACGCATGTTTTGAACTTATAGTGCGTGGCCTTGGAGTAACTTAAAGAGACTTCAGGAAACGCCAACTCTTCATATCTACAGGGCCAATTCATATGGCCAAACGGTGGCAGTGGCACGAATGCCTTAACGTGGAAGCGATACCAACCGGCACGCACAGACTCAGGGAGCTTGTCATAGTAGAACGTGATGAAGAGTGCAGGGGTGGTTCTCGAGGTCCCTCCCTGTTTTCTCATCACCAGTTCGACCTTGACCGCTCCTTGGTCGGCCATCTTTAATATGATGTCATCTATAGAGTAGTCCACGAGTTCCCTCGCATAAACTACTCGTTTCACAAAATTCATGCTAGAGTGCGGCGTCACATTCACCGGCGTTCCATCGAGTGTCCGAAGAGCACTAATCTTGGTCGCCTCGGAGGGATCTGACGCATTCGCCAATAGGCTCCCTTCTGGGAAACGGGTCACTTTCGGCTCTCCACCAATCAGGCTACCTAGTACTCTTCCCTGATGGAACATGTTGCCCTTAGCTAACATGCTGTCATCAATGGAGCGAATAACCAGAAATGGTTTGAAGCCATGAGGCTAGAAATCGCCAGGTAATCTCTGAATGCGATTACGTAATCGAGGCTCCGCTCTGCGCACATGTGACTTTGGTCTTTGTCTGGAAGTCCCCACCCCAGGTGAGAACCAGAGCCGGACGTACCGGTCTCGGCTGGTCCCATACCGAAACATCATCGAACCCCTTCGTCCCCGGGGCTTTCGCGGAGGGAGAGGAACCCTGAGTCTTTTTCTTGTTTCTTTTCTTTTTAGGAGAGGGGCGTGGGGAATGAATCTGCTTCTCTCCTGCGCCAGAACGAGCCTTTAGGCCTTAGGGACCGGCCGCAGAAAGATCCTTCTCTGAAATGAAAAAGGTCTTGGCTGTCAAAGGGACACCGACCGGGCAATGAGGTCCTTCCTCTCTTGTGAGTCCTCGGGGGCCCGAGCCGTTTCGAGGAGAAGGTTGCATATGAGCAGACTCGCGTTCTGTGCTTGGCACCGAGCCCGGGTTCGACCCCATGGAAGATCCTACCGGCTGAGGCTAGGTCGCCTCAGCGACCATGTCCATCTCAGGGGGGAAAGAGGGCCTCCATGTGGCCATCCACCCGAATACCACGAATCCCATTCGAGGTTCCTTTTTTATCGTCAAATGCCAGCGAACCGACATCCATCGGGGAAGAGAGAGGGGCAGGTATACTGATCCCTGTAAACTCGACATGCAAGCGGGAAATTAGGGGGCACGGGACGATGGGCCCTGTTTTTCCTAACTCCCCTAAGGGGCTTGGCCTTATCGAGTCACTCACACCGATAGTGGTCAATTATGGGCCGACTGTTTGCTCTCTTGGGAGTTCCCTGTGAAAACAAGGGAAGGACTGCCGCTTTAGAAGAGATAGAGTCACCCAAGTGCGCCTTCATAGAAGGGGGCGAGGGGGAGTCCCTTGCACCCGTAGGCCTAGGAGAAGACTAAGCACTCCTCTTCGAGAAAAGAAGTTTGGAGAGGCCCCTGATAAAGCACAGGACGAGGGGACGGCTCTTTTTATGTCGTGGAGCTGCCCGATGGCAGCTTCACAACATATATATATATATATATATATATATATATATATATATATATATATATATATATATATATATATATATATATATATATATATATATATATATTGAGGAGCTGCCATCGGTCAGCTCCACAAACATAAAAAGAGCCGTCTTCTCGTCCTGTGCTATATATATATATATATATATATATATATATATATATATATATTTATCAAGCGAGGGGTATTTGAGTACATTTTCATTTTCGTTTTCAGTTTATTACACTTTCAAATTAATTAAAAAATTAATTTTACAGAAAATCGTTTTGAAATAACATGATAACTCAATCAATAAAATACATGTAAATCATAGTGATTTAGGATGCTTTGCTTTTCTCTTAAGAAACAAAACTGACCAGAATTAAAAGCCTAACAGAAGGAATGACAGGTGGTTATGTGCAGATCCTTCGGAAGTATCCAGAGTGATGCACATCAAATTTCCAGGAACTGTAATTAATGGTTTTTGGAGGGGTGAGTAACGAAGTTCATGTCATGCAACCCGACTTTTTTCCTCAGGGTCGTAGAAATAATGTTGTTGGGTACATGGAGGTGCTGAAAACTATTATCAAGCCCTGGATAGATAAAGTACGCAATGGAAGGGCGGCCATATGTGTTTCAGCAAGATTCGGCATCTTTTCACAAAACCATAGTAAGTCAAGAATGGTTGTCAGACAATCTTTACGATCATGTAACACCCAATATTGGCCTACAAACTAGCCAAACTTGAATCCTCTGGACTAATACGGGTGGACCGCGGTTGAAAGAGAGACTAATTGGCATCCTCGTAATGTCATAGCTTCACTGAATCCGCCATTTTCCAGGTGTCTGAAATGAATAAGTGACATAGAGTGTCATCATGTCAGCGGTTTCGGTCTCCAATTGAACATTGAAGCAGTCATCAAAGCCGAAGGCAATTTCATAGAATAATTTGATTAAAAATCATTATCAAGACTAATTGCTCAAATGTTCATTCAAATATACTTATTTTTTCTGAAATATATTGTCGAGGAATAGGCCGAGGGGTGGTTGAAGTTTTCCCCGACTCATTTATATATATATATATATATATATATATATATATATATATATATATATATATATATATATATATATATATATATATATATTATCAAGCTGGATATTATCCCGAATGCGGAGGGGTCGTCGTACTACTCCTTATACTTCGTTCGGCCCGTGTCCTGAGTGGATTTATTGACTCATAGTGCTTAGAGGTTGGCTACGGAGGGATTGGAATGAACTTGCCAAAAAGCGACCCAAAGGAAGTTATATACCCAACAATATGAAAATAAAGTTTTAATGAACACTAAACAAGAAAATATATATACACGTATATACAAATAATGTGCTTTGAGAGATAAATTAATAAGTGAATCTCACTTGGCTCGAAAATTACTATTCACCATACAAATCCCTATACACTTGTAATACTGGTAAGCTTCGCGGTTAAGTCGGGGAATGTGAAAGGGAAGGGTTACCTTGGAACCTGATGTTCGGGTGGCGCTGGTGAGTGAAGGTGGTGAGATAAGGGGTGGAGACGATAAGGTAGGTTCTCCAGGGACCGACCTGATCCACAATTCAGTCACGATTCTGCTGGAAGAAGGCGGTGACGGGAGCTTCTTGTTACAGAGGGCCCCACGTTCGTGAACTCCGAGAAATCTTGGGTGCCTCTGTGAGGGTTGGGGAAGGGGCGAAGTGACCTCTCGACACGTAAGGGCACGGAGAAAAGCCGAGATGTAGATTTCTCGCTTTACGGAGTCCGTGTGCTTGGTCGTGGAAAGGTAGTGGTTCTCGGAGACATCCTGGCCGAATCTTACAAACGAGATCGTTCTGCTTGTTGAAGACCGGATCGACCGTGAAGGTTTTTTTTCATTAGAAAAATGAGAATTCGATTGCCATAAATTTTAAAGTTGTTGAGAAGACGATGACAGCGTTCCCGACGTTGTTCTCGCATACGCATTATGATCAGAGGCCTTCCCATTCAGCTCAAGCTCTTGGAAGCTTCCTCCTTGACGGCCCTGAACACCATGGCCACCGTGGTATCCTTTTAATTCGCGAGCGCAAAAGTTTTGAACTTCTGAGGACTTTCGAAGTCCTTTCTCACAGACAAACGGTCAACCACTTTAGTTATGCCTGAATAGGTCAATCTTTGAGATATTTGCCGTTCTTCAGGCTCTCCGCGACTATGTGTGAGGTCATCCTGATGAAGTTGAGTCACTTGGCGATGTCGATTCTCTTCCCTTCCATCTCGACAGACCGGCACACAATGGAAAAGACGTTTTAATGGCACTTGCTGGAAAAGTAGGACTTTAAATTTGACTGACGGAACTTTTTCTATCAGACACGTAAACTTCTTGAAAAATAAAAAAAAAGTGTGTAACATAACTTTTGCAAAACCCGGTACTGGACTGGGAGTATGGTGTTCGAATTTTTTTAAATATATCGTGACGTTGTGGTGGATCGAATGTGAGTGTGTGTAAAGAGCCATTCTCCCACCCCTTTTCCACTGCCTTCTCCCTCCCTCTGTAAGAATGTGTGTGAATGGAGAGAATTATCTAAAATGTTTTTTTTATCTTCCTCAGCTAATTATTTATTAATATTGCGCCACCACTCTATTAAATTGCAATAGATAATTAGTACTACCTTTTGTAAAGAGTTGCTGGGATCGAAAAATTGGCAGCAAATCAATTGAATTTATTGTGAGTCCTGATAGGACAGAAAGGCTTTCTTTTTATAGCCTCGAAAGTGCGACAAAATCGCTTTATATTATTATATGAGCTCAGGGGCCGAGGCCTTTAAAAGTAGTACAAAATAATTGTGAACACTCGAGTGGCAGTCGGCAGGAATTCCCCCCCGGGGGTACCACGTGAGGCCTTTTATTTGTGTTTGCATCAAGTGTGGTTATTAGGTCTTCTTGATACGATTTTGTATTATCTTGTTGTACATTCATCTCGTCTATTGCCTTTGTTGGTTTTTTTATTTATCACTTGTTGGTTTGGAAATAGGATCGATTGTTTTTTTAAATATCTTTTTGCTAGTATTCATAAGTAGGATTGTTCTTTTATAAGTAACGAGATCTCAAATTTATCTACCCCTATCTCTTGTAAATATAATTACCCCATATTTTTGTAAATAAAGGGCTATACATACAATCCGTTTCATTTCTCCCTCGATTTCCCACGTCTGAATTAGTGTAGGGAGCGGGTTGGTTCGATTGGGAGTTTAGGGTAGATTTTCGGCCCGCTACATTTGGCGCCCGAATAGAGACATGAGATCTCGAAACCGGAAGCATGACAGGATTGAATTGTAGTCCGTCATCAGATGGGACGTAGTTGATTGTTTTTTCCCTTCTTCTGTCCTTTATTACTAACCTAAGAGGATGGCTTCTGTGGAACAGGTCCTCCATTATGAGATTGTGTGACTGAGGCTGGAGTTGAGGCAGAAAGAGATGGAATGTACAATGTTGAGGAGCGTGATTGAGGGATTGATGAGTGATATGGTGGGTATGAATGAAAAGACGGACAGGATGAAAAAGAAATGGACGAAAGACAAAGGCAGGTCGACCAAAGGATGCAGTACCTCTATCGCATGATGAAGTGGTCAGGACCGGCCCCAAGACCCTTGACCCTGACTTCTGCTTTGACCGAAGGGGATAAGACTAAGGGGAGTGTGTGCGAGTCTAGAGAGGACAGGATGATTGTGAGTGATAGGAAGGACGAAAATGGAAGAGAGTGGAAAGTAAGAGTGGAAGGAAGACGAGGTTAAATGGGAAGGATCGGAAGGTGAGAGGGAAGAGTGTGGACTCGTTGTACTCGGATGAAGGGGAGAACGATGGTATGATTGACATGAGTGAGAGTGAAGTGAATGTGGGGAAAGGTATTTTGATAAGGGAAGTGCCAAAGGTTGATAAGTTTAGGTTGCATGGCGGGAAAAGTGTGGATGAATTCTTTGGGGAATTTGAGCCGTATTTTAAGCTCAAGTACCCGGAGAATAAAGGATAATGGGTGAATATATTAGGAAAGTGCTTGGTAAGGAAGGTGCTAGAGTTTTTCCGCGTGATTACGAGTGTGGGTGAACCGAGGTATGAAGTGGTGAAGGAGAGACTGATTGGGCAGGTGAAACGAATGAAAGAGAGCGTGAACTATAAAAGGGTGAATGAATTTGAAAAGGCTCGCATGGGGAAGAGTGAAAGTGTGAACATGTATGCACATAGGCTTGAGAGTATGGCAAGAAAGAGGTATGGTGATTATGGGGTGAATGAATGAAAGCAATTGATGAGAAAGTTCCTTGATACGGTCCCACGAAAGATAAGTGAATGGCTGAATGGGAAGAGAAAGGAGAGCATGAGACTGACAGGTGATCGGTTGGTGTGGGAGGATGTGTTGTAACTGTTGGAAGAGGGCGATTTGATGAAGAGAGTAATTTGGATGAGGATAGGTGGTATAGTGTGAATATTGGGGTAAGAAGCCCAGAAGCTTTCCTACACCCCAGCAGTTAGTAGCTATCAGGATGCCCTGGGGGCTGCGCCAGCTGGGGGTAATGTCGAGCTTCCTGGGCCGCCAGGCTGGATGGGCGAATGAAGGATGGACAAATGGAAGGGGACAGATGATTGGTAAGCGTGTGAATGGGTATATGAGGGAGCAACTGAGGTATGTCCCAGCAAATGAGAGACCGAATGGTGTGGGAAAGATTGTGGAATGTCGTAGGTGTGGAAGGAAGGGCCATTTGAAGAGAGACTCTCCGAAATTGAATGTTGGAGCGACTGCTGGAGGAAGTATGAAGTATGCTTGTGGTAATTGCGGAAAGGCTGGCATTATGCGAGGAATGTATTTAGTTATTGTGCGATGGAAGGACATTCGAGTGAAAAGTGTTGGATTAGACTAAGAGCGCAAGATGTAAATGGGAAGTCTGAAGAGGGAAACTGAATTGTAAGAGGGTACCTGGTGAAGTATCCTCTGGGTGCATGAGTGCGAGTAATGTTTTGGTAAGTCTGTCTAGTGTGAAAGTGCTGTCTAGTAGGAAGTATGAGTGTCTGAGTGTGAAGGTGGAATTGAATGGGATTGAGTGTTTGGCTTTGATAGATTCTGGGTACAAGACGAGCCTGGTATATAAGGACGTGTATGACAAGCTGAGTTATAAAGCCCTCCTGTCTGAGTGTAAAGGTTGTTTGATAGGGATTGGTAGTATGAGAGTGCCTGTGATTGAAATGATGAGGTCAGCTGTTCGAATGCATGGTATGTTTATGAAAGAGTGTGAATTATCTGTGATTGATAAGGTGAGTAGTGAGTATGGTGTGATTTGGGGATATGATTTTATAAAAGTGAACCTTATGGTTGTGCATCCTGCGAGTGATCAGATTGAGAGAAAGATTGGTAAAATTCGCATGTATAAGTTGTATGTATGGAAAATGGTAGTGTTTTGAGGAGTGCGTTTACCGGTATTGAGTGTGACTGCTATGGAGAATGTAAGGATTGTGAAGGGTGAAAGGGTGTCTGTTAGAGTGAGTTGGAGTAAGAATATGAGTATGAATCTGGGTGAGAACACTGTGATATTGGATGGAAAGGATACGTGTTATAATGTAAGGCGTGTTACTCGTGTTTTTGATGGCTTGATGAGAATGAATGATCCTTTTGTATATGTGCAGGCGTACCCCAGATTGAAAGGGCAGGTGAAGGGGATCCAAATCGAAGATGTACTGGGTCACCTCTCCACTGTCAGTGAGGAAGGTATGGATGATAGCACGGATGTCAGGGTAAATGTTGTGAATGAAAAGACGTGTGAATGGACGTATAATGAAGTGGAAAGGATGACGGAATTGGATGAATGTTTGACTGAGTATGAAAAAGAGGATGTGTATCGATTGTTGTTTGAACTAAAGGGGATCCTCAGTAAGGGAGATCTGGATTTTGGGGTTCCGAAGCTTCCGGAATTCAAGATTATCCTGAAAGAGGAGACCCCAATCTATCA
Organism: Ceratothoa steindachneri; assembly: GCA_963969495.1. Classification (NCBI taxonomy): domain Eukaryota; kingdom Metazoa; phylum Arthropoda; class Malacostraca; order Isopoda; family Cymothoidae; genus Ceratothoa; species Ceratothoa steindachneri. Next base: position 166,043,873 of record OZ018325.1, on the reverse strand, counting down.
ACGGCCGAGACATTTCCCGCGTCCGGTTGCTGATGAGATTGAGGAGCAGTGTGTGGAATTAGAACGATTGGGGGGGATTGAAGAAAGTGAGAGGGCATGCAATAATCTGATTGTGCCTGTACGTAAGCCGGATGGAAGATTGCGTCTGTGTGTTGATTATTGGAAGGTGAACGAAAGGACTGTGAAAGAAAGGTTTCCGATGTGTGTGGTATCTGAGTGTGTGTATAGTATGCATGGGATGAAGTGGTTTACAAAGCTGGATCTGGTACGGGGGTGTTACTAGATGCCCATTGCTGAGTAGAGCCAGCAGGTGACTGCCTTTTCCTGTACGAAAAGGTATTATCAGTTCCGGAACCTCAGCTTTGGGTTGGCTAATGCTCCCGGTGCCTTCCAGCGGGCAATGAATGTTGTGTTGAGTAAGTTTGCGAGTAAGAATGTGATTGTGTTTATAGATGATATTTTGATTATGACAGAGTTTTGAGGAGCATATAAGATTGGTGAATGATGTGTTGAGAACGTTGGAGAGTGTTGGTGTGAAGGTAAAAGAGCGAAGTGTGAATCGTTTGCAAAAGAAGTGGAATTCTTGGGCATATGGTGAGTGAGAAAGTCAACGAAGTAAGTTGAGAAGGTGCGAATGTTTCTGAAACCGGTGACTGTGAAGCAGCTGAAGTCGTTTCTGTGTTTGATTGAGTTTCAACGAAAGTTTATACGTGATTGTTCGGATGTGATAAGCCTCTGACTGAGTAGATGGACAAAACAGGTAGTACGATTGTTAGGTGGAATGATAAGACGAATGAAGCGTATGAGAGACTGAAAGAGGCAGCGGCTGAAGATGTTGAATTGGTATACCCAGACTATAGTGTGAATGCTAAGATACTTGAATTGTATACGGATGCGAGTGGGTATTGTATGGGATTTCTGATGCAAGAGCAGCGTTTGAATGGAAAGAATGTCAGGCGAATAATTGGGTATGTATCAATGGCTATGAATGCGGCAGAGCGAAAGTATTCGACTGTGGAGCGAGAGTTGGTTGCGATAAGGTATTGTTTGAAAGTGCTGCGTCCGTTTTTGTATGGTATCAGGTTTGCGATCAAAACAGATCAACAACCTCTTGTGTATTTGCAACGTATGAAATGGGCTGATAGTAGGATTACGAGGATTTTGGAAGATTTGAGTGATTTTGGCTTTGTGATTGAGTACGTGCCTGGTGAACGGAATGGAGTGGCTGATTTGATGTCAAGGTATCCTGGTACGAATGATGAAAATGTTTGTGGAGTGAGTGATCCTGAGTATTTGCCGAAGGGATTATGAATGGAAAGAAGAGTAAGGGTGGTGGTGATTCCTTGTTTGAGAGCGTATGGAATGGTTTGCAAGATTTGAAGATTGATGGAGTAAATGTGAGAGTGCCCGATAGTGTGGATGACTTAAGGAAGGAGGTAATGAGTGAAGTATGTAGGAAGCCTGAAATAATTGGTATGGCGAGGGTACGTAACTTTATGAAGGAATTGAGAGCGATGTGTAAACCAGGAAGTGTTGATTGTAGTGAGTCGTGTGTATGGAGTGATTGTTTATGTGCACTTTGGTGGTGAGAGGCCAATTGTGTACAAGGATGAGAAAGTGAAGGGTTCGAATGCTAATGTGGTGTATCTGCAGTGTTTAAGCGGTGTGTATTACAAATGAGTAATTAAAAAGTGTTCGTATATGAGAGAGAAGAATGATTGTCTGGATGAAGATGAATGTGTGGTGAGTGATGATGTGGGAGTTGATTACGGTGTGTATGTCAATGCTGATGTTGGTGTGGTTGTCCTTCTGTGTATTGCGAACATGGAGGACCTGATATGATGAAAGCGATAGTGAAAGTTGGTTAGAGGTTCTTCGGTGGTTTGATTGATACTGGAGCGCAAGTGTCTTTAGTGAACGAGAGGATTTTGAGTGAGTATGATGAGTTTAGATGTTGTGAACTTAAGCCTGTGAAATTACGGATAAGTGGAATGGGGAATGGAATGATAGTGGCATGTGAACAGTGTCGTGGTATGACATTATATTAAATCAATACCATATTATATCTATGGGAAAGGGACCAACAACTTAAAGGCGAGCCGACAAAGGGACGGAACACCACGAGTTTCGACGGGCGAAGGGCGAGATAAGAGTGCAACGAGGTCAGGTATAATATGGGCAATGGCAACGCTCAAGGTTACTTAAAGAGGCATGTACAAAAATATAATTTTATTTACATAAAAAAAATGAGAGAATTGATCGGCAAAATTACATCAGATGAACGAGGGGAGGGAGAGGGGGTCGTAGTTATGAATCAGACTATGAAGTTAAAATTTATGGTATTACAGGAGGAGACTATTCAAATTGGGGGGGAATTAACTCAAATAGGTTACTGAAGGGGGAAGGGGTTGGCTTACGGAGGACTCCGGGTGAGACGTCGGGGTAAGGCTTCACGGATGTCTTCTGCACGTGAGGCGAGGCCGCTCGGAGCTTTTGAGCGGGAATTTAAAGTAATGACGGTTCTCCAAAAAGGGAGGGGGGTAACGTCCGGTCCAGGGGAGAGTATTTCGGCCCCCGAAAATGAGGGGCGAACGAGGAGGGCTTCGACAGGAGTTGATGGGTGAAGTCGGAAAAATCGCGCAGTAGCGATAGTTAAATGGAATTACCTCACTAGCTGGGGCTAATTTCAACATACAACTAGTTCAGCCGTCACTTTGCTTTGTTGTTAGCACCTGACTTGGAACTAGGGGAATCTTCTTGGGTCCGGGCTAAACTTCTCAATTCTGTGTCTGTCTCATGGGTGAAGTCGAATAATCGCGCGGTAGCGATAGTTAAATGGAATTACCTCACTGGCTGGGGCTAATTCCAATACACAACTAGTTCAGCCGTCACTTTGCTTTGTGGTTAGCACCTGACTTGGAACTAGGGGAATCTTTTTGGGTCCAGGCGAAACTTCTCAATTTTGTGTCTGCCTCATGGGAGTCAAGCACTATTTATGTCCGAGGCTCTTCCCACGTAGGGTCATAGCGGGAAACAGCTCTACTCTCGAATGGCCTCGAATCTTCTTGCCGAGGATATTCTATCCCGTGTAAATGTGGACCATGGTGGACGCGGTTCGAGGCTACCGCTTGTGGAAGGGGGGGGGGGGGTAGGCTTACCAATTTAAGCCTAACAGAATCTTCTCCAGCGCATGGAACTTCCGGGCTGGAATAGAAATTCCACGTGGAATTCTCTCACTAACAGGTTAGTCTGAGAGTTAGTTTGGGCAGCGGTGTGAATGTGAAGCATGACTTTGTGATTCTGAAAGATGAACAAATGCTGTGTTGTTGATTGCTCGGTCTGGACTTTATGAGATTGAATGATTTGTCTTTGGATGCTGATCTGGATTCTGTTATGAAAGGTGAATGTGAGATGATGAGGTTGAACGAGTGTGCGAAGAATGTTGTCAAGTTTTGCGGTATGATCGAATTGGTCATGGATAATGAGAATTAGATTTTAAGTGATGATGATATTCTACATAGAGATGCAAGAGATGTGTCCTTTTGTCAGTGAGTTGAAGAGGTGTGTGATGATGCGTGTTGATTTGAATGAATGGCTTGAGTGTTTGAGTGAATTTAAAAGGTATGATAAGGATTTTGTTGTATATATGGATGTTGTATATTTTGTGAGGCATATGAAGGATCAGGATGACATGTACGAGTATGTACCTGTGATGTCCTTGGTTGATATGATTGGTCTGGTAAAAGTTGTGCATGATAATTATGGGCATATGGGTAAGTTTAAGTTGTGGGAGTGTATGAAGGAGCGCGTGTTTCATCCGTTGCTGAAGACTGCTGTGAATGATGTTGCGACTACGTGGAAAAGGTGTCAGAAGCAAAAGGTGCAAGGTGTGCAAGTGAAACCGCCGGTGTGGAAAGTTGATGCGAAAAATCCGTTTGAATTGGTAATGATTGATTGCATGTCTTTACCGCGTACGAATGCTGGGAATATTGGTATGGTTGTGATGTTTGATCATAATAGTAAGTTTGGGTATGCGGTGCCTGTGAGAGATAAAAGGAGTGTGACTGTTGCGCGTGTGGATGAGTAGTTTTTTTTTCCTATGTGTGTATGGAAGCCTAGGAGATGTCTGAGTGATAATGGGCCTGAGTTTACGAGTCAAGTGTTTGAGCGAATGTTGAGAGAGAATGGTGTGGAGCATGTGAGGACGACTCCGTATGTACCGTCTTCGAATGGGTTGGCTGAACTTATAGTTAGAACCTTGTGTGAGATGTTGAGAATGATGAGTACGACTTTGAATGAGTGGTTGAGTAGAGTGTTATGGGCGTATAATTCGACGGTGCATAGTGCAACTGGGGTGTCCCCGTGTCAGTTTGTTATGAATTTTAAAAGGCGAGTGAAAGATAGGTTTCCTTTGAGTAAAAGTGAGCAGAGTGTATGGCGTGAGGCGCATGAAAGGTTTCGTTCGTTTGAAATTGGTGTAAAAGTATTGAAGGTAAAAGAAGTAAAAGGTAGGTTGAATGTGTCGAAGATGAGTGAAAAGTTTGAAGGGCCGTATAGAGTGGTGAGAGCCTGAGAGAATGGTGCGACGTATGTTTTGGAGAGTTTAAATGAAGGTGTGACTGAGAGAGTGCGGGATCATCAGAATCAGTTGAGGAGGTGGAGAGAACGTCCTGACTACCTGGTGAGCCATCCGGTGTATGAACTGTTCAGAGAGAGATATAAGGTGCATGATGATTAGATGTAGTGTGATAGTATGGATCTTTCTGGGAGAGAGCTTGTCTTGGTCTCGAAGAGTAGAAAGCGTACACAGAAGAGTGAAAGGAAGAATACAAGTACGAATGAAAGTAAGTCTGAGCAGAGTTTTTCTGGTATGGGGGAGCTTGAGAGAGAGATTGAGTGTTTGCATAAGCAGGTGGGTGATTTGGCTGGTGTGGGTAGACGAGTGAGTGAGCTTCCTGTAGCTGATTTTTCTGGTTTGGGGAACACTATGAATGAGAGTGTGTTTGGGCAGAATGAAGCCAGTGTGGCTGATTTTTCTGGTTTTGCGAATGGTAAGGGTAGAGGTGAGTTCGATGTGGGGACTGAGGAGGTGACTGACTTCTCTGGCTTCGGGTGGGAACCAGTTGAAGGGGTTTCTGGTGTAGCCGCTGAGAATAGAGTGGATGTGAGTGATTTGTCTGTTTCGCAAGAGTGTACCTTGAGTTGGATGAGAGCTGTGAGTGAGGAGCTGATGAATGGGGGTATGAAGAGTGAAGGTTCTGAACGGAAAAGTATGAAAGAGTTCTGTCGAGAGATGGGAGAACTGGTAATAAAAGCTAAGCGTATGGTAGACCACATGATCGATAGTGACGAGAAGACTAACAGGACGACTGATTAACAACCCAGACAGATTGCTACGCGTAGCCAGGGACCAGTAGACGAGTGTGAATGGGTGCAGAAGGGCGCGATTGGGTATAAAAAGTACCGTGAGTAAGGATTGAGAGTGTATTGTGAATGACTGCGGTTGAATGGCCTAAGGCAGGAGGGGTGTAGTGAAACGAATGTGAGTGTGTGTGAAGGGCCATTCTCCCACCTCTTTTCCAATGCCCTCTCCTTCCCTCTGTAAGAATGTGTGTGTTAATGGAGAGATGTTTATATATATATATATATATATATATATATATATATATATATATATATATATATATATATTTGATTTCAGGAATTGTCTAAAATATTGTTTTTTCTCTTCCTCAGCTAATTATTTATTAATATTGCGCCACCACTCTATTAAATTGCAATAGATAATTAGTACTACCTTTTGTAAAGAGTGGCTGGGATCGAAAAATTGGCAGCAAAAGTAGTACAAAATAATTGTGAACACTCGAATGGCAGCCGGCAGGAATTCCCCCTGGGGGTACCACGTGAGGCCTTTTATTTGTGTTTGCATCAAGTGTTGTTGTTAGGCCTCCTTGATACGATTTTTTATTATTTTGTTGTACATTCATCTCGTCTATTGCATTTGTTGTTTTTTTTTATTTATCTCTTGTTGGTTTGGTAATAGGATCGATTGTTTTTTTAAATATATTTTTGCTAGTATTCATAAGTAGGATTAGTTTTTTGTAAGTAATGAGATCTCAAATTTATCTACCCCTATCTCTTGTAAATATAATTACCCCATATTTTTTTAATAAAGGACTATACATACAATCCGTTTCATTTCTCCCTCGATTTCCCACATCCAAATTAGTGTAGGAAGCGGGTTGGTTCGATTGGGAGTTTAGGGTAGATTTTCTGCTCGCTTCCACGTCGCTCATTAAACCCGGGATGAGTGGCAGCAGTTGTTTCGAGTTACTGGTAGGTAGGGTTTGGCTGTGGCACAAACTCCATAATACAAAGTGACCAATTATCAGCAAGGCATTATGTATCCTTGTGGTTGTTTTATACTGGTTTTGGGTGCGTGCTCGTCTCATGGGCTTGCTCCGCTGATCCGCCTAAACACATCATTGACCATTAACCGCTACATGATACCTCTTGTTGACCATTTATACCCATTCTTGGACTTCATGTACCCCAACAAAAATGGAATAGTCTAGTAAGATAATGTACCTTGTCATCAAACCCAATTTCTTGAGAATTGGTTAGAGTAGCGTTCTGAAAAACTCCGATGAGTACTGTGGCCACCACCTTCTCCCGTTATGAACCCAATCAAGCAAGAGATCTATTCGCACCCAAGATCCGGCCCGGCAGTTATAAATAGAGGAGGATGTGCAGAGCTACGAGTATTAAGACGGCATGGCTCATCATCTCCCCAGAGATCATCCGTATACTTGTGGGATTCCTAAACGATTCGGTATCTATCCCCTCATCAGTCTTGACTCCCCAAAGTATATATATATATATATATATATATATATATATATATATATATATATATATATATATATATATTTATATATAAAAAAGAGAAGATATCTTTCTTTGGATACAGAGAAAAGAAGTTAATCAAATTAACCCATACCATGCTTAACCCCTCACACCCAAAGATAGGAAAAGCAGTGGGTTTAGGAATGTGTGGAAGATAGAAGGCAGTGGGTCGAGGGAAGGAAATGAGGTCCTATAATATCAAATCGAGGGGTTTATTGGTTAAACAAAAGCAACGGGCCCGCTCAACGAGGGAGGGGGGGTACTCAAGAGGGACTTTCTTGGGTGGGGGCGCTTCTTAGGACAATTTTTCCTGGAAGTTTAAAACCCCACCTCTACCTGGCCCCTGCATTTAGAATTAAGAAGGGTGCTATAGGAGTCCCCTGCCCCTCGATTTCCATTTTAATTACCCGTTTTGCCTGTCACACCTAGAGGAGCGAAGCCACCCCCTCTGGCCCCCAGAACTCGCAAACTAGATTGAAACTAGCAAATTATTTTTATTCTAGGGATCTCTATTTTACTCTCTTATCGACACCAATTTCAAATCCTTTTCTCTCCTATCTTTCTTAGCCAGTGGCTAATTGTGCAGGCTAGTCGCCGACCAGCTTCCATCCAATCATCCATGGTCGGAACCGGGATGCTTGCTGCCTCACCCCCATTTTCCCTTCTACTACCCCCATCTTTCTTTTCTACTACTATCTCCGGAAAGGGCTGTCAGATTCAGCAGACAAGAGGGAACAGACATGAGACGAGAGAGAGAGAGAGAAAGAAAGAAAGAAAGAGTGCGAGAGAAAGAGAGAGTCAGAGAGAATTTGAGAGAGCTAGAGAAAGAGAGAAAGAAAGACAAAGAGAGAGATAGAGAAAGAGAAGAAATAAAGAGAGAAAAGAGTCATATAATTAGAGAAAGTAAGAAGAGAGAGATATAAAAAGAAATATAAGAGAGTGAGAAAGAGAAGAGAGATAAAAGGAGTGAGAAAGGGAAGAAAGAAAGAGAGAAGAGAGTCAGAGAATTAGAGAGTAAGAAGAAATAGCTAGAGAAAGAAGAGAAATAAAAGATAGCTAGAGAAAGAGAAGAGAGAGAGAGAGAGAGAGAGAGAGAGAGAGAGAGAGATAGCGAGAGAGAAGAAGCCTTTAAAAGCAAACTCTCGTAATTGAGAATTAAAAAGGGGCTTTTTTTCCGATCCGATTAATGCCGTAATTTATCTGTCAATTGGCGGGTCTTTTGCCGACGATAAACAACATTAGCCATTTATTGCATTCATTAGCGGGATGCCACCCCCACCCCCACCCTGCCCCTCCCTTGCGCGCACTCACACACAAACATTCTCCCCCCCGCCTAGGTGAGGGCATAGGGCATAATAAAATAGAACTTCCGCTATCGGGATCAACTTCGTGCTTGCAAGTGCCTCCCATTGTGCCATGTCGTGCTTAGAGGCTCCCAATCCTTGGCTTTCCTGCCTGTGATATTTTTCTTCTTCCGTCGGCCCCCCTCCCTCCTTTTCTATTTAGGCCCGAACAAGACTGAAAGAACCCATTAAAATTCCTTCAATTAATAATGGAAATAGAACAACCCCTCTTCCCCCGCCCCCTCATGCGGGCCGATAACTCGCGCCCCAATCGATCTCTTGACCCCGGTATTCGAAAGCTACCTTCCTCCAATGTAAACCAATGCGCGCGCACGCACACGCACACGCACACGCACCCGCGCGTGATCAGTCATGGGAGTTCGCTGTATACACGCTATCGCCTTCGTGGGAGGATGAGGTCCCTGGCACCAACTGATGAAAGGCCGCAGACCCGGCAGAGCGGAGCTGGAGACAGACGAGCAATAACCAGTGGATCTTCTCCAACACAAGGGGGGTGGGACTGACACCCCCTAAAAGACACTACAACGCAACACTACCCCGACGAAACACGCACTATCTCCTAATCTGACATCAACAGCTGCATGAACGCGAAAAAATATTACTTCTATCGTGTTCTCGTTTTTTTTCCCCTCGCTAAAACTGAAGAGCTTCTTTTTTTGGAGTAAAGGGGATAGGGGGGGGGGGGTAGGAATGCGTGGTGGGGAGGAGGGAGAGGGGTTATGATAGCAGAATCCATTCTTTCTCGAAGTTCCGCTGTATTCTTCCGCAGTACGGGGAGGAGGAAGACAGGCGCACAGAATCTAGGGTTATACACACACAACACCTTGGAGAACTAAGGAAACTCTCCATTATTTTGCAATTATTTTTCTTCTATTCCTTATTTTTGTTTAAGTTATTTGGTTCAATGGCTACTGGAACACGTTTGTGAACCCAGCTTCAATCGCCGCTAATAGAGGAAGCAGACCGATTTTCTCCTCTATTGAAAACATTAAAGACCGAAAAAAAAAAGGCAATACATGAAATTTTATTTTTTTTAGTGATTCGAAATTGAAATAATCCAACGAGAGCAACTTTACTCAAGGTGTATGGGGGGAGGGGGGGTATGGAGAAAACTGACAATAAAAAATTAACAAATTAAAAGAACGATGATTGTGGAATACAAACGATAAAAGAATAAAAATAATAATCTCTTCAGCCAATACGGGGGAGGGGGGGGGGGGAGTTCGGAAACATGCAATCCACAGTACGATTATTAATACCAATTTATTATTATTATTTATGTCACCTGCTTCTTTTAACCCGTCCCCCGACCAGATAATGAAATCCGCATACAGATCAATAGGACAATAACATTTAATCCCGTGGGCACCAGAAGACGGTCCTCGGAGGTGTCGAAGTAACGAATGCCCCCCCTCCATAACCTGCGAACGTGGGAGCCTTCCGTAGCCCAAGCGATAGCCATATACAGCACGGAAGGGGAGTGTGGATATAAAACCACTTTCGGCGGGGTCTGTATACGGAAGAGTTATGTGTCCTGAGCGAGAGGCGGACTGATGGAAGAGTTAAGAGGTATAACACTCTAAATATCAGCCGCCCTTGTTTGTCTTTACAGAGATTAGTCAGACAAGATTAGGAGAGAAATATACGCAAGACGCTTTTCATGCTTTCTACGGGTCATTTGCTACTCAATAACAATTAAGCTGATATATCTATCATGTTATTACTCTTTCATTATTGTTAATATATGTTTATGTTGGATATACATCGACATAGCTCCGAGATCGGGCGAGTGCCTGGGAGGCCAACTCACCAAGGTGAAGTACAGGCAGAGCGAGGCTGTACAAGCCAGGGTAGGGTAATGAGTTCCGATGCCACGATTGCGCGGTGAAGGGATCAAAGAACCGGGAACGGTTTGGGCTTTAACATCTAGGGACTTACCAACTTTGCTCTCCTCGTAAACTGTTTCAAAACATCCTTTACCTTTAGAGGACAGGACTGGACTGCACCTTATTCGTTCAAGAATAAAATATAACAATTACTTAAAATATACAGGGCCCCTCCCCCCAAAGGGCCTAAACACACTTTATGTGATATATCCTTCATTCATTCACTAATCACCCTTACTTTGCAGGTCATGACAGAAGCAACGCCTGTAAACACAGCTAGATCTCAATGGGAGCTCCAGCAAAGAATATACTGCGTCAAACATTACTACAAGACAGGCTCGATCAAGAAAGTTCAGGACACTTCCGTGCATCAGTTCAAAAGCAGAATTCAAGACAAGGTGGACCACTTCGAGAACTATGGGACAGTGGAGAACCCAGACAGAATGCATACGAAGCAGACCCTTACAACATCATACAAGGAGCAGAGAAAGGCTATGGCAGTCAAGATACTGGAGAAGATTCAGGAGACCCCAACTTTCCGTAACCTCCTTTGTACCTCAGATGAAGCATACTTCCATCTTGAAGGAAAGGTAAACTCGAAGACAAATGTCTTTCGGGGGACCTCCAGATCAAATGAGGTAGCCACTAAGCCCCCACACTCCCTTAAGTGCACGGTATGGACTGCAATCTCAGTCAGAGGCATCATCGGACCATTCTTCTTCGAGGAATCTGGTGCGACAGTGACAGTCACCAAGGAACCGTATGTTAAGGTCCTCAAAACCTTCAAGAGGGAACTGCAGACCCTGTTCCCGTCCCTTGTGGGGAAGTTCTGGTTCCAGCAAGATGGAGCAAGCTCTCATACCTCAAACCTCTCTCGTGATTGGCTGAAAGAGAACTTTGGTGGCCGTGTGATCAGTCTCAAGACTGATTTTGAGTGGGTACCTCACATCCCAGACTGTAGCCCCCCCAGATTTCTTTCTCTGGGGCTACCTTAAAGACAGAGTGTACGCAGGAAGACCGAGGACAATCACGGAACTCAATGAAGCCTTCAGGCAGGAGATCAGAGCCATTAGTCGGTCGGTTTGTAATGACGTCATGGGCAACTTTGTGCTGCGCCTCAAGAAATGCCCAGAGCTAAATGGATGTCCTCTCGAACACGTGCTCTAGAATAAAGAAGAAAAGTCTCATGTTTTGATATGATGTTTTTAAACACAATAAACTAGTTATCACCAAAGTTTCATTCAATCCTTACAGAAAATTATGAAATGAGGCCTATGTGTGAGGTTCTCCTCACACATGGGCATCAGCGCCCATACTGAAAAAACACTTAATCGTAAAGAACCATCTCCTATCAGAGCACATGCAATCAAATGCAACGCGGATATAACTTTAGATAATTTTACAATAATAGATCAGGATAACAATGGACAAAGCTTAAGAATACTAGAGTCCCTTTATATTAAATCCCGTGCCCCTAGTCTTAATTGTGACTCGTCCGCTGCTCCCCTTCTTATGACATAACTCTACTACCAATACAATCTTACCTATGTCCACTTCAATCCCCCCTCCCCACTTCTCTCTGGAGTCAGACCAACGAAGGTGAGTGTTTTGATGGTTCTTCCTCGTATTCCTCTAGGATTTGTAATATCCCAACTCATTATAAATTATGTATTTTCTTAGGTTTTGCATTATAGGAAAAAAGTCTCTCTTTTTGTGGATATTTGTCAACACTCTTAATATTCTAATTTCTAGACAAATTTGTTAATATTATAATTGATTGTAAATTATGTATTCCTTTATATCATAGAACCCGAAGATGAGCGGACAGCTCGAAACGTTGTTTATCCCCAATAAATGAAGATGAATTTCTCCGCATTCTATGTACTCTCATTCCTGGTGAAATTAAAGATTCGTCTGGCTAGCAGCAACCCCATCGTTATACATACATACACATATATATATATATATATATATATATATATATATATATATATATATAGTGGGCCACAAAAGCTTAGAAATGCAAAGGGCAGGCTAATGAAATCTCTACGAGTATTTAGTGAATCCAATGTAACGATCAGAAAAGCCAAATTGTAAACACAAAAAAGTTTCTAAGGACAATAGCAAAATTTGACAAGGCAAAAGTTTAAAAACACATTCATATAAACATTGTTTATATGCATTCTTTACCCCCCCCTTTCCTCTCTCCCTTATCCTATCCCTCACTCCCTCCTCCATATCTCCCTTTCCATTTCCCCTCCTCCTCTCCCTCTCCCTCTCCTCCTCCCTATTATCCTTCCCTTTCCACTCCTAACTCTTCCTCTTCCCCACTCCCACCCCTTTCCTCTCCCTCTACCCCCTCCATCTCCACTCCCACCTATGTCCCTACGTTACCTCTCTCCCACTCCCTCCTACTCCATCTCCTCCTCCCTCTTCCCCCTCTCCCTCTCCCCACCTTTCCCGCCAACTCTCTCCCAGCTCTCTCTCTCCCCCTCTCTCTCCCCCTCTCTCTCCCCTCCCCTCTCCCACACTCTCCCTCTCCCCCTTTCTATCTACTTTTCTCTCTCCCCTCCTCTCCCCCATTCTATCTACTTTTCTCTCCCCTCTCCTCTCCCTCTCCCACTCGCTATTCCACGTCTCCCTCCCACTCTCCTTCAAATTCTATCCCCCCCACTACCCTCTCTCTCCCCTTCTTCTCATCTCTCCCCTTCCTCTATATTAGCCTTTAATCTCCCATACTCCTCCACAACTCCGCCCTCTCGCCATCCCATTTCGCCATCTCCCGCCTCTCCTGAATCTGCCTTAAATATAAAAATAATAATAATCAGCAAGTAAAGATCTTTTTGAGCCACAATATAAATATAAGAATTTCAAGCAATGGTTATATATATATATATATATATATATATATATATATATATATATATATATATATATATATATATATATATATATATATATATATATATATATATATATATATATATATATATAAGCGGCGAACGCATTGATGGACGCAAACTTCAGGCGAAGTATGAAGAGAATGACCAGGACAGAGTCGAAGACGCTTCTTAACATTTATTGCAAATATTTCAGGATTATCCCCAATTCTATCATCAGTGATAAATAAAGAGTACAAAATACAGATTAATTAAATATATATATAAAAAAAATTTAACACACAAAAAAAATCATGAAACATGAATATTAAATTGTAGACGAATTGAATACAATGGAAATAATGAGAGGAAATCCAACAAGGGAACATATAAAAAAGGAAAATATCACTGGTCAGCAAATTTTAACTTTTTTTCTGCTGACTTAAGTTTGATTGAGACCTGTTCTTGGGAAATTCGGGGTCTCTGAGTTTAAAAAAGGCAAAAGTTTTCTTCTATCACATCAAGTTTTTTATTTATGGACTGGTCCATATTGGTCCCACTCATAGTAGAAGGTTATCTTACAACCAAGTGAACGGAAGTGGAGGCTTTTGGTATTCTTCTTATTTTATTTTATCTATATATTTATACTTCTCTTTATGCACATCTAGATATATAAAGCAATTGTGTATAATATCATTTTGTGTTTTTTCAGATTTGTTTTAGGAAATAACATTCAGTGGTATGGCCTCATTAAGGAGGAAATGTTTGAATTTCCCTGACTCGTTTTGCTATATATGTGGTTGCTTTACTGCACCAAGTCAAAGAATGAACATTAATATCTTTGTGAAAAGAGCATAATTTGCTTACTCTAAGATTAAATTAGGTGATCAGGATAAACCGTGGGCACCGCACAATGTTTGTAAGCCATGTGTCGAAAATCTACGTCAATGGACAAAGGGCACAAGGAAACAACTAGGATTTAGCATTCCTATGGTGTGGCGGGAGCCCAAAAAACATGTAAACGATTGCTACTTTTATCTCACAAAGACTTCTGGTTATAACAAAAAAAACGCGACATAAAATAAGTTACCCAAATCTGGATCATCTGGGAAAAAGAAGAAAATGGAAATCCAAAAAGAAGATGGATCCATTGAGTCAGAAGAAAGGAACATCGAAGTAATACTCCGGCGTTATTGGGAAAGAATCTTCAGCATACCAGAAGAAGAGAACGAATATTTTGATATAGAGTTTGAAAACAACATCGTAGACGAGCTTAACACGGAAATACATCGAATGCATCCACATCACCAGGTGGACAGACTGCGTGATGGAGACGCCGAGATCACCAAAGAAGAGATCCTTGGCGCACTCCGCTCATTCCGACAAAAAGGCCCCGGCCAATCGGGGCTTACGAAGGTAAACTTCGAAAAGGCACCAGCTAACATCATCGAAGGAATTAGACGTATTTTTAACGCATGTCAGAATACAGGGTACTTTCCAGATGCTTACAAGACGGCAAAAATTATCTTCTTGCCCAAGCACGGAAAGGACCCTACGTTGAGAGAGAGCTACCGCCCAATTTCACTCCTGGAATTTGGCAGGAAACTCTTTGAGAAGATCCGCAACGGGAGACTGGTGTCTCACCTAGAAGAAAACTCCCTTTACAACCCATGTCAATTCGGGTTTAGAAAGAAGCGAAGTACGGAAATGGCAATCAATGTCATAACGGAAAAGCTTTCCCAAGCCAAACAGGACAGGAGTTATGTGGATATCGTTTGTCGGGATGTATCAAAGGCGTTTGATAAGGTGTGGCAGTGGGGCATGCAGTATAAGATCTTACGGCTGGGTCTAAGTGAAAACTTGGAAAGAACTCTCTGTGACTACGTCATGGAGAGGGCGGCGTATGTCAGTCTAGAGTGCAAGGCCGGACCAAAGTTTCCGCTCACTTCGGGCCTCCCGCAGGGAGGGGGGGGGGTCTGTCCCCCACCCTATACTCGATATACACCGCGGATGTCCCAGCCCTTGTGTACCCCTCTTCCTTCAATATTCAGTACGCCGATGATTTCAGCCAGATAATCGTATCTCCATGGAGGAATGCGCCGTGGCAAGCTCGCATGACAGCGATGGAAATCGCGAACTTGAACAACTACGAGGCTCAGTGGAAGATAAGAACAAACCAAGAGAAGTTCAAGGTGGTCCCCATTGTGCGCACCCTAAGAGCAGACGTGCGTGTGGGGGATACGCGATATCTCTACACCAACGAATTCAATGTACTGGGTATGAAAATCACCTCTACCGGGTAAAAGAAGCACGTCGAAGAAAGAATTTCTCGAGCCTCGGCCGCTGTCAGAACTCTATATACATTTAGAAATCTAAGTGAAAGCAACAAGAAGAAGATCTACAATGCCCTTGTAAGATCTACGTTGCTTTACTTCGCCTCCACCCTCTCATGTGTCTCAAAAACACAAAAGAGGCGACTTCTAGTAGTGCAAAATAAATTCATGTAGCTAATCACGGGTACTACACGCAGGCAAGAAGATCTGCACAGAGAGGCGTGGATAATTCCCATTAACAAGGTGATCGAAGAACGGACCCGGAAAATGCAGGAACTGGTTAATCGGGAACTGAGTGATGAAATCACCCAGATGATTAACCAGAACAGAAGAGCAGACTGTCGCGCCAGATTTCCCAGCTCCGCCAACCGAGTGGCTGGCGGGGACGAAGTGCTGCTCTACACATAATGAGATATATTACCTGAAAACAAACAAAGAAAAAGACAACCGAAGAAGATAAATGAACTCACAACTACGACAATTTACCGATGAAGACAAACGCAAACCAAGATTATGAAAAACCTCTGATTTTGACGATAATCAACCAACTTTGAAGAAACAAGAAAACTAAAAAACACACGCAGACAAAAAAAATACCAAAACATTAAGCAAGCACTTAAATGTATTAAAAACACAAACAAATAAGCAATGCACAACATACACAAAAATAAACTAAAAATTATTAAGACAAATGGCTTGAACGCCATAAATAATTATTTATAATTATTAAAATCTACAGAAACAACAAAGAATACACGCTACCAAAAAAATAATAAAATTGATAGGTCTGATCACCAGGCTCTAGCATTTCTTTGCACTCTACCACACTTCTTTCTCTTTTCTCCGCTTGTCTATTTTCTCTTTCTACCCACACACCCTATCGTCCTCCCTTACATGCACCTACTTTAACTTAATCGTAATCGTAATTGCTTCACGAATAAACAACACTAACTTACACATTTCTTACCCGATAAAGGAGGTAAAGAAAAGGGGAAGCCAGCTGCAAAAACGTGAAAGTTTTTTTTATTTTCCCGACGGGGATTTTCGAGAAGAGAAACTTATAAGCTTTTCCTAACCTAACCCCCCTCCCAAGCTAACACGACCAGAATCTCTCTGTGGGCAATCGACGAACAACCCAAGCCCAGCAGAGAAAAAGTATTCGAGGTTGTATATGGCAAATTAAGCATTGCCATGGTATGAATGCCGGAGGTGGCCTCGGGATATGTTGCTATCTGCGAGAAGAAGGACATTGAGGCCATCACCAAAGAAAAGCCAGTTGAGCTCCTACGTGGAATTGGTCTGCAGCCCGCTGTACCGCCTCAGATTAGGACGGGAAGAAAAATCGGCTGGATTCTCCTCGGACGGGACCCAACACGGCTTCGGTCTGCTAAATATATAAACGTAGTGATACATAATAAGGAGCCAATCTGGCACATAAAACAAAATACATTCTAATATCTTTCCTTTATTAACAAGATAGATGGATGCCGATGAGTCCCCCAGGAGGCGAGCGTAGGGGAACCACAGGGTGGCCAGGAAGAGGGCGACAAATTCACTCACATACGAGGGACAATGAGAGGTAAATATATACGAAACCCACCTGCCCCGGTGGGATACCCAGCCAATGGCCTTCTCGGAGTTATCCACGTACGCTCACCCCCAGGTGAACTCCGGTGGGGACCAAGGGACCCAGTCCGACGACAGGAGGGCCTTCAGCAACGAGACCCTGGGAGAGCGTCGGTATGCGAGTTGAGCCCAGAAGAAGGGGAGGGAAGTAGCACCGCAGACGAAGTTGAGGAGGGGCCCTAGGTGAGTGTAGAAATCCGAGGGGTAGGCGACCCAGGGGGCCCACTCGAGGGCGTAGACGAGACGCCGGCTCATCTTCGGGGTGAGACGGGAGGCTTTTTGTGCGAGGTCGATCTGCACACCCAGGTACACCAGCTGCTGGGTGGGGTCAAGGGTGCTCTTTTCCCTGTTGATGCCCAAAAAGGTGGAGAGAAGGGCTTCCTTCAGGGAGAGCAGGTTACCCGGGGTGCCCAGGAAAAGGACGTCATCCAGATAGGTGTAGGTGGTGCAGTTATATCGCCTGGCGAACTCTGCCATGATGGGGGCCATGCACATCTGCATGATATATCGGCTGCCCGCAAAGCCCATGGGGAGCCGCTTGAAACGGAAGGAGCGCCCGTCCATCTTCAGCCCAAACCACCTCCTGGCGTTCACATGCAGGGGGATGTGGTGGAACCCATTGCGCAAGTCGATCTTGATAGCGAATGAGTCGGGGCCGGCAGCTCGCAGAACCTTTCCTAAGGAGGAGAGATGGAAAGAGGGGGGCTTATACTTCCCTGTACGACCAAATGTGGACATATCGTAAACCACCCGGTCCTCCTGTGCGTTGCGTGGCACCAGGAGCAGCTTACATGCGCACGCGATCCCGTCGCTTTCCTCGATCACGTCCGAGCGCACCAATGCCTCCACGGCATCCTTCAGCCCCAGGCTGGTGGTCTCAAAGTTCCTGTATCCTCCTAGGAACACCTTCACTCCGCTACCCGCCGCAGCCTACGAGATGTTAGACGGGAGAGGAAGTCCGGTGCAGACGTGTCCGGGTATGAAGTCACAGATGTGTCCTACCCATTTGTCCCTCGCCGGTTTTGCCAGCGGATCAAACATAGAGATTTCTTCTGCGTCATCTCCGGCGTTGTCGTCCCTGTCGTTCCCTTCCCAGGACTCGACCTGGGGCTCCGGTGGCGCATCCTGAATAGGAGCCTCCACCGGAGGAGGGGGTTCGAGCATGGGAACGGGAGAAGGAGGCGGGCCGAACTCGTCGATAGCCTCGATGGCCGCACGCAGGCCGGGGTCCTGGGTCATGAGGGCCTCGAGGTCCTCCTCCTCGTCACGGGGGGGGCTCTATGATGTTAAGGGCCTCCACTGCCGCCGCGAGTCCAGGGTCCCATGCCAACAGGCTCTCCTCTTCCGTCAGCTCGAAGTCCTAGAGATCACCCCAATCCTCGTGCGGCGGTTGAACCTGTGGAAAAGAGACGGGGAAGCTACCAGGGGTGGGGGGGGGAGGTCGACCGAAACCACGAAGGCCTCCTCGGGGGTGCCAAACCATTCGCCAGAAGCCACGATGCCACGGTCGTCGCCCGCCCCGACCTCGACGTCGATACCGAAGGGGGTCTGCGGGGAGAGAATATTTATGCAGGGGGGGGGGGGAGAGTTCAGGGCCAAACAAAACCTCATCCATTGCCCAACACTCGTCTTCCCATTCACTTCTTCTTTCGCGCTTTAGAGCGCTGTCGGCCTCTTTGTGGCCGCTCCCTACCTCTGACTCCCGCAAGGTGCGGTGGGCGGGAGGCATTTCTGACGAAAGACTGGTTGTATCCTGTGACTAATTGCGTCCTGTTGTAGATGACGGGATCGATTTCAATCCCGGCCACCTGGCTAGACTGGAGTCTAGCGTCTTCAAGAGCGTACCTCCAATTAGCTAGGCCTTGAAGGTAATAAAGCCGCAGGCGCGAGGTTAGCTTGGCCTCCTCCTCTTGACAAAGGTGTTCCCGGAGGCGATTTAGGATGAGCAGGAGATTAATCTCCTCAACGTCCCGTGTCCTCAAAGTGGAGCCTGGCTGGCTGATCCGTAGGCATAGGGCGGCGGCGACTAGCTCCCAATCTGGCGAAACGCGTTCTGAGGTGACCCAGCTAGGAGTATCCTGAGGCGACTGAAGGCCGCGATGGGAGCCTCGGCGAGCGAACGGGTGATAAATGACGCACCTGAACCAGTAGGGATGGAAGAACTTGCACGTGGGTTGCTCTGACGGGGGCGTGGGACTACCTCCGAGGTAGACATTGATTCGAGAGCCTGACGACAAGGCTCGGGCGTAGTGGGCTCCTGCACGAGAAGGTAGCGGCTTGGCGACCTGGTGGGTGACGAGTTCGACGGGTTCGAATTCACTCGCTCTTGGTGGGACCGCGTGGTCTTTTTGGAGGGCATAGGGACGGTTATCACATACAAATGATTCCGTCACAAGGAACCTATACTTTAAGCAAAAAGGGGCTCGATCCTACCTAAACTTTACTTTGTACACACATGTGTACCCTTTATTCACACAAATGAGATTATGTACACAAAAGAGTTTCCTCTTAGGAACCTTAACAATGGCGAAGTACCGAGCGAGTACGTCATGAATCTTAGGCGCCCTGGAGCGTTCGCAAAAGATCTAAATCAAATGCTCTCCAACCCCCCCCCCCCGCCCCCCGCCCCTCTGGGGATGTGCTGCAATTGCAGATGGTCCCAGACCAACAGACAAATGTACAAAACGACACCCAAAAAGCCAACCCCAAAATTGGAAATAAAATTTAAAAAAAGAGAAAAAAGAAGTAGTCGAAGCGAAAATTCCTGCCCCTAAACAGAGACAAGTAGATAACGAAGAGAGGGAAAATGCTACTAGTGGTTCCTCGGAGTCCTCAGACTCATCAGACTCAAAAGCACCTCAAACAAAGAAGGTCAAGGCAAACAAACGGAAGAACAAAAGGTTACGTGCCGATGACATCAATGTCACCTTATACGCATGCGAACAGTTTCCCTTTCCCAAAGAGATGGAACCGAGAGAAATATTCCATGGGATTAAATAAAAAGTTTTTAAATGGGATTTCGACTTTGAAATCGACACTGAAACAGTAGAACAAGCTTTGCTCCGCCAAAACGTGGTTTTAAATCACAACACTTGCGAGCAAATTTCTAACGCCGAGATCAGGAAGAAGAGAAACGGGAGGAAAAATAACATAACCCAGAAATACTAAAAAAAACGATATGGAAAGAGTAAGCAACAGAATGAGGATCTTGACACTCAACGTAGACGGATGGGAAGAGAAAGCAACGGCATATGGAAACATATTTCAGGTGCTTGACCCCGACATCATTCTTATAACAGAGCACGGCATTGACACTACAGCTGGTCAAATTAAAATACCCGGCTACAGAGTGGTCATGAAGAATCATTCTCAGGAAAGGTTTGATGGTGCTACAATAGCTGTCAAGGAGAACATCTCGTTCAAGCATCTACCAAAACTGGACGAATCCTTTGTGGCGGTCGAACTCCACACATTAGTAGGAAACCTCGCGATAGCGGCAGCCTATCAACCCCCTCGTCGAGCCTATCTCCGGTTAAATAACTTCTACACACTGTTTGGGTACCGCAGAATGGTAATCTTAGGAGGTGACCTCAATGCCAGATGTCTTGTGGCGGGCTATGGCAGAACCAACGAAAGAGGCTGAAACTTGAAATTGATTATGGGAAGAAAAAACATTCAAAGAATAGGACCGGATTTGCCGACCTATATCACTTCCATAGCAGCCACCAAACCTGACATAATCTTGGCAAGTGAAGGCTTCACCTTCAACTACCATAGTGAGCCAGGTCTAACAGTCCCAAGTGATCACATAGCAATCTTCACCACAATATCTCTCGCTCCGATCCAGTTCCGGTCTCTCTCCGCAAAAAAATACGCCTTAGCCAACTGAGAACGTTACACGCGACGACTCAGTCAATACGCCCCAGCTAACCTAAGCGACGCAACCTTGGGGGAGATAAACAAAGAACTGGAGAGGATAACTACGTCCATACTAGAAGCGGACCGCGAGTGCCTACCCAAGACTGGGTACAAAACACCTCCTCAGCCTATACAGAGGATATGAGGGAGATCGCTCGTATCACAGGGAAGTGTACGACGAGATAAGACGGGAAGCTCCTAACCTGGAAAGAAGATCGCTTCTTAGGCTCTTTAGCACCGAGCTAAAAGAGGCTATCAACCTCCAACAAGAGGAAATATAGAACAGCCTGATAGCCAAAATTGATAGCGAGCTCAACCCGGCTAAATTCTGGCGTCAAGTCAAGAATCTAAAAGGACTAACCAGAAGAACTAAGGCTCGAATAAAAGAGAATGGTTATTATATAGAGGACCCGGTGGTTCTAGAAGACAGATTTAGGAATTATTGGAAAAACGTCTTCGTTATCACCCCAGAAGACAATGAAGAGTTCGACCAGGAATTCGAAAACCAACTGATCGAAGATCTGAATCAGATTATACTTCGCACGCACCCACAACATCAAGTAGACGAAGGCAGGGAGATGGCGGGCCATGACCGTTCTATAACACCAGAGGAGGTCATGGTCACTGTGAGAACCTTTGAACAAAGGGTACCAGGCTTGACGGGCATCACCAAAAACAACTTGGTAAATGCTTCAGAGCAGATGATTTAGGGAATCACAAACGTTTATAACGCTTCCCTGAACACGGGATACTTCCCTGATGGTTTTAAGATTGCTAAAATAACCTTAATACCTGAGGGAAGCAAACCCCCTGATCAACTGGTCAATTACAAGCCAATCGCCATGCTGGAATTCGTTGCGAAAGTCTACGAGAAGCTCCTGGCCTACAGGCTTCAAGAACAACTAGCCGAGCTAGGAGCTCACAATCCTCAGCATAACGGGTTCCGTGGGAGACGAGGAACGGAGACCACCCGCGCCCTCCTAACGGAAAAACTCGCATACAGCAAAGCTGAGAGAAAATACGTAGACGTGGTGCTGCAGGATGTAAAGAAGGCCTTCGATAAGGTCTGGCTGAGAGGGCTACAATTCAAGATCCTCAACCACCACCGGCTAAACTCAATCCTGGAAAGGGTCCTTTGTGACTATGTCATGGAGAGGAGAGTCCAAATCGCAATCGAGGGCTACACAGGACCCGAATTCAAACTCGAGGCGGGAGTTCCACAAGGCAGCTCTCTGAGTCCGTTGATGTACCTCGTGTGCACAATAGACCTCCCTGGTCCAGTGAGGGACATTCGATGTATCTGCAATACGCAGATGATATCACACAAATCGTTCCAAGTCCAATCAGGAACGCTGAAATTCAAGCAAGGGCGACAGCTGCCGAGATTGATAACATCAATCGTTACGAAAAAGGTGTCAAATAAAGACTAACTGCCAGAAGTTCCTGATAATTCCGATGAACCGCGGAAATTAGACGACGTCCTCGTTGAGGATGAAATTTATCCGTACTCTAACGAGGGAAAGGTCCTGGGCTTACGTCTTTACAAATCAGGATATAAGGCCCACATAAACAACAAGAGTCTCCCTAGCCAAAGGAGAGCTGAAGAAACTGTACCGTTTCCGAACCCTCAACGTACCAAATAAGAGAAAACTCTACACGTCCTTGGTACGCTCCGTCCTGGTGTACCCGGACCTGATTACGCAGATGGCAAGTTGTACCTCTCACATGATGATGTAGAGGGTATAGAATCAAGCCACACTGCTTATAACTTGCATGAAAAGGATCGACTGTATTCTATAATCGGTTCTAGACGAGAGAACTGGACTCAAACTGATCAATATGGAGATCCAGACAACGCCCAGTAGGAAGGACAGCACTATTCCCCAGCAGAAGAAACTGTGAAAGAGAAAATATAAGACCGATCTACACGTAACAATGATACAAAAATCGAAACAAGTCAAAGAAAAACAATAAACAAAAGGCAATCTACTTTAATAAAAAGAGGCGAAGTGCCCAAATTAAAATTTAACTAAAACAAAAAGAAGAGAAGAAGAATAAATAACACTAGTCTGCGTCAAAAATGTACCTTAGGTTTTCTATAGTGCTTCTTAATAAAATTGACCTCCTAAATCCGAATCTGTCATCCGTTTTTCTCTATCACCTCCAGTTTTTGCGATACAGGGGGTGATAATAATTTTATAGTTTATACATCTCCTATATTACATCAAATTTCAATAGTTTTTGCACTGCTCTATTCGCAGTAAATTTTGTGTACATTTTAAGTAATTATGCAAATAGGTTTATATTTTGCAGGTTAAAAATTGCTTAGCATTATAATAATAAGAATAATAATAATAGTGGTTGAGTTAAAAATGAACAGAAAATGTAAGAATAGCTCCGACAGATTTTGCTATGTTTGCGGCAAAGTGACTTTTCCCGAGCAGCAAAGTACAATCCCTCCTGTAATTAAATCTTTGTATCATGCATATTTTGGAGTAAGGTTAAGAGATCAAGATAAAAGTTTTGCACCACATATCTGCTGCAAGGGATGCTACATAAGTTTAAGACGCTGGAGTCAGGGCGAACAGAAGTCCCTCTCTTTTGGTATTCCCATGGTGTGGAGAGATGGCAAGGACCACACTACGGACTGCTATTTTTGCATGACAAATCTTAAAGGTGAGCATTGTATCAAGTATTTAAGCTTTCTGTATTATACTGGCTCCTGAAAATGTCATTATTATGCAAAGACTTAGCATAAAATTAAAAACTAACATAGTTCACTTTAGCATGAACATATCCTTTACTAAACATTTATGTACTATCTGCAACTCCAAATCGATTCCTTTATGTAATATGCAATTATATTTCCCACAGGTATAAATAAGAAGAATAAACATAGTGTGGCATATCCGGATGTTCCTTCTGCCATCAAACCCCTGCCCCATGGCCCAGGAATTCCTATAACTTCTCCCCCTGAACATATAGAGGTACATGAAGAGATTAATATGGAAGTTGACCAAGATTATGACACATCTGAGTCTTATCAGGTTTGCGCGAATGGTTGCAAGACCATTCACTCAAGTTCAGTTAAATGACCTGACCAGGGATCTGGGGGTTTCAAAGGCGAATACACAACATCTTGGCTCTCGACTTCGTGAAAGTAATCTTCTCGCTTAAGAAACAACATTTAGGGGGGTACGGAAATAGAGAACAAGAGTTTCGAAGCTATTTTTTACAGCATTCTTCCAGCTCTTTAGTATATTGCACCAATATTAAAGGACTTGTTGAGGCCCTTGGAATTCCCTACAACCCATTAGAATGGAGACTGTTCATAGATTCCTCCAGTAGAAGTTTAAAAGCTGTGTTACTGAATATTGGTAACAAAATAGCTTCCGTTCCTATAGGCCATTCAATCCAACTTACTGAAAGTTATGAAAATATGAAAAAATTGCTGGATGCAATAAATTACTCTAGCTATAAGTGGAGGATATGTGGTGACTTAAAGGTAAGATCATTTTACACTTGGCATTTCTAAGCTTTTTGATATTGACATTTTCATTTTTAATTGTTAATACTTGTATACACCTTTTGGTCAACTTACATTTTACAAGAATGCAAATCTAGAAATCATGAGTCATTTTATATATATATATTCTTTTGTCGAAGTGTGTCCCTATAGGTTAATGCATCCTATTGGGTTAATGGGGAACTCATCCTAATTGGGAAGGTATACAACACAACTCAATAAACTCAAAATAAGATGTACATATATCCAATTAGTTCCAATACGATGATTTAATGCATCGGCATACAGGATTTTTCAGTACATATTCATATTCTTATTGTTTTAAGAAATATTACTTTGAATTTGTTTTTAGAAATATTACACTGAATTTACATACCGTGCTAAATTTTTTTCAGGTAGTTTCTCTTACGCTTGGGACGCAAACAGGCTACACGAAGCATCCCTGTTTCCTATGTTTATGGGACAGTCGTGCAGATAGTATGCACTATGAGAAGAAGGTTTGGCCTCCACGAGAAGCATTTAGAATTAGATCAAACAATGTGATAGCTGAACCTTTAGTGCTCCTCAAAAAATGCTCCTCCCTCCACTTCATATAAAGCTTGGCATAATGAAAAATTATGTCAAAACCCTTAATAAAGTAGGCCAATCTTTTAAATTTCTTCTTCAAAAATTTCCACAAATCAGTGACGCTAAGCTCCATGGGGGAATTTTTGATGGACTTCAAATCAGGAACTTGATCAGCAATTTGATGCATCAATGAAGGACATAGAAAAAGATGCCTGGAAAGCTTTTAAAGCTCTAGTTAACAATTTTCCAGGCAATAAAAGAAGCCTAGAAGAATATGTTGCCCTGGTCAATCAGCTCTTAACAAGTCTCAAACATTTGGGAGCTCGAATGTCTATAAAGATACACTTTTTACAGTCCCATCTGGATTATTTTCCCGACAACTGCGGGGATTACAGTAAAGAACAGGGGCAAAGATTCCACCAGGACATAAAAACAATGGAATCCAGGTACCAGTGTAAATGGAACGGAAACATGCTTGCTGACTACTGTTGGTGTTTGAAGCGTGATGCATCAGATGACAGGCACAAACGAAAATCGTCAAGGGCGTCTTTTCTTCGAAATTATAATTATTTTCTTTATTATGTTGCATTCTTTTATTTTTTGTTTATTAAAAGAATTATAGTTTACATACGTGTATTCCTGTTTATATGATATAACAGTAATAATGCATTATTAGATAGAGAAAGTTTTTTTTTTTTAAATTCAGAAAAAATGAGGTAATCTCAATGAAAATGGTGTTTGCTGTACTGAGAAAATCTGACCTGATTGAACAAATATACATTCATTTTTGAGCTCAGGAGGTTGGATTCATTAAGAAACCACAAAAAAAATCCTGGGGAACATAAATTTTTTTTTCAAACGCAGGCCTGTGTAATCAACAAAGTTAACTAAAATAATAATAAGAAAAGGAAGATAGTCTAACAACAATAACAAAAATGTAAACAAAAACAGGCGAAGTGCCCAAACTAAGATTCGAATTAAAAATAAGAAAGGAATAATTAAATAACAAAGTAAACGAAAATAAAAAAGTAAGATTAACGAACTGCAATAACAAGCAGCATAGCTAAAATTTAAGTAGAAAGAAAATAAAGAATTAATAAATAACTAGAAAAGATTAGTTAGCAAAATACTCCTTGAAAGGCTTGAAAGCCACGCCGGAGGAACCGACTAAAAGAATAAACAATATTTCTAACACAATGGAAGAACCTGACCGTCATAGACGCTCAGCAATATTACTGACGGAATAATTTTTTTTTTTTAAACAAACAAGAAGAAGAAAGTATGATAGTGATGCCCTCAACACCAGGGCAAACTAGTTAACAATTTTACACTTATGAAAACCTACCTGTATTCAAGGAACTTCCTTCACTGGACGATGTAAGTGATATACGTGAATCTGATGTAAACAATGAACTTGAAAATGATCCAGACTTTGTACATACATCGACCCAAGAACGTGGAAACTTCAGCCAATTAGAACTGAATGATTTAGTTAGAGACCTAGGCCTGTTCAAAGAGTTAGCAGAAGTGTTAGCTTCTAGACTTAAAGAGAAGAATTTGTTGCAGGAAAAAACAAATGTAACTTTTTATCGGAACAGGAAGAGAGATCTCTTGGCATTCTTTAAAACCGAAGATTATATTTACTGTTGTGACGTGGCAGGACTATTAAACGTGATGGGTGTTTCAGAGTATGATCCAAGTGAATGGAGACTTTTTATAGATAGTTCAAAGAAGAGACTAAAATGTGTGTTACTCCATAATGGAAACAGATAAGATCTGTATTAGATTTATTCAAATATGATGAGCACAAATGTGTGGATCTGAAAATACTAAATATTTTACTTGGCCAACAAGGAGGCTATGCAAAATATCTGTGTTTCCCGTGTTTATGGGGCAGCCGAGCCAAGAACAAACATTGGGAACAGAAACTCTGCCCAGTTAGAGAAAGTTTGACTGTTGGGGAGAAGAATATTATGCACCAACCACTTGTTGAGAGAGAGGAAATCATCTTAACATCCCTTCATATTAAACTTGGGCTGATGAAACAATTTGTGAAAGCTCTTAATGTGGAGGGTGACTGTTTCAAATTAATATGTACAATATTTCCTGGCTTAGGTTATGATAAGATGAAGACTGGAGTTTTTGATGGGCCACAAATCAGGAAGTTAATGGAAAACCAAAACTTCTCGAGTTCGATGACTGACATAGAAATAGGAGCATGAGATTCATTTGTGACTGTTGTGAACGGATTTCTTGGAAATCAAAAAGGCTGCTAACTACAAGGATTTGGTAGAGACATTACTTGATAGTTTTCATCGTTTAGGCTGCAATATGAGCATATAGGTTTATTTACTCAAGAGCCATCGTGATAAATTTCCTGCTAATCTTGGAAACGTGAGTGATGAACACGGAGACTAACTACTGTTGGAGTATTCAACTAGATTGTGTAGACATCAAACACTCCAGACATTCTTGCAAGCGAAAATTTCTTCCACGAATGTATAGGTATGTGCACGATTGCTTGTGTTTTCTCCATTATATTAGAAACATAACCTGTATGTATTTAGTAATAGATGATGTTATCTTACAATGCATTTATCCTTTCAAATTCTTTTGACATTTTAAGTTATGGTTTGAAGCTATAACACTTAGGAAACTATCCTTACCCATTAAATACATGCAGTACGTCGTAAAATAGGAATATGCTGTAGAATGAAAACCTGATGTTACAAAAAAATGGATGCCATATTTAAAATCATCGCGTCAAAATTAGTTAAAAACAACCACAAAACATAAGTAAGCAAAAAGTGTGTTGACCAGTGTAATTGTCTGTGGATTTTATTTTTGCAAAACATTGTAAAATTTAACAAATTGACGTTTGTTAAGGAGTGACTATATTTAATGGAGCATATAACGAATTATTATTTAGGCTGAGTTGAAGTTTTTTAATATAAATTGATTCTAGCAGGAAAAGTTCTAAGATTTTGCTTACCGCATTAAGTATCGTGAAATTCTCGAGTGTTTCACATTGTGACAGATGGTTTCGAATTGGGAATGGATCAGGTTTTGAAAAGTGTAGTCTAGTTCTTTCAGATCTACCCATATGCTGCATGAATCGGGAGTAAAGCGTACGCCTTATTGCCCCCACATATGATACAGTGCTACTGCACATACACCGAAAAACGTATACAATTTTTTATCGCATACAGGTAGGTGGTTGATCTTTGAATTTAAATAGTGATCCTAGTTTTAAGTCATTAGTGAGAACAATACACGGTAATAATTGAAGATAAGCCGAATTCAGTAGTTTTAATGAGTCTTTTTTTAAGTTTTTCGGGTTGGGAACCAAAGTATGGGAATAAAAAGAAGATTTTTAATTTGTTAACAGTTTGTAATGGAGGCAGAGTGGAATATTTTTTATTGAGAAACAGACTAATTTGTTTCTGAAATATCAATTTGGGGTAGCCATCGGTGGCAAAGAATTTTATCAAGAATTCGAATTCTAAATGGAGAGCTGAAAAAGTTGAACTTAAATTGCATGCTCCATGAAGTAGTGTATGGAAAACATTAATTTTGAATTTAAATTCACAGAAGCTAAAAAATACTTAATCCAAGGTTCGAAAAAGTAGGTTTTCGGGTAATATTTAGGTCAAGAAACGAGATACTAATATTTTTTTCAAGCTCACAGGAAAATTTAATATTTAGATGTTTCGAATTTAAATAATTCAGGAAGAGTGTACAATGCAACTTATGGCTAAATAATAAAAAGTGTCATCTACATAGCGCCTAAATAAGATAGGAAGAAAATTAAATGGACAATCATCAAGCCAAAGAGTTTAGGTCCTTCCTTAGCACATATTTGTATGTGTTATTATGAAACTCTTTGATTTGATGATTGTCCAATTAATTTTCGTTCGTTCTTATAAATGTTAAGAAGCGTCTTCGACTCTTGTACAGGTCCTCCTCTTTATATATATATATATATATATATATATATATATATATATATATATATATATATATATATATATATATTAGCAGATATATCCGTCATTTCCCCGGAAAAAAGTTTTTTCGGAAATAAAGTAAGACTTTTTTTATCCAGGGCATTGCCTGGGATTCAAAGTCATGTTGTAATTAAATCGAGATGACGATTGTTTGAAATTCTTATTTTGTGGCATAAAAATATCTTTAATTACTGTTTATTAGAGACTGGGTGAGAAATGTGGATTAAGAGGAGTAAAATGGTTAGGGAACATATGGAGGATTAGATTTGAGAAGGAATCAGGAGAGGTGAGGGGATGAGGTAGCGGAAAATGGAGGTGAGGGAGGAAGAGATGATCACATCTCTCCTCTCTTTCCGTATGGGGTGAGTGGTGAAGCTACAGCTTGTATATATATATATATATATATATATATATATATATATATATATATATATATATATATATATATATAAATATCGTTCCCTTCGCACTCTTGGAAGAGTGACACCCCCCCCCCCCCCACTTGGTACTCAACTTTCCGGTCCTCCGAAGACGTGGCAAGAACTTCTTCGTTGTGAACAAAATTTCTGGGACAGATTCCTCCTTCCGAATGAAAAACCATAAACATTTCCTTTAAGATGCCCTCCAAAAGAACAACACCAGGGATTGGTTAATCCAACTTTTTAGACACAGCGTCATTCGTCGAAATTGTTCATAGTAATATCTTACTGTACTTTGACGTCACTTAGTCCCACCTATCAATTCATTGTATAATTCTAACTCCACCTCCTGATCTTTAAATATAATAAAAACAAAACTTAACTCTAATAAAATACTTTTTGATAGTCATTCATCATTACAGTGTCTAATTTTACACAAGTATAGTTATTATAAAGTATCGACCGATTTACAACACATTTTCCATTCAGGTCCTAAGCACAAACTTTATTTGAGCTTCTTCATCACTGCGTCATTAAAATTCAACGTTCATAAGCTGGTGGAATCGTCAGCTCCATACTCTTAAATTATTTATAAAGTAGTCATATTTATTATTTACTATTAAAGAGTTTTTGCCGAGATTTAATTTCTCTCGACATGTGTGGAAAAAGGGAAAATCGGTTGATTTCATATGAGATAAGCTGCAAGGTACTTGGGCCAAAAGAAGAAAGTGGAAAGGGAGCTACTGTCCTCTGCTGATATTTAGAACATCCCATTGGTGTAGTGATTGGTTATGTGCGTGGGTGGGGCTGCCTGTGTGCAGTCTTACAAGCACTGAAATGGGGACGTTTCCCCTTTCGACGGGAATCGAACCACCGGCATCTAAGCGTGGGAAACCCATCTCCTTTACCCATAAGGTTACGAGTGCTCCACACTACAGCATCGAACCCATTTGTAGCAAGAGAGATGATTGATAATGTTGCGTCAATTCTAAGAACCATGGCTAAGAAGCGACACCCGAACCCATACAAGAACATCTCGCCCCCCTCCCGCGTATATAAAAAAGAGACTTTCCCATCCGTCTGGCCACATGCAAGATTCAGACGCGATGCTATCTCCGCCTGTCACCAGACACCCCAATAAATCTTATCCCCCCCCCCCTCCGTCTCAATTTTGATACAAAACAGCTACATATTAATACAAAAATGCATTTTACGAGAGAATCTAATACATTTTGTTTATAAAATCCACTACCTTTTACTACAAACCCACTACACTTTACTAGAAAATCCACTACATTTTACTACAAATACATTCTCCCCTACAACTCTCTTTTCTTCTCATGTATCATTTTTTTTATTACAAAAAACGGCGTGAGGAAGTTATAAAAGAGGTTGTTGGAGAAAGTAGGGAATGGAAAGGCATAAAGCTCGACTAGCTCAAAGAGGAGACTACTGGGGGAATTCTTCGCACATTGTGAGGCTAATCCATATTAGGTTTGGTTAGTCATCAGATGGAGTTCGGATTGAGATTGATTTTACGGCGGCTGCCATACGCTGTAGTGAGCAATGTACGTAACCTAGATTCTCACTCAGTGACCAGACGGTGTAAATCGGTCTTAAACCCACCTGGGTCCTAGGAAGAACTGGGATGGAGCAGGATGGGGGGGTGCCTAATCATCTCGTCGAGCACAATCTCGCATGAGCATTTAATCGTTCATGTAAGGGGTATATATATATATATATATATATATATATATATATATATATATATATATATATATATATATATATATATATACACGAGGGGCGGTCAATAAGCTTTGCAATTCGGATATAAGGAAATGAGATATGAGGAAAAGTGTTTTATTATTTTTCAATATAACTACCCTCGACTTCAATGCACTTGCGCCACTTGTCCCTGAGGCTTCGAATTCTCAACAACCAGGAATCTCCCGACTGCTGTTCAATCCACTCCTGGACGGTGACCTGGACATCTTCATCGTCCCTAAACCAGCGTCCACGCAGTGCAGCCTTGAGCTGGCGGAATAAAAAGTAGTCGCTAGGGGCCAGATCTGGACTGTAGGGGGGGGATGGTTGAGCTCCTCGAATCCACACTCGCGCAGGGCAGTTTGTGCAACTCTGGCCTTGTGGACTTTGACGACGTTGAAGTCGATCATGGGGCGTGAGGTTTCTAGGGACCCAACGAACAGAGACCTTGGTCATGGCCAAATTGTCGTGGATTATGTTGATAACACTTCCATGTGATATTCCAAGTTCTCGCTTGATATCTTCGACCTTCACCCGTTGATTTTCGAGGATCATCCTCTCCACACGGGCCACATTGTCCTCGTTGGTCATGTCTGACGGGCGTCCTGGACGGGGGTCATCTTCAAGGGACTCACGACTATGGCGGAACTCCCTATTCCAGCGAACAATGGTTGCATAGGAAGGGGCGGTGTCGGTGTACACTGCAACCATGCGTTCATGGATCTCTTTTGCATTCTTGCCTGCCTTGGTCAAAAATTTGATCACTGCGCGGTGCTCAACCTTCTCCATTGTTGAGAAATTTGTGACTGACGATCTGCGATCAGCTACTGCTTCTTAAATAGACGAGGCAGGAGCGTGCGGCTGCAAGTCCTGACTTGTCATAAGTTGTCCTAACACCCCCACAAACAGCCATCCCCCTTCCTCTGTTTTGCCCTACCCATTCGCAAAACTTATTGATCGCCCTCGTATATATATATATATATATATATATATATATATATATATATATATATATATATATATAAAACACACGAGAAAAATGAAACACGGATTCCAAGTACTTTCGAACTCTATTCCAATGAACTTGGAATATAGTTCGAAAGTACTTGGAATCTTTGTTTCATTCTACTTCCGTGCTTTGTCTAGGCTTTGTTGCATTTATTGCTTACTCTCGCGATACTTTGTGAGCTTTACACACACACTATATATAATATATATGTATATATATATATATATATATATATATATATATATATATATATATATATATATATATATATATATATATATATATATATATACATACATACATACACGAGGGGTGGTCAATCAGTTTTGTGAATCGGTAGGGTAAAACAGAGGAAATGGGATGGCTGTTTGTGGGGGTGTTAGGACAACTTATGACAAGTCAGGTCTTGCATCCGCACGCTCCTGCCTCGTCTATTTAAGAAGCAGTAGCTGATCGCAGATCGTCAGAATTCGCCGCTCGGATCGCTTATACACCACGCAAGTCAAGCTTGGTAAAGCATACGACCGCCAATACTTCAAATCATTCTCAACCGAAGAAGAGTCTGCCTCGTTCTCATTCCTCGGAATAGAGACGGCACTTGCTTTTGAACAAAGCAAATTACCTAGAAGAGGTATCATGTACAAAAAGACGACCTCATTTCCTTTCCATTCATCTTTTGTCTTTTGCACCCTTTTCCCTACCACACCAAAATCCTCCCATTGCGGAGATACCTTAAAGAGAGTTATAATATCAATTTTTATACATGCGCATCATCATCAATGATCGCCTAACCCCCCTCCTTCACCCCTCTTTTAAGAGGGGAGGGACCCCCCACAACCTAAAAAATGGAAGAACATAAAAGACTACCGCTTTGGGTAGAACAAGGAAGACAGAAACCGGAGAGAAAAGATCTCATCAGAACCCTCTACATCGACCTAAAAGTAGCGGTAACAAGGCGGCTCGACGTCCACAACAGGTATGTGGCTCTCTGCCACAAAGAGGAAGATGTAGAAAAATTGGTTTCCCCGAATGGAACAACGGCCTTAAGCAAAATAGGTCTAACCCCGAAATTACCGCCGCAACTCCTGGCAAACCGGTCAATCATCTGTAGAAAAGTTGATAAATACGTAGGGGCCCACAGGCCAGAAGAATTGTCAACTGAAATTGAGAACGAAAATAGGAACCTCAAAATTAATAACCTCATTAAATTCAGAAGCCACACACACGTGTTCAAGATCGTGTGCGCAACGGCAGAAATGGCAAACAAAGCGCTCTCAAATGGGATTCTGGCATTTGAGATGACAATCCCTCCTGACAACATAGAACTGGAAAAATCATCATTGTCCAAACATGTTTTCAGTGCTATGCACTAGAGGACCATGTATCAAAGAATTGCTTCAAAAAGGACCAGAAGATATGCTCCGAGTGCAGTCAAGTGGGCTATATCTTCGGGGAGTGCAAAGAACCAATGAAGAAATGCATCAACTGCCAGGGTCCTCACAGGACTATGGCCATAAACTGCCCTAAACCGAAGATAATCATGGAAAAAAAAGAACTGGAACAAAAAGAGAAAACACAAAAACAAAACAACTAGACCTACGCGAGTATAGCCAAAGCCACAATCAACGAGGTAAAAAGTGCTCAAGAACCCCAAATCAACATTAACGTCAATGAAGACACCGGCTTAGATATAATAGCATGCAGAATGTTTTCGCACGTGAACAATATTGCGGAACTGGAAACCTTTGCAAAAACCTTAAATCTCCTTTTGGAGAAAAATGGAATACGCAAGATGTGGTTTCCCCCAAATCCCCCATCGGAACTCATATACGGTGTCACAGCCGGAAGGACACTAAACGTCAAAGATATAGTGTGTTGAAACAGAGACAGAAAAGAAAGAACAAGAACAAGAACAGGCCAAAGGAACCAAACCAAAACAAAAAGTAAGAAAAGAATCCAAATCTCAGAAGAAGACGAAGAAGAATATCACACCGAAGGAAACAGAAACGGAATGGACGACTGACTCTAAAGAAGACACATTCAAAATCAAAATCAAAGAAGGATGCCGGTACGAAGCCCGCAACTTCAACTTTCAAGACAGCTAAGACCGATTGACGTATAAAAGAGTATAAAACGAGGGACGTGCAAGTGGACCTTCGTTTCTGATCAAGAAGAAAAACCCTTGAAAAACTACTAGACGAAAACAAAATCAGAATCTACCCCGATGACGTAAATACATTAAGAAAAGAAATATTCGAAAGAGTATCAAACAGGAAATGGACTAAGGGCAAAAAAGGAATCATAAAACAACTCTAAAGAAACGATAAAGAAGTTATTCCTTAGCAATAGGATCAACATAGAGCAGGAGGAAGTGACTAGCAAAACAAAAACGAACACATACGAGTACTAAGGAAAAGTTGAGAAACCAACAGGAAAACGAAACAAATAACTCCAAGCTTAGAAAAAGAAGACAAAGGCAGGAATGCCCGAATTAGTCACAAGAGACTAAAAGAAGGAAGATCAAGTAAAGAAATTAGAAGAAACAGAACGATAAACGGAAAAGATTTCTAAAACAATTACTCATGAAGAAAATTAGAACTAACGTACCTGCAAAGGTCCCAATCCAACTTAGAAGAAAAGTGAAGTTAAAGAACTTACAAGCCAAAGTGACCAGCCAGTAACCTGGCAACTAATCATCTCATACTCATCACCCATCTTTTAATCAATCCCCCCCCCCATAAAAACTCTCATGCTATCATCCTATCTCTCTCCATACTTCTCTCATATACTGCAGATCGTCAGTCACAAATTTTTCAACATTAGAGAAGGTTGAGAACCGCGCAGTGATCAAATTTTTGACCAAGGAAGACAAGAATGCAAAAGAGATCCATGAACGCATGGTTGCAGTGTACACCGACACCGCCCCTTCCTATGCAACCATTGCTCGCTGGAATAAGGATTCCGCCATGGTCGTGAGTTCCTTGAAGATGACCCCTGTCCAGGATGCCCGTCAGACGTGGCCAACGAGGACAATGTGGCCCGTGTGGAGAGGATGATCTCGAAAATAGACGGGTGAAGGTCGAAGAAAACAAGCAAGAACTTGAAATATCAAATGGAAGTGTTATCAACATCATCCACGACAATTTGGCCATGACCAAGGTCTCTGCCCGTTGGGTCCCTAGAAACCTGACGCCTCATGATCGACTTCAACGTTGTCAAAGTCCACAAGGCCAGAGTTGCACAAGATGCCCTGCGTGAGTGCGGATTCGATGAGCAACCATCCCCCCTACAGTCCAGAGCTGGCCCCTAGCGACTACTTTTTATTCCGCCAGCTCAAGGCTGCACTGCGTGGACGCCGGTTTGGGAACGATGAAGATGTCCAGCTCGCAGTCCAGGAGTGGATTTAACAGCAGTTGGGAGATTTCTGGTTGTCGGGAATTCGAAGCCTCAGGGACAAGTGGCGCAAGTGCATTGAAGTCGAGGGTAGTTATATTGAAAAATAATAAAACACTTTTCCTCATATCTCATTTCCTTATATCCGAATTTCAAAACTTATTGACCGCCCCTCGTATATAATTCGTAGCTTTTATAATTGTGGGTTGGTTTTCAGCTTCTGTTTTGGCTTATTTTGTTTGTTTCAAATTGAAAATATCTGAAGTTTCTGTTGACAGGGGCCGCTTCCTTTCTCCTCTCAATGGAATGAGCCAACGACAGTGGACACTCCTGCTACCTTTAGTTTCGACACACTGTAAAGCATTATTAATCTGGTGGGAAAATGCGGTGCAAAGAGAATGGCGAAGACAAAGATCAACGATGAAATGTCCCTTTTCCCTCCAATAAAAATGCACGAAAGGGAAATTCGAACCTTTCGTAAAATCTTTGACTCTTCACAAAACGGGTGATGAAGTGGGAAGGGTGGGGAGTGTGGGGCGCAGTAATTACTCTTGACCCCTTATTCATTCATTTCATCTTGACCCATTCACTCGAGTGAGGCATTACTTTTGAGGGGGTTACAAAGATATATAGCAATTCGACAGAAAGGAGAAATTATTGCAAGCATATTTTCAAAATATATTATTCTGGTTAATTGCAGCCTCCGATGTTTATATATTTTTCTCTTTTTTTCAACTGACTTTTCCCTCTTTTGCCTAAACCTCTCTGCCACCCCCACCCCCCTTCAGCACAAACCTCTGTCCTTTTCCCGTTAGCCAATTATGAAATCGTAATGGAGAAAGGAGAAAATTCTCCTAAAAACGAGTTTGGTCGACGAAATGAAAATAACTCACTAGAGCTTTGAAAAACTTGAAACCCGTTGAGACTAGGATCAAAGGGTAGTGTAGGTCAAATTGATTGAAAGAACTAAAATTAGGTATATTCAGTTTGCTACAGGACCGTGGCAAGAGGAATGGATAATTTGACAATTTTATCCTAACTCGATCATAACACTCCGTCGAATTGGAACTAATAGAGAAACTTTCTCCTTATTGAGTACAAAAAAGGGGCTCAAGTTAGTCGAATTTGCGGAGAGTGGAAAGGTACGAGATTACCCTAGATGGTAACTCTCCTCGGATACCGCTAAACTACTCGATAACACAAAGGAACAAGTCCAAAGACCCATAAGTACAAGAGATTCAAGAGCTGACAGGTTGGAAACTTGGCTCCTATGGGCTAAGTTTCATTGAAGCTCTGTGAAGAGATAGACGATGTAAAAAGAAAAAGGCCAATTAAAAAAAAAATGGCCGAGATTTAGCATAAAATGTATGTCTTTTGTTTCGCTGAAACGAAAAGAGATCAGGGTGTGAAGAATCACTGGTGGATTCTGAGTATATAAAAAAAAATATCTTTTTAATGATAAAGAGGAATTAATGTGTATTTGAAGAGAGGATACGTCCAGAACTAGAGAATGATAGGAATAAATGCAGCCATAACCAGAAAACAACATAATTATATCATATAAAATTGAACAAAATATTAATAAAACGTAAAAGGCCCTTGCTCTGAATGACTCGATGGCATATTCAGTATCAGGACTTGATTCTATTATTATTCCAATCTTTGCCAGAGATCTTCAATATTCGTCGGTTTCCGAGCCATAATCTTCAAACAGAGTACCTGCCATAGGTTTTCTATCAGTTTTAAATCATAGCTCTGTGCAGAACAGTTCATCATGTCATTATTTTCAGCATCCAAGAAATACTTCACCTTCTTTGCTGTGTGATACGAAGCATTGCCCTGCATGTAAAGTGGTTCATTAATACTATCGCTATTGGGAGATAGAGCATTGCATGTTCCTTAAGAAGCTTCTGTATACCGCAGCGTCGACCTTTGTCGCGTAAACGGTCAGCCTCGAACCCTTGAAAACATGCCCTACATCATAACTTTAACAGCTCCAAATTTAACTCTTTTTCGTAGGAATTGAATTCAATCTTACGTATGTACTAAGCATTACATGTGAATTTTGAACCCATCCGAAGAAATTAAATTTTCTTTTGTTACTGAATAACACTTTTCCACACTCCAAAGGATACGCTCAGTAGCGAACGCCAACCTAGGCGCTTTATTTTTTTTTTTCCTACTAATAAGTTGGTTCTTAGTAGGAGAGACGTGCTATGAGTCTCACTTCTCTCATGCGACGTGAGACAGTCGGCGAGCCACATTCAGGATCAGGTTCTCGGCCACTTGACGTACTCGTAAAATATCGGTTGTTCGTTTCAATCAGTCCTTCATCGCCATCCGTTGCATTGTGCGATCTTCCCTTGGAATGTTTCCTTTGAGGGAGACCCGTTTTTTTTAGGTCAACTCGCACGACCCGGTATCCTCATGCAATGCCTCGAAATGTAATACAATCATGCCACGACTCCCACATTTGCCAATCTGCTTTCTGGAGAATTTGTCGACATTAAATCATCTTGCCACTCTAATAAATGAGTAATACGATCACTAGAAGACTAGAATACGCGTGGGACACTGTTATCATAGATACCTTACGAATTATTACGTATACACTTATAAGCCATCGTTCTCTAGTTTTGAACGCATCATTTATATATATATATATATATATATATATATATATATATATATATATATATATATATATATATATATATATATATATTACTTTCCTCTTAACCTATCAGGGGCAACTTTCAAAATACATTTTGTGCAATTTTGATAGAAATTAAACGAGTATTTTCGAGAAAATTTAAATTTTAGTACGTTCTTTCCTAGTTTTGGATAGTACTATAGACCCAGACTCGGATGATGGAGGGCGATAAACCCCTTTAAAAAAAACATGCCCTATTCTGCCATCGGGTTCTAAGTCCTCAATCCCATTTTTTCGGTCAAGTAAAAGACTTTAAAGTTACTGGA
The DNA here is from genome assembly GCA_963969495.1 of Ceratothoa steindachneri. Lineage (NCBI taxonomy): Eukaryota > Metazoa > Arthropoda > Malacostraca > Isopoda > Cymothoidae > Ceratothoa > Ceratothoa steindachneri. The sequence goes on along the minus strand of OZ018325.1, from coordinate 166,005,294 downwards.
GTTTTCCAAAATGCCCTCCCTGCCCCAGGGTTTTCTAGGTTCTCTATTGCAGCATATCACCCCTTACCCCTTTATCAGTCCGCCCCATATTCTTTTCCCCGCTGACTCTAAATGCCTTCGTTGGTTACACCAATTTCCTTTTTAAACACAACCGGCGGATGATGGAAAACTACATACAAGACTCCAATTTGAATTGGAAAGCTTGTGGGGGGGGGGAGGTATCAAGGCATATTAACTACTTGCGTCACTTTCATTTCAGGAGAATGACAGAGAGAGATGATACGATGAGAAAAGTTACGGAAGAGAAATCCTGTCATACCGAACCTCTCAAACCAAAGATTACTTGGGGGGTGGGGGGGGGGTGATATACAAACCTTCGTGAGATGGATTGGACCTACCAGACACACCCGATAGTAGGAAGGAACTCCCCCCTCCCCGCCCAATGCGGGAGATAGGTGTGGGTGGGGAGGTATTAGCGCCGAGCTTTCTCAGTTGATGGGAGCGAGGTGGGTGGGGGGAGGCTCACTTTCACCTCTCGCCGATAATGACAAATCAAGTCAAGTCAAAGTGAACCCCGACTTGATTTATTGTCAAGAAATAGGCCCCCTTAAAGCTTTACAGAATAAGGGGGCTAGCGCAGTAGGGAAAAGTTGGGGGAGGCGAAGGAAAGTTGGTGGAGGAATATGAATGTTGGGGTGAGGGCAATCTCAGGAGGGAAAGGTTGGTGGAGGGTGGAAGCTCATTATGCAAACGTTAGAGGGTTTGGGCATTATCTACTAAAAGAGTAAAATGAGGGGTACATCAAAGTTCCTGAATAACGGATCCCTAAATAAAATGGTGGAGTTTGGTTGGGCTGAAAATATGCGCAAGAATACCTAACTCGGGTAGGCAACTCCTAAAGTATTAATGACCTGTGGGCGCACAGCTCTCTTATTCCCGTATACGATACTTTATTAGAAATATAAATCAATTTTAAGATTTTTTTCTAGTCTCACCCATTAGCAGGGGCATGGCTAGGAAACTTAATCAGGATTAACGAATGTTCCGGTGTCCAAGTTTCTCTCAAGGGGACTCCTACTCGTTCGATATTAGTATTATTGTAGTAGAAGCAGTAATAGTATTGTACTCGTAGTACTATTCCATTTAATAGAGACGGGTTTCAGTTCAAGTGAGCTTCGAATAAAGGGCAAATTTTGTTGAACGCAAAAACCCCTCAACTTCCGAGGCTCGCATTAATCGTTTCGCCTCTCGCTACAATCCACTCACCCCTCTACGAAAGCTCTGGCTTTCAGGGGTACAGTTATGTTCAATTTTACTCTTACCCTTTCAAAAAAAGTCTCACGGGGATTTCACGATCCCCTCAATAAAATTCTCCCCTTTGCTCCCCCCCCTTTCAAAACTAGTCCTTCGGTTATTTCACGATCCCCTCAAAGAAATTCTCCACGTTGCTCACCTCCACCCCTCACCCATCGAGAATCACCCACAACAATTAATTGCTTTATTATTCCAGCTCTAAAGAGTGTACCTTTCATTCCTTTTAATGTGGATTAAATTTAGTCATGCATCTTTCTATCACATTTAGCGAAAATGATGATCTCTGACCGTCGGGTTTGGAAGAAGAAAGAAACAGGATGACAACGAACGGAGGTGGAACAAGTTCGTAGAAAGGAACAAATAACTCCAAAGTATGGACCCGAATACTTTATGAGTTATAAATAATAAAGCATATATCTAAAAAACAATAAACAAGGTCTGCTGACCAAATTCGCGTGCTCTCACTTATTCTGATTTATGACCTTACCACCTTCAAAACTTTTAATAATTCTAGAGCTAACCTTGGGGGGACATTGACAATTATATCATTCGAAGGAGAATGTAAAACAACATAAGTGTTTAAAATATCGTTAGAATCGGCTGAATAATTATGATGTTATTACCAAAACAAAAAAAGCAAAACAGGGACCAACCGACCAACTGACCGACCGACCAACCGACCGACATTGTGAGATATAGATTCGCACGCAACTAAAACTGCTAACAAATGTTTACATGAGATATCCAACCGGGTATTGTGCAGCAATATGATTGCATAAATTGTTAAGAGCAGCATCATGGTTAGGTTAGGTCGTAACCTAACCTAATGGTTAAGCCAGATGCCATGTTTGGAGGGTTGGGGAGGCGGTAGCTGATAAATGAAAGGCATTCTTTACTCTTTTGAACTAAAGATTTAAAGTAACAAAGTTTAATTCTTCACCTGAATGACTCAGCGTCCGGTTTAATCTGTTCCTCTCTCTCTCTCTCTCTCTCTCACACACACACACACACACTGTCTTGAACTGAATCCACGCCTTTCATCGGAGGGAGGGGGAGGGGGCAGGTAGAGGAGAGTTACGCACACTCCTGGTTCTTACCGCTCTAATTAGTCTCCTCTTTTGGCTATTAGGTCCATATAAAGGGTGGTCCGAAAGTCTTCTCATCCCCTGTTAATAGGACATGGGCACGCATCATTTTGTGCCACGAAAATGATGGTGCCCAGACAAACCACCTTCTCGATGTGTGACAGTGACAATGAGAGTGAATACACAAAAAGCAGTACATGTGTTTGATATTATCATATTGTTCCTCTCTTGTTCTTATTACCTTTCTGAAGGAAGTGACGAGAGTTTCAGACAACCCTGTACTTCCCACACATGTTCACTTTTCTTTGAGAACATCTTTTCCAAAGGAAACCAGGAAAGAGAAGCGCCGATACTTAGAACCAGAGAACTAGCGTTGTTGATAAGGTTAACCAAATACCCGAAGATGAGTAGAGAGGAACCAAAGATAACAAGGGCAACTATAAAGGGAAATATAATAATTTCCTTTTAAGCCCGAAAGGAACAAGAAAGTAAAAAAGAAGACCAGGGATAAAAAAAAAATCCACCAAGTTCCAAAACGCATTTGTAAATGAACAAATGCATGAACACTTGACGATGACCTAACTTCACCCCTCTCTTCTGGGTGAATTTCTCGAGGCTTCGGACGCACGTAATGTGCCATTAGCAGTCTTCCTACATCCTCAGGAGGCCAGTAGGGGGCGGCCATATCAACAATAACCGGTGTGGTCAGGCGACTAATTCGTTAAAAAAAAAAGCTGTCGGGGTGGATTCCTCCTCGCCTCCTCGGCGAGTCGTGTATAACTTCTGACCGAGGATAAAAGAAATTCCTTTTCGTCGCGGTTTCAAGCACCAATCAACGCAGGCATAAGCAATAATTTGGGAAGAATGGAGATGGCCAGAAATTTGTGGGAGGAATATCCGAGTAGGAAAAAAAAGAAAAGTAATTTCAATTCGCACCAAATCTCACTGTCATTTCATTCGTTCCTTGTAGATTTTCTTCTTAAATAAATATCCCCGGCAAAGACTCACGTAAAATACAAATAATTACTACTATTTCCAACTGAAAGATCAAAGGCAGCAGTTAACACTTGCCTTCCAGAAACATAAGACCAGCGAAAGAAGGAACGGCGAATCTATTCTAGTGACATTATGATACAATCCTCTAATTGGTGCCTATAAACCATATGGGGTTGAAGCACCTATAAAAAAAATTAAATAAATAATAAAGAACAATCTTCTAAGTCCTTATATATTGCGCAGTTTCCTCTGATACTTATATCGAAATATCTATCATCCAATATTTCTTTCTGTGGTTAAATACAAATGAAAAATAAGCACCTAAGTGCTTTCTATTAGCTGCATTCGATACGGCCATTCGGGTTAATTTATAGCACTAATTATCCACGATTTCCCTATATCCATAATCTTTAAGTTAAAAATTATTCAACCTGTCCGCCTAATCCCTGTGGGTATTTATTTCTTCCCTGTGCATATTTATTTATTCACTGTGCATATTTATTTATTCCCTGTGCATATTTATTTATTCCAAGTGGAGATTTATTCATGTATATTTACTTCGAAGGTCAGGACATACAAAAGACGCCTCAAGGGACGAGAATGAGAAGGTGCACGAATGAAAAGCAGAAAATTGGATTAGGAGAAAGTTCCTGCCAAACAAATTAAGACGCCCCCTCCCACCCCCTAGTAAGTAGAGACATCTACTAGCAAGGAAATAGTAAAAAAGAAATAGAGTTGCTTTAAAAATGGAGAGCGACGAACTTACGATCATGATCCTCTTTTGGGAGAGTACCCCTCCCCCCTTCTTTTGGGGGCATCACCCATGCGCGCCTACTCTTTGCGTTGAGCCCGTCAAGGGATTAAATCGCTACTTCCCATGTTGGGTGATGCCCGTCGCGATCGCAAAATAATCACTTTTGCTCACTAGTTGGAGAAATAACCCGCGGGCAAACAGAAGCCAGCCCCAAACTAAACTTTCGCTAAAATCAGAGCTACTCCATAGGATCAAATGAAGAATTAAATCAAATTTAAAGTAATTGCTCTCAAACACTTCAACCATTTATTATATATAAAATTTGTAAAATCCTTCCCTAAATGTTGATGTCAATGTCACTACCCTTAATTAAATTCTAAAAAACTCGCTGTTTTTCCTATAAGAATTATGATGAAGATTTGTACGAGTCTCTTAAAGGTGACTCTCAACTAACAAAAAGGTTAGCACAAGGGAAGGTTCTTCACGGCACATTTGAAGGGAATATGGAAGTGCAGGATGAGCAGACATACCATTCCACATTCTCAGAACAAATATCGAGAAATTATGATCGCCGTTGAAGCACCGATGACCTCGGGGAAGAATCATCAAGGAAGTAGAGTCCGACGGTATGGTTCTCGGGTCCTGGGATAGAGTCAGCAAAGAAGAAAGGTACGAGAGAACTGCGGTATTTCAGGTCATATGTATAATAGTTGATCTTGAAATTGATTGTTTATTGAATGGGAAGAAAGAACAGTTCAAGAAGCAAGGGTTTGAAGAAGAAAAACATTCCCGACGGAAAAGTGGCAGTTTTGAACTAGTTGTAGGTGTCTAAGAATGGAAGCCGATGGTCTAGCGAGAAGTGTGTTGTAGCAATAAAGATGATTGTCACTAAAGCATGAATGACAATCTCAGAACTGTTGTGATTAAAGTGCGGCTGAGATCACGGAGTGGATGCGCCTGAGATCGCATAGCGGATGCTATGCTAGAGATCCGACTAACCAAGGTGACAACCATATTTTTGCTAGTACATATAGGGAAATTGGGCGCGGGAAAGATAAAGATTAAGTAACAGAAATAGTTTTTCAGCGAGACACATGCGAGGGAGTACCCACCAGTAATACTTCTGTTATGTTATGGTTGACTTTAAAAAAGTTGTTCGAGAGCCATTCAGCGATGAGGATAGAAGCTAATAGAATACATCTATGTGTCTCTGCAAAGGAGATTTGAGGAAAGGAGAGATAGATTTGCGGGACATCAGCATATAAATAAAATGGTAGACCAAGAGAAGTCATAAGAACACTAAGGGAAAAAGATAGATGCCAAATAGAAGAGGACCAAGAGCCGATACTTGGGGAACACCAAAACGCACCTCTGGCGCCCTGAGGTACATGTCTGCTTGTCCGCAATAGGCGTGGAAGTGGGGAGGCTGGGAAATATAGAAATGCATTCATCTTATATATCTTTTCCTGCGGAGTTAATGGTGCATGTTTCGTCTCAACATACTCATGACTAAAAAAAATGCACCCACATACCGACTATTTTTCAAGGCTGGGAGATATAGGAATACATTTATATAATACATCTATTTCAACTGGTCCATATTTCTTCCCGATGAACTCAAAGATAAAAATAAGAATTTATAACCGCAAACGGCGCCATTATTCAAAAATATTTAAGAATTTGTCCCATTAAAACGCTTTGGCAGGAAAACTGCGTCGTTCCGCCATATATAAACTGGATCCATCTTGTCCATTTTTTTACGACTGCTTGTCATCTGGATTGTTGGGGGGCCACTAATCGCTACACGGTACAGTGCTTTACTTAATTAATTTTTCCGATCGTCATATTTCGTTAAGAAAATTGTTTTTTTTCTTTGATTGTACGTGTTCGGAACACTTCTAAAGCAGCTTACGTTCGAAGGTGGCTTTCTTGCTTTGCCCTGCCTTGATGAGGGCTAGTGAAGGGAGAAGGAAAGAGAAGATTTTCTTCTCGACAAGGTAGAGTGGCGATAAATCTATTTGTTTTTTAGACATCCGTACACTATCTTTCATCCACCTTCTCATTTTTCAAAACGGCTCCCTACACAAACACACACACACACAATGCTCAGGTTCTCCTATCATCTCTCCCAAATTCCACCCTAGGGTGAAATGAAGGAGCGATTAAGGAGACACGATGTATCGCCTTGATAACCTTTTCTGACAGGCCAAAACCAGACAGGAGTAAGGTCTTCGAAAACAATGCACTGTTAAGGTTCAGTGATATACTCAATGGATACTCAGCTATCTGTGCGAGGGAGGAGGACACTGAAGCCCTCACCTTCCCGCGTGCCGCGGATACTTTCCATAAAAATCAACCTACGCCCTCAGACACTTCCACAAATTAGATCTCACAGGAGACATATCTGCCGCCATCTCGACCCCTAGGTTGGAAGCTACTCACCCGAGAAAATCATAGAGGAGATTCACCGGAATCACGCATGGGTCAAAGTAGCCGAAAGTGTAAAATTTAAATATTACAGCAACGTATTCAAGGTGGTTTTCGTGGAAACAGCCATTGCGGTGAAATCAAAAGAAAAAGGCCTGCTCCTCGAATAAGGCCCGACCGGATCGAGTGGGAAGAATAAGTTGACCTGCAAATGTGCTTTAAGTGCTACAGGTACAACGAGCACACTACTGTGAACTGCCCGAATGCGAGGACTCTACACTGTTCTGTGCGCGCCCAACATGGCCACTTCTGGCGTGACTGTAAAAGTGACGTCCAGAAGGGCCTTGACTGTGGTGGCTCACACAGGACACTGTTTATTAGCTGTCCTACAAAGAAGGGTCAAATAAAATAACTAAAGAAAAGGGAAAGAAAGAGGAGGAAAGAAAGGTCAACGCAACCGACGCAAAGGTTACCAAGGCCGCTGTCGCAGAGAATAGTGTGGTCGCAAAGCCCACTTTTCTCTTAATCGAAAACGAAAAAGCAACCAAAATAATGTGTTGCAGTGCGATGCATACATCTCAAACCTGACACGGCATGGAAACTTTCGAAGGAAATGAACATGTTGGTGAAGAACGCCATGGAAGAAATGTGGTTTTCCGAAAACCCTGCATCGGATAAAATTCTTCGGGTGAACCTCCAACGGATGAACGAGAAAAGCTGCCAAAATCCCCGGCCCCGAGTAATGCCTTTTCACGGGATCCCCGGATCCAGGCTATGACAATGAGGCTAAAAAATAACGCAAAAGAAACTACCGTTATAACCACAAATCACATCCTAAAACACTCACAAATCCACGAGAGAAAGTGATAGCTGCTCTAGCCGTGAGGCGTAAAAAGGTAGAGTATTTGCCTCGCCCCAAAAGGGCCTCGCAGTCATATCGTCCGAGTAGATCCTCGTCGTCAAAACCTTGGGAGTCCATTTTCATGTACTACACGAGGATGCTAAATCTCAGGGTATGTGCAGCCGAAAGCAACCAGTTTCCAGATGAGGTAGGCCCAGAATAAATTGTCGATGGTCTGATGATCGTACAATTCAAATGAGACTATGTACTCTCATAACACCCCAGAAAAACTGGTGGAGGAGGCCCTCTTTCGTTCACTCGTGAAGTTCTAATGCGACACTTTTGTTGTTCTTGCCGAGTTCCGTAAGAAAACAAGGCCTGGTGACCAAAGTTTCATGCTTTCACTTTTTCTGATATATGAAGTTACGACCTTCAAAACTGTGAATAATTCCCCGGCTAACCTTGGGAGGACTTTTGCAATTATATCATTCGAAATAAGATGTAAAACCACACAAGGGTATCAAATTTCGTTAGAATCGGCCGAATAGCTATGATTTATTGTAAAAAAAAAAAACTAATTCCCTAGATAACTTTGGGTGAATTTGGCAATTATATCATTTGAAAGGGAATGTAAAACAACATAATTGGTTCAAATATCGTTAGAATCGGTGCAATAGTTATGATTTTATTGCCAAAACAAAATAATTTCCTGGCTAACCTTGGGAGGACTTTGGCAATTCTACCATTCGAAATATAATGTAAAACAACATAAGGGTTTCAAATTTCGTTGGAATGTTCAGAATAGTTATGTGGTTATTGCCAAAACAAAATAATTCTCTGGCTAACCCTGGGAGGACTTTGGCAATTATATCATTCGAAAAAGAATGTAAAACAACATGAGGGTTCAAATTTCGTTAGAATTGGCTGAATTGTTACAATGTTATTAAAAAAAGAAGCAAAACGTGAACCGACCGACCGACGACATAGTGAGATGTAGAGTCACCCACGACTAAAAAGTAACAACTTCTAAAAGTTTATTAAAAAGCAGAACTAAATTATATTAAAATATATATATTTTTTAATTAAAATGGCGGGCCTTAACTTTTGGCTACACCTCATTTATGCAATTGGAAAGGCGAAAGAATGGTCACATTCTAATTACATCGTCTAGAATAGTATAGCATAGCACATTATAACATAGTATGTCGTAGAATGACTCCCGACGATATACCATATATCACTATTCGTTGAAGGAACTTCCTTAATTATCTTTAGAGTGCGTTAATGTCTGGCGGCCGATATTATGTATCTTCGATATGCTTAAGAAGTGGAACTGAGCTCAAGGATAATAATATTGCTATCTTTAATAAAATAGAGTTTTATTAATAATAACTATCAATAAACACAAGACGGAAAATATTGACATAAACAGAGAATGGAAAGGGTCGTGGGGGCTCGGGCTAATCCGAGGATTTAAAGGATTTAAAAAGGTAAAACAAATATAGAGTTAAAGAGATGGGATGGTTCGATAAACCATTTAAAGCACAGGATAGAATTGACAAAAGGGTTAAGTACTCAAAGGTGACGTTTGGCTTACGTAACTTTATACTGGTGGTGCAGTGGAAGGCGGCTTGAAGGAATGTTCGGTCCGCTGGCGAGTTCCAGCCGAAGGGAGGAAATAGGATGATCCTGACGTGGCGTCTTGGGAATGAGAACCGTTTCTCGACGAACGGCTTGAAGAACAATGGCTGTTCTACGTTGTTCTCTTCTGAACAAAGGGGGGGGGGGTGAGAACCATCTCTTGTCTACGGGCTCAAGAACAATGGCTGTTCTAATGTTGTTCTCCTCTGAACAACAGGGGGAGGGGGGTGAGAACCGTCTCTTGTCTACGGGATCAGGAACAATGGCTGTTCTAATGTTGTTCTCCTCTGAACAACAGGGAGGGGGGGTGAGAACCGTCTCTTATCTACGGGCTCAGGAACAATGGCTGTTCTAATGTTGTTCTCCTCTGAACAACAGGGGGGGGGGTGAGAACCGTTTCTTGGCGAAGGCCTCAAAAGAACAATGGCTGTTCTACGTTGTTCTCTTCTGAACACGAGGGGGAAGGGTGAGAACCGTTTCTTGGCGAAGGCTCAAAAGAACAATGGCTGTTCTGCGTTGTTCTCTTCCTGAACAACGAGGGGGAAGCCTTGAGGACTTGACGTCACGAAAGGCTCGAACCTTTGGCACTCAAGGGATATTGTCCTCCTTCTGGACAAGTGATGGTGAATCTCGAGGTTGAGGTCCCTTGGCGCGCAAAGGGAGAGAGGGTTGTGGTGATGTTTCGCGACGAAAATCTGGATCTCCAATCTGATCTTAGTGGTAAAGTTTCCATATAAATAGCCAGGACACTCCCTTGGCGTGGGGGACAATGGAGTGGGAGCTTTGAGGGAATGCACAGCCGAGCCTGTGAACAAGGCCTTATCTGCCCATAAGCCTAACTCAATCTGGTGAGGTCGGCGTATGGGGGCGAACGGGATGGGGGGGGACGATAACCTCCTTGTTTAAACATTGACATCCGGTGGCTGTGATAAGGCGCCAAGCTTCGAATCGAAGATGCACGTGGGCAACATCGTGGTTTTAAATAATATGTGATAGAAGTTGAAATTAACGCAGCTTCAACTCGTTCTATCACATAGTATAACATAGTATATTATTTCATAGTATAACATGGCATAGTATATTATAGCATAACATAGTATAGTATAGCATAGCATAGCATAGAAGACATAGTATAGTATAGTATAATATAGTATAGTATATGTAGTATAGTATCTCGTAGCATAGTATAGCCTAGCATAGCATATCCTAGTATAGCCTAGTATTGTCTAGAATAGTATAACATTTTATAGGATAGCCTAGTATAGTCTCGAATTAACCTGGCAAAACCTAGCTTACGGTAGGATAGCCTACCATAGTATTAGCTCAACTAGCATAATAAAGCCTAGCATAGTATAAACTAGCTTAGATTGCCTAACATATTAAATCCTGCTTAGCCTAGCATAGTATAACAGAGTAGATTATGTCATAGCATACATAGCCTAGCATAGTATAACAGAGTAGATTATGTCATAGCATACATAGCCTACCATAGTATGCCCTAGCCTAGCATCGGAGAGCCTATTCTAGCCTAGCCTAGCCTTAGTATAACCAAGTCTAGCGTAACTAGCATAGTATAGCCTATCCTTACATAGTATAGCTTAGCCTGGCATAGTAAGACTTAGACTAGACTAGTTTAGCCTAGCATAGCCTAGCAGAGAATGTATAGTATGGCCTATCTTATCCTAGAAACCATAGTAAAACTTAGCCTATCATAGCCTAGTAGAGCCGAACATATATAGGATACTAGCCTAGTATATTCTACCCTATCCTAGCATAGTTAGCAGATACTAGCATAGCCTAGTATAGTATATCATAGCCTACCTTACCCTACCCTAACCTAGCCTAGTTAGTATATTATAGTATATCATAGTATTGCCTAGCCTAGACTAGACTATTAGATCTTAGGCTAGTGTTGCATAACATGCTTAACATAGGCTAGCTTACCCTAGCAAAGCCGCGCTTATCATAGCCTGGTATAGCGAAGACTAACCTAGTGTAGCATAGCTTAGTATATCATAGCCTAACATAGCATACCTAGTATAGCCTTTCATGCCCTGTCTAGACTAGTATAGCTTAGCCTAGCCTAGGATAGCATAACCTAGCCTAGCATTAACTATCCTAGACATGTCTAGCCTATACTATACTATTATACCCTAGTCAAGCATAGCTTATTATTGTTTATCCTAACATATGCACTATATGCTATCCTATCATAGCATATTATAGCCTAAATTAGCATAGTATATTTTTCCTTTGTACATTCTATCTTAGCATTACTTAGCATAGTATAGCCTAGCCTATAATATCCTAGCATAGCATAGCCTATTCTAAGCTTGCCTAGCAGAGTATACCATATTATAGCCTAGCCTAGTCTAGTAGAGTATCGGCCGAAAAGTTATGATGTTATTGCCAAAACAAAATAGTTCCTGAGATAACCTTGATAAGACTTTGAAAATTAAATCATTTGAAAGAGAATGTAAACAACATAATGCTTTTAAATTCCGTTAGAATCGGCCGAATATTATGATGCTATTGCCCAAAAAGAGTAATTCCCGGGCAACCCTGGGAGGACTTTGGCAATTATAACATTCGAAAGAGAATGTTAAACAACATAAGGGTTTTAAATTTCGTTAGAATCGGCCGAATAGTTACAATGTTATTACAAAAACAAAACAAAAAAGTAAACGGGGACCGACCAACAGACCGACATAGTGAGATATATAGTCGCACGCGACAAAACAAAACAAAACAGAATTTGACAAACACTAATACGACCATAATGATTCCAATTCTGACCTATCGTAGTAGCGGAAATAACCCGTTTGCTACAAAGGCTTGAAGGCCACTACCCGATTTTACCTCAATTATAAAGACTAACTTATAAACAATGCCAGAGATACCCTTTGACCAAAGACCTTTCTGTGTTCTAATACTAATGATCATCTCTTTTTTCAAACGCCAGAACTACCCTTTCACCAGTGACCTACCACTATTACTATTTCTTTATTAAATATTCCTCAATATACTTGACATCCAGAGATACCCTTTCACCAGGGATCAAAACTTTTTCGAACTTTAACTAAACTCTTTCTTTTCTATCTTTTCAAAATTCTCACCACTCTTCCCTATCTCACTATTCATTCTACTACTCTATCCTTATTTCTCCTTTTATTTATGTCCAATGTCCATTTTCTTACGGAGAAATTTACTGTCTGAACGCTTAATCGATCACTGCGAACTGATAAATGCTATCTCAGGTAAAGGCGGAAAAAAATTGGAAGGAGGCGAAGATATTCTTCGATTACGTCAATGTCGATTCAGTTCTAAGAGCTCTACAGAAACAAGGAGTTGGTAAGACTTACATTAACATACTCTCCTACATATACAGCCGCGCAATATCGTTATTTAGGTTGCACTAATCATTAGAAAAATAGTAACTAAGAGAGGAGTAAGACATGGCAGCCTAGTCTCTACAAAACTTTTTATAGCCTGAGAGATTTTCAAGACCGAGAATTGGAAACATGAGGGAATCAAAAAGAATGGAAGAAATGCGAGCTTTATTCGCTTTTTTTTCGGACGATCTAGTTTTATTTTCCCAAAATCCAGTAGAATACATTCAGGATTATCAAAATTATCTGGTGCCAACTTCAATGGGGTTAAAATGATCGTTCAAAACAAAGGTAATAAAAATGAGGTCAAATTTTTGAGTGGATGAGGGAATAATAATGTCCGCATAAAAAGGTGAAATTACCTGAAGAAAATTACTATAGATGACGGTAGGACCACATGTTTTTTTTATTAGTAGTAGAGGATTATGAGGGAAGATTGGGGCGCTAGTTAGTGCGCGCCCGATTCAGCAGGACGGGTTTGTGTGAAAGTAGAGGTCATGAGACAAGGAAAAGTTCAAGGGTGAAATCGAGTAGGGTGTGGAGAGGGTACAAGAAGGTCTCACGGCAGGTTTTAATGGCTCATAGAGTGTTCAACGACAACTAATTGGGTGTTCTGGGAGGGCCCAAATGAGTGTTTATATGGATGGCATAATAGGCATTCAGAGAGGGCACAATGGGCATTCACGGAAGGCTTAATAGGTGTTCAAGGGGGGCACGACGGTTGTCAGGGAGGACACAATGTGTGTTCAACAAGGGCACAATGGGTGTTCAGAGAGGACATAATGAGTGTTCAGCTAGGGCATAATGTATGTTCAGCTAGGAGACAATGGGTGTCTAGGGATGGCACAGTGGGTTTCCAGGAAGGGCACAATGGGTGTTCATGGAAGATATAATATGTGTTCTGGGAGTACACAATGGGTTTCCGTGGAGGGTCTAGTGGGTGCTCAGAGAGGATGTCACCGTCAGAAGGTTTGTGAGTAACGATGTGTAAAGAAAAAGAAAACAAAGCAGGATAAAAAGAAAAACAAGGTCTGAAAAAATACATCTTATGCCATTACGATTCTTTTTAGTCGCATGTAACTCTATATCACGTCGGTCGGTCGGTCCCCGTATTGCTTTTTTTGTTTTGGTAATAACATTGTAACAATTCGGCCGATTCTAACGAATTTGAAACCCTTGTGTTATTTTATCTGGCAATAATATCATAACTATTCGGGCGATTATAACGAAATATATAACCCTTATGTTGTTTTACATTCTCTTTCGAATGATATAAGGTCCTCCAAAGTTAGCACGGAAATTATTTTGTTTTGGCAATAACGTAACTATTCTGCCGATTCTAACGAATTTTGAAAACCTTATATTCTTTTACATTTTCTTTCGAATAATGTAATTGCTAAAGTCCTCCCATGCTGAGCCGGGGAATTATTTGGCAAAAACATAACTATTTTGTCGATTTTAATGAGATTTGAAACCCTTATGTTGTTGTCCTCCTAAGGTTAGCCGATGAATTATTTGGCAATAACATCATAACTCTTCGGCCAATTATAACGAAATTTGAAACCCTTATGTTGTTTTAGATTCTCTATTTAGCCGTAAATACACTTACGCGATCTTTTGGGGAGAGAGGACACGTGAACAACCTTAGCTGGACCATGATTTCCCATGCTGCTACATACACACGACGACTGACACCGTCTTTTGCAGGTGCTCGCGTCTCTGGGCTGAGAATTCCAAGTAGTTAAACAACGATTTTACCAGTCATAGAAACTGGAAGCAAACTTGGACGATGAAACCTCGCGAAGAAACCACGGCTTATAAAAGAAACTGATAAAAAAAACACAAATACGGATGGTGGATAGACTAAAAAGAAAGTTTTGAATTGCAAATGGACAGGGTACGTGGCCAGAAGGTAATGGCGTAAGGTGAGCGAGGGACGTTCTAAACCTGACACCTTTATGAGCAAAAAAAAACCCAGAACGAGGCGCTTTCAGATGGCGGGAAGATGAAGTTTGTTCGACGCGACGATCCACCAATGAAACCTTGATTCCATTTTTTCTTCTACCACAACTTCCCCCCAAATTTAATTTCTTGTCCTTCTTTGAATTTTGACAATCCTCTTGCTCAAATGGGGGCTCTTTTCAAACCGCTGTTTCTTCCATATTAATCAATTAAATCACTTCATTCCAAAACTAGATTTCAAGAACGGGGGCTTGAATAATAATATATGAACTAGGTATATTTTAAGTTTTTATCAACGTTATTCCTAAGAATTCCTTGAGAGTTTGGAAAAAAGTTCAGAAATAAATATGATTATTGAATGTTTTGGATTTTTATTTAAACAAAAAGAATTACAAATGGTTAAGTTCAGAAAATTTATTAAAGTTTAGGCATGGCTGTTATTTTTTCGTAAATTTGAAAGTTTTATCGAAGTTGTTTCTCAAATAGATTTTCCATTTTAATCTTTATTACGAGGAAATAGCTACTGGCTCCTCAAAGCGAATAAAAAAAGCAAAATGAAATTATTAAAGCAAATTACAATAGAGAAAAAAAATAATGAGGACCAGGCAATGGCTTCGCCACTCCTTCCCTACGAAGGGAACTTTCGCTTCGCTACTAAGATTGAAATTTAAAATTAAAAAAAGCAGCCATGGTTAAATTTTTATAAATTTTCTAAACTTCGCCAATTATAATAATTTTAAAAAGGAACTCTAAACTAAATTTCTTCCTTTTCAAAATATCACGTTGCTAAAATATAGTTATAGATAAAATAAAAAAGAAGCCTTACTTAAATTTTAATAAATTTTCTGAACTTGACCAATTTTAATTCATTTTCTTTTAGAACATTATAAAGCATTGGATAATCATATTTATTTTTTCTGAACTAAACTATTCTGTTTTTTCAAACTCTAAAGAAATTCTTAGAAATTACCTTGATAAAAATTTAAAATATACTTAAGTCATAACCAAACTAAGATAAAATTATTATTCAAATACTCCCAAAAATCCAGTTCTTAAATTATAAAGTTAGTGAAGTGATGATGATGATGATGCCCCCCAAAATCCCCTTCTTAAATTATAGAGTTAGTGATAACTTTGATAAAAAACATAAGTCATAACCAAACTAAGATGAAATTATTATTCAAATACTCAAAAAAATCCTCTTTTTAAATTATAGAAATTATAGAGTTAGTGATGATGATGATGATGTTTTTTCAGCATTTAAAAAGATATCCAATAAAACTTTGGGGGAGAGCCTTTAGGCCTAGAAAATAAGAATCGATGTGAAAAATATAGACAAATAATAAATTATTAGGGGTTATGTGCATACTGAAGGTCTGTCTGCGAAGCGCAAGATCCTATTGTATATATATATATATATATATATATATATATATATATATATATATATATATATATATATATATATATATATATATATAGAGAGAGAGAGAGAGAGAGAGAGAGAGAGTACGAAAAGGGAAAGAACAACTAGACTACATGTCTACATGAAACTCAGTACGTTCCATATTTCCTTCAGACTGCTTGACTTTTCATGAGGAAATTAATGACTTAAGGGACTTCTTTCATTTTAATTACTACCTTGATTTCATTTTTGAAAGGTTGTTGATCCAAGTTTCCCAAATATTTAATACAGAAACAAATGTGGCGACTGTTCCCCACCCAAAAGGGTTGCCTAAGGTTACTCTTTAATATTTAACATCGAACTTTAATAAACCTCGCTCTTTCCTCACAAAATATTGTCCACAAGGCAATTTTTCATTATTTACTCCATCTTTGCTTATTTACACTCTTTTTTTCGTCATTACGGATTCTATGCCATTGACTTGGGATCATCTACGAAGAACTTGTCATAGTCGCTACGTGGGCCAAAACTGGGTAGCAAAGAAAATGCCGAATAAAATAGGAAAGCGCCATATAAAAAAATAAATTACCAACTAAAAAAGAAAGTCATAAAATAAAAAGAAAATGCCAAATAAAATAGGAAAACACCATATAAAAAACAAATTACTAACTAAAACAGAGTCATAAAATAAAAAGGAAAATGCCAAATAAAATAAGAAAGTGCCATATAAAAACAAATTACTAACTAAAAAAGAAAGTCATAAAATAAAAAAGAAAATGACAAATAAAATAGGAAAGCGCCATATAAAAAATACATTACCAACTAAAAAAGAAAGTCATGAAATAAAAAAGAAAAGGCCAAATAAAATAGGAAAGCGCCATATAAAAAATAAATTACCAACTAAAAAAGAAAGTCATAAAATAAAAAAGAAAATGCCAAATAAAATAGGAAAGCGCCATATAAAAAATAAATTACCATCTAAAAAGAAAGTCATAAAATAAAACAGAAAATGCCAAATAAAATAGGAAAACGCCATATAAAAAATAAATTATTAACTAAAAAAGAAAGTCATAAAATAAAAAAGAAAATGTCAAATAAAATAGGAAATCGCCATATAAAAAATAAATTACCAACTAAAAAAGAAAGTCATAAAATAAAAAAGAAAAGGCCAAATAAAATAGAAAAGCGCCGTATAAAAAATAAATTACCAACTAAAAAAGAAAGTTATAAAAATAAAAAAGAAAATGCCAAATAAAATAAGAAAGCGCCATATAAAAATAAATTACCAACTAAAAAAGAAAGTCATAAAATAAAAAAGAAAATGACAAATAAAATAGGAAAGCGCCACATAAAAAATAAATTACCAACTCAAAAAGAAAGTCATAAAATTAAAAAAAATGGCAAAATAAAATAGGAAAGCGCCATATAAAAAATAAATTACCAACTAAAAAAGAAAGTCATAAAATAAAAAAGAAAAGGCTAAATAAAATAGGAAAGCGCCATATAAAAAATAAATTACCAACTAAAAAGAAAGTCATAAAATAAAAGGAAAGTCGCCAAATAAAAAAGAAAGTGGTCAAATAAAAAGAAAGTAGCAAAAAAGAAAATCTAATATAAAAAGGAAAATTGCTAAATAAAAAAGAAAGTCGTTAAATAAAAAGAAAGTCGCAAAAATAGAATGGCAAATAAAAAGGAATGTCCCTAAATAACAAGGCAAATCGCCAAACACTCAACCCCGTCCTGCTGAACTGTCGTCGTCCCGTTTCCTACGCGAGAGGTTTCTTCGATCTGTAGTAAACCACTCTGAAAATTAACATCCACTGAGTGCCTTTAAGCTTGCTTTGAAGATCCATCTTTTCTCTTTAGTAGACAGACAGTCGATATGTGAGGGTGTATGTATGGCGCTCAAAAGAACCATACAAAAAATTCCCTATTTTACGATCGTCTAGCTTCTTCCTCCACATCAATCAAGTTAAAAATTCTTGAGTCTTTGCTCATTAAACGATTAAATCTTTAAGTAAATTAGTCACTGTCTAACCAACCTTCCCTTCCTAGCAACCAACCAACAGATTAGCAGAACCTTTATTGCTAATTTTATTTTATTTTATTTTATTTCCTTAGTTCGTTGTTCTTAAAAACTTCAACGTAATGCTGTAAATGGTATCTTCCATTCATACCATTTAATTTTCACGCCACATATTTTTCATAAAATCTCCTACTAACTACAATTTTTAAATTCAACTTAAAATAACACAAAGGGCAGTGCAAAAAATAACCGTTTAATATATTTTAATGATGCTCTGAGTTGATGACCGAAACATCCTGGCATTATTTCTCCAGGCCTAATAACATTTAAATACCCTTTTTCGATCCTTAAACCTTAAATCTTTCCCTTCGACCAAGCCCGTGGATCAGCCGAATTGCCCCTCGTTTTACATAGGAGAGACCGGAAAAACCTTAACAAAACGAATTTATGAACATACGAGTAAAGGTGATGTCAGACGAGACAGTACCACATCCAGGATTTTTAATCATATTAGCAATTTTAACCACTAAATTGACTATTAAAAGAAACAAATCATATAATTGTAAAGATTTCCGTAAAAGAAAAATAGTAGAATCTATATTAATAAGAGAAATTCCCAATTTTAATTTGTGAGATGGGCAATTGAAATGCAGCCCCCATTCCCGCAACCTCATCGTAAACAGTTTAGTCAACGACCTTAGACTTACACCGTCTGATTAATGACCTTTTTCACCCGTTTTGTGTTCTTTTTGTTTTTTTTTCTGATCTGTACGCTATTTATAGACTTTTGTAACAATGTTTATTCTCAGTATACGACTGAAGAGGGTATGATAAACTACATACTGAAACTACTCTCGTAAATTAAACTTTTGGCTCCTATACAGTAGTTTTATATACATATTTGGAATCTGTCATTGAATTTAACAATTGTTCTGATATAATATATATATATATATATATATATATATATATATATATATATATATATATATATATATATATATATATATATATATATATCTATTAACCGCACACAGTTGAATAGTTAAAAAATACCGATTAAAATATAACAAGTTTAAAAATCGAAGCTTTTCAAGCGACCACTGTGTGCATGTGCGTATGTGTACGTGTGAACAATAAATTAAAACGGTTCTTTTTTTATTTTTCACAAAGTAATAAATAGCCAGTTTGACAACTTAACTAACATCCACAAAATACGCATCCCCGAATTAATGTTATCAACCACTCTTTCTCCCGATTTCTTTCGGATTCCTTTCCTCTTTTCACCCCTTCCCCCATTCCCCCCCCCCCACTGAATAAAAAAAAACATTCATTTTCCAAAGAATTAACTAATCTCTGTATGTGAACATCTTTGGCATATTTGCACTCCTATTATTCGGAATTTCGGTGGGTCTCGGCATAATCGCCACCTCTGAAGTAAAAACGCGCAGTGAAAACTGTCATGAGATGTGTCTTTAATTAGCCAGATCTCCCAGACTGGGACATTCGACAGGAATGTGCCGAACAGTCCGAGGAACAACTCAGGCAATCGCTCCATCAAATGGAGGTGCGTCCCGCGAGTGTGTCCGATTCGAAGATGACAGAAATCGACCTGAAGCCGTCGTGGTATTGGGGGCTAAGTCCATGGGAAAGGTCGCGGCGAAATGACACCCAACTTTAAGTTCCACTCGGCCGTCTCCCATCTTCTTTGCTAAGCAGCCCAGAAGGCTGCCCTGAATCCTGCCATGTAATCGTTGTGAGGAAGAACCAAACGCAGGTCCGGTCGCCCAGTCCTCCGGGACTCTTTGGCGCTCTCACCGGCGCGCTCATTCCCCGCAATTCCCGCATGTCCAGGAACCTATCAGAACATAATCTCGAAATCCACCCGGCTCGCCAAAACGAAAGATCCCATAGTGGAACGACACAAAAAAAAACATAGAACAAAACAAAGTTTAAAATAAAAAAGATCCTGTAGTGAGACATTAAGATCAACTACACCCCTAAAACAACGAAGAAGACCTGATCTTCGGGCTCCCTTTATTACTACTTCTTTCCGCTTTCCTCACTATCTCTCCCTACCTTCTCTTCACTACTCATTCCCCCTCTTATTCTATTTTTTCTAGTCATCATTGTCTTTGATACCATCCTGCCTAAACCCCTTTTTGGCTGGTCATCCTCTCTTGCCTTGCACTGTGAATTTACGTCCCTTAAACAGTTTCTCAGCGTTAATGGTTTCCCTCTGAAACTCTTTAACCACCATATTAACAAGTTTTTTACCACTTATCTAGCCAAAGGTAGCCTCTCTACCTAAACTAATTAAATATTGGTCCCTCTTATTATTGTGAACACAAGGTTTCTGAATTGCGGGCAGAATTAAACCTCTTTTCTTAAAAATAGAAATATTTGTTCTTCGAACTTTTCCCCATCAATAGCAATAAAATTAGGGCATTATTTAAATTCAAAGAATCAAAAACCATACAAAAATCCCATGCGTTGAACGTTCAAAGGTGTTGGCTCACCTATCCCGAGGGACAAGGACTTAGGGCGCAAGAGTAGCAAGGGTTAAAGTTTAAGACTTGTCTTTCCAGAACATTCGAATAGTTGGAAAACAGAGATGTGTGGGAATAAGGTTTGTATTTTATCTTCAACCAGAAAACATTTGACCTCCGTCGGTTAAAATCGCATTACATTTAGAAAGTAAAATCTTCTCTCGTTAATTATATCTTTTGCTCACCTCTCTACAATACATTAAGATTTGAGCAATATATGTGCCTGTATGTCTATGTTAAAACATGAATTTATATATGTAGAACAAAAACATAGTTTGGATTATGTTTACTCTTATTTATATTTTCTCCTCTCGTTATTTCTAACCGATTTGTTTATCTTTTACAATATCCCGTTGATGAGAGTGTACCCCTCACATCACTCTTCCTCTTAACTTCTTGCGTCAACTCCAATGATGGAATGAGAGCCGAAATTTTGTTTGAAAAGTGAGGGGGGGGGGGGAGAAAGTGCTGTAGTAGTAGTAGTAGTAATAGTAAGCCTACTTGCCTTTATCTAGGCGGATCTAGACCGGATAATGAAATAGACATAAAGGTCAGTATAACAATCGTTGATGAGCCCGAGACTACCAGGGACCGATCCTCTTTGAAGAGAGGTTCCAGGGAGTATTATTTTTCGACCCCACAAAGCGTTCAGGTGGCACCTTCGTCATCCCGGGACAGAGGGACCTGTTCCGTGTCAGAGGTATGTGGATATAGATACCCTTCGGCTAGATTCCTTGGAACAGAGAATCTGTGCGTGTTGAGATGCGAAGACGGGAGATGAAAGAAAGCAGTGTTGTAATTGGCTATGTGTACGATGAGAAGTGTTACATCCCCCCCTCCTCCCAGTGCAGGGCTTAGCACAGCGCGTACACCAATCGGTAACCAGATCTCCCTAAGTGGGCTGACCTTTGTGTCCGCTCTTGCCGGAATCGAACCCGGTACCGCGACGTTGACTGGCCAACGCCGTATCTACTCGGTTAGCAAGAGCTCTGAGAAAGAGGTGTAGCTAGAGGAAGTGAAAAAGGTGTGGAAGAAGATACCAAGACTGGTCAGAAGAAAAAACTAATTATTTAGAAGACAGGAAGGGGGGTGGGGGATTTCGCGCAACACCCCCATCTCAACAACGAGTTGTCTCCCGATGGACCGTCAAGGTGCTGTGCTCAGAAAACTAGGGCCAATGAAACTAATAAAACTGTAAATTGATGACCTCAATTACCTTTTATATTCATGATCAAAGAATTACTACATAAAACATGAAATATGTTTGGGTTTGACTGAGCTAGAGGCACAAGGGTACACATAGAATGGGTCTAACAAGCTGAAATTAGGCACGCAAAGGACCCGCGCCCGAGGTATAGTCAGCTGGACCCGTTCGAGAAGCAGAAACTCTTTCACGCCGAGGTTTGTCAATTTACCCTTCACTTTCTCCTCAAGGGAGTCCACACTATTTAATCGACCCCGTAACAGGATTCAACCATAAACATTTGGGGCGATGGTGGACAAAATCCCGAACGCTGAAATCCTGGCGCTTCGCTTAGGTGAGGCAATACAAGAGCGCAGTAATAATCATCTAATAAATATCAAAACATAGAAAACCAAAATTCGGGAACTGCGCAAAATATCTCTAACATAATCTACCCCAACTCAATTAAGCTTAGGCTTTTTATAACGGTACGGTCGATTGTTACGCTAAAATTTCGCCCCGCATTTTTTTTAGTACAAATTTTTATAGCTTGAATTGTGAAAAAAGCTACAGTACGATAACATTTTTAGGGAAATATAAAAATAGATCTTATAGAAAGTAGGACAAAAAATGGTAAACGTGGTGCATATACTTGTGACTAAAATTCAGTCCGGAGGTTGTTTTTGTTTTTGCTTCCCCCATATATTGAATATTACTGATAATGAAAAGGAAATAGAATAATTAAGCGAAGTCAAGCTCATTTTGCGGGCAAAGAAGTAGGATAGAAAAATAAATAGGAATGATTGGAAGAGGAAAGACTATTCACGTAATAAGGTCTACTGAATCAAGTCTTGCCTCTAAATTGGATCTGAGCAATAATACCGAAAGCTAAGATCCCAAAACATTCTAAATATGATCAATTTTCGTAATTGTATTAGTATTAGGCCTGTTTGAGTTGGGGTAGATTATGTTAGAGATATTTTGCGCGGTTCCCGTATTTTGGTTGTCTATGTTTTGATATTTATTAGATGATTATTACTGCGCTCTTGTATTGCCTCACCTAAGCGAAGCGCCAGGATTTCAGCGTTCGGGATTTTGTCCTCGCATCCCTTGTTTAATATCATACAATTTCATTTAAAAAAATCGCTGGGCGAATATTCGACTGCGTAGCATTGCCTTATTACCTTTTGAAGAGCGATTTATTTACGTGTGCTAAATACGGACTTTTGAGCCTCGCCACCTAAGAACGCGACTGTCCTGAGAGTCATTAGGATCTCAGTAGATTCTGCAAAGATTTAATATATCTTTTCGCTGCGAGTGACGGAATAAAATGAGAGCTTAAGCACCTCATTGCTCCCGTCCACCGCCCTGCGTGGGAACCTGCTCGGATGACTGCCCTTCATTAATTTCGTCTTAGCTATGTCGGCCACTTGGACTGGCATAATTAAGGGCGGAGTCCCGGGCAGAGGAGAAATCCTCATCGCCCGGGGGACCCGGCCAGAATCATAGAGGGAAGTACTCCCATCTCTATGTAGTTGGATGCAGTCTTGGCGTACGTACCCGTGAGGGGGTGGCAAAAACTTAGCGGTCGTTGATTCGGCCGCTATGATAGAAGTCCACCAAGCTCAACCCTCTGAGGTCCCCACTCGAGAATCATCCCGCATCCATCATCACACACCATCCCGGCACCATCCGAGCGGGGGAACAACAGGAAATTGGACGGGAGCGTTTTTCTCACATCGGAGTACAAAACTAACCCTTGACTCTACCTCCTTTAACACCACTGACATCACCTTTTCTCGCCCATAACAAATTAATTACACATTTATTACAGATAAAGAAAATCCACAAGAAAGAAGAAAGAAGACACCTCCGACGATGGAGGTCCTCCCTAAGAGGGTCCCCCTACGGACCATAGCTGGAAAGAAGACCCTCAAGAAAAAGACAGTGTGCCAATCCCTATTCGCCAATCTGAGGATCGCACTGATTAAACTGATCGACATCCCAAATGGATTCATCGCTATGTGCGGTGAAAATAAAGACGTAGACCGGCTCCTATCCAAAGAAGGGGCCGAAGTGCTAAAGGCCATGGACATGGAAGCAAAGACTCCACCAGCAATCTCTACCAATAGAAGCGTCATCTGCCGAAAGGTAGAGAGCTGGGAGGCGGAGAACTTCCCCGCTGACATAAAAAGCGAGGTTGAGAAGAATCACACATGGGCAAAGATCAGGGAAGTGATTAAATTTCGTGACCACACCCATGTCTTTAAGGTGACATTTCAGACCACCGAAATGGCCCACAAGGCGGCAATGGAAGGACTCCTCGTTTTTAATATGAGGATCCCGGGCTGAAACATCGAGCATGAGAAGTACTATAGTATCTAGATGTGTTTCGTCTGCTATGCGCTCGAAGCGCACACTACCGCTAATTGCCCCCAAAAAGGAACAACAGGGTGCAGCGAATGCGCCACAGAGGGTCATAGATACGACTCCTGCAGAAGCACAGAAAAGAAATGTATGAACTGTAAGGAACCCCATCGAACGATGGCCCTTAACTGCCCCAAAGGAAAGGAAATTATAAAGAAGATGGAAGAAGAAGAAAAGAAGAAGAAAACGACCACCTACGCCAGCACTGTGAAGAAAAGTGAAGGGATGGCCTCAGCAATGGCAACCCCCTCACCGATGGTCTTCACAAATGACCTAAGTGCTAAAATACTTATTTGCATTACCCATGCAAACGTGGCAAATGCGGTCAAACCTGGATGCCTCAACCAGGTTTTAAACGCACTACTAAAAGCTAATAACTTGCCATCCATCATCGTGCCTGATGACCCCGAATGCTCCAAGGAATTCAAGGATAGCGTTATTAAGAACAACCAAGAAAAAGCCACTGGACTAAAAGAGGTAATCGAATCTCCCTCATCGGAGGAATCCGTAGAAGCAAATGAAAATTAAGAAAATGAAGAGACCACATCTTCGGATAGTGACGAGGGCCAATGCACTCGCACTAGAGCGACGAAGAGTCGGTCAAAGACTCCTAGTCCTCCCCCAAAGAGCGAAAAGCCTGGGCACGCCAGACCCGCCCCACAGGCCAAAAAGAGCAAAAGGACGAAGAAGAAACACGGGTAAATACATCTCACAGTGGAACGGAACGCACTAAGAATTATGGAAATTTACACCAACGGCTGGACAGCGAAAAGAACTCTCTACGGAAATTTGTTCAGGGAGATTGATGCAGATGTCATCTTGATTTCTGAACATGGGATTGACACTCGTAGCTCCGAAATGAAGATCTGGAACTAAGACGTATTAATCACAAATTACTCTCAAGAGCGGTACGACGGTACCGCCATCGCCATCAAAAGAGGGATCAAGTACAAGCCAGTAAGAAACCTCGAAGAATCCTATCTTGCAATAGAGGTCGAACTCGATATAGATAAGCTGGTCATCGCCACTGTGTACCAGCCGCCGAGACGAGGATATTTGCCTAGCCATTCTCTCTCTGGCCTATTTGGCAGAAGGACTCCCACCATATTATTTGGGGATCTTAATGCTAGATGTCGGAAATCCGGGTACAGGTCCTTCAACGGAACTGGAAGGTACCTGGAAACTATGATGGACCGAAATATGGTCCAGAAAATAGGCCCTGACTCCCCAGCCTATACTCGAGGAAGAAGTGCCACAAAACCAGACATTTGTCTGGCTAATCGTCAGCTGCCGTTCAATTACTGCATGGAACCAGTCCAGGTACCATGTAGTGATCATATAGGGATCCTACTTACCACCAACAAGAACCCTATACAAGTCCCAGCTCCAGTCAGAAAAGACTACAGGAGAGCAGACTGGGCACGGCACGCGGGTCTTCTCGGGGCCTATCGTCCACCAAATCTGGACGAGGCAATTCTCGAGGAGATAGACGAAGCACTCGACGACCTCAACGAACATCTTATAAATGCAGATAGGGCTTGCATCCTCAAAACCCAGTATAAAACCATTTCAACATACAGATGGACTGGGTACATGAAAGAACTCTACAGAGAATTGAAAGTAATGTACGAATTAAATATCAGAAACGCATCACTTGACTCGCTACAACGAAGTAGAGAGATCAAGGAAGAGCTCAACCAGTTGTTCCTCGAACAACAACAGAGACAATGGGACGATGCGATCGAGAGCCTCGATCGAGAGACATCCCCCAAAGACTTTTGGAAGAAAGTCTGAAGTCTCAGAGGATCATCTGGGAAAAAGAAGAAAATGGAAATCCAAAAAGAAGATGGATCCATTGAGACAGATGACAGAAACATCGAGTTAATATTCCGGCGTTATTTGGAAAGATCTTCAGTATACCCGAAGAAGAAAACGAAGATTTTGACATAGAGTTCGAAAGTAACATCGTCGACAAGCTTAACACGGAAATACACAGAACGCATCCTCATCACAAGGTGGACAGACTGTTTGACGGAGACGCCGAGACACGGAAGAAGAGATCCTTGGCGCACTCCGCTCATTCCGACAAAAAGCCCCAGGCCAATCGGGGCTTACGAAGGTAAACTTCGAAAAGGCACCAGCCAACATCATCGAAGGAATGAGACGTATTTTTAACGCATGTCTAAATACAGGGTACTTTCCAGATGCTTACAAGACGGCAAAAATTATCTTCTTGCCCAAGCACGGAAAGGACCCAACGTTGAGAGAGAGCTACCGCCCAATTTCACTCCTGGAATTTGGCGGGAAGCTCTTTGAAAAGATCCTCAACGGGAGACTGGTGTCTCACCTGGAAGAAAACTCCCTCTAAAACCCATGTCAATTCGGGTTTAGAAAGAAGCGAAGTCGGGAAATGGCAATCAATGTCATTACGGAAAAGCTTGCCCAAGCCAAACAGGACAGGAGTTATGTGGATATTGTTTGTCGGGATGTATCAAAAGCGTTTGATAAGGTGTGGCAGCGGGGCATGCAGTATAAGATCTTACGGCTGGATCTAAGTGAAAACTTGGAAAAAAACTCTCTGTGACTACGTCATGGAGAGATCGGCGTATGTCAGTCTAGGGTGCACGGACGGACCAAAGTTTCCGCTCACTGCGTGCCTTCCGCAGGGGGGGGGGGCTGTTCCACTCTTTACTCGATATACACCACGGATATCCCAGCCCCTGTGTACGCCTCTTCCCCTAATATTCAGTACGCCGATGATTTCAGCCAGATAATCATATCTCCATGGTGGAATGCACCGTGGCAAGCTCTCATGACAGCGATAAAAATCGCGAACCTGAACAACTACGAGGCTCAGTGGAAGATAAGAACAAACCAAGAGAAGTTCAAGGTGATCCCCATTGAACGCACCCTAAGAGCAGACGTGCGTGTGGGGGATACTCGATATCCCTACACCAACGAATGCAATGTACTCGGTATGAAAATCACCTCTACCGGGTACAAGAAGCACGTCGAAGAAAAATTTCTCGAGCCTCGGTCGCTGTCAGAACTCTATATTCATTTAGAAATCTACGTGAAAGCAACAAGAAGAAGATCTACAATACCCTTGTAAGATCTATGTTGCTTTACCCCGCCCCTACCCTCTCTTGTGTCTCGAAAACACAAAAGAGACAACTTCAAGTAGTGCAAAATAAATGCATGTACCTAATCACGGGTACAGGCAGGCAAGAAGATCTGCACAGAGAGGCGTGGATAATTCCCATTAACAAGATGATCGAAGAATGGACCCGGAAAATGCAGGAACTGGTTAATCGGGAACTGAGTGATGAAATCACCCAGATGATTAACCAGAACAGAAGAGCAGAATGTCGCGC